>JAYKKM010000159.1:1895000-2512500 GCA_035772405.1 Chrysogorgia sp. JL179-B06
GTGTTCATGCTGTGTCGCATCTGTCTCTTATCAAATAGAACTTGAGTATAGTTGTCATGCTTGACTTGCTTGGCGACGACGTTTTTCTTGATCCCTTTTGCCTTCTTGTCACCCGACCCATTCTCCTTGATGTAGCTATACATCTTGCTACGTAGAGCGACGAACTAAGTAATGTACAACAAAACTCTCGTCTTTGAACTTTTCAATCACCATCTTATTTTCCACAAAGTGAAAGGATGACTCCTTAGGATAGTCAGAGTTGTCAAACTTTAGCCTATCTTTGAATAATTCCTTGTATGCATCCTCTGTCTCAATCTCGTACGTGAGACCGTCTGTGTCTGTGAAGAGAAGCTTGGCCTTGTCATCATACCTTCTCTTGATGTAGTTGTAGAGGAAATCACACATGAACTCCTACGTAGGAGGGCTTGTTGGGGAAGTGAGATCTAATCTTTGAGAAGATTTGGCGGCCATTTTGAATTTATAATTTGGGGATCTCCGATTTTGAAATTGAATTTTGGGGAAAGGATTTTCCGGATTTTGAAATAGAATTTTGAAAATGATTCTAGACACCATAACTTTATACAGTAGAAAATAATATATAGACAATAACTTTATACAGTAGAAAATAATATCTAGACAGCTATAACTTTATACAATAGAAAATAATATCTAGACACCATAACTTTATACAATAGAAAATAATATCTAGACACCATACATGCAACTTTATACAAGAAAATAATAACTAGACACCATAACTTTATACAGTAGAAAATAATACCTAGACACCATAACTTTATAATTTCTAGACACCATATCTTTATACAGTAGAAAATAATATCTAAACACCATATCTTTATACAGTAGAAAATATCTAGACACCATAACTTTATATAGTAGACAATAATATCTAGACACCATAACTTTATACTATAGAAAATAATATCTAGACACAATAACTTTATACAGTAGAAAATAATAAAAAACAATAACTTTATACAGTAGAAAATAATATCTAGACACCATACATGCAACTTTATACAAGAAAATAATAACTAGACACCATAACTTTATACAGTAGAAAATAATACCTAGACACCATAACTTTATAATTTCTAGACACCATATCTTTATACAGTAGAAAATAATATCTAAACACCATATCTTTATACAGTAGAAAATAATATCTAAACACCATAACTTTATACAGTAGAAAATATCTAGACACCATAACTTTATATAGTAGACACCATAACTTTATATAGTAGACAATAATATCTAGACAACTATAACTTTATACAATAGAAAATATCTAGACACCATACATGTAACTTTATATAGTAGAAAATAATATCTAAACACCATATCTTTATACAGTAGAAAATAATATCTAAACACCATAACTTTATACAGCAGAAAATAACATCTAGAGTAGACACCATAACTTTATATAGTAGACAATAATATCTAACACTATAACTTTATACAGTAGGAAATAATATCTAGACACCATAATTTAAAACCAAATTATTTACATACCGTATCCCAGGAACCACTGCCAAAGATCTTAAGTTCTCCTTGATGTTTCATATAATTAACATCTCCCAACAACCCTGAATATTCCTAAAAAAACACATTGAAAGAACAAAATTGATCAATGTCAACATTTTCACCTCATATAGCACGGTTAAGAAAGGTCGAACAAGTGAAGAGAGGAGAATTTAGGAAAAATACCAATCATCTGGGACGTTGATCAAAATGTTATTGTAGCGTGCCAGACGTTACACAAAGACAGTTAAGGTTTTCTATCACTGTATTTACAATTCAAATTTAGTCCTAAAGGTATGAACAATTATGTAGAGTCATTAAGTACATGTATCCCTGGGGGACAGTACATTATTAATAAATTAATTTTGGTACATGAGGTCACTATCTTGCACACTGCGCCGTTGGTTTTCCTAATTATTTGAAATAAAACATACACAACATCGACCACACTTTATCTGAATCAACTTGAAATGAGAACAAAAATAATATAATAATAATAATAATAATAATAATAATAATAATGGAAACTTTATTTAAATCTTTTGTTATATATACAATTATAAATCTCGCTCAATGAGGTAATTTACAATTGACTACTTGAACCACTATAAAATATCAATTAAAGATTATACAAATGAAAATATGAATATATACGTCTATTTTAAAAGTTCATTAATTCAGGATTTGTCCATTCTTTGTTTCTACAGCAGAAAATATAATATGTTGTTCTAATGGCGATAGATGTTATTTTTTTAATGCAGTAGTTTTGATGTTTCTTATCAAGACCTACATCACTTAACATATTTAGAAAAGTAGAGCATTCTTTTGAGAAAATACCGAGAGAACTAATCGAGAGATTTACAAATTTTACATTTTTATATTGTTCTTTTTGTTGTCTAACAACGTCTATGTATTTGGCTTTTTTGCGTTCAACGTTGTTTTCGAGGTTTGATTCAAATCCGACAGTAAGTTCAAGGATATAGAGGTAATCATCAGAAATAGATAAAAGCAAATCTGGACGATGCGTTTCACCAGTTATTATTGATGGACTTTTGTATCCGGGAAGATCAACGAAGAGATTAGAGTTGATGACAGGTTGTAGTGTTTTTGCGAGAAAGTTGAGGACAGAGTCGTGTCTCCATGTAAACCGTGGAAGGTACGATTGACATCCTGCAACCACATGTAAGATAATAATAATAATAATAATAATAATAATAATAATAAACATAAAAGAAGTTCATTTTATCACCAGAGAGATGACTAAAATCGTCCTAATGGAAAGCGAGTCCACAGTTAGAAAGATTTTGAGTGGGTTAATTCAAAGACGTTAGTGACTGTTCACTTTTGATTGTATGTTTATCATGCTTTGTTTTTGTATGTATATATTAAGACGGCAATATTTCGCGTTTTACGAACTGGCTGGGAACCAGAATATGAGATCCGGCTATCCTTTACAATAATAATAATAATAATTACAATTATTGGCATTGCCACGCATTTCGCAAAGTCTCAATGCGTTACAATAAGTTAAAATACAACAAACTAAAAATTATTCCGTACTACATGAATTAAAAAATAAGTCTTTAAACAGGATTTAAATTTGATAACTGACTTTGAATTTCTAATATTATATATTCTAATATTATATAAACGTTTCCTGGAGTAGCATTGGTCTCACGAAGGAGCAGAAGAGGTTTCGATTTTGAGGATAGCCAATAATACGACAGAAAGGAAACCAAATCTTTTTACAGCGCGGTTAATTCTTGGTAACGAAATTGATTACACAATGACGGCCGCATGTAAGCAATATCTTGTCATTTTATATCGTAATAAACAGGGTTCTCAAGGTGGATCAATAGGAAAAATGGCAGAGGTAGCAAATGAAAATGGGTAAAAAGTAAGGCTGTCTGAGTACATTCATTAAATATTTCCTGTCTATCCCAGTCAAAATCGGTCGGATAAAACTGATGAAGTCGTGAATCGAAAAACACGGTATACGGTAACACAAGGGAAACTCGACAAGCACCAGGCACATGAGATCTACTCACACGCCAAGTTTGATTTGATTTCATAAAACACTCGGCGATTGGTGGCATTTTGAATTCTCATGATGCTACGCGGGCGTGCAAGATGGCCTTGTTCGGGAAATTTAAAAGCACCAGTACAAGCCGGTTTATTGAGCTTTCAGAAAATGTATAGCTTTCGCAACAGTTATGGATATTTCCAGAAATATCAATAGAACAGAGGTGGTTCAATTTTGGATGTTTTTCAGCCCGTCAGGAAATAGTTAAAATAAGTTTGATTTGATGCACATTTGTTAAATTGCACAAGAGCCGCAGACTTAATTCTGACCTTGCCTTTTCTGGCGAACAAAATATATAGGTTGCGGTAAAGTTAAAGGTGCCGTCCAGTCCGTTCTGCGCATGTGTGATATTTCAAACGTGCGGTCAAATGTCAACAAACTTTAACGGAATATATTTGCGACAGTTCGAAAGCGAGTATTCGTCAAAGGTGGCGAAGTCGCGAGTGGTATAGTTTGATATATTATCCACATTTAGGAGCAGAACAGCTTTTTATAACACGCTTTTTAGGCGGAAAAGCTCAAGCGTGGAAAACAAATCCACAATACTTCATGTTCAATGTTTATATAATGCAATGTAAACAAACGATGTAAACAAAAACGTGAACATGCGCAGAATGGACTGGACGGCACCTTTAATATCTCAATATATATATCTCACTCACTCAATATATATATTTTATATATATATATATATATATATATATATATATATATTATATATATATATATATATATATATATATTATATATATATATATATATATATAATATATATTATATATATATATATATATATATATATATATATTTATATCTTATTGAATGGTTTGGCATATAATACGGCCGGGTATTTTACGAGTTTCTCAAGTATTTTTCCGAGCCGGCCGCCGGCGAGGAAAAATGCGAGAAACGAGGTTTTTATTATATGACTACTTGCAGAAATTGAATAAGTTTGTATTTATTTCATTTCCTCGTTTGTTTGTGATACGTTGTCAGACGTTGTTTCTGTTAAACTGTCCATTGCTTTGAGATATTCATCGTCAAAGTCGTCAGAGTTTAACGAAAATAATAAGGCGTCGTTCATGTCTGTACTTACATTTTCAAAATTAAAAAGACAGTTCGCATCCGCCATTTTAGACTTTGGTTTAAAGCCGCAAAAAAATCCGTATTTTTGTTCTGTTCAGAAGAGGAGAAATACGGATTTTACCATGCAATACGGCCTGGTATTTGTTCTGTTCTCGTGCCCTTATATGGAAGAATTACGTCATTGTCATATAATAAATAAATATTATATATATATATATATATATATATATATATATATATATATATATATATATATATATATATATATATACAGTCAATTCAAAAAAGGTTGTCTTTGAAACATATAAACCTTAAACATTGAGCGCGTAGATAGGTTGGGAATTCTTATTTAATTCAGGAGCGATTTGTTAGAATGCCGGCCGCATACAGTTAATATTTAACATGGAGAGCAATTTGGTTGACGGAAATAGTGGGTATTGAGGTCCAGGAAGTGGGTTTTTACCTACAGATATCGAGTAAAATGACAAATCGCTATATTCAAAAGTTCAGAAATTTAGGAAATGTCACCTCTTCTATCATCGGTAGACCGTATTATTGTATATCAATACATCCACACGAAGAACGACATGGTACTAATGGAATTGCTGCTGCATGCAGTATCCAGATAGAACGATTGCAGAAGTATTGTAAAAGTATATGAAGAAACGGGATCGCAAAATTCGTGCTCCACTCTTCATGATACTATTTAAGAAAAAATATAACTCGGAAAGTTATTGTCTATAACTGGTTTTTATACTATGATTTTGAAAAAATAAAAAATAAGTATTTATTAACGGCATGCTGAAATCTCTATTTAAACAAAAATTTTTACAACAAAGATGCGATGATGCGATAGCAGAATTTTGGGCTTCGGCGTGTTTATTACCTCGAGAGATGTTCGTTTTCCTTGACGCATATGTAAGTTGATTAATAATTTGCATGTTGTTTTGTGCTGACAATTCATTAATTGGGAACCAGGCGGGAACATCAAATTCCCACGAGAGTCTAAATGCGCAGAATTATTCTAAGGGATGTTCTGTTCAGTTAAAATTAAAGCGTACATCCCACTGGGAAATTTCACACCGCTTGCATGTATTTTCGCCATCTACATGTTCTCTACAGTGTGTATAAAAAAACTGAACCTTAGAAAATGGTCATACTACCGGGAAATTAAAAACACGGTCTTATATACACCTGGGAAATTAAGATAACAGTTTTGTGAAACGTCAGGAAATATCTGAATGCAGGAACTAGCCATTTAACCGCGTAATAAGGGCAATTCTGACTGGCGAAGAACCACACGGGAAATATTGGGAAATATTGCTGCTGTTGGAGATCTGTTCCGAGGTGTATATAAAACCATACTACCATATTTTTACGCACCGTGGCTCAGAGGTGTCAAAGTGACAATAGGTTTGAAAGGAATGTTAATTAATTTTATGCCGGTTCAGTTGTTTTTTTATACACACTGTATATATTCCAACGTCAAGTAAACCTTCCGTACATAGGGTAAACAGCGCCGATAAATATTTGCTTGTCGTCCTTTCAAATTATATCCATGTCTTCTCATGATTCTTTTAGGCTGTAAAGTAACGTAAAAGAGTATATTCACTTTGACCATGAAAGAGGTTTTAAACAAAAGAGAAACAAGATGGCAATCCATTGTCCCAAAGGCTTTTTGCAGAACAAAAGAAACTATGCTTATTTAAGAATTATGTGCGTTTAGACTCATGGGAATTTGATATTCCCGTCTGGTTTCTATTTTATTAATTGTCAGCACAAAACATGCAAATTTTTAGTCAACTTAGATATCCACTTTCGTCAAGGAAAACGAACATCTCTGGAGATAATAAGCGCGTCGAATCTCGAAATTCTGCTCTCGCATCTTCGCATCTTTGTTGTGCAATTGTGCTTAACTATAAAAGAGATTTCAGCAAGCCGTTAATTAATACATCATTTTTATTTTTACAAAACCATACGCTAGACATGCACTAACCTTCCGAGTAATGTTGTTTTTTTCTTAAATAAATTAATGATGAGTGGGCATGCATATTGCGACGGACCCTGTTTCTTCACTACTTTGTCCAACACTTCTGCAATCGCTCTATCTGGATGCAGCAATTCCATTATTACCAATTCTTCGTGTGGTCCGTGCTGACATTTCCTAAATTTCTGAACTTTTGAATTTAGCGATTTATCGTTTTACTCGATATCTGTAGGAAAAAACCCACTTAAACCTGGACCTCAATACCCACTATGTCTGTCAACCAGTATGCGGCCGGCATTCTAACAAAGCCCTCCTGAATTTAAATAAGAATTCCCAACCTACATTGCGCGCTTAATGTTTAAGGTTTATATGTTTCAAAGACAACCTTTTTTGAATTGACTGTATATATATATATATATATATATATATATATATATATATATATATATATATATATATATATATATATATATATATATAAATATATATATATATATATAAATATATATATATATATATATATATATATATATATATATATATATATATATATATATATATATATATATATATATATATATATATATATATATATATATATATATATATATATATATATATATATATATATATATATATATATATATATATATATATATATATATATATATATATATATATATATATATATATTAGGGTGGTCCTTATTTTAATTTTTTTTATTTTGTATAGTCTGACCCTCTTAAATGGTTCCAATTGGGTTAAAAATGCTGTGTGTAAAATTGTATTAAAAACTATTGATATTTAGGGGTAGCTCAAGGTCCCTGAAATTTTTACTATAGTATCCCTATGAGAAAATCAGCCAAATTGTCCAATATGCTATAAGTTCTCAGGGGAGTGTCGGATTGGTTTAAACATCCACTAGTGAGTAGTTTAGACCTGGTTTCCTATTTGACTTCAAGACAAACTTATAGCCAAAAATGTATGGTTTCCGAGATATAGGGCTCCAAACTTTTTTAACCAATGAGAATTTTAAGAACTTCTCAATATATCTATATCTATATCTATATCTATATCTATATCTATATCTATATCTATATCTATATCTATATATATATATATATATATATATATACATATATATATATATATATATACAAAAGTAGAGTGCTGCGTAGACAGTGTTTTGAATATATAGCAAAGTGAAAAGGTGGTAAACTGCCAAGAATTTAGTGACGAGATACTGACGTTTCGAGCGGAGCCCTTCATCAGAGTAAGACGAGGATATATATATATATATATATATATATATATATATATATATATATATATATATATATATATATATATATATATATATATATTATATATATATATATATATATATATATATATATATATATATATATATATATATATATATATATATATATATATATATATATATATATATATATATATATATACATGAAAGTATACAATGTGCCCTACCGGCTATCACCATATGGCTTTATGGTATATATATATATATATATATTATATATATATATATATATATATATATATATATATATATATATATATATATATATATATATATATATATATATATATATATATATATATATATATATATATATATATATATATATATATATATATATATATATATATATATATATATATATATATACACACAGTGTATATATATATATATATATATATATATATATATATATATATATATATATATATATATATATATATATATATATATATATATATATATATATATATATATATATATATATATATATATATATATATATACTATATATATATATATATATATATATATATATATATATATATATATATATATATATATATATATATATATATATATATATATATATATATATATATATATATCAAAAATGCTAGGACTAACGGGAATCGAGCAGGTATGACAATGTCTTCATATTTTTTTCAATCCACATTTTTCAATACATGGATGATCGTCAAGCTCGTATCCTCAGAAAAATGATTCTGAGTTCCGGACAGGAATCGACCTGTAACCTTCCAAGTATCGTCTGTCTACTGCAAGCTCTCCCACATTCACTACAGCAGTGTGTATATATTAACAAATCCAGAAAGAGGTAGAAAAAATTCCAGATAGTCAGACTAAAAAGTTTATCACTTATATTAGCATGCCTAAAGTAAAAAATCCTAGTTCTTTGAACAACTCTAATGGCTGCTATAGTTTTGAAGATATCACAAAAATAAAATCCCACAGCCACTAAAAATGATAACTTTTTAGAAATTTTATGTTTTTGTTCAGTTAAGATTCGAGGCTCAAAATGATCCAGCTTCATACTACATTGTTCAAAAAACTAATTTTAACATTTATTGTTTTCAACAAATATATATATTTGAGTTTTTTCCCTATCAAGCCTGCGGTCAGCTATAATAATGGCAACTTTATTAAAACATTTTATTATATACCGGGTGACCCAAAAAAAAGTACTCCGGTTTGATTCATAATAACTTCTAAACAAGTGAAGCTATTAAACTGAAATAACTTTCATTAGATAGAGGGAAGACTAGCTTAGATTTTGATATATTACAGTTGTATTTTACTTACAAATTCACGGAGATATTAATGTTCAAAATAGGTAGCATATTTCTGGATGTGTCTAAAATATGCAAAAAACGCCGTATCAAATACTTAATGTTGGATGTCTCTGGGGAGTTGCATGTTATGTCTTATGGAGTTATGGTTTGATTGTGTTTCATTCTGAGTTTATTCTGAACATGAACAAATTTGGAATGTACCACATGATCAGCAACCGCAGAATTTAGAAGAGCTTCGCAGCATGCCGTAATCTAGAACGACGAATGATCCATGACTCCTTCGACGCAATGGTGTCACGGGCTAGGCAGTGCATTCGTGCTAGAGGACACGCGATTCCGAACGAATAAATCTTGCTTGTATTTTGCAAATATTAATACTTCGTTTCATAATAAACAATTTGTCAAGTGTCATTTATTTACTGCTAATAGTGCGTGTTTCAGTTGAGCAAAGCTTGATTAATATTTGATACGGCGTTTTTTGCATATTTTAGACACATCCACAAATATGCTACCGAGTTTGAACATTAATATCTCCGTGAATTTTTAAGTAAAATACAACTGTCATATTTCAAAATCTAAGTTGGTCTTCCATCTATCTAATGAAAGTTATTTCAGTTTAATAGCTTCACTCGTTTAGAAGTTATTATGAATCAAACCGGAGTACTTTTTTTTGGGTCACCCGGTATATATATATACAATTATAAATCTCACTCAATGAGGTAATTTTACAATTGACTACTTGAACCACTATAAACTATCAATTAAAGATTATACAAATGAAAATATGAATATATACGTCTATTTTAAAAGTTCATCAATTCAGGATTTGTCCATTCTTTGTTTCTACAGCAGAAAATATAATATGTTGTTCTAATGGCGATAGAAGTTATTTTTTTAATGCAGTAGTTTTGGTGTTTCTTATCAAGACCTACATCACTTACGTGTAACATCTTTAGAAAAGTAGAGCATTCTTTTGAAAAAATACCAAGAGAACTAATCGAGAGATTTACAAATTTTACATTTTTAAATGTATTTAGATTTTTTGAATAATAATAATAATCAATTATTGAATTATGAAGATCAATAATTGTTTTATTATTTATTTAAAAGAATAACTTTATCAACTTTTTTAATTTTATTAAAGTGAATAACAACTGTCGAATATAAACAAATACAAATTAATTCAACAGAAATACAAATGCGTTCAAAAATTAATGTTTCTAAAGTTCGTAAACAGACTAGTTATAAATGTCAACTTTGCAGTTGTAAAAGTTACACTGTTTTGAAGTTTGGGTCGAGCTTTGGAAATTGAAATCCCGCAAAATACGTTCTTCTTGCGAGTTTGTCAAGATGGATTGGAGATCATTCGTGCAAGTGTCTGAAGTGCCAGTATTAACAGCAAGCGATTCGGTCAGGTTGTCGTTGATAGACGCAATAACAGACATCAAGCAGCTCGCCATTTTGGTCTTCGTAGCTTCATTGGTTTTGCTGTAGCTTTTGATACTGCTCTCATTCCTGTGGTGGCTCACAGACATTATATGTCTTGCCTCATATCCGTTTCTATCGAGGATTGTGATTGTGGTCGCCCTGATCGAGTGGTTCGTGTATTTAATGGAAAGCTTCGCTTGCTTTGAAAGGATTTTCATCTTCTTGGCAAGTGTGTTTTCGCCGATAACCATATTGTCATACCAAATCATACTGTCAGGAGAAAAATTAGACTTTGGTCTTTGAAAGAGAAACTCGTTCACTAGATTTAGGTGGCTCAAATATTTTTCAAAGGCATACACAGGACAGTATAGGGACTACCGTTCGCAATCATCATTCCGCCTACCTCAGTTCGTCTGTTGTTTTGATAACACATCGCTGTCCTTGTGGGTTAACTTTTATGGCAAAGTCGTCTTTCTTAAGCTGGCGAAGGTTTTGTCTTCCTCGACGACAAAAGTAGAAAATAATTTCAAAAAAAATTTGTTTTGAAGTGTAACTGGAGTATCTGTGTTGAAAAGACCACTTTTATATTATAGTTTCTTGATGTCTTCGTCGGCTATTGGCGGTTTGTGTTCAGTTTTAGCAAGTCCCTTCTTCTTTAAAGCGATGATAAAGCTTGATACACACTGTTGGCTTCGTCGCATTCGTTCAGTGTCCTTGATGATATCGATGCTAAGGGTTTTGAAATATCTGTTTAAGCCAAATCTTATAGAGCACAATGAATTTTTCGTATATTGTGATCCATCCGCTTTTCTCACTTCGGCGTAAAAGTTGTTCAGTATAGCTGCAAGTTCTTCGCTGCTCTGCGGAAAATTTATATATTTTTCTTTTAGATATGCTTCAAATATTGCTTTACTGCCTTTCGTTGCTCGCTTCGTGTTTGTAGAATCTTTATCTTCTAGCAATTTTTGGATTTCGGCTTCCCCAAGGTCGGCGAATCTTTGCTTTGAGGAAGCCATTTGTAATTTAACTTTCGTTCTGCATCGTTGGAAAAACGTCATAGCGTGCAATATTAGTTTTTCATATTGCACCAGGTGACGTCAATCGTGCAATAATATTTTGTCATATTGCACCATTGATGTCACAACTCCATATTTGGTAGGGCAATGAGTTGCTATGACGATTTCACCGTTGGCTGTTAGTCAATCAGCGATCACGAATTCTTTTAAATAAATAATAATAATAATAATAATTGGTTTTCTTTACCTGCGATAATTTTATGAAATGTCCTTGAGTTGGAAATTCTACGTCGTCTCTCTTATCAATGATCACTGAATGCTAAATATTCGTGAAAAGAAATAGAAAACTTCAAGAACAAAAATAAACTCCATTAACAATCAAAACTAAAAGAAATGTAATAAAAATATTAATCTATTACGATTTTGATTATACATATAGTATAATTATATTTTAATTATATAAAAAATTATATGAAAACCCGAGGTCTCCGAATCAACGCATCGGTGCACTGACAACTGAGCTATTGAGACACGGTCAGGATAGTTAGAGATTTTCATATTTAAACATCGCTGCTTTTCTCAAGTTTTTCAGCAAGACATGTCAACTTCATCAGGTTGAGCGAACCTCTCAAACGACTTTCTCAAGAAGCGGAGCTACTTAGAGCTCTTGTATCAAGGAGACTTTACAAAAATTTAAATGAAGAGAGGATTTAACATGTATAATAATTATATAAAAATCTGACTGTCCCAACTGCTACTTGAGAAATTCGTTTGAGAGAGGCTATGCTCGACCTTGTGAAGATGAGATGTCTTCCTGTAGAGATTTGAGAATAACGGCGATGTATAAATATGAACATTTCTGACTGACATGACCGTGTCTCAATAGCTGAGTAGTCAGAGCGCCGATGCGTGTTAGAAAAAGATCAATGGTAATATTTCGACTTTATTACAAAGTCATTGTCAGACGAAGTGACAAGACTCAACTAGCTACGAGTCTGGGTAGACAAAAAACAAGAATTAGCTCACCACGCACCAGCAAAAAGTGATGGTCAGTGGCAATTCCCATGAATCTATAAACGACGGGTCGATATTTCAGATACGGTAGAGCAACTAGTCACCAGGACTTTGGTGATTGTTTATATAACATATGCTTGGTTCTTTAAAAAACCGGCTTTAAATTTCTGTTTCGATTCAGTAATAACCCTGCTTTTAACAACCCTGCTTTTCTGAATCGAAACAGAAATTTAAAGCGGGGTTTTTAAAACAAAGTCCTGGTGACTAGGTGCTCTACTGTATCTGAACTTACCTCCACCGCACTTGTGGCAATCCACTCAACATGTCCTCCTACCTATCAATAATCAGTAAGTGTGCAATGGCCTTGAATTACCAATAATTGGTAATTGTAGGAGCAGAAGAATCGCGCATGCGTTTAACAGTCAATTACTAATCCCACATGCTTTGTCACTCTTATTAGTCTACTTATTAAAGACACCAAGTATGGGAGACGAGGGTGGCGGATAGGTCGGTCAATGCCGAAGTGTTTTTAAGGCGGAGGGTTAGGGTTAGGATTAGAAAACTCATTAGGCGGGGGGTTAGGGACCTAGGGTTAGGATTGGTGTTGTGTTGGGGTTGGGTTCTAACCCCCCGTTTTTTAGAAAATTTAGAAACTTGAATAATTTAGCAATTAGTCCTAGTCCCCACTCGGTTAATGAACCCAGTGGATTGCATCTAGTGTTTGCCCGGAGAAACATGTTCTTGAAACGAATAAAGTCTAATAATAATAATGGTCAGCGGATATTGTCACGACCTTGGTCACCACCACCACTATTCTCTTTCAACACTTCTTTCCTGTTTATTTGGTTGTACTGCATTATGATTTCAAATCAATCTTTTATTATTTGTTCTGTCTACACATTTCGATTTCTTATTTTTAAATCTTAACCTACCTTTACAGATGACTTCAAAGAATACCCAGCATGCTCCCGGATATCGAATGACGCCAACGGGGGAATTCCCATAATTCGTCTCCAGGCTCCTTCCCATGAAACCGAGTGAGAACCCAACGAAGACGGGAACTGGAGTAAAAACATGATATAATAACTAGACTGGCAATTAGACAAGTCTTATTTGCTCGTGTGAATGAGGAAACATAACAAGTTTTTCCTTGACAAGTACCATATTTCCTCTAATAAATACCTCCCTCTAATAAACGCCTCCCTCTAATAAACTCCTCCCTCTAATAAACACCTCCCTCTAATAAATTACTCCCCTCTAATAAACTACTCCCCTCTAATAAAATCCTCCCTCTAATAAACACCTCCCTCTCATAAACACCTCCCTCTAATAAACTACTCCCCTCTAATAAACTCCTCCCTCTAATAAACACCTCCCTCTAATAAACTACTCCCCTCTAATAAACTCCTCCCTCTAATAAACACCTCCCTCTAATAAACTCCTCCCTCTAATAAACTCCTCCCTCTAATAAACACCTCCCTCTAAATAAACACCTCCCTCTAATAAACTCCTCCCTCTAATAAACTCCTCCCTCTAATAAGCGCCTCCCTCTAATAAACACCTCCCTCTAATAAACTACTCCCCTCTAATAAACTCCTCCCTCTAATAAACACCTCCCTCTAATAAACTCCTCCCTCTAATAAACTACTCCCCTCTAATAAACTCCTCACTCTAATAAACGCCTCCCTCTAATAAACACCTCCCTCTAATAAACTCCTCCCTCTAATAAACTCCTCCCTCTAATAAACTCCTCCCTCTAACAAACTCCTCCCTCTAATAAACTCCTCCCTCTAATAAACGCCTCCCTCTAATAAACACCTCCCTCTAATAAACTCCTCCCTCTAATAAACTCCTCCCTCTAATAAACGCCTCCCTCTAATAAACGCCTCCCTCTAATAAACACCTCCCTCTAATAAACTACTCCCCTCTAATAAACTCCTCCCTCTAATAAACACCTCCCTCTAATAAACTCCTCCCTCTAATAAACTCCTCCCTCTAATAAACTCCTCCCTCTAATAAACTCCTCCCTCTAATAAACGCCTCCCTCTAATAAACACCTCCCTCTAATAAACTTAATAAACTACTCCCCTCTAATAAACTCCTCCCTCTAATAAACACCTCCCTCTAATAAACTCCTCCCTCTAATAAACGCCTCCCTCTAATAAACACCTCCCTCTAATAAACTCCTCCCTCTAATAAACGCCTCCCTCTAATAAACACCTCCCTCTAATAAACTACTCCCCTCTAATAAACTCCTCCCTCTAATAAACACCTCCCTCTAATAAACTCCTCCCTCTAATAAACTCCTCCCTCTAATAAACTCCTCCTCTCTAATAAACTCCTCCCTCTAATAAACTCCTCCCTCTAATAAACTCCTCCCTCTAATAAACTCCTCCCTCTAATAAACTCCTCCCTCTAATAAACACCTCCCTCTAATAAACACCTCCCTCTAATAAACTCCTCCCTCTAATAAATTACTCCCCTCTAATAAACACCTCCCTCTCATAAACACCTCCCTCTAATAAACGCCTCCATCTCATAAACATCTCCCTCTAATAAACTCCTCCCTCTCATAAACTCGTACATATCAGAGCGGCGTTTATTAGAAAAAATACAGAAAATGCAAAACAAAAAGATGCTAAAATTGACAGATTTATTTAATTTTAGGTGGAAACAATGGAATCAAACAAGGAATTTTTTAATTTCTTCCACAGACGTTGACTGTAAAAAATAACTCGACCAATATCTTTCTTATCCGGACCTTGGGCTCAGTCAATAACATATTGTTTGATAAACGTCTCCCTCTAACAAACGCCGCATCAAATGAGACCAGGAGTAGGAAAACATTGTTAAGATTTACCCTGGTTAAAACTGAAGCTGGTAAAATATATATATATATATATACACTGTATGGAGTTATATTTTTAAAGTTTATGTAGATATATTTTGTAAAACAGGACCCTCATTGATAACAGCACCAATATAGGCGCTGACGAGGTTATCCTGTATAAATATGTATTTTATTATTATTATTATTGGAGGAAATACAGTACACTTGTCCAAAAGCTGGCGTGCAAGGAAACTTGTCAAGGAAAAACTTGTCATGTTCAAAATTTGCCCATGTAACTAACGGTGTGTCAAGTAAAATATGATAAATGATTGCCAAACCTCACACGCAGTTACTTTATTTGTGCGCATTTTTGCTAAACTATCATGGCGGGCGTTCGTTGGACAGACCAAGCAACTTCACTTATTTTGGAATCGCTTCAAACCCGAGAAAGCTTATGTGAACATCAAAATAAAGACAAGATATGATTGCTTTATGATAGGAAACGAAAACATATACTGTAGTGTACAATTATTATGTAATTGTAAACAAATTTCAAAACATCTACGATCGGTATCACGTATAGTTCTTGCACAAGATTTCTCTCAAATCCTTGTTAATATCACTTCATGGTACATTAATAAAATGGCACTTAGTTCATGCTAAAAGCCGTTTTTCCTTGATATTGATGCCATTTATAGAACTCGTTCTTCCGTTGATTGCCCCGAAGAGACTTGTCAAGGGAAAACATTTGACCAAAATTCATTTTTGAATCGTTCACACGGGCAAATAAAACTTGTCAAGGAAGATTTGTCAAGGAAACATTGTTGACCATACACACGAGCAAGTTTAATTGGCAAGAAATTTGCCAAAGAAAACTTGCTCGTGTAAACTAGGCTTAAAAGAAATAACTAGACTTTCAAAAAGAAATGCAACCATGCATGCCTATATATGGTCGTGTGTGAGTGAGATAAGGATTCTACCATTTTATTTTAGCAACATTATTTTTGCTACTGTTGTTGTAATATAGTAAGAATCAACTCTGAATTTATTTATTTAACAAACATTGTACCAGAACATACTTAATGTGCTACAGCGATGAAAATACGTGAAAACTTGAAAAGAGTTGTAACATTCTAATGTTAATGCCTAAGTACCGGGTACTTACATTCTCAAAAGATTTTTCACAATTGGAATTGGAAGTACTATATTTTTGCAATTCTTTCTACGTTTGAACGGTCGTCGCGAGCTAGTACTCGGAAAGTAATGAGTTGAGTACGAGTTGTGACGTCATCCAATCAACAGGGAGAATTCTGGATACGGTTTTATATATTGTAGATATTATCACTGTCACTTGAGGACATTTATAAGTCTGGCAGTGTACAAAGGTCAAGAAAGAGAGGCAAATTCAGCTAGCATGCAACACGCAATAAGGTTGATTGGATGACGTCACGAAGCAGACCGCTGGTTAGAATTTCTTTAGTTTAGTTTATTATATTTTATCACTCTTAGGTAAACGGAATACCCCAACAGGCTAGAAGCCCAATTATAGGAGTTCCAAGGGCCTACGATTTAAGGTCGTTATTCGAGAAGACCCGAAAGTCTTACCATTTGCTGATATTATTGCAAAGGCAGCACTTTCTCCTCAATTATTTTAAGACCCTGAGTGGTGGTACAGAACGTATGTCTCCCAGCTCATAGACATGTGTGCTAACCACTAGACCACAATGCGATCAAGCGACAACTTAATAATGGCGAAGGACATTTTTGTCTCTTGTCTCATAAAAATGTCTCCACATTACTTCATTCAATTTCCAAAATGTTTTCGAATTTAGAACATTTAAATAGTATAGGTTTATTTCAATTGGTAAATCTAAATTTTCAAAACACACAATTTTCATCGCAGTACTGCACTTTAAATAAAGATTCTAATTAAAAAAACGTACTGTTAAATCAGTTGTAACACTGTGAGATGATTCTTTGAAAGAACTGAACGGGAAGTCGATCAGAGATTTTCGAGCATCGATAGAAAATCTATAAAATTATAATAAATTATAAAATTGATACATCATGCAAAAAACTGTCACTTATCAACCAGTGAAACTAAACGAATTACAAACGTTCATTTTGGAAAGGAAAACTAACCTCTTATTAACCGAGAGTGCGGTCATTATGGGAAAATATCAGACAGTATGAAAGACCAAGTTCGTACATGAAAGACCGAGGTCTGATATTTTTTCCCGTAATGACCAAGCGGTGGAGGTAATACTACATCCCGGGCGTTCTTTGTCAGCGCCCGCAAACAATCGTCTCCTGGACGATCCATTTATTAGTATTAGACCGGCGAATTTAAATACAAATTTATTTTGCCTTCTGCTGAGCCTACTGTCCTAGTGTAGTGGTTAGTTTCCAGGGTTGCGATGCCGAATCTGCCGAGCTCAATTCCCACAACGGACATCCTTTTTGGGATTTTTCTTTTAATTTTTTTCTTTTATATTTTTGTCTTGATTTTTAACGTACAGTATTAGAAAACCATTAGGCGGGAAGTTAGAAAACCCATTAGGCGGAGGGTTAGGATCTAAGTTGTTTTGGGGTTAGCAGTTCTTGATCATCATACAGGCATGACAATCTCTCATTTCGCCCCACCTCTCGCCGATACTAAAAAAGATCGTCCAGAAGACGATCGCTGACAAAGAACGCCCGGGATGTAGTAAAACCCAAGCGGTGGAGGTTAATAGAGGTTTATTATATGGCACTTTTGGACAGCCATAACGTAGTAAATAAGTAGAGTGCTGCGTAGACAGTGTTTTGGATATATAGCAAAGTGAAAAGGTGGTAAACTACCAAGATTTTTAGTAACGAAATACTGACGTTTAGAACGGAGCCCTTCATCAGAGTAAGACGAAGATTAAAGGCTCCGCTCGAAACGTCAGTAGTTAGTTACTAAAAATCTTAGCAGTTCATCACCTTTTCACTTTGCTAGATTTTCTTGTGTAACTTGTTATGCAAAGTTGCAGTGCACTCCTGTCTATACTTACTTTGTATATAAACTTCTATTCAAAGGTTTAACAAAACCCAAATGATAACATGATTTCGTATTAGATCCAAAAGAAACATCAGCTTTAATATTTTCTGCTCGTCCAAACGTATTAATAAGTCGTCCTCCAAGCACCTGAAAAAATGATGAATGAATAATGGTTAAACAAACAGCGAGAGATAGAGGGATGGAAGAACGAATGGATAATTGGGGCTTTGCCCTGTTTCTTTCTCCTGTTGTCACTGTAAAGCTGATAACTAATTTAATAATTTTCAAATTCAAAATTCATAAACAGTTAGTGTAATGTATAAATATAATGATGTAGTGAATATGAGAGAGCTTGGAGTAGACAGACGATACATGGATGATAGTCAGCTCAAATTTCTGGGACTTAGAAATACTTTCTGAGGATTTGAGCTTGACATCATGTATCATCTGTTAGTGTACAGTACATGGATAAAAGAATAATCACAGCATAATTAAAGTGCACCTGACATCAAAAAATTTTATTGTCTTATTTGGAAGAACTTTTAAAATGATAAAGTAACTTCTTTTGAAGATTTTCACTTCTTCGCTTTCTTTTTGAGATATATCAGTTTGTTTGATATGCAAATGTCCGGAATTTACGTCACACATGCATAATGAGTTATCAGAGAATGTTATATAGTGTATCTTTGCGTTCATCAAATAAAAACACTAAAGTATGAATAACACGTGTGCGTGTTTCTCCCACAACACCAAACTTCTCGATTTTAAAGGATTTCGTTCGAGAATGAAATAGATACACACATTTCTCCAATAAGTCATTATGCATGTGTGACGTAAATTCCGGACATTTGCATATCAAACAAACTGATATATCTAAAAAAGAAAGCGAATAAACGAAAGTTCTTCCAAATAAGACAATAAAAAAATTTGATGTCAGGTGCACTTTAACAAAGAGCTATGACATGGATACTAATTGGGATTAAGGGTCCTGAAGGTGTAAGAGGGCTAGGGTTAGATGACGTCAGATGAAGGAGTAAGAGGCTGAATATTAATGATGTTTAGGGATCCTGAAGGTACACGAGGAGTCATGACATAATCCCAAAATTTCAAATGACGTAATGAATATTTAATGAGGCTGACATTCCTTTGGACGCTATATGGGGCTATTACTATCAATATAGACCTCTTTCATAATGGCGACCAATTTAAATATTCCTTTATGTGCATCTAAATTAGCCTTTATGGTCTCATTTGTGTGTCAGCAATTCAAAAGAATATTTGCTTCCCAACGAGGTTGTCAAGGCTAATTTACAGTATACGCACATAAAAGAATATTTAAAATGGCAGTCATTATGAAAGAGGTCTATACACAGTGTAGTGTACAGTACGGCTCAACGAGTTATGGCGTATTTCGGCGAGTTTGTAGAGAGAGAGTCCAAATATAGATTATTAGTAAAATATACAGTCTTGTCCTCAACAGTAAACTGTCTAATAACTTATTTATTATCCAAGTCTAGAAAAACATGTTTGGCTGAAACTTTTCTCTTTCTAGTATTAGCAAAACATGTCAAAATAGTAATAAAACGTGTTGTGCTGGCAGTGTAGAAATATAAATCAAATAAAAGGTTGGTGCACTGCTGAAATAGCGTGTAAGTAATCTAACGTTTCGAGTGAAGGCCCTTCGTCAGAGAGGGAAACATGTCAAAATATGTCTACCGTCAAACTATCGCCGCGTATTTGTACTCGTCTATCGCGTTATTTGCAAGTTACATAATAAATACAAATATGAAATTTTCGTATAAAATATTTGATTGCGAATAGGAATTTTATGTCTTCGACGTTATCGAGGAGGGGATAAGGAGAAGAAAATACCAATGTTACCACAGCGTTAGTTATACACTGATAAGTGACATACACTGCCTCGATCAAGTTATTATTCTTGGTTTTCTACCGAGTGAAGATATTCCTTGGTTCAACCCGCCACCTCTTCATGTCCTCCACATAATACTGTAGTAACTTTTGTTTAATATATCACTAGTTAGGAGGAGGGCATATTGTTGCCCACATCTTTACTGGACATTATCATTAATTGTATCCAATTTTAGATCATAAATAGCTTACACACGTAGTATTGTATTTTCTTGTTCAGTACAAAGCGGCTATTAAGTGATATGTATTATGAAGCGTATTATGTATTATTAAGATATAAGATACAGTATGTATAAGATATGTATTATAAAGAGGCTATGAGCCCTATGAGTGATACCTCATATTATCCCAGACAAAGGAGTAAGCGTATTTATATTGTCCAGTAAACTGAGCTCCGTAAATGCTACACCTATATTGCATAGAATTTATAAGCAAACTGTTCTACCTTTGCTAGATTACGGATGCGTCGTATTTGACTGCAGTAAGGGTTACGTCCAACGCTTAGAACGCCTATAAAACCAGGCAATCAGGATAATATTACATACAAACCGTAAGACATGTACTCAGGAGATGCGTGCTAAATTAAAACGATCACAAAGACACTGCCGATCACTGAGAGACTCAACATTACTAGATCTACCACCAGTTAAAACTAAATGCGGCCAGACCTCGTTCAAATTATCGGCTTCCAGAGACTGAAACACACTACCAAGAGAAATACGAGAAAAAACACTTGCGCAGTTTAAGTATAAACTGTTTAGATACTTGATGAGGTATCTAAAGTATTTAAGTATAAACTGTTTAGATATGGCGCTACACATGTTTGTAGCATAGATTTTAGATTATAAATTTGTTTCATACTATTCTATTTTAGAACTGTTTTGACATTTGTACATATACATTTGTATCACTGGTCACCGATTAATACCAGTCAATCTACAGTATTGATGGACTGACCGATTTTTATCAGTTTAAATAAAGATTTAATAATATTAACATTCATGCAAGAGTCTGCGATAGCACCCCCGATAGCCCCGCGATTCCTGACCACACGCTGTATGGAACCGCACCTAATTGGGTACAGTGTCCTGAATCAATTTAACCTTTGGAGGGTGTAGCTCTGTCGGAGAGGGTTTTACGCTAATAGCTGAGGAACAGTTTACAGGACCCTGAGATCCACAAAGACGGCCAGACGGGAGCGGTCTCATAGGTAGAGCAGCCCCAGGCGAGCCTAAACTCCCCAACTAAACTTGTTACAATGTTGCCGAGAATTACCCTCTTCTGACCAGAACTACTGTCACACATAAAGTGGAGAAAAAACTTACCGTATAATAACAAATTACCCCTACTACAGCCTACCGCCTGCACAATGCCTGCAGGGAACCAAACAAGGCCCGACCTTGAAGTTTGATCCCAAACCAGAGCCACATCAAGCTAGAGGATGGAGATGACTGGGACATTTCCTATGGAGGATTGCCTTAGGAGCATTGCTGTGAAGAGAATATAGCTGCGAACATGCACAAGAACAGACGACATTTAAGTTGATGGAACAACAAAAGAGATTGCACACAGTAAACACATGCAGCAGAACAGTAGACAAACAAGCATTTTAGTTATCACCCAGGATAGCTGGGGAGCAGACCAGTTCTACTGGCGCGATTGTACACACTAACAGTAAAATATCACCCGGAAGCCGAGCAGCAATATTACTTTATACACAGTAAACACATGCGCAACAAAACAGGAGACAAACATAAATTAAATTAAGTCACCCAGAATAGCCGGGGAACAAACCAGATGTACTGGCGCGATTGTACATACACTAACATTAAAATAGTAGCCAAAACAGCGGACCATGAGAAGCACTGGCGCGACGGTACTAATGTTAATGGATACATAGACAACACATACAGCAGAACAGGAGACAAACACAAAGGCAGTCACCAAGAATAGCCGGGGAATAAACCAGATGTACTGGCGCGATTGTACACACACTAACATTAAAATAGTAGCTAATCAGCGAACCAAATTTACTGGTGCGATGGAGCAAACACATGCAGCAGAACAGGAGACAAACATAAAATAAGTTAGCCCGCAGATGAAAGCAAATACTGGCAGCTACCGATAATATGCAAGCAAAGACATAGCGCAAATACAGTCCCGCAACGGCTGAACGATAAGCAACGTTGCAGAATATACGGACCCGCACAAGCGCTAGCAGCAGTTGAACCGGATGACCCCCACACGACTGAGCAACAGCAGGGAGCACAAATAGAGTCCCCCAACGACTGTACGGCGGTGTTGCCCAGTACGGACCCAGAGGACCCACCACACGACTGAGCAACAGCAGGGAGCACAAATACAGTCCCCCAACGACTGTACGGCGACGTTGCCCAGTACGGACCCGCACTAGCAGCTAGCCAGTAAGCAACAGCTGAATGAAAGCAAAGTATCACAGTCCGAAGCACGGGAGCACAATAATAAGCTATGTTAGATGAGGGTTGGGTGGGAGGGAACGAAGTATCGTGTACGACGAACAGCACACGAATAAGCCCTGAAGTGGAGGACCGTCAGATGCCACGAGTTTTGCATTGACGTAAGGCATTCAGTGCACACACCCTGAATACCTATAGGGTCCCAAGGGACCACAAGACCGGCAGCACACTTACTTTGCATGATGTTAATTATTTTTATTGCATAAATCCAAAAAATAATTGACAAAACGGATGACAAAAAAAAACTTATGTAAATTAACCTCCCGTGTTTGTTTATTTTTTAAACACAGAAACTCGCAGCATCATTTATTCTGCCTTATCAACTTGTGTGTAATGTGTGTAATGTGTGTAATGGGATTTTACGCCGGTGGGGGATTACTGTAGTTCACACGCCGCACTTTACGCCGTCCGGCTGAGGGGAAGTTGTTTTTAATTTAAATTAACATGCAACTTTACACTACCAGTTTTGAAGAGTGAAATTACTAATAATATTTATATAATATATTTCACAACCACATACCATAGTGCCCTCATTCGAACCAACTTGTGTCCCTGCTGATCCCCCTACAATCCTCAATTCCTTGCAATCCATGATCACAACCACGCCATCAGTTACTAAAGAAATGCTTGTTTATTTAAACCGTGTGGGATAAAAGTACGATTGTACTGGACATTAAATATGATTGTAATATTGCCTACAATTGTTTATTAGCAATTACTTTTTTTCAGTCATGTGCTATATATATCACAGATAATTATCTCACCACATAAATAATAGAGTATGACTGGTAAAGATTGCTGTTACCTTCATCTTTCTCTAGAGAGATCTTTATTGTGCTAAAAATTCCTAATTTTTGAAACTTGGATTTAGCTGATTGACAAAACGTAAGAGCCTAAACCAAATACGAAAAAAGACCGACAAAATTAGTTTGAAAATTGGGCTGCAATTACTAGTACATTATTGTGCAGAAAAAAATGCAAATTATGCGCTGTTTGTTACCTTGCTGTACATATGAACAGTAATGTTACTCTACTATACAGTAGTTTCTTACCGCGAAGTAGTTTCTATGTATAGATTAAGCACTCAACAAATTAAATTGTTCTTCTGGTGTAATATTTTACAGCACAGTACCTCTTCCATAGTTTTAGCATTTAATATGCCTGCATCTTGAATCACTCCAGATACAAAATCATCTTTTGTTCTAACAACACCGTCAACATGAACTTTTGTCACCATTATCTGAGATAAATGAATGAATAATTAAGTAAACAGACAGACAGACAGACAGACAGACAGACAGACAGACAGACAGACAGACAGACAGACAGACATTCTTCAGTTATAAAAACTGCTTCACAAGAAAGCCGAAATAATAGATATATACAGTTTATAAAAACAATAAATTAATCCAACTAAGGAAGTGATGATTGAAGATATCGTTTGAAGCTATTTATATTCTTAATACATCTAACATTCTCTGCTATATCATTCCAAAGTTTCGCTCCAGTATATACAAAACTTTTTTTTAAAAATTCCGTACGTGGTTTCGGGGGAACGAGCATCATTTCTCGACCTCTTAGTGAATAGGTATTATTGATGCCGGAGATTCTAAAATGGTCTCGTAGATACGAAGGGGCAATATTATTTAATGCTTTGTGCATCATTAACATACGACTGGTTCGATATTCTGAAAGGGTTTTCCAGTTTAGTTGTTGCCTAATTTCACTGGATCTGATCTCATAAGCTTGTTTTTTTATCACTCTTGCAGCACGATTTTGAAGCTTTTTACAGACAGACAGACAGACAGACAGACAGAGACAGACAGACAGACAGACAGACAGACAGACAGACAGACAGACAGACGGACTAACGAACAAACAGACGGCAAATAGAATACTTTGCCCTCCTCCAAACTATTTTAAAAAGTGCACAAGGTTCTTATAGATGGAAGGTTCTTATTGTGTTTACTTTATTCATGGTAAGCAATGTGCAGTTGTGAGGTGTCTACCACTGATAACTATTGGGATACCCAGTAACCAAGGTAATATTTGGGAAGTCTATACTAAAACACCAGGGTTCCTACACTTCGGGCAAGGGTGGAAAGGAAAGATGCTTTCAAACCACCAATCACATATATCGTTACCCAAATAATATCAAATTCATTAATAATTCATGAACAAATTATCCAATAACAAAGATGCATATGATGTGAGATACCCTGGATCAGGAAACTACAATATATTTTGTTGGCATTAGTAATCTTCATAGATTGTGTGCAAACCATACAGTTTCTTAAGAGAAAAAATTACACATACATGTTTTTATTATCAAATTACTGCTTTTTATCATCAACAAATGTTACATATAACTAAACACACAATAGTCTAACTTAAAGTGCCTGGTTTGGGTATTTTACATATTACAGTCCAACTAAACACACAATAGTCTAACTTAAAGTGCCTGGTTTGGGTATTTTACATATTACAGTCCAACTAAACACACAATAGTCTAACTTAAAGTACCTGGTTTGGGTATTTTACATATTCATAATCTTTGAGTTCTACCAAGAAGAATATATCTTGTCGTTCAAAAATTTCATCTTCATGCCTTTTTTCCCTTTTAAAGTTGATTCACTATTCACAGGAAATGACATCAAGGCAGGGACACGCGAAGTCATTGCACATTAATTCAACAGTGAAATATAAATAAATTTGGGCTCTGAACTTTAAACACACCTGTTTAGACAACATTTACTCAATTCCCAAACATTCATTCTATTTTACTGCTGAATCAGTGTGCAGTGTTTTTGCATGTCCCTGCTTTGACGACATTTCCTGTGAATAGTAATCACTTTATAAGAGGTAAAAGGTATTAAGATGAAATTTTCGCACAAGATATTTTACAATTCTTCTCAAGAGATTCCAAAGATCACAAATATGTAAAATCCCCAACCTCTCTGGATAAGCACTTTATTTTATTTATTTTATTAGCTTCACCATTGTGCAAAAAAAAACCCAAGAAAGAAACATGGCAGGATGACTAACAGCATAGCCAATTTCTGCGGACCCAGAACATAAAAGTATATTTACAAATAATAATAATAAATAATTACTGTTAATTTAATAATAACACACAACAACTGTAGCTCATGAGGGCCGCAATACTCCAAGATTAGTTATGATCAATAACTCATCATCAGATGGTAAGGATCGAGATAACCAAAGCCCAGCCCAAGCGCAGAAACATACCAGTGCCCTCTGGATCCACAGCCGTTCTGTATTTGATTAATCTAATATTAAGAACAACAAGTGATATACGAGACGAATTAAACTTCGAGCAGATAGTTTTAAAGGAATCTAGGATGATCACAGTTATAGGTGTTTGCCAGGGATTTAAAGTAGTATCTGAGCACGATTGATCGGAATAAATTAATGGTTCCCATACATAGTTTAGTTCGTCGGCTAAAGTGTTCCATATTCTGGTGGCTCTTATCAAGTACGAACTTTGGTAGGTAGTTTTACATTTGCTTATTATGCACTTTGTAACGGTAGTATTGCTTGACGATCTAGTATATATACCGGTGGTACGTATATGTGGAACTACACACGGCTCCACAGTAACTAAGCCATGTGTTATTTTAAAGAAAAAGACCATGTCTAAGTACTCAAGCCAATAACAAATGGGAAGTAAGGATAATGAAAGTAGCCTAGAGCTATAGCTATCAAGACAAGTAAATGGTAGGTTTAATATACATTTAGTTTAGTTTATTAGATTTATCAGTCTTTGGTGAACGGAACCCAACAGGCTAGAAGCCCAATTGATAGGGGTTCCGAGGGCCTACGATTTAGTCGTGAGTTTTTTTTAGTATACGGACGGACACAGTATTATTTTACACCGGCTCTTAAACAACTTCACTGGCTCCCTGTGAAAGATAGGATCTCCTTTAATGTTGCTCCGTTCACTTACAAAATCCTAAATAAACAATCACCTGACTACCTTTCTGATCTCCTAACAGTTTACACTCCTTCAAGGCAGCTTGGTTCTTCTTCCAAATCCCTACTGCTAATACCTAATGTTAGAACTCTCACTTATCGACAAAGATCGTTCTCCTATCCTGCAGCTGAATTTTGCAACTCTTTACCACAGACCATAAAAACATCAAGTTCTATCGCTAGTTTTAAATCAGCACTCAAGACATATTTTTACAGAAACAGATATTTTTAATTTTATATATATTTGTAAGAGCACAAAGACTTTATTTTATGTGCTTTAAAAGAACAGCTATTCTCATTATTATTTGTGAAACGCATTGAGACATTGTTATATACGTTTGAGAAAAACATTTATTATTATTATTATTATATCACTTTCTTGGCATCTTTGACTTCATCAACCAGTAATGGACCACTCTCATGACGTTGGGATTTGAGCTTACGAAACGAACCACGTAAGCGATCACACGCAATAACTTTGTAAGCTTTGAATATTTGGCTAACTCGACAAACGTTAGGTTAGAACATTGAGTTTTCCTTCTCTCTTCAGCTTCGATGCGAGCACGTTCAGCTTCTTCTTGGGCTTTTTCAACCTTTCTTTTAAAATCCAACTGTCTTTTAAAATCCAACTGCCTTTCAAACTCCTCCTTTCTTCGCTGTTCCTCTTCTCTCAGCTGTTTCGCTTTTATTTGTGCCGCTGTTGCTTTGGCACGGGCTTCAATCGCTGCAGACCCCGACGAATATGACAAGGATGAATTTACTGATCTCCCCGAGCGAGATCCAATTACTGAAGTGTTTTCTTCTTGTCGCTGTTCAAGAGAGACTTCTGCTACTAATTTAGCATCGCGAACTCTCTCCAATTGTTCCTCGTACCAATTGAGGACGGTCTCGTGTTCATTCTCAGGAACCTAGGTAAGGAGTTGCTCGTTGAGAGTTTCAGCTTTCGCGAGGTAATCCATAACGTTCTTTACGTACAGGTACTGTAGCCCATTATCATTGCTCTAGCGCCATGTTGTGTCGACTCTGTTTCAAGGGTTTTTGTTAACTTCTGCAGCGTTGTAGTTGTGATTCTTCTCTTCAAAACAGACCGCTTGTTCTTTAATCTAGCAATTTCGGCGGTCGCCATAACTGATGGTAACGTTACAACTCCGACACCATCAGTATCAACAAGATTCTGTTCGCCATCAGACATCTTCGAAAGGTTTCTTACTTTTCCAATCCGGCTCGAAGGACCAACTGTTATCTTCGATGGCTACATTAAGATTATACCGCCGGTATTCCATAATAAACAAAACAACAACAACTTCATTTATAGTTTTATTTTACTAGTACAGTACAATGTAAATCCATTGATCTCTTTCTGACTCTCGCAGAGTTTTTACATCAACATGAAAATTGACAAGGCAAGACTTTTTTCTCATGACCTGGGTCACGTGACCCGAGACCATGACAACATCCAAATACAGTTACTATCCCAGTGAAACACTCATTAATCTCTTTGTTCAAATATGACATCACACCCACCCTTACAAAATGACACACCATCAGCACACTATCACACATACCCTTACAAAATAACACACACCCTTAGTACACTATCGCACCCACCCTTACAAAATGACACACCATCAGCACACTACAGTATCACACATACCCTTACAAAATAACACACACCCTTAGTACAATATTGCACCCACCCTTACAAAATGACACACACCCTTAGTGCACTATTACACCAACCTTTACAAAATGACACCAATCCTCACACTATTACTTTAGGGCATACCTGCACCTCATACTGTACAAAGAGTCAAACACTACTGTACATACAGTAAATGTTAAATGTGACTTGCAGTAAGTTATAATACACCTGTATAACCAGATAAACAGACATACTGTATATTTAGCAGTTTGTATGTTGCAAGTACAAACTAAAACACAATGTAGCCTCATGTAGTCATGTGGTAGTATATGTAGCTCAATGGTTAAGAGCATCGGATTCAAACTGACGATCAGAAGGATGTGGGTTTCATTCCTCAGTCTGGGGATCAGAAACATTTTTCTGAGTTTGTATTAATGCTTAAGTAGCAAATAATTTGATACATTTGATTTAAAACAACCGCTAGAACTGCATAGTTAGGCATTAATACAATATGGCACACCTTCAGTGCATCTTCAAAAAAATGTTAGGTTTACAGCAATGCGAAATTGCTGAGCTCTCATTGTAAGAGCTTGTATGTATCCTGAAAGATTAAAGATTTAAAAGCATGGTTTAAGTTTACAGTTGCCCAAGAGCACACTGGGAGACATTCTGCACCACTGCACCTCATTTTAAGGCTTTGCCACACCCCAGTTCGAAATGGGCCCAACTCTGCAGCTGTTGTGGTTTAGTGGTTACCACACGTCTGTGAGCTGGGAGACACAGGTTCATATTCTTGGTTCAGACCACTACTTAGGGTCTTACAAATAATTGAGGAGAAAGTGCTGCCGTTGGCCCATTCCATTTAATATCTGAACCCCCTATTGAAGGGTTGCTTTTCAACCTCCTTTGGATAACAAGTTTTTCTCCCCTCTAGGATAGATTTCAACCTAGTCTCCCCCTAGGATATCTTCAATTTTACCCCTTGGATATCATTAAAACACTAAAATATGAGCAAATTATGGAGAATTTTTGGGAAATTCATTTGGGCACCCTTAGTATAAAATCGAGATTCAAGCGCCGCCCTCCTCATAGGATATCCAGACCCTTCAATAGGGGGGTGCACATATAAAATGGAATGGTCAATATATGTATGTGAAAATTTGACTGCCCCAACCGGGAATCGAACCCGAGGTCTCCGAATCAACGCATCGGCAATCTAACTACTGAGCTATTGAGACACGGTCAGAACAGTCAAACATCATATACATATTTATACATCGCCCCCACTCTCAAATCTCTACAGGAAGACATCTCATCTTCAACGAAGTAGAGTGCAGCCTCTTGCAGGACTTCCTCAAGTAGCGAGCTTATCACTGGCTCTTGTATACAGGAGGCTTTAGAACAATTTTCTTTAGATTTATGGCCCAATATCAACAAATGGTAAGACATTCGGGTCTTCTCGGATAACAACCTTAAATCGTAGGCCCTCGGAAACTCCCATTAATCGGGCAGGGTTCTGCCCACGGTGGGCGGCGCCGGGCGGCAGTGCCCGGCACTCACTCGTACCGCCCGGCACTCACGCGATAGCGGACCATTCCGCCCGGCACTCAAAGTAAGAAAACCTCATTTTTTTATCTTCAACGAACTTTTATTCAAACAATATTATTCGTTTAAGCGGCAAATTATGCGTGGAAATGGATCAAATGGCTCATTAAAACTTCTTACTGTAAGGTTGTCCGTACAAGCATCCAAGATAACCCGTTATAATATAACATTTTGGCCGGTTACCACGTCAGGTTTTGTCTTTTAACATTAATTTTCGGTAGTTTTCTCAACACATTTCGTCTGCGAAAATTTGGCTTTCCGATGAGAGAACAGTGCCATTGAGAATGGCTTCTTCAGATTTCAGAATAAAAACAAACAAATCAATCGATCGTATAGATATGAATTTAATGTGTATATATAACGTAATATTCTAGCGAACACTATTACGAAAAAAAACAACAACTCTTTATTACTATTAATGACGATTAAACAAGCTGTTCATTTTTTTGTGTGATCTTGGTGCACGCAAGTGCGCAACTTCAAGGAAATATCACGACGCTACATACTACAGTTCTAAAAGACGTTTCTCATTATCCTGAGCGCTAGGAAAGACTGAAAGAATCAAGAAGCGAGACAACGTATTTTTCGTACGGTTTCCAACATTAGAGAAATGACCGAAATCGATGCGCGAAATCGCGGTTCAACGTTCAATTCATTGACGCTTATTCCTCTGAGTTTTTCCTGAGAACTCGCCTACACCTTTACTTGTTACGAGCTTACGGAAGACTTGATACACAATAAAAAACAAAACCAGTTCATTAGCGCGAGTTATTCAGTAAAAACGAAATAAAAACCTTGTCCGCATTTTTGTGATTTTGATGTCAAATTACAATTGCACGCGGATTGGTAAATTCTTGAAGTAATAGATCAAACACGAGAAAGAGTGTTTCATCCGATATCCAGTCACCGAGAAGTAGGTTGAAAAACAAGGCGATAGCCGAGCTTTTTAACCGAATTCGAGGTGACTGGATAGAGGATGGAACACTCTTTCGAGTGTTTGATGTTACATCTCAAACGAATCAATATTTTAAGAGAAATTTGAGGTAGAAATTGTCAAAATCCTATGCTAATTAAGACCATGAGGTATCCAGTTGTCCGTCTCGGTACTGATTTCCTTTGTTTTCGGCTCATGAATTATTAATGAGGTTGAGATGCCGGTTTCTCAATCACCAAAAGCGAAACGTTATTTGGGTTTCCCTCGCTTCATGTGAGTAATACTGTAATTTTTCCTATACCTTCGAAAGGGAAAAGTATTAAAACGAACTCTTTCGCCCATACGATAAATCGCACGCCTGGACGATTTATGGCGTGCGACCACAGGCCTCGTGTATAATGATGGTTGTATGTTGTAAACAAGCAGGGAGTCACTCTGCAAAGAAACTTTTTCTACGGAAGTTCCACCAAGTGCCTTTGTAGGAGTACATATCCAAAGCTGATTTACTATAGATTTGATGGCTATAATATCACCCAGCAAAACGTAACCACTGACATTTTCATGGGGGGGGGGGGGGGCAACGCCCCTATACTCCTTGTACCCGGCACTCACATGGTCCTGGGCAGAACCCTGATCGGGTTTCTAACCTGTTGGGTATTCCTTTCACCTAAAAAGCGTATGGGGTGGTAATGTGACGTTACATATACGGGCATGTTACATATACGGGCGTGTTACATATACAGGCTAGGGGTTACAACATGAGATTTATACATGTTCCAGTTCATCCCTCGTTTTCCCTATATAATGAAGGCAAGAATATTTCCAAATAGCATAATAAGTATATACCTTCGTGTCAGTTCAGGGAGTGAATATAGTATTTTAGCATGAAACTCGATCAGTGATGTCGGCTTGAGAACTAAGCTAGCTAGCTTAGTGCTTCAAAAGACACTATTTAAAAATAAAGACTATATATCATCGGTATATCCGATGATAATTCATAGTTTTTCGGCACGTTATTTATTAGTTTAACGACATTGTCTCATCAAAAGGATCTCATATAACCCAGGGATTCAGAGAGGACATAAACTGAAGAGAGAGAAAGAAAGATTATTCAGATTTATTTAAAATTGAAACATGAAATACACGTGAAACGCATGTACTCTAATGCTTTACACTTTTGGACTTTAACCCATGTCAAGCCGGTGGCCGGTTTTTAATTCATATTTTTTTGCACCGCCCTTAAAATCCCTGTTGGAATATTTCTCTAATTCGTTAGTGCAGTTTCTTTTTGAAACTTTGCATAAGTGTGTTTATTTCTATCTTTATTAGCTTATTTCTAGTTTTAAATCTAGCCGTTTTTAAATCGAGCCCGTATAAGTAACATGCATTGCCCGTATATGTAACGTCACGTTACCACCCTGGTTCGACTAATGGGTGGTAACGTGACGTTACATATACGGGCATGTTACATATACGGGTACATATATATACTGAAGCATTAGAGCCCGTATAATATGTAACCTCGTGTTACCACCCTGTTTCGCGCGCCGAGCCCGTATATGTAACATGCCCGTATATGTAACATGCCCGTATATGTAACGTCACGTTACCACCCCGCTCCTAAAAAGAGTGATAAAATAATAAACTAAACTAAACTAATCTACAGTCTGATCTGGCTGAAAGGTGCACCATGTTTTATATATGGGTAAATAATCTCGTCCATGCGTTATTCCCGTGGTGCTTCCATAAATTATATATTACTTGTCATATAACAATAGATATTAGATGTGTGAAGCTGATCGTCCAGGTTGTTGTAGTCTTGACTCTTGAGAAATAGACTATGACTTGGTCTCATTGGCGTCTCAAGACTACAACAACCTGGACGATAAACTATCTAATGATACTCCTAGGTTCAAATCATTTACTCTAACCATAGATATTTATTAATAATATAATAATTACAGCACATACTTGTTTTTTAAGAAACTTTGTGACATCAACGGTCGGGTCTGAACCAACAACTTGCGCGTCTTTCATATTATTGCGTTTTATATTAGTGTCTTTTAGATATTTCTTTTGGCAACATTGGGTATCAGTTGTTGTTTGTATTTTTTCAGCAGGGCATCAACAGGTCCCATCATGTTGGTAAGAACAGCAACAAATTTGATCTTGTGTGACAGTGACACTTCGTCGCCATGTTGAACTGCGCCAGCAGTGAACTGATCTTTTACAGCGGTATATCATTTTACAGCGGTAGATCTTTTACAGCGGTATATCATTCACTATGTTTTATACTTTAAGTAACCTATTCTATTGCGTGTCAATAAATTGATTTGAGAAAGGAACTATACTTGGGAACTATAAGGGATCAAATTATAAAAAAATACTGAATTGTTGTTGATATGGAGAAGATGGCAGATGAAAAGCAGCGTCGAGTGAAAAACTTGGAAGGACTTCTTAAATTCTGTGTCGAAGGTACAGCAGGGGAAGACACAACATCCGATTCTTCTGGTGTTGAAATGGATCCTGAGGTACTGTACATGTACAGTGGATTGGAGTAGAAATATTCTTTTCAGCAATAGTAGGCAATAATTAACAAAAAGATAGCCCTGCCACCAGGGTTACCCTAGCAAGAACCCTAGCAAGTAACCCTTCCAGAAGGGTCACCCTACATCCATGTAAAACAGAACCTTAATTATGTCATCATTATAATCCAAATCATCATCACTGATGTATTAAAGGTTAAAGGTGCAGTCCAGTCTGTTCTGCGCATGTGTGATATTTCAAACGTTGAGGACACACAAACTTTAACGGAATAGATTTGCGACAGTTCGAAAGCGAGTATTCGTTAAAGATGGCGAAGGCACGAGTGGTAGTTTGATATATTAACAACATTTAGGAACCAAACAGCTTATATGACACGCTTTTTCGGCGGAAAAGCTCAAGCGTGTGAAAAAAATCCGCAATACTTCATGTTCAATGTTTATATAATGCAATGTAAACAAACGATGTAAACAGAAACGTGGACATGCGCAGAATGGACTGGACGGCACCTTTAATGTATAATGATTATTTTAGAGAAAGAAATGGTTAGAAGAAGCTATTTCACATTTGACAAACAATGATGAAGTTACATTGATAAAAAAGTGTTTAGAACTGTTATCATTACCAAAGGGAACATTATCATCAGATGAAGAAGATGATCTTATGACAAGAGAAAATATACTTGAGCAGCTTGAAACTGTTGTGGATATTATTGATAATGCTAAAGGTAAGATATAAGAAGAACTACATGCGTGCAACAAGTGAACATGTAAATTGAATATATATATACTACTCTAAAAGGATGGTAGGAGGTATAACGTTTTGAGCAAAGGCCCTTTGTCAGAAAGTCAAATGTCTCACCCTCTGCATGGTGAAGGGTCTCTGAATTTGAAATTGTATTTTGGCAGTACCAATATACCATTACCTTTTTTAGACTAATTAAGCAACAATCTTGGACAAAATTGTTGGGACACATGGCTGTTTTTGAGGATTTGCAGTTGATATCCCAAGGACTTTTGTCCAGGATTGTCTGAAAATAGTGAATTGAAAATAATCGAGGAAAAACCAGTTTAGACGTACAGTACTGCAACTATTCTGTGCAACTTCTCCACAAATCAAATAAACGCAATCCCACATGCAGGGAAAATGGAGCATACTGTATAAGCATCATGCAATATGTAAAGTAAACAAGTCTAACTCCTGTGCGTGTGGACCGGTATGGGTGGGACTCTGCGGAGACTCAATCTGCTCCAGTGAACCCTGCCCCCCATTGAGGATAGGGGGGAGCAGAGACAGGGCTTATTTTGCTTGGCAAAATTGTTGACTTTTGACCAGGATTGAAATGTAATTTTGCAAGCTCAATTTTCTTCCCAAACTCCATTTAATAATAATAATAATAATTAATTTCTATAGTGCCATTTCCTATCATTCAATGGCGCTTTACAATGCGTTACAAAGTTTTAAACTGCAGGCAATACAGAGTTTTATACTTGGTGTTAGACTAAATATTAACAAAACCATCAACTATAATTAACAAAACCATCAATTTATAAATGTTATATTAACTACTATAAAACTATGCAACTACTATAAAACTACCATATATAACAACTATAAAATTTAAACCATGACTTAGTCATAAAACTGTTTAAACAAATATGTCTTTAATCTTATTTTAAAAGTAGATAATGATTCACTGCTGTTACGAATGGAGTCTGGTACCTGTAATTCATTCTACAACTTAGGCACAGCATATTTTAAAACAAACGTTCACCATAACTTCACTAGTTTTGCTGGAGGTACTGTAAGAAGTCCTTTCAATGATGAATGCAAATTCACTGATGATGTAAATGGTGTTAACATATCCCTAATATAACATGGTGTAAGACCATTAAGTGCTTTGTAGGTATAATGAGAACGCATTTTATAGATGATACGTTGACTAACTGGGAGCCAATGAAGCTGTTTAATGACAGGAGTGATATGATCAAATTTTCTACTTCTTGTTACCAAACGGGCAGCACAGTTTTGCACTTTTTGTAATCGATCTATAAGGGATTTAGGTTACAACTATCTAGTTTAGATGTAATAAAGACGTGAACTCTAGTTTCAGTGTCAGATGTAGATATAGTAGTCTCTTATTCTTGCTATGTTAGGCAGATGGAAAAACATGCTTTGCAAGTGTTAGTGATATGTTGATACTAGAGTCATATGTTGATCAAAAAGTTACACCAAATACAAGCTGAAGTAGTCGGTTGAATCCTGGAATTAGATACATTCATATGTTCTATATAGCGCAGGACTCCACAGCATAGCTCTTTAACAGCAAGATTTAACACCATTGATCACCACAGCTTGCATCCTATTTTGAAGGTAGGGCTGAAACCATTTCAACACCTGTCCTTTTATCCCGAAGCGTTTTGACATTTGCTCCAGTAAAAGTTTGTGGTCAATTTCTGATTGTCTATAGCAATGAGAATGTCGTTTTGCACTTGTAAGAGGGCTGTTTCTGTACTGTGGAAGCGTTTATATGCTGATTGGAGAGGTTCCTCTAAGTTGTTATTGACCTGCAATGTTCCATCAGTTGACTAGCAACAGCCTTCTCAATTACCTTAGATAGTTCGAAATTTCAAATTTGAAATCGGTCTAAAATTTGGATACTCTTCGAAGTCCAGAGAGTCCTTCTTCCACTTAGGTTTCAGCATGGCTTCTTTAAGTTGTGCATTATCCTAACTGAAGTGACTTAATTGTTAATGATGTCAGTAAGCGAGGTAGGAGGTTTTTTACTAACCACATCAATAAGATTTTCAACCTCTTGTTCCGTCATAGCCTCCTTCGCAGGCATCACCGCGCTCCACTGAACCGAGTTGTTCCAGTTCCGTCACTATTTGAAACACTGTAAACTCAACACATTGTGTCTGCTGCTCTACTGGGTTCAAGTGATTGCCAGGGATGGATTCGATAGCTAGCTCTTTTCGTATAATGGCTATCTTATTACTAAAGAAATCAGCAAACTTATTTACGAGATCGATCGTTGATGGCGCAGTTGGATAACGCTTTTCAGACTTTCGGTGAAGTAATTTGTCAACCGTATTAAATAATACTTTCTGATTCATGTATGCATCACTAGAAATGACTGAGGAATAGTATGATGTTTTAGCATTCTTGATCATATTATTTACCGCCTGACATTGTTCAACATATATCTGTCTGTCAACACATAATCTGGATGCGCGCCAGCGACGCTCTAATTTCCTACGTTTTCTTTTAGCTTTACCAATATCTTCATGATACCATGGTGCCAATGGGCGAAGAGTAATACAGTAGTTCGTCGTTTTAGCGGGGCATGCTTCTGTAATGTTTCTTTTACTTCGTCCAGATGTATTTTTACTCTTCTTAATACTTCAGTGGTCTAGTGATCGGTGTCATCAAACCCATAAATTAGACTCGTGTATTACAGTATCATAAGCACTGCAGTATCATAAGTAAGCGCTGCGGTATCATAAGCACTGCCGTATCATAAGCACTGCCGTATCATAAGCGCTGCAGTATCATAAGCACTGCAGTATCATAAGCACTGCCGTATCATAAGCGCTGCGGTATCATAAGCACTGCCGTATCATAAGCACTGCCGTATCATAAGCGCTGCAGTATCATAAGCGCTGCAGTATCATAAGCGCTGCAGTATCATAAGCGCTGCAGTGTCATAAGCGCTGCGGTATCATAAGCGCTGCGGTATCATAAGCGCTGCGGCATCAGTAGATACCCCCCCCCCCCCCCCACCATAAGGACCAAAGGGATGCCGCCTCATTAAAAAGTCATTAAGACGGATCACTTTTGGGTGATTAACGGATAGACTAACTTGAACCTCATTGGTGAATTTTCAGTCGGACCTCTGCGAAGACATCTCCCTCTTCGCGCGTTTTCCGAGGCAGAACAAAGAGCGTTGCGTACAAAAAGTAATTAGTATTGTTAGTGTGACGAACGCAAGGGACGGAAGTAATTACCTCTAAGCCTCTTTCACCTTTACGATCCCTAGCCCTAGTCTCGTGTACCTTTGGGACCCCATCGTGTACTTAGGTGGCTCTCTGTGTGTGTATTAGGCCCGTTTAGGCCCTATCTGGCCCGATAAGGCCTTTTGGCCCGTTCGTACACGCTATTCAGCGTTCGATTGAACCTGTGTTTTCACCGCTAAGAGATGAACCCTAATAATTTTGGCCGTATTATGGCTTATCTCGCTTTAGTGTACACAATTCCTATGATGAAGAAACACTTCGGGGAAACAGTGGGAAGAACTGTTCAAGATCTCAAACATATTGAAAAATATAAATATAAACGTCTTGGTTAAACTGGATGACTCGGCTATTTTATGACGCCGTTGTCATGATGTATATTCACGTTGTTAAGGTTAAGATTTGCATGCATGTTCATGAATTTGGCCGAATTATCGCTAATTATCTCGCGTTAGTGTACGGGATTCCAATGGGGGAAGAAACCCTTCGGGAAACAGTGTGAAGAACTGTTCAAGATCTCAAACGCATCGACATAGTTAGTTTTGGCGTAAGTATTCTGAAGAAACCATTCGCAAAATGATCAGGAATTACAAAATAAGGCTTCCTGGCAGAAAAAGTATAATATCTGAGTTCATTTAAATTGGTTGAACGGCTTTACTTCATAGAGTTAGAACGAGGATATAAAGCAGACTAACTCTAGCGGCTTGAATAAATGTGTTCACCTGATCTTAGATAAAAGCGTGGGAGCCATTAAGTGTAATTAAAGGATTACATGTTTTATAGCATAAGCGTTCAAATCGGCAGAAATAACTTACCGAGTAATAATTTCGGGGGAATTATCACTTATCTATAACCTTCGTGTATCGATTAAGCGATTCCTGTGTTGAAGAAACACTTCGGGAAGCAGTGTGAACAACTGTTGGCATTGCTTTCAAAGCGTTACTAGGCCAATTTATGCTACGGCCGATATTTGCATATTTCGCCTGAAAGCATGTGTTTACAAGGGCACTTATGGAGATATATAAAACCTTATTAATACATGACACAAATATAGAGTTAAAAAATATTTATATCAGTTACTTTTCAACGTTTACTTTAACGGGGCATATACCTAACAGAAACTAATTAGTATTTTTTTTAGCCTTTCACCTTTACGATACCCCCATGGTATTGTATTAGGCCCGTTTAGGCCCTATCTGGCCTTCTTTGGCCCGATAAGGCCTTTTGGCCCGTTCGTAGGAGGGAGTTTATACGGTCATCACGTTCCCATCTCTTGTCCTCGTGAAAGGTTCGAAAGTTTTCTTCGAAATGTAGGCATCAAGATTTGTAAGTCCGTAAGAATCGTGATTATAAATGATTGATTTGAACAAATAACGTTCGAAACTAATAAGTCCCTGTACAAGAACAAAAACCCTAACCATAACCATAACCCAAATAAAAACTCTAGTCCTAGCCCTGAAATAAAGGAATACTAACCCTACTTTTAAACTAAAGCTTTCAATTATGTAATACACGAAGTAAGAGCCCCATTTTGACTATTTGCGATATTCGCCTATTTGCGTATAGCATTTGAGGAAATTTCTAGCGGGGAATTCAAAATAGGGCTTTTTGGCAATGTTTAAAGACAGTATCTCGGACACGATATGGACAAAATCGAAAACCGTAAAAGAACTAATCAGCTATTTTTGCGTCCTCTATACAGAGAGAACTAAAATTTATGGAGGGTTTATATGATCGAGCTTTAAATTTGGCTGACTCAGTTCATTTTCAAAGTTATTGTGTACCTAAAAACCTGTGTAGAGGGACATCAAAGATTGTTCAACGGTATAAGTGTCCAAATAGATGGATTAAATCTTTAACGCGTTTATGATGAAATGAAACCTAGCGACTTTAACGTATAACCTAAAGGATTCTCTTGACGAAGAGAAGCCGTACGAAGAACGAATTTTGAATTGTCAAACGAAGCGATGGTTGAGTGCTCACTTGAACAATAGCCCGTGGGTCGTTAAGAGGCATTAGTGGTGCAACTCACAAATATTTGCATGTCTTGGGAATATTTAATTGTTTTGAGGGTACACACTAGGATATTTATGGGTAAACCGGCATTAGTCAATATGGGATAAATAGGGATATTTATCATCCATGACTTCGATGTGAGGCGTTCTTAACACTAATTAAGTATTCCCTCGTAGACTCCTAACTCTAACCTCTTCAAAGCATTCATTTGCCTGCAAGCGAAATAAAACTTTATCAAAATTGCTTTTCTGGATGCAATCGAAATACTGAGAACTTTAACGTGGTTGCTAAGGTTTATTTGGCTGAATCAGACCATTCGAGAAGCCAAAGCTAGGCGGTTCTCAGTGTTGCGAACGAAAGTAATTAGCGTTAAGAACGCCTCACATCCCGTGTAGACTCCTAACCCTATTCCACGTTCATAACTCTAAATTTAATTATATTTGGAATATCACCGATTCCAATTCCGACTCCTTGACTCTCATCAGGAGTTGTGCGATTGCTTAAAGTGCCCCTAACCTCAAAATTTGTTATTGTCTTATTTGGAAGAACTTTTAAAATGATAAAGTAACTTCTTTTGAAGATTTTCGTTTTTCGCTTTCTTTTTGAGATATATCAGTTTGTTTAATATGCAAATATCTGGAATTTCGTCACACATGCATGATGAGTTATCAGAGAATGTTATATATCTTTGCGTTCATGAAATAAAAACACTAAAGTGTGAATAACACGTATGTGGGTTTCTCCCACAACACCAAACTTCTTGATTTTAAAGAATTTCATTCGAGAATGAAAGAGAATACACATTTCTTCAATAAGTCATTATGCATGTGTGACGTAAATTCCAGACATTTGCATATCAAACAAACTGATATATCTCAAAAAGAAAGCAAAGAAACGAAAATCTTCAAAATAAGTTACTTTATCATTTTAAAAGTTCTTCCAAACAAGACAATAAAACATTTTGAGGTTATGGGCACTTTAAGTCTTCGACTGCACCTATATGTCTGTCTCCGCGTTCGACTGAACCTAGTGTGTTTTCGCCACATCTATACAAAGAGATGAACCCTAATAATGTTTTGCCGTATTATGGCTTATCTCGCTTTAGTGTACACAATTCCTATGATGAAGAAACACTTCGGGAAACAGTGCGAAGAACTGTTCAAGATCTCACACATATTGACTTGGAAAAAATATAAATTTAAACGGCATTGCGTTACAGCGTTGTTATGCTAATGCTTATTGAGATTAGCAAACCATTTGTCGGACTTTCACCAACTACCCTCGGAAGAAAGGCAATCTATAAATTGTCAGGCGAGTGATGAAAATACATTTTAATTTCATTTTATTCCCTAATACACATTACGTGTTGTTACAGCAGTCACTAAAATTAATATGCATGGTTTATAAGAATGTTTAGTCCCTAATTCCATATAGCAAGTCCCTCGACTGTTCGAATAATAACGCTACAAAATCATCGGCTTCTCTGTCAAACATTAATTCGCTTTTCCTTCTTTTTTCTCTCGCTGCATATTGGCGTAGCTGGTTAACCAATATGATATCTTGTCGTTACGATAGGAACTGCGTTTCTCATTAGGATTCCAAGGCTGTATCGTTTCTTCTTTAGCTTTTGTAACCATTTTCTGCAGTGTTTTTCTTGCCTTTAGTTTTAGGATTGTGTGTGCCCGAAGTAATTGCGTGTTTAAATCGTCGTCTTTTCGGTTCTCCACAAGTTGATGATCTCGTATATAAAGTCGAAGGTTCATTGCCCGTCTCCATTCTTTATTTTCTCCGTCACAGAACCAAAATGTGCCATTCTTCGTTGTTGATGTAGAAGCGGGTTTTCCACGAAGACACTTCATTGCGGTGATGTTACGCTGAAGAGAATCAGTACTCGAATGGAACGACGCTGTATTTACTCTACGGTTACAGAACTGTTAATCGCCCCATATGCCCCACAAAACACACCAAATGGCCCGGAGGGCCTTTTTCGCGGCCCTGTGGCCGTTTGAGAAATATACCCACTATCCCCGCTCACCTCCATGAATACCTCTCCCTCACAATTCACCCCTCAAATCGCCATATAGCCGAACTTGTGACCCGCTGCATGCGAAGTTAAAGTAGATTTAAAAGTTAAAAGTTAAAGCAAAGTTAAAGTAAAGTTAAAGTTAAAAGTTAAAGTTAAAAGTTAAAGTAAAGTTAAAAGTTAAAAGTCAAGGCAAAGTTAAAGTTAAAAGTTAAAGCAAAGTTAAAGTTAAAGTGAACATAAAGTTAAAGTAAAGTTAAAAGTTAGAGTAAACATAAAGTTAAAGTAAAGTTAAAAGTTAAAGCAAAGTTAAATGTTAAAGTAAAGTTAAAAGTTAATGTAAAGTTAAAAGTCAACGCAAAGTTAAAGTTAAAAGTCAACGCAAAGTTAAAGTTAAAAGTTAAAGCAAAGTTAAAGTAAAGTTAAAAGTTAAAGTAAAGTCATAAGTAAAGTCATAAGCGCTGCGGTATCATAAGCGCTGCGGTATCATAAGCGCTGCGGCATCAGTAGATACCCCCCCCCCCCCCCACCATAAGGACCAAAGGGATGCCGCCTCATTAAAAAGTCATTAAGACGGATCACTTTTGGGTGATTAACGGATAGACTAACTTGAACCTCATTGGTGAATTTTCAGTCGGACCTCTGCGAAGACATCTCCCTCTTCGCGCGTTTTCCGAGGCAGAACAAAGAGCGTTGCGTACAAAAAGTAATTAGTATTGTTAGTGTGACGAACGCAAGGGACGGAAGTAATTACCTCTAAGCCTCTTTCACCTTTACGATCCCTAGCCCTAGTCTCGTGTACCTTTGGGACCCCATCGTGTACTTAGGTGGCTCTCTGTGTGTGTATTAGGCCCGTTTAGGCCCTATCTGGCCCGATAAGGCCTTTTGGCCCGTTCGTACACGCTATTCAGCGTTCGATTGAACCTGTGTTTTCACCGCTAAGAGATGAACCCTAATAATTTTGGCCGTATTATGGCTTATCTCGCTTTAGTGTACACAATTCCTATGATGAAGAAACACTTCGGGGAAACAGTGGGAAGAACTGTTCAAGATCTCAAACATATTGAAAAATATAAATATAAACGTCTTGGTTAAACTGGATGACTCGGCTATTTTATGACGCCGTTGTCATGATGTATATTCACGTTGTTAAGGTTAAGATTTGCATGCATGTTCATGAATTTGGCCGAATTATCGCTAATTATCTCGCGTTAGTGTACGGGATTCCAATGGGGGAAGAAACCCTTCGGGAAACAGTGTGAAGAACTGTTCAAGATCTCAAACGCATCGACATAGTTAGTTTTGGCGTAAGTATTCTGAAGAAACCATTCGCAAAATGATCAGGAATTACAAAATAAGGCTTCCTGGCAGAAAAAGTATAATATCTGAGTTCATTTAAATTGGTTGAACGGCTTTACTTCATAGAGTTAGAACGAGGATATAAAGCAGACTAACTCTAGCGGCTTGAATAAATGTGTTCACCTGATCTTAGATAAAAGCGTGGGAGCCATTAAGTGTAATTAAAGGATTACATGTTTTATAGCATAAGCGTTCAAATCGGCAGAAATAACTTACCGAGTAATAATTTCGGGGGAATTATCACTTATCTATAACCTTCGTGTATCGATTAAGCGATTCCTGTGTTGAAGAAACACTTCGGGAAGCAGTGTGAACAACTGTTGGCATTGCTTTCAAAGCGTTACTAGGCCAATTTATGCTACGGCCGATATTTGCATATTTCGCCTGAAAGCATGTGTTTACAAGGGCACTTATGGAGATATATAAAACCTTATTAATACATGACACAAATATAGAGTTAAAAAATATTTATATCAGTTACTTTTCAACGTTTACTTTAACGGGGCATATACCTAACAGAAACTAATTAGTATTTTTTTAGCCTTTCACCTTTACGATACCCCCATGGTATTGTATTAGGCCCGTTTAGGCCCTATCTGGCCTTCTTTGGCCCGATAAGGCCTTTTGGCCCGTTCGTAGGAGGGAGTTTATACGGTCATCACGTTCCCATCTCTTGTCCTCGTGAAAGGTTCGAAAGTTTTCTTCGAAATGTAGGCATCAAGATTTGTAAGTCCGTAAGAATCGTGATTATAAATGATTGATTTGAACAAATAACGTTCGAAACTAATAAGTCCCTGTACAAGAACAAAAACCCTAACCATAACCATAACCCAAATAAAAACTCTAGTCCTAGCCCTGAAATAAAGGAATACTAACCCTACTTTTAAACTAAAGCTTTCAATTATGTAATACACGAAGTAAGAGCCCCATTTTGACTATTTGCGATATTCGCCTATTTGCGTATAGCATTTGAGGAAATTTCTAGCGGGGAATTCAAAATAGGGCTTTTTGGCAATGTTTAAAGACAGTATCTCGGACACGAATGGACAAAATCGAAAACCGTAAAAGAACTAATCAGCTATTTTTGCGTCCTCTATACAGAGAGAACTAAAATTTATGGAGGGTTTATATGATCGAGCTTTAAATTTGGCTGACTCAGTTCATTTTCAAAGTTATTGTGTACCTAAAAACCTGTGTAGAGGGACATCAAAGATTGTTCAACGGTATAAGTGTCCAAATAGATGGATTAAATCTTTAACGCGTTTATGATGAAATGAAACCTAGCGACTTTAACGTATAACCTAAAGGATTCTCTTGACGAAGAGAAGCCGTACGAAGAACGAATTTTGAATTGTCAAACGAAGCGATGGTTGAGTGCTCACTTGAACAATAGCCCGTGGGTCGTTAAGAGGCATTAGTGGTGCAACTCACAAATATTTGCATGTCTTGGGAATATTTAATTGTTTTGAGGGTACACACTAGGATATTTATGGGTAAACCGGCATTAGTCAATATGGGATAAATAGGGATATTTATCATCCATGACTTCGATGTGAGGCGTTCTTAACACTAATTAAGTATTCCCTCGTAGACTCCTAACTCTAACCTCTTCAAAGCATTCATTTGCCTGCAAGCGAAATAAAACTTTATCAAAATTGCTTTTCTGGATGCAATCGAAATACTGAGAACTTTAACGTGGTTGCTAAGGTTTATTTGGCTGAATCAGACCATTCGAGAAGCCAAAGCTAGGCGGTTCTCAGTGTTGCGAACGAAAGTAATTAGCGTTAAGAACGCCTCACATCCGTGTAGACTCCTAACCCTATTCCACGTTCATAACTCTAAATTTAATTATATTTGGAATATCACCGATTCCAATTCCGACTCCTTGACTCTCATCAGGAGTTGTGCGATTGCTTAAGTCTTCGACTGCACCTATATGTCTGTCTCCGCGTTCGACTGAACCTAGTGTGTTTTCGCCACATCTATACAAAGAGATGAACCCTAATAATGTTTTGCCGTATTATGGCTTATCTCGCTTTAGTGTACACAATTCCTATGATGAAGAAACACTTCGGGAAACAGTGCGAAGAACTGTTCAAGATCTCACACATATTGACTTGGAAAAAATATAAATTTAAACGGCATTGCGTTACAGCGTTGTTATGCTAATGCTTATTGAGATTAGCAAACCATTTGTCGGACTTTCACCAACTACCCTCGGAAGAAAGGCAATCTATAAATTGTCAGGCGAGTGATGAAAATACATTTTAATTTCATTTTATTCCCTAATACACATTACGTGTTGTTACAGCAGTCACTAAAATTAATATGCATGGTTTATAAGAATGTTTAGTCCCTAATTCCATATAGCAAGTCCCTCGACTGTTCGAATAATAACGCTACAAAATCATCGGCTTCTCTGTCAAACATTAATTCGCTTTTCCTTCTTTTTTCTCTCGCTGCATATTGGCGTAGCTGGTTAACCAATATGATATCTTGTCGTTACGATAGGAACTGCGTTTCTCATTAGGATTCCAAGGCTGTATCGTTTCTTCTTTAGCTTTTGTAACCATTTTCTGCAGTGTTTTTCTTGCCTTTAGTTTTAGGATTGTGTGTGCCCGAAGTAATTGCGTGTTTAAATCGTCGTCTTTTCGGTTCTCCACAAGTTGATGATCTCGTATATAAAGTCGAAGGTTCATTGCCCGTCTCCATTCTTTATTTTCTCCGTCACAGAACCAAAATGTGCCATTCTTCGTTGTTGATGTAGAAGCGGGTTTTCCACGAAGACACTTCATTGCGGTGATGTTACGCTGAAGAGAATCAGTACTCGAATGGAACGACGCTGTATTTACTCTACGGTTACAGAACTGTTAATCGCCCCATATGCCCCACAAAACACACCAAATGGCCCGGAGGGCCTTTTTCGCGGCCCTGTGGCCGTTTGAGAAATATACCCACTATCCCCGCTCACCTCCATGAATACCTCTCCCTCACAATTCACCCCTCAAATCGCCATATAGCCGAACTTGTGACCCGCTGCATGCGAAGTTAAAGTAGATTTAAAAGTTAAAAGTTAAAGCAAAGTTAAAGTAAAGTTAAAGTTAAAAGTTAAAGTTAAAAGTTAAAGTAAAGTTAAAAGTTAAAAGTCAAGGCAAAGTTAAAGTTAAAAGTTAAAGCAAAGTTAAAGTTAAAGTGAACATAAAGTTAAAGTAAAGTTAAAAGTTAGAGTAAACATAAAGTTAAAGTAAAGTTAAAAGTTAAAGCAAAGTTAAATGTTAAAGTAAAGTTAAAAGTTAATGTAAAGTTAAAAGTCAACGCAAAGTTAAAGTTAAAAGTCAACGCAAAGTTAAAGTTAAAAGTTAAAGCAAAGTTAAAGTAAAGTTAAAAGTTAAAGTAAAGTTAAAAGTTAAAAGTTAAAGTAAACATAAAGTTAAAGTTAAAAGTTACAGCAAAGTTAAAAGTTAAAGTGAAGTTAAAGTAATACCTCTCCCTCACAATTCACCCATCCACCCCTCAAATCGCCATATATATCCGAAATTGTGACCCGCTGCATGCGAAGTTAAAGTAAATTTAAAAGTTAAAATTAAAAGTTAAAGCAAAGTTAAAGTAAAGTTAAAGAAAAGTTAAAGTAAAGTTAGAAGTTAAAGTTAAAAGTTTAAACTGCTACGACTGCTACCTCTAGAGGACTGCTACCTCTGTCCTATACTGGCACGAGTACCTGGACTTAGTATACATTTTTAAAGCATTAGTTGGTTCATGTGACTCTTACATTTCTATTAATTCCTCCAGCCGTGTACAAGACGTACAAACCGATCAAATGAATTTGTTTTAAATATCCCTAAAGTGAATAGCGTAACTTTTCAGAACAGTTTCTACTGTAGATCCCCTAGGATATTATTCAACTCTCTACCATCACATCTGCGAGACGTAAGCCTGCTGGAAAAATTTGGCATTGCTTGGGTATAACTGTTTGGCTATTGATGTCAACTGAATAGTTTAATTTACTACATAACATTTATACGATAAGTTTACAAAATGGCCCTGAGGGCCTTTTTCGTGGCCCTTTGGCCCTTTGTCTGGCGATACATCCTTCAAAATGGCCCTGGGGGCCTTTTTCGTGGCCCTGTGGCCCGTTTGAGAAATATACCTACTATCCCCGCTCACCTCCATGAATACCTCTCCCTCACAATTCACCCATCCACCCCTCAAACATATATAGCCGAAATTGTGACCCGCTGCATGCGAAGTTAAAGTAAATTTAAAAGTTAAAATTAAAAGTTAAAGCAAAGTTAAAGTAAAGTTAAAGAAAAGTTAAAGTAAAGTTAGAAGTTAAAAGTTAAAGTTAAAGTTAAAAGTTTAAACTGCTACAACTGCTACCTCTAGAGGACTGCTACCTCTGTCCTACTGGCACGAGTACCTGGACTTAGTATACATTTTTAAAGCATTAGTTGGTTCATGTGACTCTTACATTTCTATTAATTCGTCCAGCCGTGTTACAAGACGTACAAACCGATCAAATGAATTTGTTTTAAATATCCCTAAAGTGAATAGCGTAACTTTTCAGAACAGTTTCTACTGTAGATCCCCTAGGATATTATTCAACTCTCTACCATCACATCTGCGAGACGTAAGCCTGCTGGAAAAATTTGGCATTGCTTGGGTATAACTGTTTGGCTATTGATGTCAACTGAATAGTTTAATTTACTACATAACATTTATACGATAAGTTTACAAAATGGCCCTGAGGGCCTTTTTCGTGGCCCTTTGTCTGGCGATACATCCTTCAAAATGGCCCTGGGGGCCTTTTTCGTGGCCCTGTGGCCCGTTTGAGAAATATACCTACTATCCCCGCTCACCTCCATGAATACCTCTCCCTCACAATTCACCCATCCACCCCTCAAATCGCCATATATAGCCGAAATTGTGACCCGCTGCATGCGAAGTTAAAGTAAATTTAAAAGTTAAAATTAAAAGTTAAAGTTAAAGTAAAGTTAAAGAAAAAGTTAAAGTTAGAAGTTAAAGTTAAAGTAAAGTTAAAGTTAAAAGTTTAAACTGCTACGACTGCTACCTCTAGAGGACTGCTACCTCTGTCCTACTGGCACGAGTACCTGGACTTAGTATACATTTTTAAAGCATTAGTTGGTTCATGTGACTCTTACATTTCTATTAATTCCTCCAGCCGTGTTACAAGACGTACAAACCGATCAAATGAATTTGTTTTAAATATCCCTAAAGTGAATAGCGTAACTTTTCAGAACAGTTTCTACTGTAGATCCCCTAGGATATTATTCAACTCTCTACCATCACATCTGCGAGACGTAAGCCTGCTGGAAAAATTTGGCATTGCTTGGGTATAACTGTTGGGCTATTGATGTCAACTGAATAGTTTAATTTACTACATAACATTTATACGATAAGTTTACAAAATGGCCCTGAGGGCCTTTTTCGTGGCCCTTTGTCTGGCGATACATCCTTCAAAATGGCCCTGGGGGCCTTTTTCGTGGCCCTGTGGCCCGTTTGAGAAATATATACCTACTATCCCCGCTCACCTCCATGAATACCTCTCCCTCACAATTCACCCATCCACCCCTCAAATCGCCATATATATAGCCGAAATTGTGACCCGCTGCATGCGAAGTTAAAGTAAATTTAAAAGTTAAAATTAAAAGTTAAAGTAAAGTTAAAGTTAAAAGTTTAAACTGCTACGACTGCTACCTCTAGAGGACTGCTACCTCTGTCCTACTGGCACGAGTACCTGGACTTAGTATACATTTTTAAAGCATTAGTTGGTTCATGTGACTCTTACATTTCTATTAATTCCTCCAGCCGTGTTACAAGACGTACAAACCGATCAAATGAATTTGTTTTAAATATCCACAAGACGTACAAACCGATCAAATCAATTTGTTTTTAAATATCCCTAAAGTGAATAGCGTAACTTTTCAGAACAGTTTCTACTGTAGAACCCTTGGATATTCAACTCTCTACCACCACATCTGCAAGATGTTAACCTTTCTATTGGACAATTCAAATCTGAACTGCTAAAACACAACCAAATTCCGCAAACCTTTAAAACCGTATGTGTAAAATGTCACCTGTGTCATCCTCTATCTAGTCTTCTTGGTAAAATGTGCTGGGTTTTTTTTTTCTAAACTTTTAAATTTGATGTAACTTTACTTTAACTTTTAACTTTAACTTTTAACTTTACTTTAACTTTATGTTTACTTTAACTTTTAACTTTACTTTAGCTTTTAACTTTACTTTAACTTTGCTTTAACTTTTAACTTTAACTTTGCGTTGACTTTTAACTTTAACTTTGCGTTGACTTTTAACTTTACATTAACTTTTAACTTTACTTTAACATTTAACTTTGCTTTAACTTTTAACTTTACTTTAACTTTATGTTTACTCTAACTTTTAACTTTACTTTAACTTTATGTTCACTTTAACTTTAACTTTGCTTTAACTTTTAACTTTAACTTTGCGTTGACTTTTAACTTTTAACTTTACTTTAACTTTTAACTTTAACTTTTAACTTTAACTTTACTTTAACTTTGCTTTAACTTTTAACTTTTAAATCTACTTTAACTTCGCATGCAGCGGGTCACAAGTTCGGCTATATGGCGATTTGAGGGGTGAATTGTGAGGGAGAGGTATTCATGGAGGTGAGCGGGGATAGTGGGTATATTTCTCAAACGGCCACAGGGCCGCGAAAAAGGCCCTCCGGGCCATTTGGTGTGTTTTGTGGGGCATATGGGGCGATTAACAGTTCTGTAACCGTAGAGTAAATACAGCGTCGTTCCATTCGAGTACTGATTCTCTTCAGCGTAACATCACCGCAATGAAGTGTCTTCGTGGAAAACCCGCTTCTACATCAACAACGAAGAATGGCACATTTTGGTTCTGTGACGGAGAAAATAAAGAATGGAAACGGGCAATGAACCTTCGACTTTATATACGAGATCATCAACTTGTGGAGAACCGAAAAGACGACGATTTAAACACGCAATTACTTCGGGCACACACAATCCTAAAACTAAAGGCAAGAAAAACACTGCAGAAAATGGTTACAAAAGCTAAAGAAGAAACGATACAGCCTTGGAATCCTAATGAGAAACGCAGTTCCTATCGTAACGACAAGATATCATATTGGTTAACCAGCTACGCCAATATGCAGCGAGAGAAAAAAAGAAGGAAAAGCGAATTAATGTTTGACAGAGAAGCCGATGATTTTGTAGCGTTATTATTCGAACAGTCGAGGGACTTGCTATATGGAATTAGGGACTAAACATTCTTATAAACCATGCATATTAATTTTAGTGACTGCTGTAACAACACGTAATGTGTATTAGGGAATAAAATGAAATTAAAATGTATTTTCATCACTCGCCTGACAATTTATAGATTGCCTTTCTTCCGAGGGTAGTTGGTGAAAGTCCGACAAATGGTTTGCTAATCTCAATAAGCATTAGCATAACAACGCTGTAACGCAATGCCGTTTAAATTTATATTTTTTCCAAGTCAATATGTGTGAGATCTTGAACAGTTCTTCGCACTGTTTCCCGAAGTGTTTCTTCATCATAGGAATTGTGTACACTAAAGCGAGATAAGCCATAATACGGCAAAACATTATTAGGGTTCATCTCTTTGTATAGATGTGGCGAAAACACACTAGGTTCAGTCGAACGCGGAGACAGACATATAGGTGCAGTCGAAGACTTAAGCAATCGCACAACTCCTGATGAGAGTCAAGGAGTCGGAATTGGAATCGGTGATATTCCAAATATAATTAAATTTAGAGTTATGAACGTGGAATAGGGTTAGGAGTCTACACGGGATGTGAGGCGTTCTTAACGCTAATTACTTTCGTTCGCAACACTGAGAACCGCCTAGCTTTGGCTTCTCGAATGGTCTGATTCAGCCAAATAAACCTTAGCAACCACGTTAAAGTTCTCAGTATTTCGATTGCATCCAGAAAAGCAATTTTGATAAAGTTTTATTTCGCTTGCAGGCAAATGAATGCTTTGAAGAGGTTAGAGTTAGGAGTCTACGAGGGAATACTTAATTAGTGTTAAGAACGCCTCACATCGAAGTCATGGATGATAAATATCCCTATTTATCCCATATTGACTAATGCCGGTTTACCCATAAATATCCTAGTGTGTACCCTCAAAACAATTAAATATTCCCAAGACATGCAAATATTTGTGAGTTGCACCACTAATGCCTCTTAACGACCCACGGGCTATTGTTCAAGTGAGCACTCAACCATCGCTTCGTTTGACAATTCAAAATTCGTTCTTCGTACGGCTTCTCTTCGTCAAGAGAATCCTTTAGGTTATACGTTAAAGTCGCTAGGTTTCATTTCATCATAAACGCGTTAAAGATTTAATCCATCTATTTGGACACTTATACCGTTGAACAATCTTTGATGTCCCTCTACACAGGTTTTTAGGTACACAATAACTTTGAAAATGAACTGAGTCAGCCAAATTTAAAGCTCGATCATATAAACCCTCCATAAATTTTAGTTCTCTCTGTATAGAGGACGCAAAAATAGCTGATTAGTTCTTTTACGGTTTTCGATTTTGTCCATTCGTGTCCGAGATACTGTCTTTAAACATTGCCAAAAAGCCCTATTTTGAATTCCCCGCTAGAAATTTCCTCAAATGCTATACGCAAATAGGCGAATATCGCAAATAGTCAAAATGGGGCTCTTACTTCGTGTATTACATAATTGAAAGCTTTAGTTTAAAAGTAGGGTTAGTATTCCTTTATTTCAGGGCTAGGACTAGAGTTTTTATTTGGGTTATGGTTATGGTTAGGGTTTTTGTTCTTGTACAGGGACTTATTAGTTTCGAACGTTATTTGTTCAAATCAATCATTTATAATCACGATTCTTACGGACTTACAAATCTTGATGCCTACATTTCGAAGAAAACTTTCGAACCTTTCACGAGGACAAGAGATGGGAACGTGATGACCGTATAAACTCCCTCCTACGAACGGGCCAAAAGGCCTTATCGGGCCAAAGAAGGCCAGATAGGGCCTAAACGGGCCTAATACAATACCATGGGGGTATCGTAAAGGTGAAAGGCTAAAAAAATACTAATTAGTTTCTGTTAGGTATATGCCCCGTTAAAGTAAACGTTGAAAAGTAACTGATATAAATATTTTTTAACTCTATATTTGTGTCATGTATTAATAAGGTTTTATATATCTCCATAAGTGCCCTTGTAAACACATGCTTTCAGGCGAAATATGCAAATATCGGCCGTAGCATAAATTGGCCTAGTAACGCTTTGAAAGCAATGCCAACAGTTGTTCACACTGCTTCCCGAAGTGTTTCTTCAACACAGGAATCGCTTAATCGATACACGAAGGTTATAGATAAGTGATAATTCCCCCGAAATTATTACTCGGTAAGTTATTTCTGCCGATTTGAACGCTTATGCTATAAAACATGTAATCCTTTAATTACACTTAATGGCTCCCACGCTTTTATCTAAGATCAGGTGAACACATTTATTCAAGCCGCTAGAGTTAGTCTGCTTTATATCCTCGTTCTAACTCTATGAAGTAAAGCCGTTCAACCAATTTAAATGAACTCAGATATTATACTTTTTCTGCCAGGAAGCCTTATTTTGTAATTCCTGATCATTTTGCGAATGGTTTCTTCAGAATACTTACGCCAAAACTAACTATGTCGATGCGTTTGAGATCTTGAACAGTTCTTCACACTGTTTCCCGAAGGGTTTCTTCCCCCATTGGAATCCCGTACACTAACGCGAGATAATTAGCGATAATTCGGCCAAATTCATGAACATGCATGCAAATCTTAACCTTAACAACGTGAATATACATCATGACAACGGCGTCATAAAATAGCCGAGTCATCCAGTTTAACCAAGACGTTTATATTTATATTTTTCAATATGTTTGAGATCTTGAACAGTTCTTCCCACTGTTTCCCCGAAGTGTTTCTTCATCATAGGAATTGTGTACACTAAAGCGAGATAAGCCATAATACGGCCAAAATTATTAGGGTTCATCTCTTAGCGGTGAAAACACAGGTTCAATCGAACGCTGAATAGCGTGTACGAACGGGCCAAAAGGCCTTATCGGGCCAGATAGGGCCTAAACGGGCCTAATACACACACAGAGAGCCACCTAAGTACACGATGGGGTCCCAAAGGTACACGAGACTAGGGCTAGGGATCGTAAAGGTGAAAGAGGCTTAGAGGTAATTACTTCCGTCCCTTGCGTTCGTCACACTAACAATACTAATTACTTTTTGTACGCAACGCTCTTTGTTCTGCCTCGGAAAACGCGCGAAGAGGGAGATGTCTTCGCAGAGGTCCGACTGAAAATTCACCAATGAGGTTCAAGTTAGTCTATCCGTTAATCACCCAAAAGTGATCCGTCTTAATGACTTTTTAATGAGGCGGCATCCCTTTGGTCCTTATGGTGGGGGGGGGGGGGGGGTATCTACTGATGCCCGCAGCGCTTATGATACCGCAGCGCTTATGATACCGCAGCGCTTATGACTTTACTTATGACTTTACTTTAACTTTTAACTTTACTTTAACTTTGCTTTAACTTTTAACTTTAACTTTGGCGTTGACTTTTAACTTTAACTTTGCGTTGACTTTTAACTTTACATTAACTTTTAACTTTACTTTAACATTTAACTTTGCTTTAAACTTTTAACTTTACTTTAACTTTATGTTTACTCTAACTTTTAACTTTACTTTAACTTTATGTTCACTTTAACTTTAACTTTGCTTTAACTTTTAACTTTAACTTTGCCTTGACTTTTAAACTTTTAACTTTACTTTAACTTTTAACTTTAACTTTTAACTTTAACTTTACTTTAACTTTGCTTTAACTTTTAACTTTTAAATCTACTTTAACTTCGCATGCAGCGGGTCACAAGTTCGGCTATATGGCGATTTGAGGGGTGAATTGTGAGGGAGAGGTATTCATGGAGGTGAGCGGGGATAGTGGGTATATTTCTCAAACGGCCACAGGGCCGCGAAAAAGGCCCTCCGGGCCATTTGGTGTGTTTTGTGGGGCATATGGGGCGATTAACAGTTCTGTAACCGTAGAGTAAATACAGCGTCGTTCCATTCGAGTACTGATTCTCTTCAGCGTAACATCACCGCAATGAAGTGTCTTCGTGGAAAACCCGCTTCTACATCAACAACGAAGAATGGCACATTTTGGTTCTGTGACGGAGAAAATAAAGAATGGAGACGGGCAATGAACCTTCGACTTTATATACGAGATCATCAACTTGTGGAGAACCGAAAAGACGACGATTTAAACACGCAATTACTTCGGGCACACACAATCCTAAAACTAAAGGCAAGAAAAACACTGCAGAAAATGGTTACAAAAGCTAAAGAAGAAACGATACAGCCTTGGAATCCTAATGAGAAACGCAGTTCCTATCGTAACGACAAGATATCATATTGGTTAACCAGCTACGCCAATATGCAGCGAGAGAAAAAAGAAGGAAAAGCGAATTAATGTTTGACAGAGAAGCCGATGATTTTGTAGCGTTATTATTCGAACAGTCGAGGGACTTGCTATATGGAATTAGGGACTAAACATTCTTATAAACCATGCATATTAATTTTAGTGACTGCTGTAACAACACGTAATGTGTATTAGGGAATAAAATGAAATTAAAATGTATTTTCATCACTCGCCTGACAATTTATAGATTGCCTTTCTTCCGAGGGTAGTTGGTGAAAGTCCGACAAATGGTTTGCTAATCTCAATAAGCATTAGCATAACAACGCTGTAACGCAATGCCGTTTAAATTTATATTTTTTCCAAGTCAATATGTGTGAGATCTTGAACAGTTCTTCGCACTGTTTCCCGAAGTGTTTTCTTCATCATAGGAATTGTGTACACTAAAGCGAGATAAGCCATAATACGGCAAAACATTATTAGGGTTCATCTCTTTGTATAGATGTGGCGAAAACACACTAGGTTCAGTCGAACGCGGAGACAGACATATAGGTGCAGTCGAAGACTTAAAGTGCCCATAACCTCAAAATGTTTTATTGTCTTGTTTGGAAGAACTTTTAAAATGATAAAGTAACTTATTTTGAAGATTTTCGTTTCTTTGCTTTCTTTTTGAGATATATCAGTTTGTTTGATATGCAAATGTCTGGAATTTACGTCACACATGCATAATGACTTATTGAAGAAATGTGTATTCTCTTTCATTCTCGAATGAAATTCTTTAAAATCAAGAAGTTTGGTGTTGTGGGAGAAACCCACATACGTGTTATTCACACTTTAGTGTTTTTTATTTCATGAACGCAAAGATATATAACATTCTCTGATAACTCATCATGCATGTGTGACGAAATTCCAGATATTTGCATATTAAACAAACTGATATATCTCAAAAAGAAAGCGAAAAACGAAAATCTTCAAAAGAAGTTACTTTATCATTTTAAAAGTTCTTCCAAATAAGACAATAACAAATTTTGAGGTTAGGGGCACTTTAAGCAATCGCACAACTCCTGATGAGAGTCAAGGAGTCGGAATTGGAATCGGTGATATTCCAAATATAATTAAATTTAGAGTTATGAACGTGGAATAGGGTTAGGAGTCTACACGGGATGTGAGGCGTTCTTAACGCTAATTACTTTCGTTCGCAACACTGAGAACCGCCTAGCTTTGGCTTCTCGAATGGTCTGATTCAGCCAAATAAACCTTAGCAACCACGTTAAAGTTCTCAGTATTTCGATTGCATCCAGAAAAGCAATTTTGATAAAGTTTTATTTCGCTTGCAGGCAAATGAATGCTTTGAAGAGGTTAGAGTTAGGAGTCTACGAGGGAATACTTAATTAGTGTTAAGAACGCCTCACATCGAAGTCATGGATGATAAATATCCCTATTTATCCCATATTGACTAATGCCGGTTTTACCCATAAATATCCTAGTGTGTACCCTCAAAACAATTAAATATTCCCAAGACATGCAAATATTTGTGAGTTGCACCACTAATGCCTCTTAACGACCCACGGGCTATTGTTCAAGTGAGCACTCAACCATCGCTTCGTTTGACAATTCAAAATTCGTTCTTCGTACGGCTTCTCTTCGTCAAGAGAATCCTTTAGGTTATACGTTAAAGTCGCTAGGTTTCATTTCATCATAAACGCGTTAAAGATTTAATCCATCTATTTGGACACTTATACCGTTGAAACAATCTTTGATGTCCCTCTACACAGGTTTTTAGGTACACAATAACTTTGAAAATGAACTGAGTCAGCCAAATTTAAAGCTCGATCATATAAACCCTCCATAAATTTTAGTTCTCTCTGTATAGAGGACGCAAAAATAGCTGATTAGTTCTTTTACGGTTTTCGATTTTGTCCATTCGTGTCCGAGATACTGTCTTTAAACATTGCCAAAAAGCCCTATTTTGAATTCCCCGCTAGAAATTTCCTCAAATGCTATACGCAAATAGGCGAATATCGCAAATAGTCAAAATGGGGCTCTTACTTCGTGTATTACATAATTGAAAGCTTTAGTTTAAAAGTAGGGTTAGTATTCCTTTATTTCAGGGCTAGGACTAGAGTTTTTATTTGGGTTATGGTTATGGTTAGGGTTTTTGTTCTTGTACAGGGACTTATTAGTTTCGAACGTTATTTGTTCAAATCAATCATTTATAATCACGATTCTTACGGACTTACAAATCTTGATGCCTACATTTCGAAGAAAACTTTCGAACCTTTCACGAGGACAAGAGATGGGAACGTGATGACCGTATAAACTCCCTCCTACGAACGGGCCAAAAGGCCTTATCGGGCCAAAGAAGGCCAGATAGGGCCTAAACGGGCCTAATACAATACCATGGGGGTATCGTAAAGGTGAAAGGCTAAAAAAATACTAATTAGTTTCTGTTAGGTATATGCCCCGTTAAAGTAAACGTTGAAAAGTAACTGATATAAATATTTTTTAACTCTATATTTGTGTCATGTATTAATAAGGTTTTATATATCTCCATAAGTGCCCTTGTAAACACATGCTTTCAGGCGAAATATGCAAATATCGGCCGTAGCATAAATTGGCCTAGTAACGCTTTGAAAGCAATGCCAACAGTTGTTCACACTGCTTCCCGAAGTGTTTCTTCAACACAGGAATCGCTTAATCGATACACGAAGGTTATAGATAAGTGATAATTCCCCCGAAATTATTACTCGGTAAGTTATTTCTGCCGATTTGAACGCTTATGCTATAAAACATGTAATCCTTTAATTACACTTAATGGCTCCCACGCTTTTATCTAAGATCAGGTGAACACATTTATTCAAGCCGCTAGAGTTAGTCTGCTTTATATCCTCGTTCTAACTCTATGAAGTAAAGCCGTTCAACCAATTTAAATGAACTCAGATATTATACTTTTTCTGCCAGGAAGCCTTATTTTGTAATTCCTGATCATTTTGCGAATGGTTTCTTCAGAATACTTACGCCAAAACTAACTATGTCGATGCGTTTGAGATCTTGAACAGTTCTTCACACTGTTTCCCGAAGGGTTTCTTCCCCCATTGGAATCCCGTACACTAACGCGAGATAATTAGCGATAATTCGGCCAAATTCATGAACATGCATGCAAATCTTAACCTTAACAACGTGAATATACATCATGACAACGGCGTCATAAAATAGCCGAGTCATCCAGTTTAACCAAGACGTTTATATTTATATTTTTCAATATGTTTGAGATCTTGAACAGTTCTTCCCACTGTTTCCCCGAAGTGTTTCTTCATCATAGGAATTGTGTACACTAAAGCGAGATAAGCCATAATACGGCCAAAATTATTAGGGTTCATCTCTTAGCGGTGAAAACACAGGTTCAATCGAACGCTGAATAGCGTGTGCGAACGGGCCAAAAGGCCTTATCGCTCGCCAACTTTGGGTCGCGAGTCAGTTTTGATCTTCGCACACACCCCCGCTCCAAGGATTGCATGAATAGGTAGTTCCGATTTGGTGTCCGTGTCGTCCATCTTCACTCCAGACAAATGCGGGTATGTTCCAATGAGCTGTTCGTATTTAGGATTTTCTACTTCCAAAAGTGTCGCTTTCTCCACTTTGACGAAATCTACTTCCAACTCGTAGCCACTAGATGTTGAGGCGATGGTCGTCCTGTAGGTTTCCATTCTTGATGTTGCAGTAGCCATTAGCATTTCCACTTTCTTGTACTTGACTTCATGTGGTTTGATCTTCAGTTTATCCACCAGTTGTGCTGATGCGTAACAACTTGAGGCGCCAGTGTCTACCAGTGCTCGACACTTCACTCCGTTTACTTCAATGACCACAACAGGATGAATAACACTTTCTCCACCTCTGGATGACATTAACCTTTCTCTCTTCGATTCCTTCTCGTCGCAGATGGATGTATGGTGGCGTTTCGAGCATACTTGGCATGACGATTTACTTAGGCAATTTGAGGCCCGATGTTTCCCGCCCACGCAGTTGAAACAAAGTTTCTTCTCCGATAAGATCTTCTTCCGCTCGTTGGGCGTAGTAACCTTCTCACATTCACTCGCCTTGTGTGTCGTTTGGTCGCAATAAACGCAGGATCGTGGTTTGGCATCTCGCAGCCCTGTTTGGAAACTCTTGTGTCAAGAATCTATCCTGGGGTCTTTCTTCCGGTCGCTTGATTTTCCCGGGGGGTTTCTCCGGGTCCACGAACGAAGTGCATCACAGAGTTGTATAAAAGTCCAGTCTTGCCAGTTGTCGTCATTTCGTACTAAATCTCCTCGGATCCCAGAAAGCTTGTCGATAGTTAATTAAAGCCACATTTCCGTTCACCTGGCTCAGCTTCCCCATGCTCTCTAGTGACTGCACATCATACAGCAAACGCTCACAAAACTTGTTGATATCCACCGAGTTCGCACCGTCTATGTTTGGCAAGTTAACTATGCCACTAACGTATGCCTTTATGATCTCACTCTCCCTCCCATAACGATCTTGGAGAATGGTTTTAGCTTTGGCATAACCTTCTGGTGTGAAAGGCAATCCATCAATGCCTTTTCGTACGTGTGGCTCAACGAATTCCTTCAAGTAAGAGAATTTCGTAATTTCTGCCATACCTGATTTGTTGATTTCCACGTTGAATTGCTCCCAAAAGCGTCTCCAGTCCAGATGACTGCCATTAAATTTTGTTATAGTGAGCTTAGGTAGCTTGGCGACGTTACTCTTTTGTGAATTCAATGTTTGTTTCTCCTCTAGTTCCTTGTAAAGTAGCTTTTGCTCGAGCAACTCCTTCTGGAATTGTGATTGCCCTTTTCTAGATGTTTCGATTTCATCTTGCTCGGCCTTGGACAGCCATGATGAAAGGTCGTTGATATCCTCGTCTACTTCAGCTATTTTGTCTTCTTTCTCGACGGACCAGTTTGCAACTTCGTCTAGGTTATCACTAGTGGCTATACTTTTCTCTTCTTCTGTACGTTTCGCTTCTGCAGCCGCTATACTCAGCTTGTATAATGTTTCTCTATGTCGTTCAATCCGACTTTTGATCCCACTAGCGATGATATCTTTGGTTCTCTCTCTCGATATTTGCAGTTGATTCAGTTTGGTTTCGAGCTCACTTTTCGCCTTGGTCGAAGGCGTCGAAGTATCGGTCATCTTGCCGACGTTAGCTAAATATTTACTTGCAGGTCTTTTCCTCTTGTTCGAGCTTTTTCACTGTTAGTATCCTGCCGGGGTCGCCACTATGTCGAAAACGATGTAAATTATTTTAGGTATATTCAAAAGCCGAGTCACAAACCAAACTACTATACGCGTGTATCCTTTATATTTTATTACTCACTCCCTCACGAGTCACGAAAAGTACAAAAACCTCTGTCCTTTTCCCGGTCAAAGTCTATTTTCCTGTTCACGTGCTACGTGCGTGACTTCCACTCACGTGACTAAATGTTCTATAAATATCAAACTGAAAGTCCATTTCCGACAATTTTTTTTTCTTTCGGTTCATTGCATAGCTGTAGCGGTGGTCTCGATTATTCACACCTGTAGCATTTGTATGTGGTAGTTAAAACATGAGCGGCTGATGTTTATGGGCAGTTACAATGGCGAGCCGTTGTAACTGCCCATAAACATCGACCGCGAATGTTTTAACGAACTTGTAAAATGAGTAGAATATATAATACATACTTTGTTTGGAAGTTGTAGAAACGGTACAAACAAATTATTTTAACTCCGAAAAAGCTCAATTTGAGCAAGTTAACTTTGATAAAACATTGATGTTTTATTAATCAATGTTTTATCCTGGGTTAAAGTGCTGATTAAATATTAATTTCATTTGAATTTTCTTCATGAATTATTAATGAATTTTACAAATCTAGATAAATTGTTTTTATGATAAGCGGCAGATGTTATGCAAATTAGTTTTCTGGATTTATTGGAAACACGATTTCTCCACTCAGGTAAACTTTGAGGGTATAAAACTTTTCAGTAAACAAGACCACCACTAGAGCTATGCAATGAACCACAATGAAGCTCAGATCTGCATTACAAACATTTTTATGCGAAAAATGCAATTTCTCATGATTTAGACTATCGAGCCACCTTAAAGTGTTTTTCCACGAGATGCTATTTTTGTGATATCAAAAATATTTGATCTATATGCATGCAATTTTCACTGCGTTCATACAGGTATTATCTGTGCAATGACGAATTGATTTGTTGTTAGACTACTCAAAAAAATATCTACGGCCTTTGGAAGATGCAATTGGACATTTTTCTTCCTCATATATGGGAAAGGCTAAAATATATGTAGCCATTGACATATCTGGATAATAATTTGTCATTGCACAGCTCTGGTATTGCATGTACCACATATACAATTTCAGACCCTTAGCACTTACCTGTTTGGAGAAATCACTATTGGCGCGTCCTACAGTTTCGTGCATTTAAAAATGTTTTGTTCGCGGAAAAGGGTGTGACTGCTAAGCAATTAAAGATATGGACCCAAATATTTTTCTTTGTAAATGCTATTGGACCATGTTAACTACTTATGTAAAAAATATGACTATATAAAATTTGTAGTATGATAAATCGTGCTCTCAAAATGACTCCATTTTGACTATCGAGCCACCTTAATCCAGGTAAAGCTATTTTGGTTCGCAATGATATCGTCAGAATTAATCGCTTGAATTAATTAATTAATCGCTTGAATTAATTAATTAATCGCTTGAATTAATTAATTAATTAATCGCTTGAATTAATTAATTAATCGCTTGAATTAATTAATTAATCGCTTGAATTAATTAATCGCTTGAATTAATTGACAAAGTGTTTGTTGTTCAAGCCAAAAAATCAAACAGCCTTGACAATTAGCGAAGCAAAGAGTTGACAATTTCCACCATTTTAAATACCGTTATAACTTACAAAAATGTTTTAAATTTTTCAGATTGTTACAAGGTTGGAGGTTTTCAGATTTTATTGAAGTATCTTGATAGTGTTCATACGTCATTACAATGGAGAGCTGCTTCTGTCCTTGGATTATGTCTTCAAAATAACACATATTGTCAAGATCAAGCTTTGAAACTAAATCTTCTGTCAAAACTCCTAGTACTTGTCGATTCAGAAACATCAGATGAGCAAGTGAACGTTAAGTCATTGTATGCTTTGGCCTGTAAGTTGAGCATGTTATTAATGCTAGTTACATTAGTAATTTGGTTCACAAGTCTGCAATTCTTGCAAATATCTACATCAGCACTTTGTCGAGATGACATCAGTACCCATGTTTGTCCACATTTACCCATAATTATTGCGGCCATAACAAAAGAAAATAGCTCATTTGCAATCATTTGTGAGTCAAATTTGGTTTGTTTGTTCGTATTTTGAGCTATTAATAGCAACCGCTTGAAGGGCTAAAATTACATTATGCAACATTCCTTTGAATACTCATGTTACGATACACTCATAAAGACGTAATTCTTATCGGGATCTTTATTTATAGTCACAAGTAAGCGTTGTATACAGAACCATAAAACAGAACACAAACATAAATTACGAGGTCTGTCCACAGCCCCTGCCAACGTCCTTATATGGAATACTTAATACCTAACACTCAGTTGTATTATTGACTTACAGCTTGGTTAGTTCAATTTAGTCAATTGTTTGCTACTCAAGCTTAAACACAAACTCAGAAAATGTTTCTTAGCCCCACTGGACAGGAATCGAACCTACAACCTTCTGATCTCCGGTTAGACGCTCTAACCATTGAGCTACTAGGACTCCGATGGAGGCAGAACGAAGGTTACGTACGTTGTGTACTAGTTCGTACATGCGACATACGTAATACTAAATCTGCAGTCTTGATATGTCTATCTCTTTTCTAATAATAATTATAATAATAATTTTCTAATCTATTGTACTAGATTCCTTTTGAAAAAATCTATAAAATACTGTAGGTAGAATGTCTATACTAAGCAGATCTATGGTTTTCATAGACTAATTCATGTGGAGATGGTTTTATTATATAGGTCTCATCAGAGGACATAGTGAAGCTGAAAAAGCATTTGTGATGCAGAATGGTTTTTCCTATTTATTAAGAGCGTTACAACGGAACATTCCAAAGTTAACTGTGAAGACCGTTTTTCTTTTATCAAACCTTCTTGAAGACAAAGAAGAATATTTAGGTACACTATTATATTTCTATGTCCCTCGGTTCACAGCGCGAATTCACACCCCCCCCCCCTCCTCACTTCAGCAGCTTTGGAGGTATCTATACAACATTGCACTGGGGGAGCGGGGGGATTGTTTTGAAAAATATGTCTAGCGTCGTTTGTTTTGTAATATATTTAACCGCCTTATGAGATATGTATCAAGTATTCAGTACGTATAGTCAGTTGTCCATAGTTTCCTTTGAATGAAGAGATCGTTCATTTTCACGTCAGACACGAGAGACGTGAAAATCGGAACGTTTGTTGTGCCTTCTTCAGTTTTCAACCAAATGTTATAAATCTTTGTACAAGGATAGCTTTCACCACATCAACAAATCGTATGATTTTTGTTTATTTATTACTATAACCGCTTTTGGCTGGAAAATGACGTCGCAGAACAGGCACAAAATTTAAATTTTTGCAATATAACAAATATTGAAGGTTTGTCTATTAACACATCACGAGTGAACTTCAAAACAAATAACTTAAATATAAGATTCAGTGATATTAACATTATTTTTTTAGTTTTGAAGTTTTCTCACCATGATCTTGAAGATGTAACTTCAAAATGTTTTATTTTGCAAAAATTTAATTTTAGTGCCCGTTCTGTTACGTCATTTCCCCACCAAAAACCGTTAAAAATAAAAAATAAAAAACAAACGATTTGTTGGAAAGGCGAAAGCTATCCCTGTACGAAGATTTATAACATTTGGTTGAAAACTGAAGAAAGCACAACAAACGTTCCGATTTCCAAACGTCTCTCATGCCTGGCGTTTATTATATTTCTTTCCTCTCAGCTTGCATCATGCCAAGTCAAAATCGGTTGTATAAGACTGATGAAGTCGTGGATCAGAAAACACGGCACCGCAAGATTAAAAATTGAAACTCGACAAGCGCCAGGCACATGAGATCCAATCACACGCCAAGTTTGATTTGAATTCATAAACAACTCTGCGATTGGTGGCATTTTGAATTTTCATGATGCTACGCGGGCGTGCAAGATGGCCTTTTCTAGAAAAATGAAAGTTTTTCAACTTGATTTATGATAATTAATGCTAATTTATATTAACATACTGTGTCTTGTTCGGGAAATTTAAAAGCATTGGTAACAGCCGGTTTATTGGGCTTTCAGAAATGTATAGCTTTCGCAACAGTTATGGTTATTTTCAGAAATATTTATAGAGAATTACGTGACGTACACGCGGACATTGTCATTGTTTAGCATGAAGAATATATTCTATAAGAGACATCGCGTTCTTAACCATCTTTAGTTGTTTGTTATAAAAAAGACTAGAGAAAGGTAATATAGTTCTCCCCAACGACGAAAATTATACCTTTCTCTAGTCCGTTCACAGCTGGGTTATGCAGCTCAAGTATGGGCTTCGCATGACTCAGTAGAATTAATATCTAGAATTGAACGTGTTCAACGACGGGCTTCGAAATTCATTCTGGATCTACCCTTCCTTTGTGACATTAAATACGAAGAACGACTACTTACTACTAAACTTGTATTTTTCTACAAAACTTGTATTTTTCTACAAAACTAACCACGGCATCAACATCTTCAACAAGACCACCCTACCAACTCCTCAACATCACAAAAAATCAAGATCATCCAACCCTGACTCATGCGACAAATATCAAGCCAAAAAATCTAATACTTGGACATACCAAAAATCGTACACAATTTGGACAACAAGAACATGGAACATACAGTACTACCAAAAACTATTACAACAAAAAACATCACACTCTCAAACTTTATATATCGTAGTAAATTTGATGTATTTAATGTGTGTTGTATATCGCTATGCATCTTTAAAGTGACTGTTAAATCGTACTTGCTTTGGGGCCGCAGTAATTGGCACTAGCTGTTGCGGTTAACCAGCGTATTGTCTTAATGTCTGTATTTATGTTTGTAATGTTTATGGCAAAGTTATTAAAATAAAATAAAATAAAAGATCCATATTTTAACCCAGTGCACGCTTATTACAGTTAGCATTCTGCAGATGTTCTACTGAGCGTGCTTGTGTCACACGAAGATGTACTTGTGTGCGCCTCTCTTTACAGTGCTCCAAAGCCTGTAAATGTGGCGATGTTTGTAGAAACGGAATCTTGGAAGAATAGAACGTTTATGTCTAAGGAGAACACTCTGGAAAATATTTCACATTAATATATAGACAATGTTCTGAGCCACTTGAAACACAATGTGTAAATTTCAGTTACATTTTGTGGCATAATCTTAGTTAGTAACTGGGTTAAGGTTGAGAGCCTACATGGATTGTTAGCATAAAGTACATCCCAGTATTGTAGATGTAGCTTTCACATCAAGCAATGTTGGACCACCAGGCATACTGTAACTATAATGTTATTTAATACGTTAATTTCTGTAAGGCGACTTTGAGTTACATTAAAATAGACTTTCCGCTCATATTTTACATTTGTGAATATCATTTTCTGAAAGCTGAAAAATAAGAATTTTTAAAAGTCATGTGATCAATCTGACCAGTAACGTAAATAATAGTCCTGTGTCTTCTATTTGTGTAGATGTTGAACATATTCATGCCATAAATAATTGTACGAATTTTTACGTGCTTTGACAAACGTTTTCCTGCCGATTAAAAATAATCATTGGTTCAGCCTCGTTTCCATGTTGCGAAAACAAGGGTCTGGAGAAAACCTCCGTTAGCTGCCTTAAAATAAAAATTCGAGTTGGAAACAGCGATATTCTTGAAAAGGATCACAAGATGAACATTTTATACCCTGTTTCCAGCTTCTACTCAAAATGTCCATCGAACGTGCAAAATAAGCATGCTAGCGAATAGTGCCTCCAGACTAGCTCATTATTTTAAATTATATTCCATTGTTTTTTTAAGAAACTCTTCACAACATGGGTCTGGTGGAACAATTAATTTTTATCCTTCATCGTCCTCATGAACGATATCATGAACATGTTCTTAATATATTGGTGAAGTTTGCTTGTAGTTATCCTGTTGCTTTACAAGATTGTAAACATGAACAATATGGTTTGAGAGAAATATTGAACCATCGTAAAGAATATTTACAGAAGGAAGATCCAGATGCATTCCAGGTAAAAAAACAACAACAACAATAATCGTATCTCACATGTTTCTTTCTTTGCTTAAATTTGAAACACCATTGAGCCACCTTTCTTTTATGAATGCCGTGTGTATCATCCTCGTTAATAAACAATTATTGGATGAGGTGATGCATGATATCAAGAATTATCAAGGCGGAGGTTTGTGTTATCTGCCGAAGGCTGAGGTGGATAACACAAACCGAGACCTTGATAATTCTCGATATCGTGTGAAAACCAAATCCAATAATTGTTTTATTATACATAAGAAGTGCTAAAACAATGAGTTTTCTGTTACGTTGGCGAATCTTTGCGAAGAACCCACCATTTTCCCATTCGCTTTCGCCGTAAACAAGCTGGCAACAGCAAGCTAGCAACAGCAAGCTAGCAAACAAGATATTATAGGAATAATGGGATAACGATGTCATAGCTACACTTTTGAACCATGATATTGGAACATTGACGTCACATGAATTAGCTGTATGCCAACAGCCAATCAAAATCGAGATAGAGTAGGGACTAGGGAATGCATCATAATAAACAATTATTGCATGAGGCTAAGCATGATATCAATAATTATCCCTACCGCGAGGTCAATATTATCTGCCAAAGCCGAAGGCTGAGGTGGATAACATTGACAGAGGTCTGGATAATGGGTGTTATTGGCTTAAACTGTACCCATATAATGGATATATCATCGTCTGAGAACGGATTCGGATTGGGGCAAAAATATTTACGGATCGGCGAATTTTGCTATCATATTGTGGCGGATTTGTGTACCCTTATTCACCCCCTTATATGGTAAAGTAACAAAGGCATGGAAATTAAGCACCTGCGCCTGCAGTACACGTTGTGAACTTTTTGACACGTGGTATGCTGCCCCGTCATCCCCCAACTTTTACAAATTTTTACAAAACTTTTACAACATTTGGAAAATTCACAGTTCTATTCGGAAAGTTGGGACCTGTTTTCTATAAGACTATTTTAAGAGTTTATGTCAAAATATACTGTTTAAATGTACATTAGATGTACTGGTAACAGAAAACTTGTCAGTTAAGGTAAGTTAACATGCAGATATCGTGTGACGAACATTGTAATTATGTCTTATACTTAATGTAGCTACTGGAAGTAATTGGTCACATTTTGTGTAATAGTTTTAATATATGGGTAAAATGCAGTACCGTTACTACAATAACTGTGATAAACAATGGTTTTTGTCCTTGTCGTTAGGTTTTGGCAGTTAGCAAAGTATTGCGATTATTATTGCAAGAAAGAGGTGGGGGGGGGGGGGGGATATTTCATTCGGAAACTTTGTGTTGACACCCCCCCCCCCCCCCTCCCCCCAATAACGACATGTTAGCTACGGTCATAATACTGCGGAGATCCTTTGGCACCAGGACTTAGTTTTAAGATGAGATTTTTGTATCTGCGCGAAGCGCATATACATTGCTATCGTGCAGTTAAGTTTGTGTGTGACTGTGTTAGCTTGTAGCCAATCAGCGATCAGCGCGCTCCGAGAACATGTCGACAACTTCCGACTTTGATATATTTCGACGCCATTGTTTCAAGAATATTATTCAAGAAGAATTCTTTACAATTCGGTAAGTGTTTTTTATATGAACTACAATAAATTTGCAAGTGTGATCTACAACAGTTTTCGTAGGTTGTACGGAGTCAGCGACATGACGCCAAAAGATTTTTAAAGCCTCGTTAAAATCAAAATATTCAGCCAAGACAGCCGGCAACACGTGTTTGACCAGAATACCAGATACCAGTTTATACAAGAGACTCTCAACCTCTTCGGAGGACAATTCAACCTCTTTGGAGGACAGGACAACCTCTTTGGAGGACAATTCAACCTCTTCGGAGGACAATTCAACCTCTTCGGAGGACTAAACAACCTCTTCGAAGGACTAAACAACCTTTTCGGAGGACAATTCAACCTCTTCGAAGTTCGGCGGACAATTCAACCTCTTCGGAGGCAATTCAACCTCTTCGGAACCTCTTGTATCTATGCTGTATGTAATATGTTACTAGTATACAACTATTTTATCTTTTATGTTCAACTGCATTTTATGCAACTGTTCAACTTTATACATCTGTTTAATATTACATGTTCATCTGTTTAATATTACATCTGTTTAATATATATTACATCTGTTTAATATTACATCTGTTTAATGTTACATGTTTAATATTACATGTTCATGAACTACCATTATTTGTGAATAGGTGTTGAGAACGGTTACAACACAAGGGGGGCGGGGTCAACAGGGGGGGCCAGGGAGTCAAATGTGCCTGCACTGGATTTAGTATCCGGTCGGATAGTGGATAATCTCAATATCCGTACGGATATTTTCTATTATCCGGCTAGATATCGGATAATTTGTTTTTGACATGGTAAATTGTTTGCTACTCAAGCTTTTAATGCAAACTCAGAAAATGTTTCTGAGCCCCAGACGGGAATCGAACCCGCAACCTTCATGATCTCCGGTTAGACGCTCTAACCATTGAGCTACCAGAACTCAGATGGCAGAACAAAGGCTACGTTGTGTACTAGTTCGTACATGCAACATACGTACTGCTAATTCAGCGTCTCGATATGTCTATATATCTTATCAGAATATATTAAATGTGACTTGCAGCTTGGTTATTTTAATATGGTGAATTGTTTGCTACTCAAGCTTTTAATGCAAACTCAGAAAATGTTTCTGAGCTCCAGATGCGAATCGAACCCGTATTTTGTATTTACGTAATTCGCAGTACGTACGGTATGTCGCATGTACAAACTAGTACGCAACGTAGCTGCCTTCATTCTGCCATCTGAGTTCTAGTAGCTCAATGGTTAGAGCGTCTAACCAGAGATCATGAAGGTTGCAGTCGATTCCCGTCTGGGGCTCAGAAACATTTTCTGAGTTTGCGTTAAAAGCTTGAGTAGCAAACAATTTACCATATTAAAATAAGTCACATTTAATATATTTTTTTGACAGTTTTCCAAGGTGTATTAAATTTGTGTTAATTCAAATAAATATATAAAAAATAGACATCAAATCAATACAACAAAACACAAAAAATTAAGTTCAGTAATGAAACTTAGTAACAATATAGCTCACAGACAAAGTCGCTTATACTCCAGTTTGTTTACGTTTATAAGATCTATTAATCTATTTCATACAAAACAGTTAATAAGTTATAATTTAATATATATTTTTTAATCTTTTACATGCATGTTTGGGCAATTCCATGTAACGGACATTACACAGTTTGTCAAATGTTGAAAACTAATTTGATATATTTCTTCCACTTTACCATTGTTTCATTTTGAATTAGAAATTCTGATAAGTGAACAACAATTGATGTTCAACTAACTAATTTTTCAGAATGTTTTGGAAAATGTCATATATTTACAATCACAATATTTTGCGTAACGGACATTACTCCAGAAAAGACATGCCTATTTTAGTACTTTTTCAAACAACATATCTTCTCAATTACAATGATTGTTACAACAAAACATCTAAATTATGAATCCATTTGTACATACTTTAAAATTATTTGTACATGTTGGAAAATTGTTTCCCTTTTTTTTGAAATAAATAACAAATTTGTGTGTAACGGACATTACACAGAAGCCGTAACGGACATTACACTTTTGTCTCATGCTTCTTCTTTATTAATATTTGGTCCCAAAGTTACCCAATTTGATAGGGGATTGGATTTAAAACAAATTTAATCCATTGTAATATTTTCAGCAATCAACAAAAATGGCTTTTTGCTTGTTTAAGCATAGTATGCACACATTGTAAATGTTGTGTAAAAACCTTAATTACATGTAAAATTGTAACTATGTAGAGGTAAATTTGAAGAATTACAACACTGTATTTGAATGTTGGCAATAAAGTTAGACATTTTTATAGCTAAAAAGCATAAAGAGGATAAAATTTCCTTAGCCACTAAGGGCTCTTGCTTAATTTAAGAAATCACAAAAAGTGCATTTAAACATGGAATTGCCCGTTTACAACCAAGTTGGATTAATCTTTTCTTTTTCAATTTTTCAAGTTTAATACTATTTATACTTGCAAAATACAGTACTATTTTATAACATTGTTATTGGTATAATGTACTGCAGGATCAATCCGGGTTAGGGTTAGGGATGATTAATTGCACTTTTATCAAATTTCAAAGGGTTATTTTATAAATGAAATGGATCTGTGTTTCGGATCCTTGTGTCCTTCAAGTTAATATAGAAGCACTCATGGAACATTGGAAGAACTCAAAATAGCAATAAAACATTCGCTCTTTCGGCCAGTGTTCCCAGCCACAAAAATGCCATGAGAATATCGAAAACATGTCTTTATACACATACCCCCCTGTACATATTAGCGCAGATACATGTACGCCTGAGCGGACCTATTTTTTAGTCCAGGAGAACTGCAGATGAATAATTAAACTTCTTTTGGGTTTCTTTTAGGATGAAATAGAGCAGTGTGGCAACCTTTTATCACTATGTTTTGATGAGACCATTTCAGAAGCCACAGAAAGATAGCAAAAAAAGATTTTTTGAAGCAAGACGTATAGTATGGTAGTTTATATAGTACTATTATTATCATCTATAAATAACAGTTATAAACAGTCAGAGTATGTTACATGGTGATAATTTGAAACTTAAATATTTATAACCTAATGTTAAACTTAAAGTGCCTACATACTAAGTGTATCTTACGTTTGGAGATTTTACATATTCGTAATATTTTTGTCTTCCTGAACAAAATCATAATATATCTTGTGAGCCGAAAATTTCATCTTCATGGACTTTTTTTGCTGTTAAAGTTACCGGATGTGATGTCACAAGAGGCATTTTTGTGGAAAATAACAAAAGAAAACTGGTTTGGAATGCCTCTTATGACATCACATCCGGTTACTTGGACAGCGAAAAACTGCATGAAGATGAAATTTTCGGCTAACAATATATATTATGATTTTTCTCAGGAAGATATAAATATTACGGATATGTAAATTCCGCAAACGTGAGAAGGCATTTCAAGTTCTAGTCTAAATATTATTTTATATGCATGCAAATTAGCCTTTCTGGCCTCGTTACAAAGCAAAGATTCTTTGGAATTACAGACACAAATGAATATAAAAGAATATTTAATTTGAGGCATGCCATTATGAAAGAGGTCTATTTGTGACCAACATCCTTTCTTAATGTTAAACTTAAATACTGTAATTTATATGTTACAGTGTCAGTCTGTAGAATTGTTTCTCCATATTATGGAATAGTAGTGTTCATAATATTGTCCATAATATTGTTTAAATAGAGACACAGTCAGAACAGTCAAACATGATATACATATTTATACATCACCCCGACTCTCAAATCTGTAAAGGAAGACATCTCATCATCGCCGAAGTAGAGTGCAGCCTCTTGCAGGTCTTCCTCAAGTAGCGAGCTTATCACCGGCTCTTGTATACAGGAGGCTTTAGAACAATTTTCTTTAGATGAAGAGAGGATTTATTAATAGTCAATAGCTCAGTGGTTAGAACGCCGATGCGTTGATTCGGAGACCTCGGGTTCGATTCCCGGTTGGGGTAGTCAAATTTTCATTATATACTGTACATATATTTGACCATTAATAAATCCTCTTCATCTAAATAAAATATTGTTTCTTTCTCTATATTCTTGCATGTCTATTTGTAACTCTACTCATTCTGAGCTAAAAATATCAATTTCTGAGTTAGCTAATTCACTTTGATCAGCTAAGTCACTTGTATCTTCCTTAACACAAGGAATGGAAATATGTGGCATACTTTTTACTAGCATTGCCAGCCGTCTTTCCAATGACCTCACCTCCAAGTTGTATCCATGACTTACTGCAATGGCCAGACCTTTTTCAAGAAACTGCTGAAATATAATTTACAATTTGGAAATTGAAATATTTTATTGTTTAAAAGTCTTGGGGTGATTGCATACTCACAATCTCATTGGAAGCCAGTTTTGGGCCCCAAAATGTGTTTGTTATCGTTTAGTTATTGTTTAGTCTGCTGATTAAATATTAATTTCTTTTGAATTTTCTTCACGAATTACTAATGATTTTACAAGTAGTAGTTAAAACATGAACGGCCGATGTTTATTGGCAGTTACAATGGCGAGCCGCAGGCGAGCCGTTGTAACTGCCCATAAACATCGACCGCGAATGGTTTAACGAACTTGTAAAATGAGTAGAATATATAATACATACTTTGTATGGAAGTTGTAGAAACGGTACAAACAAATTATTTTAACTCCGAAAAAGCTCAATTTGAGCATTTTAACTTTGATAAAACATTGATGTTTTATTAATCAATGTTTTACCCTGGGTTAAAGATGCTGATTAAATATTAATTTCTTTTGAATTTTCTTTATGAATTACTAATCAATTTTACAACACAGGATAAAACATTGATTAATAAAACATCAATGTTATATCAAAGTTAACTTGCTCAAATTGAGCTTTTTCAGAGTTAAAATAATCTGTTTGTATCGTTTCTACAACTTCCAAACAAAGTATGCATCATATATTCTATTCATTTTACAAAGTTCGTTAACATATTCGCGGCTGCGGCTCGCCATTGTAACTGCCCATAAACATTGACCGCTCATGTCAAGATCAGAGCCGTAGCAAGAGAAAGTCAATTGGGGGGGGGGGGGGGGGGGAGGCGCGATAATAGGAGCGCACTGGTGGGGGGTCCGGGTATGTCTCCCGGAAAATTTTTTAAATTATGATCTCTGAAATAGGATTTTCTGACTTCTGAGAGTTATATTCCAACAAGTTTAAATGTATCTAAACTGGCAAGAAATCGCTAGAGCAAATTATTGGGGGGCCTGCCCCAGTGCACAATGCATCACCCTGACACTTCTGAATATATGAACATACTGTAACAGTTTCAGGACTGTACAGCAGTGGCTCTCCCCAGGCTATTTGTGGCGCGCGGCCCTTTGCTTCAGCCCATCCTCTTACCTTATTTTTATGATTATGTTAATTTTAAAGACACCTGGCTGTAATCTTAAACCTAATCCTAACCCGCTGTGTCATAACCATCATGCCCCTGATAACCATCAGCTCATGTCCCTGAGCAGGTAGCTGACCCTGGTTCAACCCTTAGCTGAGATCACTGATCACCACTCAGGGTCTTGATTCTATCTCTTACACTTAGCCTATAGTGAATGGAAAACCAAACTGGTAGAGGTTCCGAGGGCCTACGATCTTTAACGTCGTTATTCCGAGAAGACCTGAAAATCTTACCATTTGCTGCTGCTGTTCTAAACACAGCACATTCTCAAGACCCTGGTTGGAGCTAAGGGTTGAACTCGGGTCTCCCTGCTCAGGTACATGTGGTAATCACTAGACCACAACAGCTGATATAATTAACAATTATTGGATTTGGTTTTTGCATGATATCGAAAATTATCAAGGCCGAAGTTTGTGTTATCTGCCGAAGGCTAAGTTCTAAAACAATGAGTTTTCTGTTACGTTGGCGAATCTTTGCAAAGAACCCGCCATTTCCCATTTTTTCGCCATAAACAAACTGGCAACAGAAAGCTAGCAACAAAATATTGGAACAATGATGACATATAGCTACACATTTTGAACCATAAAATTGGAACATTGACGTCACATGAAGCTGATGTCACGAATTAGTTGTATGCCATCAGCCAATCAAAATAGAAAATAGAGTAGAAAATGCATAATAATATCTATTATATATATATATATATATATTGTCCAGTGTACATTGGCTGTTTAAAATTAGATACAAGTATACAGATTGACGTAGGTAGAAATCAAGACTAACCTGTGCCTCATTGAAATTTCCACGACGATATTCTAAGTCTGATTTAGATTTGCAGTAGTCAGTTTGCATAGTGATTGGTTGTTCATCAAATGGACAAATTTCAGAAAAATGATTCAAACATTCTTCTGCCCTCTTTAATTTACTCTGTACGACAACTCGTGATCTTGCTACTTCTGTCTGTCCATCAAGTAGAAAGTTCGCCATCCCAAGTGGGAAAATCTTTTGGATTTTCTCATGGACTCTTGATGCTGAATCAAGCATTGCAAATTCATAAACTGCTTCATAATATTTTTCAATTCTGTCTCGAGACTTTTGCTTTGGCTCACGTCCACACAAACTGAGAATATTTAAATGAAGTGCCCCAAGAAAATAGTTAAGTTCTGCCCTGTCTTCTCCTGGCCCGACAAAGGACAAGTTTTGTTGTGCTAATGTTAGGTATTTAAATGCCTTTCCATATTTCAGACATCCTTCTTTTCTGTAAGCATTCCCTAAAAACATCAATGCTCGACCTTGCAGTAGTGACACATTACTACTCTTCTCGCACATCCTCAAAGCTTCACGGAAGAAATTTTTGGCTTTTTGAATTCTTTTCTGTAAAAGTTCTGCCATCCCTTGCTCTAAATACAACACAATTTCAAAGTCATTTTTCAAAGATGTCTTCCTTAAACAAATGGATGTCAAATGTTGATGTTCTTTCCATTTGCTCTGGGATTGAAACTCTTCCAACTTCATCATAATTATGTCATACTCTTTAGTCTTACATGTATTACTTCTTTTATTCAATGGAACAAGACAGGATATTTCTTGTTTTTCTTCATCACCACCTGTATTGACATCTTCGGGTTCCATCATGATGATGGAACTTTTTATTTAATCAGGGTAACCTCTTCAGCACAAACTAGTACTGCAGGTATCAATGAAGGCTCTGAATTATAAAAAATAATCTTACATATGAGTATTATTTATAAAACTTATACTATATATACTATATATACTATATATACTATAAGAGGTATAGGGATTGTACAACATGGATATCCTTAGATAAGTACATACAATATAACAGTATAATATTAATATATATATATATATATATATATATATGTATATATTATGTAAATTAGTAAAATATGAATTATAAATAGTAATTAAAATTTATCTATAAAAGCTATTAAAAACCGCACAACCATAATAGTAAAAATATTTTTCGTCATTTCTGTGCGAACACGTGGCATATGTAAATTAAGACTTTGCCTTATTATTCTCACAATCCTGTCTTTATTCCTAACAAAGTACGATTTAAAAAAAGATGGAACAGATCGATCCATGCAAACATATATTTACTACTTTATATATATGGTTTTCCTACGGTTGCAAGGTACGCTTGGACAGTTTCTCCCAGCAAAGCTTGTCTAGTAATTCTTCATAAGGAGGGGAATTTAGTCTGACTGGGGTTATGATACACTATACGTGCGACCCGTTTCTGCGATGTTACATTGTGACCATACGGAATCAGAGTAATCAAGTAGAGGTAAAATGAATGAGTTATACATAGTTGCTGCAGCATGTGTCATCAGGGATGATCTTATTCTTTTAAGCACACCAATTATATTGCTAACTTTATTTGCCATGTATTCTATATGGGATTTCCATGATAGATTTTGGTCAAGGAACACCCCCAAGTATTTAAATTTATCAGTTTGCATTATGTTCTCTTGTCCAACTCTCAGGTTAAGTTCGCCAACTGTTCTTAACTTTTGCAGGCAAGTTCCAAACAACATAAATTTTCTTTTTGACGAGTGTAAAAATAACTTCTTTTCACTCAGACACTTATCCATCATTTGCAATTCAGTTGATAATTTAATACTACTTCGATTTCCTGCGATGATCTTGAGCTAAAGAAGATCACAGCATCATCTGCAAAAGGGCCGAGAATCAATCCCTGCCGTACACAGATTCGACCACACTTGGAGCAGAAAGATGATTTTGGTATTGGGTTCTCTGCTTTCTGTCAATAATCTGATCTGTCATCTGATTGTTGACTGTTATTAAACTTAATGTTTATATATAATTCTGCAGCAGTAATAGAGCTCATCACACAGCCAGTGTAAAATAATATGAAAAAGCTCACTTTTTAGCATAAAGTTTAACGTGCCTACCTCACGTTTGGGGATTTTACATATTCGTAATATTTGGATCTTCCTGAGCAAAATCATAATATATCTTGTCAGCCGAAAATTTCATCTTCAAGATATGTGTGTCTCTCGCGAGTATACTCATAAATTATGAGTATAAGGCTGGGCTCACTTTAGGTTTCGTGGGGGTGGCGGAAACACCCCCCCCCCCCCCTCCGCTTCCACCGCCCTTGGTGTTCTTCGTTTGTCCCCAATGCATGCACTAGTATTTCAAAAACGTAATGAATAATAACAAATCTCTGCGCTCTAATAAGATCTAAATTGTTACAAGAACATAAAGTTTAGAGAATAATTATACCTGACCCACAACACGTGTTTTCCATGTGTCATAACAAGGTGATAGAATGCTGCATGCTGTTCAGATAGCAGTCAGTCATATTAACAGGGTTCATACAGGTTAGGGAGAAATTCAATGACTTTCAACTAGGACTTTCAAGGCCATATATCAGGAAATGCAAGGACTTTCAACTAGGACTTTCAAGGCCATATATCAGGAAATTCAAGGACTTTCAACTAGGACTTTCAAGGCCATATATCAGGAAATGCAAGGACTTTCAACTAGGACTTTCAAGGCCATATATCAGGAAATGCAAGGACTTTCAACTAGGACTTTCAAGGCCATATATCAGGAAATGCAAGGGCCAATGGGCTGAAAAGGAGGCTTTGGAAAGAAGTTGATAAAATGACGAAAAAATGGAAAACTCTTACTTATACTTGCCACTTCAATGAATTTCAAACTACCGCTGATGCTGACAAAATTCTCTCTTTCAGAAAATGTCATAAATATTAAATTACGAATGATTCAAGGACTTTCAAGCCTCAAGGACATCTTCGTAAATTCAAGGAATTTCAAGTCCTTGAATTATTTTTTTTTGCATATTCAAGTTGTGTACGAACCCTGATATTAGTGATCGTGTGGTCTGGTTGATATAATTTCAGTGCTTTATTATAAGTAATACCATGACTTGAGGGAAATTAGCGATTAAATTGCCCGCCGCCGAGGGAAGCGAATGGCAATTTAATCGCTAATTTCCCGACAAGTCATGGTATTAGTTTGTAATATTATGATCGCCGAGGATAACTTTGAGAACCTTATTATACCAGCCCGTGGTTGGAGACAGAGTTTTTGTCTACTAAATTTCCCGTGCATTTGAATGAGGGAAAATTAGAAGACAAAGAAATCCTTTGTGTTCTACTAAATGCATGAGCATATCATAGGAATGAGGAAAAATTAGAAATGTTCCCTAATTTGTATGCATGAGTAGTTTTCAAACAAATAAACGTGGGGAATTTAGCGATTAAATTTCCCTGCGAGAACAAAAGAAACCGAGTAAATCATGGTATTACTGATTTAAAACCTGTGAAATTGGGACATGATCGCTTCAAGTTGGAATCTCTAAATGAAGCCCTGCTTTTTGAAAAGCTTTTACAACACCGTGTTTACCGTGTTGTATGCGCGGCCATCACAAGCTCTCGACCTTGCATTATATCCGATATACAACACGACAAAATCCTGTACTGCTGTAGAAAAAGCAAAAATTTACTTCAAACAGGCAATACTTCCGTTCAGGAACCAGTCAGTCATCCATGACGCGAAAACGAATGTGTCACTTGTTTACATCCTTCAAAAGTAGCAACCTCGTAACCCAGGGGTGGAGGAAGCGCCCGGGATAGGAGGGGAGTGGAGCGAGGGAAGAGAAGACCCTGGTAAAGGCTGGTCACGTGACTCCAAGGATATTGGATTATTTTGTAACCTGGCTTATTCTCACTTATATCATCCGGGGGGCCGGATCGCTGTGAAAACATACCACAAACTTCTATAATTGAAAGTATAAACAGTATATGGATAATTTAAAAAGATTACAATTTATTGGAAAGACAGTACGGACTGCAGACAGAAGTTGAAAGATGGTGGGTTGCTTCGAAAAATGCGTTGATTTACGGACATTTGTTGCTGTCATAAGATAAACAATTAGGGACTTTAAGATCTACGACGGTAACCATGTACATGGTCGTTAGTGCGTGACTGTCCCTAGCGTATTTGACACTCCAAGCTTGTTTTATGATCTCCAAAACGCTTTAATATTCCTAAAACGATTATAGTATCTGTGTTTAAGTCAGTCTTAAGTCACATCTCTCATCTCTCCGCGAGTTACCGTCGTCGTCCTAAAACAGAACGAGAACGGCGTCACACGTTGAAATTACTCTTTTGGGAATACAAATTATTCATTCTTATTGTTTCGCATGAAGATTCTTTTGTTTGAACGACGTCCCCGTCCTTGGCATATGAATGTCAAATGTTGAGGTTAGTTCTAATTTATAAGTTTTTGAAAGGAATCTCTTGAAGGTGCTAAGACTGCAGAAGCTACTGGGTGGTGCTGTTTTACAAATAGAGTTCCAGAGTGGGACGATTCGGTTGAAGTAGGAGGATTGAAAAGTTTTTGTTTTACATGACGGAACTTTAAGCATCAGGTTGGGGTTATTACAAAGACGGGTACGGCTATGACTAACGAAAGAAACAAAATTGGAAACATCGATCGAGGTCGGTGAGTCCGTAGAGAGTCTTGTACAGGAAAATTAAATCTTTAATTTCCCTGTCATAAGAGAGGGGCAGCAGATCCAGTACCAGCAGGCGTTCCTTATAATTAGAAGTAATGGCTTTCAACTTGTCTGCAGTCCGTACTGTCTTTCCAATAAATTGTAATCTTTTTAAATTATCCATATACTGTTTATACTTTCAATTATAGAAGTTTGTGGTATGTTTTCACAGCGATCCGGCCCCCCGGATGATATAAGCGAGAATAAGCCAGGTTACAAAATAATTCAATATCCTTGGAGTCACGTGACCAGCCTTTAAGGGTCTTCTCTTCCCTCGCTCCACTCCCCTCCTATCCTGGGCGCTTCCTCCCCGGGCACTGAGAAGACCCTGGGTACGAGGTTGTCTAAGTCGTTGATTGTCTCGAGTAAACAATTGGTAAACAAGGTTAAAATTGTGGCCTTGATCCAATGTTTTGTTTTCTTTTGTATAATTCACCAAAGGTCGATTCAGGAGCTATTAATGAGCTATTACCAGTATTTGATGTTTGAGTTAAAAGAGTTAAAGTCGACATCTTGAAGAAATTCAAAGAAATTAGCGCGGACTATATATGGTAGATATATAAAATTGATACGTGCATGTATATGATAATGAATTATGGATGAAACGTTATTATTGAAGCATAGCAAGCAATATAAAACATAATTTTTGGATGAAATTTCGACTAATGTTTTCGAGTATTACCCACAAAACAATCAAATAATAAATATTTTCCCAGTTGAAGTTTAATCCGAGACTGCAGGTATCGCCAGGTGCCGCGAATTTAAAATACCGAATCCGCAGATCTGTATTGGGGATTATTTTGTTGTCTGTCAAACTGGAGGTAGTAATCTTGCGAGTTAAGCCCCTCGAGTTAAGCCCTTTGAGTTAAGCTCCTGGACTGCGACAATATACACCTATTTTCTCGGAGCTAGGAATTAACTCGATGAATGCAAGGCTGTTTTCGCCGTTCTAGTTAAGCCCCCAAGGAAAGAAGGTATTTCAGTGTATTTCACCGGGGATGTTCTTCCTATTATGCATGCGATCGCTCCGATGTCAATCCAAAAATTTGTTATGGTCTATTGGCCGCCGCGCAAAAATCCCTAAGGCCCTGAGAATGAATGTGATTATTATTTGCGTGTCATGGGATGTGTATTGGTAATTTACTATAAATAGTAAACATCAAGTCTTGCTTTTTTGCTGCGAAGGAAATGTTTCTTTGAAATGCATGGTCAATCATTCAAGATTTACTAATTTTACAAAACAGTCACCAGATACGTGTATTACAGTCTTTGCCGTCAACTGTCAACAGACAGTAGTCGTACTTATACATATAACATATTAACATAAACAAACATCAATATCTTTCATACAACCTTATATATTGTTGGATAACATCCATTAAGACACATTAGTTTTCATAGAAAACTTAGCTAGCAATTTAGTTATCTAAAAATAATAATATAAAATTCTAAGACTAATTTATAAACGACTTTCATTTTCAACTTACCAATTGGACTGACAGTGAGACGGCAGACGCCTAGTGTCTTCATGCACGTCCTTCGACAGCTACTTCCAGTAATTGTTTATGAAATACCTGGAAAACGTCATTGCTAGCTTTTCTCTCAAGATATTCATTTCAAGTCAAACGTAGGTTCAGTACAGTACAGTTGCTAAAACGAAAATATACTTCGATATTAATAGTTAATACGTTTTCAATTTCAAAACATTACGTACCCTCTCCCCAGTCTTTGCTCGTCGTTAAGGGAATTCCCCAATAAAGAAAGCCATCGTAATATCGCAATCGTTCCTGTTCTAACACAGTACAGACGTACAGTGTCAGTGGTTCAACACAATATTGTAAGTAGATATCATCAAATGATCATATATATTCAGGTTATTTTGCGTTTAGTTCAATCTGTTGTCTGTAATCATTGACTCATTGAGACTATGTAATACGAACTATGTAATACGAACTAGTATTACGAACAAGCTGCGGCTACGATTACGAATTTCTGAACTTTTCTTTATCCAGACGATGTTTACAGCCAGTTTATTCTGATTCATATGTAAAACTGATATACAGTACTTGGTGTACAGTAGTTCGAAATAGTAATTTATTAACTATCGCTATATACATTTTCAAAGCCATTCGTCAGAGAGACAACACTTTTATTCATATGTATTGGTCTGTTTGTGAAAACCATGTTTACTAATTGCCATTTCCTTTTAAAACGAAAACGGCAATTGATTACAATCCCTCGCCCGCTTACAGCATTACAGCAGTTCTTTCACTTGAATTAGGTAATAGCCCATTCATTTGCCAAACTGAATAGATTTTCAGTGGACAATGTCTCTGAGTCTGAGAGCCTTGTGTTGTCTGAATTTAATTGTTTCATCGGACATAAAACTAAATAACTAAATAGCCAAGTACATTTGCGTTCAGTACATGTACCTGCACTGAACAGAATAGTGGGGGTAGTCTACTGCTGTTTCTACCATCAATCACTAAGAAAGAAATTAGTAAATTAATTACTTGTCTCACACTATTGATGATTCATGAAATAATCAATTCTGTAGTATAAACAGACACGAAAAGCTGTTGAAGGAAGAAAGTGCATCTTTATCATACAATGGTCCCTTTTTAAAAAATGAAATTTGTTCAAGTATCTGAGCTGTGCATATTGTTATAAAGTCTATTTTAATTTGAACATTAGATAAGTTATGCTATCACGTGACACGCGATCTCGTGTTTAGAGCTCGAAAGGACAGTCAGTGTGTAAGTTCACTGCGTGAGTTCATGGTAGACGAATTGTCGAAGGAAGATTGTATTGTTAAATATTATGCAAATATAGAGAGTTGATATTAAAGTTCATTATATGGCGCCCAACGTGGGGCAATTCGCGGCGAAGTAGAGGCGAGAGAAATCAGCGAACAAGTCAAGACGAACAACGAAACGATACCGTATTTACCGCCGAACAACCGTGGACATCGTCAGCCTTGTACAGCCGAGTTAACGAGAATCGACCATTCGATACATTTATTGTCGCACCATTATTCTGCTTCCTGCGAGAAGATAAAGGACGCCAAGCAACGAAAGGATAGAAATGGACATCGGAGACTGCCAGCACCGGAAGTGTAATGGAACCACAGGTAGCCCAAGCTCATTATATGGCCGTTTTAATATTTTTTACTTTACTCTTAAGTTAAGTTCTATTAAAAGGTATATTTTTGCTTTTGTTTGTGATTTTGATGAGATTTTGCATGGCCATCCTCTCCGAAATCCTCAAAATATCCTAAAAATCTAGCACAATTATATTATAAAGAAGAACGCTGAACGCTTGTACTGCAGGCTACATGTCTTTTTTATTAATAACCGTCAGTTTATAAACAGTTTTAGTATCGCAAAAATTCCACAAAAATACAAACATTTTTTAACTTTTAACTGCATCTACGTGTTCTTTGTCATTACCTTTATCTTTTGTGAAAGTTTGAAACCATTTTGTTCAGAATTGAAGTATACTTGTACTCGTGGGAATTTCAACACGTTTTGAGACCTCTAAATAAATAGGAAGGTAGGCAAGTCCGGCGCCGGAAATCACACACTCGGCGATTTAAACGCCAATACACAACTCCTCGATGTTTTCTCATTGTATTTAGATAAAATCGAATCTCGTTGTATTTTCGCTTCTCCCAAAAATCGCCGATATCAAACTCTATTTCACCACGGAGGCCAGCGTAACGTCAAACTGCCGAGCGACAAATCATCCCCCCATGCCGACCCGTGACGGGAAATGTCACTGCAAATTGTATACAACAAATTCACAACCCTCCCCACCCAAGGATGATTTGTCGCTCGGCAGTTTGAAAAGGTGCAAAAAGCGCCAAATTTCTCGATTTTGGCTTCTTTTGACTTTGTTTGGCTACTAAAAATTACATTTGGCTTCTTTCTATTTTTTGGCTTCTTTTGGCTTATTTTTCAAAATAGTGAAATAAGCAACTTTTCGAAAAATAGTCACGCATCCATCACTAGTAAAAGTTAGTTATTATAAACTCTTTCTGCTCGGATGATTTGGAATCGGATCACTTTCGACCAATCAGAGACAGTTTAGACTTTAGACTACTGTCTTCGCAGAGGTCCAACTTTTTGGAAAAAGCATATAAGACTCGATTTTTCTTTATAGTTAAGACTAAACTCTAAGCTCGCTGTTGAACGTGCTACTAAAACTGGTCAAATTACTCAAATAATCAATTCGCCTAAGGCTAAGATGAGCTTAAGCAAACCGTCCACGAGTGACCAAGGAAACAAATGGAAAAGTCATTACGACTCGTCGCGAAAATTTAAGGCTGAATGGCAAAGAAAATATCCTTGCCGGGTTGAAAAGGCAAAAGATGGTTCGGACGATGCCTACTGCTCGCTCTGCCGACAAAATATCACCCCAAGATTAACAAATGTAGACAAACACGAACAGACCGCGAAGCACAAAAGGCAAGCTAATTTTTTATCTCGTAATACGAAGATATCACTTGTTCCCGCCAAGGAAGATGAACGCGTAAAAGAGATAGAACTTCAGCTTGCTGTCGGTATAACTTGCCACAGCTCAATCATGGCAGTGGACCATCTGAGCGAAATCGTGGTGCAGCATGGAAAAGGAAGTAAGCTGGAAAAGATGAAGCTACATCGAACGAAATGCAGCCTGCTCATCAAAAATGTGATTTCTCCTGCCCTGCATAAAGATCTCTGCGCAGATATGGCTGGTCAGAAGTACTGCGTCATCCTCGATGAATCGACGGACGTTTCCTGTACCAAACGTCTTTGCGTAGTCATTCGCTACTACAGCAAGTCGGAGAAAAGAATCGTAACCTCGTTCCTAAGCCTGATACCCGTGGTGAAAGCAACGGGTAAGGATTTGTTTGAAGCGCTGAAGAGTTGCCTGGAACAATCTGGCCTGAGTCTGACGAATTGCATTGGTTATGCAAGCGATGGAGCGTCTGTCATGGTCGGGGAGCATGATTCAGTATGGTCGAGAATCAAAGCAGCGTCGCCAAATTGTATCCTAATCAAGTGCATCTGCCATTCCTTGGCTCTCTGCATCAAACACGCCTTTGAAAAATGCCTGCTGTGGTTTTCAAAAAGTGGAGTTCGTCGTGACGCCTACAAGCAACTCTTTGAGACATTCGAAGGATGCGATGTAGAAAGTTCTTCAATTCCTCTTCCCTTCCAGAAGTGCAATCAAACGAGGTGGTTGGTGCGAGGAAAAGTAATCTACAATATCTTAGTAAATTGGGAGATATTGAAGTCGTATTTTTCCTTGGTTGAAGGTGAAGTAGAAGCAAACGTTCGTTACAAGGCACGTCTCATTAAAGAAATGCTCCATGATCCAATTAACCTCCTCTACTTTCATTTCTTGTCACCCGTGATGTCGGAGTTCGAGAGAGTCAATGCATTTTTTCAAGCAACTGACATTGAAGCTAACGAGATGGTCAGGAGCTCAACCTCTACTATAACAGCCTGAGTGGTCGAGTCTACAATTCCTCTGGTGTTGCGTTGCCAGCTGATAAAGTTGACTATACGGGGCAAAGTTTGTATTTGAAGCAGCTGCATTACTTCCCAGATATATAAAGTTAAAAACTGTGTCTAAATTAAACACTGACTAGCATGTTAAAGATCTTTAAATAATATGAGATGTTCGACCTTTTCTCCGCTTTACTACTACCTAAATAAATAAATAATGTTTGAGTTTGAATTCTGAGTCACTATGTCAGATAAAATGTAACCGATTGTATTAATGTATTTATGGTAGTATTTATGGTCCCAGTCCCCACTCTAAATTTCGATTTTGGCTTCTTTTGGCTTAGTTTGGCTACTTTTTATCTTGCGTTTGGCTCTTCTCGGCCCAGGCCACCTGGCAGCCAGCATCGTTACGCTGGCCTCCGTGGTGAAATAGAGTTTGATATCGGCGATTTTTGGGAGAAGAGAAAATACAACGAGACTCAAATTTAGCTAAGTAAAATGAGAAAACATTGAGGTGTTGTGTGTTGGCGTTTAAATCGCCGTAGGATCGCTTGTCTGTGATTTATTCGCTCTTGAAGTGATCCGAGTGTGTGATTTCCGGCGCCGGACTTGCCTACCTTCCTATTTATTTAGAGGTCCCAAAACGTGTTGATTATTCCCACGAGTACAGGTACTTCAATTCTGAACAAAATGGTTTCAAACTTTCACAAAAGATAAAGGTAATGACAAAGAACACGTAGATGCAGTTAAAAGTTAAAAAATGTTTGTATTGTTGTGGAATTTTTGCGATACTAAAACTGTTTATAAACTGACGGTTATTAATAAAATATACATGTAGCCTGCAGTACAAGCGTTCAGCGTTCTTCTTTATAATATAATTGTGCTAGATTTTTAGGATTTTTTGAGGATTTCGGAGAGGATGGCCATGCAAAATCTCATCAAAATCACAAACAAAACCAAAAATATACCTTTTAATAGAAGTTAACTTAAGAGTAAAGTAAAAAATATTAAAAGCACGGCCATATAATGAGCTGAATCCCTCCGGCTTCTGATTGGCCGATAAATTTAGCACGACGTAGCGCTAGTGGCATAAATTATCGTCGGCAAAATTATGAATATTTTTAAAATGAATGGCGAGGGCACTTATAGCATGGGTGTAAACTATTTCTAATAGATAAGCGGTAAATTGACAGCGAGCACCAAGCAATTGTACGAGCAAACCAAGTTCTCCGTGAAACAACTATCCTGCAGCGAGCAACGGATAAGCAAAGCAAGCAATGCCAGCAATACATTTAATTACCAGATATAGGTACAAGCTGGCTTAGAACAGACGGCAATAAAGCAACTTCGCAACAAAACTGATGAGATGAATGGCGAGGGCACTATAGATAAGCGGTAAATTGACAGCGAGTACCACACTGTTATTTTCAAGGAGTTAAAATAACACCGTTACCCCATTTAGGTGGAGTTAAAAAATAACTCCACTATTGGGAGTTCAAATAACTCCCAATAGTGGAGTTATTATTTTTTGAGAGTTAAAATAATTCTCCTGTTACCCCATTTAGGTGGAGTTAAAAAATAACTCCACTATTGGGAGTTAAACTTAAAACACTTAACCCAAATAACGCTTAAAAATATACTCCCTTTTGGGATATCGTTGTCTGAGAAGATTTGTTAAAAAATAGACGTCCCAGACGAGTCAAAATGCTATAGTTTCTTAGTATATATATAGGTAAACTGAAAGCTGGCTTAGTACAGACGGCAATAAAGCAGCGTAAATGGCGCTTCGCAACACAACTGATAAGAGCACACGGTTTACAATATAATAAACCCTGATTGATAAAGTAGCGTACAAACCACAAGACCGGCTGATGCGGGTCTAAATTAAAGAGGTTAAGCTTGAAAATCATTCGGGCGAATAACGTTGCATGTATTTCGGCCAAGTGGACCACGACCAACCAACGAACGGGAATTTTCTCGACGCAGGGCAGGATTTCGCAATTTATCTGTTCCGAATAAGTTGTGGAAGGCTTTGCAGATTGTGAGCTTGGACAGAAACCGTTTGAACACAGGAAACAGTGTATATCTTCGAGCAGCGAAGTCAACGAAGTATCGTGTACGACGAACAGCACACTAGATACAACGCACGAACAGTAGTAAGCCCTGAAGTGGAGAATCGTCAGATGCCACGAGATTTGCATTGACGTAAGGGTTCAGTGCACTTAGACCATATTTATAGTGACTCCAAGACCGGCAACACACTTACTTTGTAATTATGTTTTTTTATAAATCCATTTGTGTGCAAGTTTAAAGTTTGTAATTATCATGGAACAATTTAAACATTTGATAGTGTGTTTTGTTTTAAATGTTAAGAATTTTCACAAAAAATATAATTATTGTATAATGCTCAGAAATCGTTTGACAAATTTTGAAATACTTAACATAGAGCTTTATACCATAACATAGCCCTTGAACAACCACAATTGTGGTGTAAATGTGAAGTAGGAATAATTTGAAAATGTGTAATGTTTTGAATGTTTAGAATTTTCATAAGATATAATTTTGACACATAATTTGATGAAATTAGAATTAAATCCATGCAGTTCAAAATGTTTTTAAAGGGGACGTATTGTATGATAAGGATGCTCTTCCTTCAACAGCCTTTGGTGTCTGTTTATACTAACTACTGAGTTGATTATTTCGTGAATCATTAATAGTGTGAGACAAGTAATTTCTTTCTTACTGATTGATGGTAGAAACAGTAGTTTTACTTCCCCACTATTCTGTTGCTGCATCCAAAAAGTAAAAAGTTTGGGCTATTTAGTTATTTAATTTGATACCCTATGAAACAGACAACGCAAAGTTCTCAGAGATATTATCCACTAAAAATCTATTAAGTTTGGCAAATGACCGATGGGCTATTACCTAATTCAAGTTAAATAATTAGTACTATAACTGTAAGCAACTACGCTATAAAAGTAGCGAGCGAGGGGTTGTTGCGTAAACGTATTTATAGTAATATTTTATTGTCAAATACATATATGGAAAGTGACTGCCCCAACCAGGAATCGAACCGGTCTCCGAATCAACGTTTCGGCGCTCTAACCTTTGAGCTATTGAGACACGGTCAGAACAGTCAGTGATTTCTCCATGACATATTAAATTCGCCGCTTTCACTCGACACCAACAGGCAGACATCGCATCTAACCATAACGTGGAGCAAGGCCTCGCGAGCGCACTTCCCAAAGTAGCGAAGCGATACACAACTTCTTGTATACAGCGACGAATTTAATGTGTATATGCATGAAGAAATCACTGGCTGTGCTGACCGTGTCTCAATAGCTCAAAGGTTAGAGCGCCGAAACGTTGATTCGGAGACCAGGGTTCGATCACCGGTTGGGGCAGTCACTTTTCCATATATGTATATTTGACTATATTAAATCCTCTCTAATATTAATTATAATATTTTATTATTCATGCTTTGACTTTTGTTTTCTTTTTCTTTCAGATATTTCTATATCATGTGATGGACATTCTTTCTCTAATTGCCATTATAGTCAAATATGTCCGAGAATATCTGTCAGAGGGATGGGATGGCAGAGGATTTGTTGAACCATTAGAAGAAGATGATGGTATGAACTATGTGGGTGGTGAAGCATGTGAAGTGGATGGAAGATTGAATGATATCACAGAAACTAATGAGTGTTTACAAGAAAATAATCAAGTTGTTAATATTCACATTCATGAACATATTCATATCAAGGAACTGATATTATTGATGATAGATTGTCACTTTTGTTTCCCCAATTAGAATCACCACAATATCCTGAGCCTGAGTCTGCAGAAACTGCTGCTATTAATGAACTGGATGAAAACTGGCAGGATGGAAATTCCAAAATTAGCTGTCCTGAATTTCCTCGATTGCAGGAAGTTGAACTTATTCCTACAATGAAGTCATTTTTACCTAAAATTAAGCCAAAAGAGACAATGAGGGGAAAAAAGAAAAGAGTTCGAGATGAGATAATTATAAAACAAAAGATACCATCATTATCTAAAAGGATACAATTGATTCAAGAAAATTTGTCTGAAAACCGAGGCGAAGGAGAATGGAAAAAGCACGATGAAACAATTGAACGTCTCATGAAGGAATATGAACATGATGATGATAACTATGATATTATGTTGTTGCTGAATTATGAAAAAGCTGTGGGCTTGTATCAAAGAAATTACACCAAAAATGCCTCTGAACTTTTGAAAAAAGTTGATCGTAAAATTGGTCGTGATGTTCTATCTTCAACCAACGAAACACAAAAGATGATTTATGTTAGATGTTTACTGTTGGCAAGCGACATTTCTTGTCAACGAAAAAGGTTTGGTAAAGCAAAGAAAGCCCTAAATAAAGTTCATGATTTTCTTGTTTCAAGCAATTCTGCTTTGCTTAAAACCGAATTTCATCTTGCACAGGCACAGTATCTCCTTAAACAAGTTGAACAACAAAGTAATAATTCTCTGTATTCCTGCATCGAGAATGTTATTAATGAAACTAAGAAAGCTGAAAGGGTTGCCGACACAATCAAGAGTGACAATACTAAAATATGGACAACATTACGCATGGACATTTTACTGAAGAGGGCCAATGCTATCCTGAAACTTAGTGACCATGAAGAGTATGCTGAAACTTTAAAAGACTCATTGGAAGAAATCAACCATACATTATACGACAAGAGCCTAGAAATAACTAAGGTAACTAAGGGTCATACCTAAGTAACTACATTGAGTAACACCCAACTTACTTAACTAAATTTATCCAGACGAGGTTTTTTTGGTCTTCTTGTGCTTGCAGTCAATATCTCCAAAATTATATATTCTCACTTCTTACGAATTCCTTAGTTTCTGGGGCAAAAATTCCTTAGATTGAATAAAATTTCCTTAAAATTACGCTGAGCCTTTTTTGTGATTCCCAGGGGAGTTTCAGAATCAGTTTTTCTAGGAATCTGCGTCATTCGGGAAACTAAAATTCTAAAACTTGATTGTTAAATTAAATATTTGTGTTGCTTCTCGGCCCAAGGTAACGCGCACGAGTCGTGGACGACGCTGTATGGGGGACTCAATCTCGTTCTCAGAGCCTTCAAAGGCCTGGGAACTAGATTGTAGGGATACATTTAATTAGATACATTCTGTCATCCTCGTTACCAGGGCCAAGCGTGAAAACTAAACAGGCGCCAAAAAAATGTTTGTTGTTTTTTATTTTTACGTGTCACTATTTTTCACGGAAAAGTAATGTCACTGACAGTGAGGCTCACGAACTAATTACAAAAGAATTTTCAACCAATAATATGTAATTGTAATTATTAATTAAACTTTTCAACTATTTTAAGTGTCTGATAGAGTCTGATGATCAACCAGAATGAAACTGTACTACTTTTTTGTTGTGTTTTCAGTTTTATTATTTTTTTATTCATTTTTTATTCTTGTAGTACAATATTCTCAGAAATAAATATTTCTGGAAAAATCAGAAATTCCTTAAAAACTTTATTGCCTTAAAAAATTCTTTAAAAACTATTAAAAAGATCGCAATTAAGACCTTCCTTATCAGACCTATCTTTTTAACATATATTACTAGTTTAGATCTACATTTTAATTTTATTATAGGATGTTTTTATTCATATTAATTAATTCATAGTAATTAAGTCAGAAAAATTGTAAAAATAGATTTTTTAGGATTTGTTTTTATATTTAAGGTTTTACCATTGTAAGAGCATCGACTTCTGTAGGATGCCCGAAATACTGTTTATTATTATTAATTTCTTCAGTTTAAGGAACCGTCCTTAAAAGTGAGAACACATGTATGCTTACTGGTGCCCTCCACCACCCATAGCCTCCACACCCCTAGCCTGCACTACCCCTAGCCTGTACCACCCCTAGCCTGCAACACCCCTAGCCTGCTAGCCTGCAACACCCATAATAATAATAATAATTGCGTTCGACGAAGGAGAACGCATTCTAATCTTGCATGTTATGGGTTACTGTGCTTTACAGCTAACAATCTTTCCCCTTTTTGAATAAATTACCGTTTTGGAATTTGGAATAAATTAGTATTAGCTAGGAAAATGCTACCTCGGGATTTGGAAGTGTTCAGGATTAGACATGCCAGCAGAATGATGCTAGGAATTTTCTATAGCATGGAGGATCAAATAAATAGAATGTAGAATATAAACCACGTATAAAGGCGATCATATAGCCTTGTAATAAATAACATATGGTAATCATATGGCGCGTTTATAATAATGTCAAAATTCAATCTGATCATTTGAACACCATACATCTAATTCGAACAACTTTACTCGAAACGTGCAAGCCTCTCGAAGTTATAAATTTTCCATTCAAATCGAACTTCACGATTGTATAATTTGCTGACTTATCTAGCGGTCGAACGGTCATATTTCAAATCGAACGAACGAACGGGATGTCACCGTTGTCAAACACATTGAGGTTTATTATAGTGTCTCCTTGAATTAAGACGCTGTCGTTTGTTGCCGTGTTCCAGTCGATAACAATCTAAACCACGTATCAAGGAGATCATATGGCCCAATGGCCATGACCTTCTCATTTTAATGGCGCGTTTATAATGTCAAAATTCAATCTGATCATTTGAACACCATACATCTAATTCGAACAACATTTATTCGAAACGGGCAAGCCTCGCGAAGTTATAAATTTTCCATTCAAGCGAACTTGCCAAATCGAACTTCACGATTGTAATATTTCTGAATTGAACGATTTACAGGTATCTGGCGGTCAACTTTCTAATCGAACAAACGAACGGGAAATATACCCTCCTAATATTAAAATAACGTACGGAAATCACTCCGGATGTCACCGTTGTCAAAAACATTGAAGTTACAGTGTCTCCTTCAATTAAGACGCTGTTATATATTTATTAGCTTTATTTATTTTCATAATTCGTTACAGCATAATTACCAATCTTCTTTCGCCATTACTGGTCCACATGCATCGAACGCAATTACATAATCTTTGATTACTCCTAGTAATAATAATAAAATACATATTTATACAGAGTAACCTTGTCTTTAATAGTATTTATTTGTTGTTGTACTTGATTGGAAAAATGGCACACTTTTTCGTCGTATTTTCGTCGTACGTTTTTGTAGTACTACAGGGATCATTTCACACATAACGATCTTTTCTCTCAAATCTCTACAGGTGAAATATAGATACTTGATGTGCTGTTATTACAAACGTCTTGGAAATTTAGAGCAAGCCGTAGAGCAGGCTAAAGTGGGTCTTGAAATTGCAGAGAAATGTGGATTTCCTGTCGAAAAGAAGCAACTCATAGAGAAAATCGAAGAAATAGAGAACTCTCCAGGGTTTAAAAATTTATCATGCAAGGATAGTGCTGAAGTTATCCATGACATTCTTCACCTGAATACTGATACTGGAAATGTTGAATCAAACGCAGTTGAACAGTCATGTGGTGACATTTTTAGCGACACAGATGCATTCTCTGATGATGATGATGATGATGATGATGATGAAGAGGTAATAGATTATAATGAATATAATAAATGCCTAGAAAAGTACACGTATTAAAATAAAGGAATAATGAGGTTGTTAATCATGGCTTTTCGGTGTCTACAGTTTGCTATTGGTTTATAGGGCTTTTATATTTATAATTTAGAGGAGACGCTTGCCTATCTCTTTCATCGTAATATTGATCAGTTTACTTCTTTAAAAAGAGATGAGAATCCTCCAAGAATCAACTGATAATGTTCGATTAACATGGAGTAAACATCTCTTCCAATTAGTCGTGAATCCGGAAATCCGATAAGCTTATGAGTATACTCCTTAACCTCATTTTGATACTAAAAACAAAATGTTTGGTGTACTAGCGAAATATTGAGTAGGAGATGTCTAACATGTTGACCGAAGGACCTTCTTCACAGAGTGAAACAAAATGAAAATGGTTTAACTAACCTTAATACTAACCCTAATGCTAACCTTAATGCTAACCGTCTCATCAAGAAGACTTTTCTCTCATATGAAGGCCCTTCCCTCTGTGTGTGATGAAGGTCCTTCTCTCTGTGAAGGTCCTTCTTCACTCTGTAATGAAGGTCCTTCACTCTCTGATTAAGGTCCTTCACTCTATAATGAAGGTTCTTCACCCTGACGAAGGTCCTTCACTCTGTAATGAAGGTCCTTCACTATCTGATGAAGGTCATTCACTCTCTGACGAAGGACATTCACTGTGTGGTGAAGGTCCTTCACTCTCTGACGAAGGTCCTTCACTCTGTAATGAAGGTCCTTCACTCCCTGACGAAGGTCCTTCACTCTGTAATGAAGGTCCTTCACTCTCTGATGAAGGCCCTTCACTCTGTGAACGGTGTTCACTCTCCGATAAAGGTTCTTCAGTCTCTATTGAAGGTCCTTCTCTTTGTGATAAAGGTCCTTCGCTCTCTGATGAAGGTCCTTCTCTTTGTGATAAAGGTCCTTCGCTCTCTGATGAAGGTCCCTTTCTCTGTTGAAGGATCTTCTCTCTCTGATCAAGGTCCTTCACTCTCTGTTGAAGGTCCTCTCTGTGATGAAGATCGTTCACTCTCTGATGAAGGCCCTTCACTCTCAAATGAAGGTCCTTCACTCTCTGATGAAGGTCCTTCACTCTCTGATGAAGGTCCTTCACTCTGTGATGAAGGTCCTCACTCTGATGAAGGTCCTTCACTCTCTCTGTTGAAGTTCTTTCACTCTCTGTTGAAGGTTTTCACTCTCTATTGAAGGTCCTTCACTCTCTTATGAAGGTCCTTCACTCTGTAATGAAGGTCCTTCACTCCGTGACGAAGGTCCTTCACGCTGTAATGAAGGTCCTTCACTCTCTGATGAAGGTCCTTCACTCTGTGAACGGTCTTCACTCTCCGATGAAGGTCCTTCAGTCCCTATTGAAGGTCCTTCTCCTTGTGATAAAGGTCCTTCGCTCTCTGATGAAGGTCCTTTTCTCTGTTGAAGGACCTTCTCTCTCTGATCAAGGTCCTTCACTCTCTGTTGAAGGACCTTCTCTCTGTGATGAAGATCCTTCACTCTCTGATGAAGGTCCTTCACTCTCAAATGAAGGTCCTTCACTCTCTGATGAAGGTCCTTCACTCTCTGATGAAGGTCCTTCACTCTCTGATGAAGGTCCTTCACTCTCTGATCTCTCTGTTGAAGGTCCTTCACTCTCTGTTGAAGGTCCTTCACTCTCTGTTTAAGGTTCTTCACTCTCTGATGAAGGTCCTTCACTCTGTGATGAAGGTCCTTCACACTCTGATGAAGGTCCTTCACTCTCTATTGAAGTTCTTTCACTCTCTGTTGAAGGTCCTTCACTCTCTGTTTAAGGTTCTTCACTCTCTGATGAAGGTCCTTCACTCTCTGTTGAAGGTCCTTCACTCTCTGATGAAGGTTCTTCACTCTCTATTGAAGGTCCTTCACTCTCTGTTGAAGGTCCTTCACTCTCTGATGAAGGTTCTTCACTCTCTATTGAAGGTTCTTCACTATATATTGAAGGTTCTTCACTCTCTGTTGAAGGTTCTTCACTCTCTATTGAAGGTCCTTCACTCTCTGACGAAGGTCTTTCACTTTCTATTGAAGGTCCTTCACTCTCTGTTGAAGGTTCTTCACTCTCTGTTGAAGGTCCTTCACTCTCTGTTGAAGGTCTTTCACTTTCTATTGAAGGTCTTTCACTTTCTATTGAAGGTCCTTCACTCTCTGTTGAAGGTCGTTCACTCTCTATTGAAGGTCTTTCACTTTCTATTGAAGGTCTTTCACTTTCTATTGAAGGTCCTTCACTCTCTGATGAAGGTCCTTCACTCTCTGTTGAAGGTCCATCACTCTCTGATGAGGTGCCTTCACTCTGTGACGAAGGACATTCACTCTATTGTGAATGTCCTTCACTCTCTATTGAAGGTCCTTCACTCTCTGATGATGATCCTTCACTCTCTGTTGAAGGTCCTTCACTTTCTATTGAAGGTCCTTCACTCTCTATTGAAGGTTCTTCACTCTCTGTTGAAGGTCCTTCTCTCTCTATTGAAGGTCGTTCACTCTCTGATGAACGTCCTTCACTCTCTTATGAAGTTCCTTCACTCTCCTTCACTCTCTGATGAAATTCCTTCACTCTCTGATGAAGTTCCTTCACTCTCTGTTGAAGGTCCATCACTCTCTGACGAGGTTCCTTCACTCTGTGACGAAGGACATTCAACCTGTGGGGAACGTCCTTCTCTCTCTGATGAAAGTCATTCACTCTGTGGTGAATGTCCTTCACTCTGATGAAGGTCTTTCACTCTCTGATGCAGGTCTTTCACTCTCTGATGCAAGTCTTTTACTCTGTGATGAAGGTCCTTTACTCTCCGATGAAGGTCCTTCACTCTATTGAAGGTTCTTCACTCTCTATTGAAGTTCCTTCACTCTATGATGAAGTTTCTTCTCTCCGATGAAGGTAATCCTTCAATAGAGAGTGAAGGGCCTTCACTCTCTGACGAAGGACATTCACTGTGTGGTGAAGGTCCTTCACTCTCTGATGAAGGTCCTTCACTCTGTAATGAAGGTCCTTCACTCCCTGACGAAGGTCCTTCACTCTGTAATGAAGGTCCTTCACTCTCTGATGAAGGCCCTTCAGTCTCTATTGAAGGTCCTTCTCTTTGTGATAAAGGTCCTTCGCTCTCTGATGAAGGTCCTTCTCTTTGTGATAAAGGTCCTTCGCTCTCTGATGAGGGTCCTTTTCTCTGTTGAAGGACCTTCTCTCTCTGATGAAAGTCCTTCACTCTGTGGTGAAGGTCTTTCACTCTCTGATGAAAGTCTTTCACTCTCTGATGCAGGTCTTTCACTCTCTGATGCAGGTCTTTTACTCTGTGATGAAGGTCCTTTACTCTCCGATGAAGGTCCTTCACTCTATTGAAGATTGTTCACTCTCTATTGAAGTTCCTTCACTCTGTGATGAAGGTCCTTGTCTGCGATGAAGGTAATTCACTCTCTGATGAAGGTCTTTCACTCTCTGACGAAGTTCCTTTACACTCTGATGAAGGTCCTTCGATCACTCTCTATTGAAGGTCCTTCTCTCTGATGAAGGTCTTTCATTCTCTGACGAAGGTCCTTCACTCTCTATTGAAGGGCCTTCGCTCTCTGACGAAGGACATTCACTGTGTGGTGAAGGTCCTTCACTCTCTGACGAAGGTCTTTCACTCTTCGACGAAGGTCCTTCTCTCTCTGGTGAAGGTCTGTCACTCTCCGACGAAGGTGACATTCACTGTGTGGTGAAGGTCCTTCACTCTCTGATAAAGGTCCTTCTCTCTCTGTTGAAGGTCCTTCTCTCTCTATTGAAGGTCCTTCGCTCTGATGAAGGTCCTTCGCTCTCTGATAAAGGTCCATCACTCTCTGACGTATCCACGTCATTGCGGTACCAAAGTTGACGTCATTTCTTGTGCATAGTTATCCAATTTTAGTAGGGGAGGTATGAAGATGAAACTTTACCTGATGATAATATTAAGTAATTTCTATCAGAAAGTGCCAAATATTATAAATATAAAAATGCCAAACATAAGATACTGTCACTTTAATGAGAATAATAGTTAGCGTCACGTTTTGTATTTATAGAATGTACAAAAATTTGAATCAATCGAAGAAGATGAAAGCAAAGAAGTTTTAGAATATTTTTGTGGTAAAACATGTAAACAAATGTTATATCAACATACTGCATGAAATAGGTTTTCTAGTTTTCTTATTGAAATAGGTTTTCTGGTTTTCTTTCCCAGATACACATTTAGCTCGTCCTAGGTCCCTTGAACAGATTGTTGGTAATTCTTCATATCAAAACCTCGTCGCAGGTGGAGAAGGTTAGAAACCTTATTATTGGTTTTAATTCAATTCAGGAAACACAGTTAATTTTTTGTGTTGATGAATATATTATTTAACTGAGAACAGTACAATACAATACAATACAATACAATACAATACAATACAATACAATACAATACAATACACGAGTTGTAGTTAAACATCTGCCGCGAATATTTTAACGAACTTAGAGTATATGATGCATACTTTGTTTGGAAGTTGTAGAAACGATACAAACAAATTATTTTAACTTAATTAAAATCTTAATTTGAGCAAGTTAACTTTGATAAAGCATTGATGTTTTATTAATCAATGTTTTAAATATTAATTTCTTTTGGATTTTCTTCATGAATTATTAATGAATTTTACAAGTTAAGTTAAAGGGGAACTATATTCAAAAAAACAAATTTCTTTTAAATAAAAGGCATTTAAGTATGTTTGGAAATGTAAAATGGTATCTGTTTAAATTGTATTCAAGAAATAACGTTTTCATGCTCGTATTTTATGCTTCTGGACGCCGCCATTTTCGAGTTTTCTCGACGGCTCAAGCTCGATACACAGCGGTGATTTCTGTTGAATTTTGACGTCATTGAGTGCAAGGAACAAAAGACATGCAAACACTCAATGACGTCAAAATTGAAAGAAAAATCGCCGCTGTACACCAAATTTGAGCCGTCGAGCAAACTCTAAAATGGCTGCGTCCAGAAGCATAAATAATATTAGAATTAAAACTTAAAGGCCTTTTATTTAAAATAAATTTGTTTTTTGACTAGAATTCCCCTTTAAAACAATGTTATATCCAAAAATCTCAAACTCTTTCATAATTCATAAAGAAAAACAAAGGTAATCAACATGGAGACTGAGGTTTGGATATCATTATGTTAGGAAGAATTTGAGCTTGACGATCATACCAACGGTTATGGTAGATTTAGATAATATTCCTTTTAGTCTTGTTTCCAAGATTCCAGTGGTAACTCATTAAAAGAAACTGCTCTTTGATACCAGAAAGACTTTCTACCAGACTCAGTATGGTTATGGTAGATTTAGATAATATTCCTTTTTATTTCTTCTAAATGAGACTTGGGAGTCTTGTTTCCAAGATTCCAGTGGTAACTCATTAAAAGAAACTGCTCTTTGATACCAGAAAGACTTTCTACCAGACTCAGTACGGTTATATGGTAAATTTAGATAATATTCCTTTTTATTTCTTCTAAATGAGACTTGGGAGCCTTGTTTCCTAGATTCCAGTGGTAACTCATTGAAAGAAACTGCTCTTTGATATCAGAAAGACTTTCTACCAGACTCAGTTCGTACTCGAGTGATTCGAAATTATGATAATTTATTATTTTTAGTACTATAGTTATGATCTAAATCACTCAGGGGTATTGACTCTTGACTTCGACACTGAAATTTGCTATTTTCCAGAGATTTTGTCGAAACTAAGTCAAACTTACCAAACATATTTATCATACAGTAGGAACTATTCACGTGAGGCACGCGAATATATATATATATATATAATATAATTTAAATAATTAAACAGAGTAATTTGATGCCAATATTGATATGATTTATCAAGCTGAGTTGCAAGATTGTATAGCTTTACCGTAAATGGAAACTATTAGCGAATGATGTTTCCTCTATAATTACAACTTCTCTAATATTTTTGTTTATGCAAATTGATTCCTACCATTCAACTTAACATGATAAACGTAATTAAAGTTTACATCAAATCAATCTGTTTGATTGTTTAAATTATATATATTCGCGTGCCTCAATAACGTTTTAACTAATATTTCAAATCCGAGTTAGTGTTCTAGACGTGGTTTATAAATCCCATGTGCCGTTAACAATAGCGAGGCGCAGCCGAGCTATTGTTAACGGCACATGGGATTTGGGAACCACGTCTATAGAACACTAACGAGGATTTGAAATAGCTTCTCACACATCATTAGATATTCTGATAGCACTGAGGACAATGACAAATAATGATATGTGAAGGAATGGGGTACCGCGTGATTGTGAACAAACCTGCAGTTTGTAAAGGCGTAGTTGATGGCGTCGGAGGCGAAGAAGAAACGATTTCGAGAACCACAAACTCTCGAGAATAGCATTGACGTCGTAAAAAAAGCGGTTCCGCGAAGTACTATGTACAAAAATCGCGGCAGGGGTGTTCGGATTTTTGAAGAATGGCAAGCTGAACGTGCAAACAAATTAGTCATGTCAGAGAGCAACCGTTTGGCTTAGATTTGACCCAGATTGAAAATTTAGCTTGATTCTAGCTAGCTTGTGTGAAATGTCTATAAAAAGCATGAACTTTTGGATGATTAAATTTGTGTGAGAAATTGCCGACAAGGATGGTGACCTGTGTCCTGAGAAAACACTTTATCAAATTGTGGGGAGAGTGGAAGTTTAAGGTTATAAGAGTGTGCTTGTTTGTAATACGGTATAACCGGTAGTAAACAAATTGTCTGTTGAGTGTTTAAACTTAAAAATTATCGTGGTCGTTCTGTTATAATGAATACTTGTGTTATGGTTAAATTTGTTTCCTGTATTTGGAAATAATTTCTAAATTTAGAAATAATTTCTAAATTTAGAACACATTTCTCAATACAGTATTTAAATTTTTAATTGACATATATATTGTTTTCCCCTCATCTTCAAAGCCCTGCCCCCTTGAATTAATTAAGTTGCTGGTTTAGACTGGGTTTCTAGGTAGGTACATGTGACGTAAATGAAGGCAGCGGATTTGCCGAAGTGCTATGAATATCTAATGATGTGTGAGAAGTTTTCATTCAATATGGCCACCAATGAGTCACGTGACCTTGTTGTCATGGCAACAAAACCGTAAATTAGTTCCTACTGTATGATAAATATGTTTTGTAAGTGAAAAATTTCAGTGTGAAAGTCAAGAGCCATGCCTTACTGGCATTTATATAATTATTAAATTAATAAATTAGGAGCATTACTACGATTGTTTCTGATTCTGTTTCATTTGATATTCAGTTGCAGACCTTCATGCAGGTAAAGTTGATGTTCCTGGAGATTATATGAAGCTGACGGAAGGAGAACAAATGATATTGGCGACACAACTTGGCTCGTGTTGGATGGAGCTAGTTGGTCTTTTAAATATCGTTCATGAAAAGAAAGAAGAAATCTTACGAGATGTTAATCGTTATCCAAATATTAATAGTCGAGCAAAAGAAGTTCTTCATATTTATAATGAACAAAAAGAATTCTCGAGAAAAAATCTTGCGAAATTGATTGAGCAAGACCTTCAATTACATGAAGAGGCAGAACATATAACAAGTGGAAGATACAAAATTCCTGAAGAGGTATAAATTAGAACTAGAAATACGTTCCACAATAACCCCTCGCGCGCCTTTTCTTTATGTAAGTTCTTCCTCACATATCCAAACCTCTGATCTGACTGACTGAAAGACTGGATCGAGCAACTATATTGTTCAGAAAATGAAGCCGGAAGTAGCTCGTGCATGGCGGCCAGGTTGTTGGGTCCACGTTATATAGTTTTACTACAGGCGACAGAGACTATCTGTCTTTGATCTTTTAAGATACTAAAATGAATCAGATGTCCAAGGTTTTCCCATAATATAGAACAGAAACTACGGCTCCATAATAGTAGGTTTGAAGCCAGAATTAGCGCGTGGCGGCCATATTGGAGTGACAACGGTGGTCGGTGGTCACTTCAATATGCCCGCCACGCGCTAATTCCGGCTTCATTATTATTGCAGTAATGGAGCCGTAGTTTGTGTTCTAAATTACGGGAAAACTTTCAACAACTGATTTATTTTAGCATCTTAGAAGATCAGGGACAGATACAGTCTATGTCGCCTGCAATAAAACTATATAACGTGGCCGTCCATTCAAGATGGGCGCCAAGAAATATTCCTGGCTTCGTTTTTTCGTAGAATCTAAACAATAGTTGCTCGATCCAGTCTTTATTTAGATATCAATAATACAAACCTCTATCTATCACGTTAGTAATTGCCTTTGTTTTATCGTGACTTTACCCATTTCATTTATAGAATAAAGAAAGCAAAACTTTTGAGTCTGTTAGAGGAACAGAATGTGCACTTGGTAAGCCTTACTCCACGAGATATGTCAATAATGGATATTTACACGATGTTAACGTGGATTTCCACTCAGGAAAGTTAGCACCAGATAGAACAGGATCCGAACAAAATCCAATCCGATCCTGCACGATAGGTGAGTTCCAATCACGCCGAATAGGACAGACTGGATTGAAATATATTACAGCAAAATCTAGTCCAACAAATTATTTTTATTCAGCGCGGCCTAGGCCATTTTGCACGTAAAGAGATATATGCAGCAACCATAAATGTATGTATAACAGTTAAACTGTATATTCATTTGTATGTATGACAGTTAAACAGATATGACAGCAACCATAAATGTATGTATGACAGTTAAACAGATGTGCCAGCAACCATAAATGTATGTATGTATGGCAGTTAAACAGATATGGCAGCAACCATAAATGAGTGTATGTATGGCAGTTAAACAGATATGGCAGCAACCATAAATGTATGTATGACAGTTAAACAGATATGGCAGCAACCATAAATGTATGTATGACAGTTAAACAGATATGGCAGCAACCATAAATGAGTGTATGTATGGCAGTTAAACAGATATGGCAGCAACCATAAATGTATGTATGACAGTTAAACAGATATGGCAGCAACCATAAATGTATGTATGACAGTTAAACAGATCAGTATGGCAGCAACCATAAATGTATGTATGACAGTTAAACAGATATGGCAGCAACCATAAATGTATGTATGACAGTTAAACAGATATGGCAGCAACCATAAATGAGTGTATGTATGGCAGTTAAACAGATATGACAGCAACCATAAATGTATGTATGACAGTTAAACAGATATGGCAGCAACCATAAATGTATGTATGTATGACAGTTAAACAGATATGGCAGCAACCATAAATGTATATGTATGACAGTTAAACAGATATGGCAGCAACCATAAATGTATGTATGACAGTTAAACAGATATGGCAGCAACCATAAATGAGTGTATGTATGACAGTTAAACAGATATGACAGCAACCATAAATGTATGTATGACAGTTAAACAGATATGGCAGCAACCATAAATGAGTGTATGTATGACAGTTAAACAGATATGACAGCAACCATAAATGTATGTATGACAGTTAAACAGATATGGCAGCAACCATAAATGAGTGTATGTATGGCAGTTAAACAGATATGACAGCAACCATAAATGTATGTATGACAGTTAAACAGATATGGCAGCAACCATAAATGAGTGTATGTATGACAGTTAAACAGATATGACAGCAACCATAAATGAGTGTATGTATGGCAGTTAAACAGATATGGCAGCAACCATAAATGTATGTATGACAGTTAAACAGATATGGCAGCAACTATAAATAAGTGTATGTATGACAGTTAAACAGACATGGCAGCAAACATAAATGTATATTTGTATGTATTACATGAGGGCGGTACTATTTGTCGCTCTCAGCTGTCATTCACTTTAGCCAAAGCAGTGGTATGATTAGCCACTCATCTGCTTCATACAAAATTCAAGCTCTGTAGTTAGCAAGAACTGATCGCCACTGATGATGTTTATTCTTCAGATGACCTTCATGGTACACATGCCGTCCCTAAAGATAATGTAAAACTCACAGAAAGAGAACAAACAAGATTGGCGAAACATCTGAACCCTCATTGGAGTCAGCTGTCAAGTCTTTTAAATATTGATGACGATATTCGAAGAAACATCTTGACTAACGTTTATTATTATCCCGATAATATAAGTAAAGCAAAAGAGATCCTTCATATTTATAATAAACGTCGTGCAGATTTTTCAAGAAAGAATCTGGCTGAACTGGTCGAGCGCGACCTTAAATTGCCTGAAGAAGCAGATGCTATAATAAATGGAACATACCAGAGCATATAAATATGTTGTAATATATTATATATGGTTATATTTTAATATAGTTTTAATGTTTTATTGTAATATTCATATGGTATATATACTTTTTGTAAAATTAATAATTCATGAAGAAAATTAAAAAAAAATTCATATGTAATCAATATTTGTAAATACGGATAAAACATTGATTAATAAAACATGAATGTTTTATCAAAGTTAACTTGCTCAAATTGAGCTTTTTCGGAGCTAAAATAATTTGTTAGTACCATTTCTACAACTTCCAAACAAAGTATGTATCATGTATTCTATTCGTTTTACAAGTAAAATTTTTTCGCAGCCGATGTTTATAGGCAGTTACAACGGTTCGCATGCGGCTAGTCATTGTAACTGCCATAAACATCGGCCGCTGTTAGTCCAGGAGCTAGACCCTGAAAAATATCGTTTCGTTCAACCGTACTATGTAGTCCCGATAGTGTGGTGCCACTAACGAGATAAATCGGGTTATTTGCCCAAATATGGTGCTTAGCATGGAACTTAACGAAGTTCAACCAGTATTTGCCTTGTAAATTGAACGCTTTTCATAAAATATTCCAGAAACTACCAAAAGATGACGAGTAGGTATGTGTCTAAAATTTGAGTGCTTATATGGCAGGAAATTATGTCACGTGACTTGTGACAGTTTTCCGTCATTTCTGACAAGTTTCAATTCCTGCTAAAACCATATTAACAGTTTAATTTATGCGTTAAGTTTTGAAAGGCAACACATGGGTCATATTCTGCCGAGTTGTGCTAAAACAATCCCACTTGAATATACAAACAGTAAAGAAATTAGCGAAATAAGCTTACGTTCCCATAATTATTACAAAACTCTGTTTTCAATAATACAATCTGAATTTGCACGGTATATTTTACTGACTGTTTTGACGGTTAATATGAATAATAATTATTTATTGACTAAGGAAAACCGAGGAAAACCGAGGAAAACCGAGGAAAATACTTTAACGTACAGAGCGAGCAAACGAGATTAATAACGTTATAATAATGTTTTGTTTTTAAATTAATAAAATAAATAAATTCTTTTACTACACAATTCGGTCCTTGTTTCGATGATTTTTAAGCACTGTACAGTGTTTGCTTTTGGCCAAGGTTCATGTCTGTTTTTTACGTTTTTTGCTTAAAAATCATCGAAACAAGGACCGAATTGTGTATTAAAATAATTTATTTATTTTATTTTAATTTTATTTTATTAGCTTCACCATTGTGAAAAAAAACACCAAAAAACAAACCTAACAAAGATTACATTATATAGTAATAAAACAATGGCAGGGTGACCGCAACAGCATAGCCAATTACTGCGGACCCAGAATTTAAAAGTATATTTACAAATAATAATAATAAATAATTACTGTTAATTTAATATTAATACACAACAACTGTAGCTCAGGAGGGCCGCAATACTCCATTTCTACACCCGCCAAGATTATTTATGATCAATATTTCATCATCAGATGGTAAGGATCGAGATAACCCAAACCAAGCGCAGAAACACACCATTGATTAGTCTAATATTAAGAACAACAAGTGATGGTACGGGTAATGCTACGAGACTAGTTTTAAAGGATCTAGGATTATCACAGTAATAGGTGTTTGCCAGGGATTTAAAGTAGTATCTGAGCATGGTTGATCTGAATAAATTAAGGTTTGCATACATAGATGCAAAATAAATAAACTGGAAATACGAATCCGCAATAATCCCCTCGCCCGCCTTTTCAAATCCACCCCCCCCCCCCCCCCCCTACGGGAATTTCCCATCCATGGTGCCCAGACCTCGCACGCCGTGGCCGTCTATTTGTGTTTTGCAAAAATTCACAAATATTTGCAAAAGCCCGTTTCGTCGAAGAAATGTTTGAACATTATCTCGGCCAATATTTAACCGATTTAAACTATGAAACCAGATTTGGAATTAGCGAGTCAACATACATAACATACGTGTTTACTATATTACGAGAACGTGCATGAGTACCCTTCGTAAAAACGGTTTATGTACTTAGAAATTTGTCGGCTTTTAGCTGGTCACTTGGTCGTATATTATTTTGAACGTTATCTCGATCAATATATAACCATTTTCAATTCTGAAAACAGATTTGGAATTAGCGAGTCAAAATACATAACATACGTGTCTACTATATTACGAGAACATGAATACCCTTCGTAAAAACGGTTTATCTTTCTGGTAGAAAAAACTTTCTGGTTTAAAAATGGTTTTATCTTTCTGGTAGGAAACAATTTGTGAAAGTCAATGGCGCTCAATCTATTCTCCATGACCTAACTTACGGACTACCACAAGGGTCAGTACTTGGCCCATTGCTTTTCCTGTTATATATACACACCCTCTAGCTGACGTGATTCGGAAACACGACATGGACTTCCACCTATACGCAGATGACACCCAGTTATACCTGTCGTTTGATTCATCAGAAGAGCAGTTAGCACATGAGAAAATTGAAGCCTGCTCCCATGACATCGATAAGTGGGAAAGACTGAACTTTTAATTCTTCATGCCCGTCATCGCCTCCCACCAGAGATTTCATCTGTCTCCGTCTGTAACGCAGTTATTGAATCATCTACAAGTGTTAAGAACATCGGTGTAACGTTCGACCCGACAATGTCTATGGAAAACCATATTAATGTAATTTGCAAATCAGTTTTCTTCCATTTACGAAATATAAGCCGAATACGTAAATATCTGTCATCTCAGTCTGTCGAAACTCTGGTCCACGCCTTCATTACCACATGATGCAGACTGGACTTTTGCAACTCATTATTGTACGGCTTACCAAATCAACTTATCCAACGACTACAGAGTGTACAAAACTCGGCTGCAAGATTAATATCCCTCACCACCAAGTTTGAGCATATTTCTCCTATTTTGCGAGAATGGCATTGGCTTCCTGTACAATATAGAATCCATTTTAAGATCATTCTTCTTACATTCAAATGTTTAAATAATTCTGCACCAGCCTATCTAAAAGATCTCATTGAATAATACGTACCTAGGTACATATCTGGATCTGGCAATAAAAACTACTTAACTATACCTCGCTACAAATTGGAAACCTACGAACGCAGATCCTTTTCAGTAGCTGCCCCACTTCTTTGGAACTCATTGCCTCAAGACATGAGAGACGCGACTGTGCATGCTGAAGTTTTCAAGAAAAAGTTAAAAACTTACTTTTTTAAAACCGCATTTAACATTTAGTAATTTTTAGGAACATATTTTATCTATAGGAAACTTTATTTTTCTTCAAATTTTAATATTTTTATTTTAAATACCATAGTTAATGTTAAAATGTTAAGTGCTGATGGACTATAGGGAATCAGCGCTATATAAGTACTTACTATTATTATTAGTAGCTAGTAGTAGTAGAAATTAGTCGGATATAGTATAAGCAGGTCACTTCGTCGTATGTTATTTTGAACGTTATCTCGATCAATATTTAACCGTTTTCAATTCTGAAAACAGATTTGGAATCATCGAGTCAAAATACATAACATATGTGCCTACTATATTACGAGAACGTGAATACCCTTCGTAAAAATGGTTTATGTACTTAGAAATTAGTCGGCTATATTAAGCCGGTCACTTCGTCATATATTATTTTGAAAAATACATACTCGGACTCGGATTTCTATTTCCTCAAAAAACTATGTGACGGTTCAATTTAAATATTAATTCAAATGCTGAGTATCTAGTTACCAGGACCAAATTTTCCGATGTCGCGCGGACGGGCGTTGACCATATATATATATATATATATATATATATATATATATATATATATATATATATATATATATATATATATATATATATATATATATATATATATATATATATATATATATATATATATATATATATATATATATATATATATATATATATATATATATATATATATATATAAACAAATAAACTCGACCGAGATCAGGACCGCTAGCATCTCCCGTGATAAGGTCGATATTAGCACCCTCGCCCTCAGGCATTTGGCCTTCGGCCGGGCGAGGGGATAAATACATGTACTACATAAATACTGTTGTTATTTCATGATTGAGTCAGTTTTCTTTGAAGTACCGCGGGATATACAGCCCTATGAATAATAATTAGATAAGAAATGAAGAAAAACTAGGAAAATCTTTGTCCAAGGTGAAAAAATGACAAAACTTTGTTAGAAAACCTCCTTAATCATGAAATAAGTCCGTTAATTACCTCGAACGTCGGGATGTATGCGATATACAGCCCTCGGACGCTACGCGTCCTCGGGGTAATTAACTCTTACTTAATCTTTTATAAAACATACGTAAATATCGTTTGTTTGTCCTCAAGTGAACTAAAACATTTCCCCGCCAAAACTATCCGGTCCGTATTAACGGCAAGATTGCCAACCAATCAGCGTACGTCATTGTTCGTATCCACCCGGCAATTACCAAAACATTACATAATCTACATAGGTTATTTGCCACAGCTATGCGGTGGACGGGTAGATGATGGATGATGATGACTGGCAGCTTCTTCCCAAGCCATATTAAAGACAACCTGTTTCGACAAGTGCATTTTCTGCCAGATGAACAATGACGTTCTGCGTATGACAAAACTCTCCTCCATAGAGAAAGTTATATCTGCACTTGAGGTTCGACAAGATGAGGTATCGCAGCGCCTCTCGCCCAATGATCTACGTCATATAGAGAGAAAATATGTTTTGTGGCTCGTTGTGCTATGAGACGTATACGAGCAAGCAAAACCTACGGTATTCTGCAGCGCAATCTTCAAGTGATCTTCAAGCCGAAGGAAGAAAAAAACGTACATCGTTTGATTGGTCGAAGTGAATTTTCTGCAAAAATGCAACACCGAAAAAGGCAGGCAGCTGATAAACATTGACACCTTTGAAGCATGTGATAGTATAAAAGAATCTGCAGAAGCACGAGAAGACGACGAACTGTTGAGCGTATACTTCAATCAGTCAACGCTATGATCTTATAGCAGCAACGGGAAAATACCACAAGACCTGCAGCCTGCATGCTTCCTACGTCAGTAAAGTTATTATTATTATTATTATTATTATTAAAAATAGTGACATTCCCGGAACGGGCTTTTCAATGACACTTTACAAAATTATTACAATATTAAAGTAATCTATCTATTGATCAAATACCCTATATAGGGTTAACAGTTATCAACAAGTCTAATATACGTTAAAAATTGTCTAATGTTCACAAATCTACTAGATTAAAAACTTATTTTTCCTTCTAAAAGGCCTAATTTTAATTTTGATTTAAAATGGTTTAAGTCACCGGTAGATTTTAATTGTCCGTCTAATGCATTCCATATTTTCGTTCCTCTGTATTTAAATGTTCTTTGACCAGTCACAGTTCGGTACTTTGGGATATCAAGATCATTATAGTTTCTTGCAGCACGATCGTGAACTTGGTTTCTTTTTGTGAACTTGTGGCATAGGTACGGAGGTGCTTGATTGTTTATGCATTTGTAAGTTAAAATAGCATCTCTAAATTGTAAATGCTCTTTTATTGGTAGCCAGCCTAATTCCTTCAGTACGGGGGATATATGATCATATTTGGCATTCCCTGAAATCAGTCTAGCTGCAAAGTTCTGAATTAGCTGGATTTTCTTGATGTTTTCTTCAGATGTATTAGACCAAATTGATGAGCAATAATTGATTTTGCTCATGACTAATAGACGGCCGGCCAACCTCGACAAAAGTGCCTCAAAAACACCTTTGATGGCATTTTCTGTTACAAGCAGGCAACCACCACAGAAATGTAGCTTAGACTTCGACAAAGATGACTGGGCCGGTTGCCAACAGAATTTTGGGGTTTTAATGTTAAAATTTTGAGGTTTCTTCAGCTGCTTTACACGCTTCGAGTCCGACGGAAATATCCGAGCCGGTTTTTCCCTGGCAACTTGCTTCATAGGGGGTCTTTGATTATGATTGGCGAGGCTGTAAATACCAGCCAATGGGTACGCAGGTTAAGCAAAGTACGCGCGCTTTACGCGCGAGTCAAAATTAACAAGCCATCGTTGAATGCAAATCGTGTCCGCGAAATCAGGCTATATATCATCATAATATCGTATATTTTATTCGTTTTTTTTAGTGTATTTAGTTGGTGAGTGTGTCGAGTTGTCGATCAGTTGACTTCGTTTAATTTTAATATACAAACAAACATTAAATTTGTACGAAAAAGCAGCGATTAATATAATATAAAATGGCTTCGACATCGAGCTCTCAGCGTAAACCGGTTAATATAGTATAGTTCCTGTTTCAATTCTAAAAAAGAAAAAGAAAGAGGTTTCGTTAGACGCTTGTCTGTTTTGCCACATATAAATGCTGCAAAAACTCCAGCGATGAACACCTCTTCGTAGTTGTAATGCCAATAATTGTAAAAATCCCATGGACTAACACTAACAGATTGAGATTAATAAATGGGGTGAAGCAGTTACCTGTGAGTCTACATGCATTGCTTTTATTAGGTGTTGTTGGTTTAATGTCATAATAATGGTTTTGATGATTGATCGTTCAGTATTGGTAATTTATGGATACACAACCATGCATATAATTCATTAAAAGCTAAGCTTTCATCTTGTGTTGCTCAGCACATCCCTGATTTTTTAATATGTCTACATTATTACAAAAGATTGATGAATTTGAATATATCACACTTGTGGACGTATATTCAGAATTGATTTAAATTTACAAAATTTTGAACTTACATATGATCAATATAATAATAATTATACCTCAACTGTAAATTGTCTAGTAGACACTAGCTAGGGAGTTAAATTTGTACCACGTGACCGGTCAATATATCACAGAATTATCCCCACCCTGTGGTACAACTCTTTGGTATTCAAGCTTGAATACCATACTAGCTCAAATACCCTCAGGTGCAAAAACCAAAATGAGGCTGTTAACAATGGAGGAACAAGAAGACATTTCACCCATTGTTTCACCTGGAGAATGAGATGACAAGGAAATTCTTCGGTTATTAGAAAACTATTCAAGATTGTTTCGGTATTATATAATTTATATTCGACAAAATATTACCCCGCTGGATGATATAATATTGCTTGGGCTTTGCCCTGACCCTCAGGGTAATATTTTCTTGAATTCCCCTCACTCTAGGTCTATAAATGATCAGAAATAAGATGCATGACTTATGAAATAATTGTTTATTACTTAATAGACTGAGGTCCAATCCAGGTATCATCATCTATAGAGATTTGCCTTCTTGAGGAATGGACGCTTATGAATTTCCTTGATTTCCTGCAAGAGAGGTTTTGAGTGCAGATAAGTGAGGCTTGTTTCCAGAGCATATATTCTGTGATCCCTTATTCAGATTTGTTTACCAACAGAAGACTTTTCAGTGTGGCCCTTTAAGCATTCAATTAAGATGTTCTTTGAGGAAGACTGTTTGATTTCCATTTCTCACATACTGGTACAGTCTATTTATGGGCAATTTTGAAACCAAAGGCAAAGCAATATAATTTTCACCATTTAAACCAAGTTTATGCAGCAGTATATACATTCTATATTAGAAAGACATTTTCAACATCGGTACTATATGTACTCCTGGACCATCACAATAGCTTTATCATGGAGTGTTGCTTTTCTAGTCTGACATTGTGTATTGTATATGTATATACAGCTTACAAGAAACCTAACCAAATCATCCATTTATAACCAATTGTTCAATGTACACAATACATCTGCGACCAAGACCACTTCAAGGAAGAACTTTATCGCATCAGAAATGATTTGAAATACAACAGATATGCATCCACCCAGACCTTCTGATCTTTCTCACACCAATGTAGTACAGACTGAAAAGCTCAACCAACAACTATTTGCCCACAAAGATAAAGCATTGACAAAAAGTCTGGAATTTACCACATTCCTTGAGAATGTGGTTTAGTTTTAATAAAACATTGGAGAAAATGGCCAAACATACTATACTGTCTCTCAAAGAACATCTTAGTTATTGCTCAAATAGTCACACTGAAAAATGTTCTGTTAATTGCCAAACAAACCTAAACAAATATCAATTATCAATCACAGAATTATTCGGAAACAAGCTTATCTCATCTGCATCAAAAACAACTACTGTACTTATCTCTGATAATTAGGGAATAAATAGAGATTCACAAGTATCAAACTATACGTCAATTCGGGTCAATCTCTGACTTTCAACGATACCTGAACAGCACTTTTAAATATACCATACATGAACTTGCAAATATGGAAAACAAATGTAATCAAACGAAATAGAAGGTAATAAAACTACATAAGTAAGATGTACACATTTACCAAGATGGTAATGTAAACCGATAACAAACAAAAAATTCAGTTCGCATCTGAGGATGTCCTCACCCTGGTCCCAGAGGTAGATGTCCTCAGGAGTCAAGACGAATTAAAAGCTCAGGTTGAATGCGTGGTTGTATTCGCTACATGCAGATTACCAAAACTAACTTCAGTACTTTAGCATAAAGGACTTTACCAAAGCTACCAGTTTTAAAAATTAATTAAGCTTTACAAACTTACCCTGTTGTTGTTTTCCTTCGAAGACGAAGTGTTCTGTTTAGGTATATATATGCGCCATGTTCCTTGTTTACTTGTCATTGTGAGTTATGCGAATTAGCGTATCCGAAGTTTCACGCGCGTTGATTGGATAACAGTCTGAAATTAGCCAATCAAAATCAAGCACTGACGTATATTACAATACTCCATGGAATGCCATTCGTTAAAACGAGGTACTTCCAAGCCGTGATGCGCTTTCGAAAAACACCAATTTTTTAATATTCAAATCCCGAATTAGCGATGGCAACCCCCCATACCTTCAAAAGAAACACTATCCGATAGCATCTGGCGTGGTTGCCTGCTTGTAACAAAAAATGCCATCAACGATAATATTTTTGAACCATGGCCGGCCGTCTATAAAGTGTTAATGATCGTAGCTAGTGTTGATTGGTCAAATAAGTGCTTTACACGGCTAATTTGACCTAATTTGGAAATGCACGATGACGACAAGTACTGTATGTGATCATTATACTTTAAGTTCGAGTCAAATATTATCCCCAAATCTTTGACCTCCGAAACAGGTTCGAGAGTTTTTCCAATAAAACTGATGTTAGGGGAAGACTCCAATTGTTGTGACAGTTGTCGTGATCCAATCACCATCATCTTCGTTTTATCTGGGTTAATCAGTAAACTGTTATTACAGCACCATTCAAACACTTTATGCAAGTCTCCTTCAATAGTTAGTAAAGACGAATCCAAACTTGACACGGGAAATGATAAATACAATTTAGAGTCGTCCACATACGATTTGAGACAACAGAATTCGGATGTTGACGGTAGGCTATCCGTGTAAATGTTAAATAAAAATGGAGAAAGCACAGAACCTTGAGGAATTCCATGAGTTATTGAAGCTGGTGTCGAGGTGGTGTTTCCTATACGAACATATTGAAATCTATTCGCCAGATAACTCTCAAACCATTTGTAGACTGCAGGAGAAACGCCTAAATGTAAAATCTTTCGAAGAAGGATGTCATGCTTAACGCTGTGATCAAAGGCTTTGGACAGATCAATGAAAACCATAATCGATACTTGTTTGTTGTCCATTGCTTCTAATAGAGTATCAGTTACCGCAACGTTGAGTGTTTCGGTTGAATGACATTTACGATTCCCACTCTGATGTTTTGATAATAACTTATGTTTCGTGAGGTATGCTGAGAACTGGTTTAGTACAACCTTGTCACAGACCTTTGAAAGAACCGCCAATAACGACAGAGGTCTATTGTTTGAGGCGACTTCATGATCACCTTCTTTAAGTAATGGAATCACTTCCGCTAGTTTCCAAATCAAAGGATATTTTGATGTCTTCAGAGAACAGTTGATAATATCGGTTAGTGGGAGTAAAATAATGTCGAGAGAATCTTTCACTGATCGAATACCTATTTTATCTGGGCCAGGAGCTTTATTCAATGGAGATTCCAAAATTATCCTTCGAACCTCATAGGGAGTGACTGCTCTAAACTCGAACATTTCCTCCGAAGCTATTTGGTCATTGATTATTATTGGCATAGAGTGAGTTATTGAAACCCCATTTTCCTCTGCTAGTTTCTTTACTTTGTCTGCTGTTGACTTTCCCACTGAGGTGAAATAGGTGTTAAATTCCTCGGCTATTTTGCTATGATCTTTTTTATAGCAAGGTTTAGTGGTTTCTTTGTTTGGCATACATCTGTTTATCACCTTCCATATGGATTTCAAATTTCCTTTGTTATTTTCAATTTGAGTACGCACATGATTAACTTCTGCCTTTCTTAACATAGTCTTGACAGAGTTTCTCAAACTTTTATACTTATTCCAGTCTTCCAAGTTATGCGTTGACTTGAAGATCCTTAACGCATCGTCTCTGGACTTCATTAGCAACTTAATAGCTTTGTCAATGAAAGGTTGAGACCTTCCTTTAACTTTTATAAATTTGATTGGTGCGTGGTAATTTAATGTGCAGATGAACAACTGGTTAAAAAGATCAAGTTTACCATCCACGTCATCCATAGAGAATATCTCGTTAAAGGGGAGGAAAGACAAATCAGTAACAAACAGACTGGGATCGTAATGCTTGAAACTTCTCACATATATGTAAGTGGGGGGAGGTTTGGTGATTCTTAGTTTTAGTATACAATAAACCATGCAGTGATCACTTATACCAATGTCTACCACGCCACTTTCTTTCACCACAGAGGAAGATGAGATCATTATAACATCCAATAAAGTTTCTGTTTGTGCTGTTATTCTTGTGGGATCATTAATAAGTTGTATTAAATGTAATTCGGAACAAGTGTCGGTCAATGCTTTCGCGTCCGGACAGCTGGGATTAAGGAGATTACAGTTTAAATTACCCATAATGACGATTTGTTTACCCAACAATAATGCTTCAATATATTTAGGTTTCAACTCGTCTCTAATACAGGTGACCGAAGAATCAGGAGGCCTGTAAGAAACGCAAACGATCAATGATTTATGTAGTCTCACTTGTATCTGCAGCCATAATTGATGGAAATTCAATGGAGAAATGTACGAAAGGTTTTTTAAAGTTTTTACCTTCAAATTATTTCGCACATAGATGCAGACACCGCCACCCTTTTTCTTTTTACGGTCTTGTCTGAATATTTTATAACCAACGATTTCGATCTCAGCGTTAGTCGTGGATGAATTGAGCCACGATTCTGATATTGTGAGAATATCAATGTTTTGGACGATCACGAGTTCTCTAATTTGAATTAAATGATCCCTGTTCTTGAGTGATCGTATATTAAAATGAACCAACTTTATTCTGTTCGATTTCTGTTTACTAGAGTTTGTTGCCGTTTGCTGTGTCATGTTTTGACAGTTCGAGTTGATAGTCGAAGAGGTATTTGTGGTATACGGAATCATTATAGGAGGGCCAGAAGTTATCAAAGGAATCTGAACATATGGGTAGCGACTATGACGATAGTTAGCATTGCTTCGCTGCTTTCTATTCTGAGACGTGAGTCTAACAGGTATCATGTTATGTTCTAAAACATTTGCCTTATTTATGGTTTTTGAGACAGGATACGACGGATTTATTGTGTTTCGCGTCGGACAAATTCCAGATATTTCAACCAGTCTGTTCTCTGACTGATTGTCCTCACCCGAAAAACCTTACGGCGGTTTCTCTTCTCTGATTCATTCTCACGTTGATCAATCTGATAACCCGTGAACGAATCTCCGCCGTAACCGGTTACACCAGTATCAGATGTAGAACAACTATCTTTCAACGGCGGTGTTTCAATTAAAGGCAAACAGCCGAGCCATTCAGGCACCCGAAATCGGCAAACGCTCTGGTCGGTTGATCTCGAACTGTGTTTATACCGATTTATACTTTTCTTTCGTGACTGACAATTCTGATTAATTTTGTTGTTAATTACTCTTTGCACGGCTATTTCATTATCGTTGATATTAGAAAACACTCTGTGTCTATTGAATATGTCGATGTTGTTGGTTTTTTCTGCATAATTTTCCATAGCTGGTCGCCTTTTTCCTTCTTTTAATGACTGTTTGGTAATGATGCATTGTTTGGATGGTTGATCAGGTTTCGTTGCCTTGGATTTCTTTCTGGTTTTGACTGTCTGCCAAACCTCATCAATATTGTTGCTTTTTTTATTTTCGGTGTAATCAGTTGCGGAGACCTGATTCAAGTCTTGTGTGACCAAAGTGAGAGCTGTCTTGAGTGAATCCCTCTCCTCGATGATTTCTTGTTTGGTTTCCTCCAGGGAACGAACTTTCGTAGAGAGGTTCAGAATTTCAATGTTTTGATCAGCTAGTCTTTGTTTCAATTCTCCTTGACATTGATTTGCATTAATGAGGTCTTAATTGTTTTAACTTTGATAATTTTTCAACTTCCATATGGGCGCGATTCCTCGATGAATCCAATCCTTCCACTATTTTCTGTAGGATGACAAGGTCGAGTTTCATGCCTTCAATTTCTGCAGTGAGAACCCCGCATGGGCAAGAGCAAGTATTAGTAGAAGTACGTTGGATCAATTCCTTTCCTTCACATTGACCCGATTTCATAGTCAAGTGATCTTGTGTAGCCTCATTTGACTTGTTAATTACCGCCTCAACTTGGTCGTCGTAAATAACTTGATCAAATATAACTTTATCACACACCAGATCCTTATCTTTAAGTAAGTTAATTATTTGGTCTCTAGTTATATTTCCCAACTGGCCTTGGAACAGCAGCGAGTTCTTCTTCCCGTACCAGGTGATGACTACCAGGTCATTTCGGAACGATTTAGCGCTTCCGCCAGGCGAACTCCATTTCCTTCACCAAATAAATCAAACACAAAACGCTTTAATCTCTCCAAATCACCCAGCCATTTTACTTTCCCATCTTCCTTGTGTTCTAGGTGATTTTTATACTTCACCAGGGTATCAAGAGCATTACTATTAGGTTGACTTTGTTGGGTTTCATCGGAGCAGCTTAAAACATTACCACACGCCATATTTTTCATACTATATGTCTACTTAGACGTAAAACAAGTTGTCTTCTTTTTGGTGTGGCTGCGTATGTTAACATCAAACGCAATTAACAGCGTGATGCTTCCACAAAAGAAGAAAACACTTTTGATGAAGGCTTCAGTCGGCTACTCAAGACTAGCTATATCATCTGAAATTCTGATTATGTTCAGAAAGGAGCTGGAAAAGATGGGGAATGCTGCAGATATAGCTATACGAAGCAGAAGCTGAAAGCACGATTGATGGCTCATTATAAGGAACACCTTGTTTTCCATCAGCCATGCACCTCAATTATCCAAACCAGAGATCGCGTACAGTAAAAACCCGCTAACAAGAACTTTTTTACTGTATGGCAGCTCCATATCACGGGAGCGACAAGAGTGACGAGAAAGATGTACAGGAGCTAGTTCTAACCTACAGTACTGGTCTCCTTCACATTCCAGATGACATCCTCGAAGGAAGAAGTTCCATTACCTTTGAGTAATCTTGCCAGCAGTGTTGTTCTACCAGATGCTGATGCAAACAGACTTCTGGGAACAGCAGCGTCAGGCAGGCAAAGCATGCATGGAAAGCTTTATTTCATCTAGAATCCAGAGTAATGAAATCAATTTCTGGGACCCAATCCATAAGCTGAAGATTAAATCATTCAGTTCAGTGGCAACGAAGATTACAATGAAGAATCAGAAGGATAAGATTATATCCGTTGATATAATAAGATTTTCGGTTGCCTTCTGGTAGCCACGAACAACAGGTATATCAATCTGAAAGAGGTGCTTTTCTATGAGCTATGAGGAGGAGAAAAAGGTTTCAGTCGTGGTTCAATGATGTGAAGTGAAGTTCGTGAAGGTGTCATAGATTCCATGTGTGGTAGAAATTAAGAGGTACAGTAAGTTACAGGGACGGCGGAACGAAATATGAAGTGGACTAAATTTAAAATTTAAATACTTTTAAGGTGACGTTAAATCTTCTTAAAGTTAATCATTTAACTTTAGGTGGTATTTAAGGGCATTTAAGCTCTTAAATACCCATTAATGGTTTACTAAAGTTCCTTAAATGCTCTGCCGAGCGCCGAAGGCACGAGAACCATCTAGGGGGGTCCGGGGGCATGCCCCCACTAACATTTTTTGATTTACTCAATCTCTGAAAGGCGATTTCCTGCATCATTTGAGGTCAGTTTTATAACAAAAAATTATGATCATAAACAACATAACTTTAGTCTACCTTTACTTCCTTCGACAATACCTGACTAGTTTCTGGGAAACTAGTTGCACACGGTTGCATAATGCTCTATAATTTATAATAATCTATATTATATTGTGATATGTTCGACCTTTGGAACAGATAAGATGACGCAGTCACGAGTGGCAGCTGCACATCATCTTCAACGTAGCTTAGGGGCCTTCCATTGACTTGGACTTCAGGAAAACAGTGCCTGATAAGCATTCCCTTGCGGGCTGGAGGTTCGTTTGTAATGGATATAGGTCAAGAAGAATCCACTCCAATGACTTCGAAAGTTGTCTCACCAATGGTTCTGTCATCTGGTAACTGCCCTGGTTGTGGTGCAGCCAGTGCGGTTATCTGAAACCTCTTATTATTGCGTGATTATTAGTTTTCTATCAAATCGGCATCAACGTGTCAAGCTAGCAGAATCGACATCACATTGGCTACCCGTAAAGGCTGGAGTCCCTCAAGGTACTAAGTTTCTTAATTATGATTAACAATCTGAGCATTTTTTTCTCCAGACACTAAGACTTGGAAATATATGTGGACGACGTGTCATTATCTGAAGGTCTTTCAAGGGACAGTGACTCTAATATCCAGTCTAGCCTCGACACCATTAGCTCCTGGTCCTCTTTGAATTGGATAAAACTCAACGTCAAGAAATGTAAGGAATTACGGTGTGTTTCCTCAAGGAGAAACCGCAGCTTCAACCACTTCAGATTGATGGTCAGGAGTTGGAACTTGTCTCGTGTTATAAAGTGCTGAAGACCTCCTTACCATCTACTTTGCGATAATAATAGAGTATTGCTGTGCGGTATGGAACAATGCCCTTCCTTCGTACTTATCTGAAGATATAGTCGTGTCCAGAAAAAAGGTTTTAGGATAATTTTACCCTGAGGTTTTCATTATATAAAGACGCCTTAATGACACTGCACAACATTGTTTGAAAGACGCGAGCAGCTATGTTTAAAAACTATTAAGAAAATATGTGAAGGGGGCCCGCTTTGGAAGAATCTCCCAGAGATTAGAGATGTGTTCATGGTTATAACACTAGCATTTCGAATTCACTAACTTTATTCCATTGCCGAACTGAACTTTACGCAGTAGTTTTTTTCCGAGTTCGATAAAATTGTTTAATCATTGCTAGTTAGGTTAGGTTTAGGATCTTATATATCTCTATTAATAGTATTACCTTACTATAGCATTCATAAGTTATAAAGTACTAGTTTTAAATCTTCTTAGTTTTTTACTACTTTTCTATTTTCTATAATTTAGGTAATATAGTTCTAGCTAATTGTTTGTAATTTTTCACTTCAACTTTTGTAAACACATTGTTATTCGTTTTTTGGAACGCGATTATGTGTAAATAAACACCAATTATTATTATTATTATTATTATTATTATTATTACATCCCCAGCACAATTTCACAACATTTCGTAGTTTTTGTACCCAGTAGTCCTCCCTTACAGCAGCTCCCACACCTCCATGGAGAGTCTTATAGTGCACTTTCTCTACGGTACAAGTAATCAAGTAATGGCAGCTCTCTGATTGGACAATTTACAGTTGAGGTATAATATTTAGTTTTTATCTTTCAGTAACCAAATGTCAAATCTCACAATGTATATTTTAGTTCTTGAGAAAGACTATACGCGATCAACTTCACACATCTAATGATACTCCTCGGTTCAAACCATTTATTTTAATGTATATTTTCTTACGCCAGGCCTAACTAAATGTCCTTTCATAATAACTTTGTCTTTCTTTTATTTCACTTCTGCTTTTACAGACCATATCTGCCTAAATTTAATACCACTGTCCATTTTTGCCTGAATTATCCGGATATAATAAATGTTGGAGGTGTAATCCTCTGTACACACAGCCGAATACCGAAGACCCCTGATTGCATGTCAATCATTAATGTGATGATTCTTTATTAAAAATATAGATTTGTTCAAATGGCATTATTTCCATTATTAGTTGTACAATATTTATAAATCAATGCTGCTTGTTCTTCTTGTGTTGTTTTTAAATTTACTGTATCTAGTTTCATTGATAAAGAAATCTGATATGTATACTGCATGATCTTAATGGTCATTGGTTCATGTGAAATAGTTGTGTTCGATGACCATTCAAACGAGTTTTTTTCTGCTTTCCGAATCTTAGGACTAATATTACTATATTGAAAGAGCTCTGTCAGTTGGACCTTTTCCGAAGATGGTGCCGTAGGTTACTGTCGGGCTAAGGCTATTCTGCACTCAGTTGATGTAGTGACGTCATATAAACAACACGTAGTTCGTCGGAATTTTTATTCAAAATGAATACGGTGCTTGAACGTGTAAACAAAAGACTAAAAGTGGGAAAGGGGGCAATTGTTTTATCCGTTATATCGATGTATACAGGTTTCTCCACCCATGACCCAGTTATGATTGAATGAATAAGATCCTAACCCTAACCCCCTAATTTACTGCTAACAATGCTTTAACAATTCGAGTAGTTTGTGGCTTACAACGTGAGGAACCATGATCTAGTGCCGACCACATTTTCCGACGGTTTCATGCGAAACAAAGAGAATGAATAATTTGTGGTCCCAAGAGTGTTCTCAATTTACAACGCAACTCTGAACATTTTCTCTTTAGGACGACGTGAAATCACTGAGAGACGAGAGTTGTTCCTTAATGTTGATTTCGGCTCAAACACTACAATCGTTTAGCAGAACTGGAGCGTTTTGGAGGTCAAACATCAAATATTGACCGAATGTCGTGGACTTGAATGCGCGCGTTGCACGCGTGTGCTCGTGGCGTGGTACATAATAAATAGGTTACTTGAAGTAGCATACCATTTGGGGTTCTTTGATCGATGGTATCATGGTGGCATTATTCAACTTCTTGGTTCTTTGTAATTTTCCAACTATTAAGAGAATTAAGTGAAAGGTAAAATGCTCTGTTTAATGTTTAATGGTAAAGATCTCACGTATAGTATATTATTTTATACTCCTCTTAAATGCAGCAACTAAAATTTCATATACAGTAGCTGGTAGCATGAGTTTTAGCGAGGGGCTGAGGGCCAGATGTTTATACAGTTGTTTATCTTTTGCTATTTAGTGCTGCTATAATGTTTAAATAAAGGCAATTAGTATTGGGAGCAACTGCACAATATGCCAATTTTTTAAGCTTTATGTCAATATAAAGGCTCCATGGCGCCACTGTGCTCTCTATATTCTAAGCATCAAAACTAATTGAACCACACACAGTCCACATTGTTAACATGTAGCTGTGAATGTATGGTGTCTGCATTAACAAATAACCACTAACCCCAAAACAACAAAGACCCTAACCCCCGCCTAACTATCACCATAATGCTAACACTATTATTAGTGTAAAGTAATTTTTTATGCACAACACTCCATGGCTCCACGACCCTTTCATCTGATTGAGGAGCCATGGAGCCAGTGTCTCCAACCTATAAATCTCAAAAGTGGCATTGCATTATGCAGTTTAGCCTAATATTGCATTGATTAGAGTGATATGTAGAGTATAGTCTGAAGTGAAAACTAAACTGGGATTTATTAAAGATAACGAATCCCTAGGTAATATGTATTGAGGCAGCTTTTTCTAACCAATTCTCATAGGCATACAGTACAGGGGCACTGGTGGGAGCTATAGCCCATTTATATTAGGCCAACGGAATTGAGGTCATTATAATATTCATTATTCGAATTATATTCATTATCTGGTCCAAAAATATAATGAAATTGATCTGTGGACCTATCATCCTTGTCAGTGCTGCCCATTTGTATCTCAAATACATACCTGCTACTGCCAGGCCTGAATATAATTTGTTGGAGCTCGCCGGACACGATGTCCGGGGCCGGACAAGACCACTTTTCTGTCGGACACGGTTTGTTAATTTTATCCCCGAATCGTTTTAGCATGACACCAAATAATTTTACCGTTATGTAATGCAGTGTGATAAATGTTGTACCGGGTGACCCAAAAAAAAGTACTCCGGTTTGATTCATAATAACTTCTAAACGAGTGAAGCTATTAAACTGAAATAACTTTCATTAGATAGATGGAAGACTAACTTAGATTTTGAAATATGACAGTTGTATTTTACTTAAAAATTCACGGAGATATTAATGTTCAAACTCGGTAGCATATTTCTGGATGTGTCTAAAATATGCAAAAAACGCCGTATCAAATATTAATCAAGCTTTGCTCAACTGAAACACGCACTATTAGCAGTAAATAAATGACACTTGACAAATTGTTTATTATGAAACGAAGTATTATTATTTACAAAATACAAGCAAGATTTATTCGTTCGGAATCGCGTGTCCTCTAGCACGAATGCACTGCCTAGCCCGTGACACCATTGCGTCGAAGGAGTCATGGATCATTCGTTGTTCTAGATTACGGCATGCTGCGAAGCTATTCTAAATTCTACGGTTGCTGATCATGTGGTACATTCCAAATTTGTTCATGTTCAGAATAAACTCAGAATGAAACACAATCAAACCATAACTCCATAAGACATAACATGCAACTCCCCAGAGACATCCAACATTAAGAATTTGATACGGCGTTTTTTGCATATTTTAGACACATCCAGAAATATGCTACCGAGTTTGAACATTAATATCTCCGTGAATTTTTAAGTAAAATACAACTGTCATATTTCAAAATCTAAGTTAGTCTTCCATCTATCTAATGAAAGTTATTTCAGTTTAATAGCTTCACTCGTTTAGAAGTTATTATGAATCAAACCGGAGTACTTTTTTTTGGGTCACCCGGTACATTAATAGCCTTGTCGCCAATACAGCGAACAACGCTGTTAGATCTCACTTTGAATCGCCATATTTGTGTGATTAACGATCATGAAGTGGTTACAGGTCATGACTGTGTTGACTGCGCATGGAATTCACACAATGCGTGATACGTGGGAAAAATCATTTTGAGCCACATGTCATGTGCACGTGGTCGATAAATATCAAAGTAGCTGGATTGTCATATAAATGCTTAACTTACTGGGAGGCACAATTTGGTCTATAAGTGGTCGAGTCGGCCAGACATTGATGTCCGCAAGCAGCTCCAAGCTGCCGGTCACAAGACGATTTAACGCCGGACAATGTCCGGTGTCCGGCGGTAATATTCAAGCCTGGCCTGCTATTGTCGTTTTGGGAATGTGTGAATGATGTCGAACAAATGGCGACTGATCATCACTGATGCAGGTGACCGTATCAAAGGATTTGCTAAATAAAAAAAATGTGTACACATTGTGCAAATGATATAAATAGTATATTTGAAAGCCCTGATGTGGTAAATCTACCAAAAATGAAAATTATTTTTAATAATGAAAAATTCATGTGACCATAGTTTCAAGCCCATGCGGGCGGTGGACGGTAAACTGAAACCTCAATTGTATTAGCTAAAAATGGTCTTGTCATTCAGGCCAAAAAGGTCTTAAATTAAACCTACATGTATCTTCATAAAAGAATCGGGCAAGACAAGTTATAACATTGCCCATATGTCAACAAGATGCTCAAAATGATATCCAAAGGTTAAAACTTTTGGGCAATAACATAATTTTTAAACACTAATACAACACAGATATTTCAATGCTTCTGATTATTCCAGATTATGTCTCCTGAAAGTTCATGCAATCTCCCAAATTTTTATCAAATTCTCTGGATTTTCTAAACATTGACTAAATTTCTAATAACTGAAAACAAATTCACAAACCACCTACTGTTTTTTTAGCAACATTATGGGAAGATAAATGAGTACATACTGTATATAGCGCATCTTATCTAGGATCAGAAATATAATATTTCATTCTCTATATACTCTATATAATTTCTGAGACAAAATGTGCATGCACAGGTGTCATACACCAACTACTGTATGGGCTGTTACCTTTCAGTCTAAGAAATCTATTATTGCTGTATAAACTCTTGATAAACCTGTCCATATTCTTTAAAGCCATTTTAAATGTATTGAAATGCACTCTTGGTTCTTTTAAGAATAAGTTCTTGTTTCAATTTGTCACATGGTAACCTTGATTGCTTTGATTATTTCATTCCAAAATGTGTTTTAGTTTTGTAATATTTTACAGTCTCACAACACTTGCGAGTAGTGAGTTGTTGCAAGTATTTAGTTTTGCTAGAGATGCAAGTAGCAAGTCAGAGCAAGTACGCACAAGACTGAGTACTTGCTACTTTTGAGTGCAGGGTAATAATTACTTGTGGTTGGTGCTGTAAAACTTACAGTCCTTCAGAAAAATTAGTAGATTTAAGTTAAAATTAAAGTTACTCCTCAAAACTGTAAGACGTTGTCTTGTGTTCAGACTATATTTTATTCAGTATTTATTCTCGAGTGTCTCTGAGTGTTATTTCTACTGGCATGTCCTTTAATTAGCATAGGTCAATCTGATTGGTTATATTAATTAGTATAATAACTGGAATGTAAATAGATGTAATATAAGTAGCGAACTTGTTACAAAAACAAATTAACAATAGTGAATATATTTATAAAGACATTGTAGAATTTTTAGGTTGAATTGTTAAAAGTTGAATTGTTTGAAATTGTTTAGGTAATTGTTATAACATATAATTTTCAAATTATTTCTGAGGTAAAGGTTGCCATTTAGGCTACACAATCAAAATGGTTAAAACATATAATCTCAGGGGGGCCTGAGACCCAAAGTTTGACCTAGTCCCAAAGTTTGACCTGAGACCCAAAGTTTGACCTAGTACCTGGTCCCTGGATAATGTGATACCAAGGGCAGTGGAAGATGATTACCGTTGGGGGGGGGGGGGGGGGGCTGATCACGAAGCAGTCAGTTGAGGGCAAATCACGAGATACAGTGTCAGTAGGCTGTCCGGGGCATGCCCCACGTAAATGTTTGAAAATGTAAACACTCATAAGCATTTCCAGTATTTTGAGAGCGCATACGTTGGTGATCAACTTGACCCAGTCTCCCAAACATGCATCCATCTTCAACACGAGGAGGTCTGGGCATCAATAAAGTATACAAACTACTAGGCATAAACTGCGATTATCAAAGGAGGCCTTATTTGCCTATATATACGTCTGGTTCGTTACGTCATTGTTTGTTTGTGTCATAATTAGTGTGAGTGGGTGCTGCGTCATGCGTTAAGTGTGCACCAATATTGTTTGTCATTGGTTGTTTGTTTCATAATTAGTGTGAGTGGGTGTTAAGTCATTCGCTATTAAAGTGTGGGCCAATATTGTTTGTCATCATTGTTTGTGTAATAATCAATGTGAGTGAGTGTATTGTTTGTTGGTACTGTAGGTCTATTGTTCGTTGGTTCGTGCGAAGAAGTCTTTTGTATGGTGTCGATAATTGTTGTGATCTGTTAAGTGGTTTATGTTCCAAGTTGGTATACCAACTAAAGTTGGTATACCAACTTTCTAATGTACAAGTCGCTGTTTCTAATTTGAAGGCGATACATTCACCCGAGTCCCAGTCAACATCGTGTTTTGTTTGTACATGGTACTGGTGTTCAGCTATGCGATTAGTCCAGCTAGTCTGATTTTTAGGTTTCTGCCAGTTTTACCAATATAAGTGTCCTGGCAGTCGGCACATTTGATCTTGTAAACTGCACCCTGTTTATGGGCTACGACCTTACAACATATGTTTAGTCCACAAACCTTTGATTGGATTTAAAAGTATAACTATAGTGTCACAAGATCTAATGTCTATATAGGCAAATTATTCCAAAGTTCTGGATCCGAAACAGCAAAGGCTCTAGCAACACAGGACTTCAGATTGTAATCAATCCGGTTCAAGCGTAGCTTGGACGACGAGTGGAGGAATGTAGTTGGTGATTAGGTCTTAATCTCAATCTCAATTTATTTAGTCGGTAAACTTTTTCAAGATCACACCAACTTTAAAACTATAAATAAACAATAAAACAATGTATATAAATATGTCTAAAAAGTCCTAAAATACACCTATATTACAATTAAAAATGACAACTCAGCTTCGTTTTAAATTCGCCTAATGAATTTGAGAGTACTAGTTCAGGTGGCAGTTTGTTCGACTCTTTAATCGTTCGTGGGAAATATGAAAATTTAAAAACATCTTTAGTTGCCTTGGGAATTTGATATTTCAATGGGTGACTTCCCCGTGTTCTAGTTTCAGGGTGTAATATCAAATACTGATCGGCGTTAAAATCTACCAGGTTGTGACTTATCTTGTACATCATCGTTAGTCTTGATTTCATCCTCCTCTCTTCCAATGTTTTCCATCCAAGTGTGTCTAACATGCCTGTAACACTGGCAAGTGGAGCATAGTTCTGCAAGCAGAATCTGGCGCCTTTTCTTTGGACTTTTTCCAGTGTCTTGATGTCTTTTTTGTAGCGTGGGTCCCATGCCTCACAAGCATATTCCAATTTTGGCCTTACCATGGTTGTGTAAATAGTTTCCCTAACTTTTTTCGGACAATTCCAAAAATTTCTTCGTGCCATTCCAAGTAATTTACTTGCTTTATTTGCTGTATTTGAGACATGCTCCGAGAACTTCATTTTGTTATTCAGGGTGATACCCAGGTAAGCGACCGACTCGACCTGCTCTAACTCAGTGTTACAAAACGAATATTTCCTTTGTGGCGGATCCTTTTTTGTCGATATGCATAATACTTTACATTTTCCGGGATTAAATTTCATCTGCCATTTCTCTTGCCAGATTTCCAACTTGCTAAGATCGTCTTGCAATTCATCACTGTTTGAACTTCCAGAGATTAGACCGTACAAAAGCGCGTCGTCCGCAAACAATCGAATACTAGAGTTCAGTTCATTTGGCAAATCGTTGATGTACGAGAGGAAAAGTAAAGGTCCCAAAACAGTTCCCTGTGGCACTCCTGAGATTATCGGTGTTGGTTGGGCAGCTTTCCCTTCACAAACGACTGTCTGATGACGATCCGTGAGAAACGATTCAAGCCAATTATGCAGGGACCCTTGTATTCCGTAACATTGTAGTTTTCTCAATAGGCGTTGGTGCGGGACTTTGTCGAACGCTTTTTCAAAGTCTAAAATGACTACATGTACTGTGGTATCATTGTTAATAGCGCTTGAAATATCGTCGATAGTACTAATCAATTGAGTTATCGTAGACCTTTTGGCCCTAAAACCATGCTGTAGATCTGTTAATATATTATATCGCTCGAAATACTTCATAATATGGCTATGAACAATGTGCTCAAGCACTTTACTGGCTATGTACATGTCAACGAAATAGGCCGATAGTTCTTAGGATCAGATTTAGAACCTTTCTTAAAAATAGCCGTAACGTTTGCGTTTTTCCATTTCTTTGGTACCATGCCAGTGTCTATAGACTCTTGGAATATCTTTGTAAGTGTCGGTGCGATTTCGTTTGCATATTCCTTCATAAACCACGGTGGAATTGAATCTGGTCCCGGTGCTTTATTTGGTTTTAAGGCAGACAGTTGGGAAACAACCCCTCCGGTAGAAACAATTAGAGGGTTAATACTTGGATTTGAATTTTCGGGAAGGTCTGGAATATCACTGGTATTTTCTTGGGTAAAAACACTCGAGAAATGTTCACTTAAAAGTTGAGCTTTATGTTTTATATCACTCTAGGTGAGAAATTGTGCCTTGAGGGTTAGTAGAAGGATCTTGAATTTAATACACTCAGACAAATGACACCCCTATATTCAAAATAGGTTCTAATGACACCCCATCAAATAATTTCCTTTAATAGAGGGAATCATCACTCAAGATAAACTGAAATGTTTTTAAAACAACTTCTCGCAACCAGTATATAATAAATGTTTGGAGACCAATAAGGAAATTATAGTACTTTACATTCATTATTATTATTATTATTATTATTATTATTATTATTATTATTATTATTATTATTAATAATTTGGATTTATAACTACATACAATAACACAAGTTAAATTACTATGTAGTTTACCACTATATTATATATTAAAACTACAATTATTTACTATCCTAATCGTTCTTTATAGTATTAAAAATGTTAATAGCATGTAAAAGTGGACTATTTCTAAATCTATTAGTTCTACTAAAAAAGTTATAAAAACAGTTTTTGTTCGCTCTAGTGTTTCTTTTCGTTACCTCAGATCTTTTTGGAGGAAGCAAATGATTAAGCTTGTGATCTTCTTCGGCCATATCAGATATTAACTTTAAACAATGGTCTTTTCTTCGTTCTTCTAATGTTGTCAACTTGTTCTCTTTCTATACATGTACATGATCGTAATCTTGTCCTGGATTGTTTTTGAATTATTTCGATGTTGCATCGTTGTTTAGCTGTTAGACCCACAGACCATAAAACATCACCATATTCTAAAACCGGCCTGATTCTTGAGTTATAAAACGCCAACAGGTCCTTTGTGGGGGCTCAGTAATTCTTTAAAAGTTTCAGAAAATACAATCTTTTCGGCTCTTTTTAATCAATGCCCAAGTATGCCAAATTCATGCTTATAGTTAAATGGTTAAGCATGACAGGATAGATTAATCACTGTCAAAACGATTATTATATAAGTGCATTTTAAACAAGTGTATTAAAGTGCCTACCTCACGTTTAGGGATTTTACATATTCGTAATAAAATAATAATATATCTTACAATAAAATTTCATCTTCTTGGACTTTTTTGCTGTTAAAGTTACCGGACGTGATGTCACAAGAGGCATTTTTGTCGTAAGTAACAAAAGAAAACTGGTTTGCAATGCCTCTTGTGACGGTCACTTTGACGTCAGCGAAAAACTCCATGAAGATGAAATTTTCGGCTGACAATATATATTGTCAGACATAGTTTGACACTACTCTGGCTTTAAAAAGTTTTTTGAACGTAACTTTAAAAGTTACTGTCCATGACCCAACGTTTCGACACTCCAATCTAGTGTCTTCATCAGAGGTGATCGTTGTAAAGTTAGGATCCCCTATTTATACCCTCGTAGAACCGATGATGACGTTATCTATTAACAAGTTGCAAATAAGCTTCTGGTAATAAATCACCGTCATCGCGATCCAATGGGCGTGGGCGCTATTAATATACCAATTTTGATTATTGCTTTTTCTCAGGAAGACCAAAATATTACGGTGATGTAAAATCCCTAAAGGTGAGAATTCTTATGTGGAGAGTTTTCTTATTTGCCATATATATATATATATATATATATATGCCAAAAGGGTGTCACAAGTAGAAAGTAGCCAATCAAATGCACGAGAGATAAACAAACTAATAATTAAAGAGGTGAGAAAATGTTAAATAATTTGCTATTTTTACAGTCGATCAGCAAACTGAGGGGAGGGAGAACATAACATACGTGTCTATTATATGAGAACGTCATGTACACGCTTCGTAAAAACCTGTTATGTATTTACAAATTTATAATCGGCAATCAGGCGGCCCGCTTCGTCGTGTATTATTTTGAACGTTATCTCGGTGAATCTACAACCGTTTTCAATTCTGAAAACAGATTTAGAATTGCCTAGTGCAAGTACATAACATACTTGCCTAATAGCTTTGCAAACGTGCATACCCTTCGTAAAAACCTGTTTATGTGTTCGTCAGATCACAAATCGCCGTTGTCTTATGTCTCAATTAGGGACCTTCGACGGCAACCAAGGACTGGACGTCGTTCAAACAAAAATAATGAATACTTTTTATTCCCAAGAGTAATCACAACGCCGTCCTCGTTCTGTTTACAACGCCACTGAGAGCATTTTCACGTCTTTACGACGACGGCAAGAGAGCTACAATCGTTTTAGAAATTGAAGCGTTTTGGAGATCATAAAACAAGCTTGGAGTGTCAAAAACTCTATCCAGTCGATTGACCTTGGTTTCTAATAACACGAGAAGACTTAAAGTGCCCCTGACACAAAAATGATTTTCTGTTATTAATAGTACACATTTAGTAGCTATAGTGTTTTGGTGAAAGAATTTTTCGATTTCATTAAAAAGCAAAAAATTTAGAGCCGTTTGTATCCAAAAAAAATTGGCTAATGGCCGTCGGCTGGAGGAGTCTGGGACTAGTATTTATTGTGACGTCACGCAAGTTACTCGATCGAAGCACTGGAATCAACCAGCTCGAAGTTTCTGTTGTCGAAATGTCGACAACAGAATCAGACTCCGATTGTAGTTATCAGTCCGATGATTCTGATGTGAATTTTATTCCCGCATATGTTGTGATAGAAGATGCTGATCTGTTAAACAGTTCGAAGCTGAATTCAGTTTGAAATAAACTCTCCTACTTGAAAGAACTATAGAATTAATTATAAAGATTGCCATTTACAACTCTTTCACTTAGATCTTTAGATATTAAGATTTGTTTGATATGTAAATCAGAGGCGTAGCCAGAAGGGGGGCCGGAGGGCCTGGCAAAATTCCTGTCCGCCCTGAGAACATTTGTACTCTTGGGTCTTAATTTTCCTCAGTTAGGATGCCCCCTAGGTTTTTCCTGGCCCCCCTTGACAGAAAATCCTGGCTACACCTCTGATGTAAATGTCCTCACTTTGACATCACATTGGGATTATGTAACAAAATTATGAAAGTGTGTAATCCCATGATACTAAACATACGAAGTTACTTACGTTTTGAGTGCTTTGATTTAATAATCCCAAAGATATATACATGCTTTTTCAGTAAGTTATTTTACAGTGTGACATCACAGTGAGGATCCGGCCTTTACATATCAAACAAATCTTAATCAGTGCAGGTATATTGCACCCAAAAATTAAACACTTTGAGTTATTTAGTTTGATGTCTAATTATGAAACAATGAAATTCAGAACAACACAAGCTTGATAGTTTAATGGCTCTCAGAGATACATGTAGTGTCTACTATAAGTCCATTCGTTTGGCAAATTAATGGGTTATATCTATTTTTAAGTAAAATAACTAATTAGCACTACGCTATGACGGCGGGCGAGGGGTTGTTGCGTACACGTATTTCTAGTGGAGTTATAAAGACACAGTTTTTTAGCTCAGTAACCAATCAAACAGCGTGTTGTCGCTCATTTACTTCCAGTTATTATAATATGATTTCGTCTTTTTAGAACAAGAAAAGAGGCAAGGGATGGCAAGTAATGAAGATGCATTAAACAATTTCAAGTGTACATTGTGTTCGAAATCATTTAGTAGTGAACAACATCTTGATATTCATTTAAGATGGCATAATGGAGAACGTCCTTACCCATGTCCTGAATGTGGTATTAAAAATGAAATATAAAGGAAGTCTCGTAGTACATATGAGGCTCCATACAACACAACCTCCACCTAAACCTTATAAATGTCTCACGTGTGAAAAAGGTTTTTGCTAAATGTAGTGACTTAGAACGACATTTAAGAATTCATTCTGGTGAGAAACCATTCAGCTGCGAGGAATGTCAAAAAACTTTCCGTGAAAAAGCTCATTTAGATGGTCATTTACGCACTCACACTGGTGTTCGTCCTTACACTTGTTTAGAATGTCATAAATTGTTTCGTCATAAATCAAACCTCGTTGTCCATCAACGTATCCACACGGGAGTTAAACCTTATAAATGTTACAATTGTGGAAAAGCTTTCTCGGAATCAAGTAACTTGGATCGACATCTTCGAAGCCACGAGGGAACCAAACCTTTTACTTGCGATGTTTGCCAAAAAGAGTTTACGCAAAAATCAAGTTTAATAGTCCATCAGCGCCTGCATACTGGAGAACGTCCTTTTAAGTGTACTACCTGTGATCGTGGTTTTACCAAGTCGGGTGATCTTAACAGACATTTGAAAATACATAGTCGAGAAAAACCGTTTTATTGCTACGAATGTGAAGAGAAATTTGCTGTGAAATCTCAATTGATGGCTCATCTGAAATGCCATAGTGCTGATAAACCTTATAGATGTGATATTTGTAAGAAGGAGTTCACAACAGCACGGCAATATAACTGTCATATTGTGTGTCATAACGAGGAAAATACAGAGAAAGTTGTATGTTATAGATGTGATATTTGTAAGAAGGAGTTTACAACAGCACGGCAATATAACTGTCATATTGTGTGTCATAACGAGGAGAATACAGAGAAAGTTGTATGTGATACTACGCAATATGAAGGGTGTGATAATATTCCAGAAGTTGTACAAACTGAGTGTGTTATATCTACAGAATGTTAGGACATTGTCAAGAGATGGAAATATTAAACAATTATTGGATTTATTATACATTGTAGTCACTTCCTGTTTTCTCATTGGCTAAGCACATACAGTTAATTATGAGAATCAGCACAACCTACACATTAGTGAATAATCTGTTAGCAGATTATTCACTAATCTATGCGAGATTTCCTAACGAGCGGTAGCTTTCAACACAATCAAAAACAACATCTGCTCGATTTTCGTCTTCGAAATCGAAAAATTACTTGAAGACAAAGAAAAAACAATATATAATAAAACAATTATTAGATTCGGTTTTTGTGATATCTGGATAATTAAGGTCTTGGTATGTGTTCTCATCCTTCGGCTTCAGCTGATAACACTTACCTTGACCATGATTATTCCAGATATCACAAAAACCTCATCCAATAATTGTTTAGAGGCTGAGCATGATATCAATAATTATCCAGACTGAGGTCAATGTTATCTGCCAAAGGCTCAGGTGGATAACATTGACAGAGCCGGATCAAATAATTGTTTTATTATACAATTATAAATGTAGAAGCTTTTAGGGAGTTTAGGAAGTAAGCTACGCAAAGACAATTGCGTCACCTACAGACAATTTGATATTTTGTAGGTGGCAAGACATCAATAATTGTATGTAACTTTTTAAGGCAATCACAATCGAGATTGTATGAATATTGTATAATATAATAATAACTCTTTCCTGTCTAGCCTAGTCAAAATTAGACCTAGAAGACTGATGTAGTCGTGAATCGAAAAACGCGGCACATGGTAACGCAAGATTAAAAATTGAAACTCGACAAGTGCCAGGCACATGAGAATACGCCATGTTTGATTTGATTTCATAAAAAACTTTGGTGATGTGATTTCATAAAAAACTCTGCGATTGGTGGCATTTTGAATTTTCATGATGCTATGCGGGCGTGCAAGACGGCCTTTTCTAGAAAACTGGACGTTTTTCAACCTAATTTATGATAATTAATGCTAATTTATATTAACATAATGTGTCTTATTCGGGAAATTTAAAAGCATTGGTAACAGCTGGTTTATTGGGCTTTCAGAAAAGGTATAGCTTTCGCAACAGTTATGGTTATTTCAAGAGATATCAATAGAACAAAAAGGTGGTTCAATTTTGGATATTTTTTGCAGCCGGACAGGAAAGAGTTAAGCTGAAGAAATACATAGTTACAGTGTCAATATCGACCTCTGGTGTGTTGTATGAGATATTACGCAATATGAAGGGTGTGATAATATTCCTGTTCAACCTGTGTTATATCTACAAAATGTTAAAACATTGTCAAGAAGTAAACATTAAAAGAACAAATACATAGGACAATCATGCCGATATCAACCTCGGGTATGAATTGAAATTATCGATTTATTATTTATCTGTTTGACTAATATAGCTGAAACGTTCTTTGATCTATTTGACCAATAAAGCTGAAACATTTTAGTATGATCTATGTGACTAATAAAGCTATAACAAGAATAACTTAGCTATAAGAATAACTTAGCTATAGCTAAGACAGCTGTATGTAATAGCATCCTATATGGCTTACCAGAAGCTGAATTGAGCAAGTTACAGCGATTCAAAATACAGCTGCAAGACTTGTAACAGGGGTTAAAAAATCGGAGCATATCTCCCCTGTGCTTCGTAATCTTCACTGGTTGCCGGTGAGATCAAGGATTGTATTTAAAATACTAATAATTACTTTCAAGGCTTTGCATGGCCAGGCGCCTGTTTATATTACTGATTTGCTAAATAAATATAAACCTACTCGTGCTTTGAAAAAATCCAAAACGGTGACTCATGGAGAGCGTTCTCGGTTTCGGCACCAAAACTGTGGAATTCATTACCACAGGAAATTAGAAGCTTTGATATGTTGGGTAATTTTAAGTCAGCAGTTAAGACTTTTCTTTTTTAAAATTAATAGTTTTTTGGGTTTTTTTTCTTTTCTTTATAGTGGTAATATATGTAGGCTTTATCTTATAATGAAACTGTAATAAGTTTTATCAGTATATTTAAGAATATATTGTTGTAAGAGCATTGAGACTATTGTATAATGCTCCTAATACGTCTATTATTATTATTATTATTATTATAACAAGAATAACTTAGCTATAACAAGAATAACTTAGCTATAACAACAATAACTTAGCCATAACAAGAATAAATAACTTAGCTATAAGAGTAACTTAGCTATAACAAGAATAACTTAGCTATAAGAGTAACTTAGCTATAACAAGAATACATATCAGAATAGTTCTCAAATAAATGCAGAATTTTTATGGAACAAATTTAGAAAATATTTACAGTTAAAGTGCCTATGCAATGAAAAATGCAGTTGTAAAATAACTCTTTTGTTTGAAAGAACTCTTGAAACTATAAAGACTAACAATTTACAACTTTTTCATATCTTACTTCACTCTTGAGATATTAAGATTTGTTTAATATGTAAATGATCATACATATGACATCACAATGCATAATGATTTATTGAAAAATTCTGCATATCTTTACCATTATCACATGAATCGTTTGATGATTTGCATATTTGATGTCATTGGATACATCCACGCACATGCACCTGCATTTCAAGTGATTTCATTACATAATCTCAAGGATATATAAGCGTTTTCAATAAGTTCTTATGCATTGTGATGTCCTAAGTATGATCATTTACATATTAAACAAATCTTAATATCTCAAGAGTGAAGTGAGATATGAAAAAGTTGTAAATGGTTAGTCCGTTTATAGTTTCAAGAGTTCTTTCAAACAAAAGAGTTATTTTACAACTAAATTTTTCATGGCTATAGACACTTTAATAGTTCTTGAAACACTCTTGAACGCCAACTGTCGTTGCGCAACGACAAGGTAAAGTAAACTGCCGCAGCGAGGGAGCCTGAAGCGAGCGAGACCTAATTGGAAGTTGACCTAATTTGTCTGGTGGGGCAGTTTTACAAATTTTTCCAAGCGCACTGAGGTTGTGAGCAGTACGAGTAACGTTCTGTACACAACCACAATGTAATGGGCCGATGGGATGATTGCATGATCTTTCTTTTTCTGCACGTGTTTGGATATTCGGCTGTGGTTTCCCTGTGGTTTGCTTGGATACAAAAGAGCGTTTAGTGTTGTCAATTTTAATTCTGTCTTCATTCAGGGAAACGTTTGTAGCGTCATATGCATGCAGTAAATATGTGTTTCTAATATGGCAAAAATATATAAATTATCTTGATGTAAATTTTCTATTTGATGATCTGATTTTGACATTAACGTGAAACCATTTACTTTAGAGTTCAATGCTTAAAGTTCCCGGGGGGGGGGGGGGTAGCGTAGGTAAGACCCTGGGTACGAGGTTGAAAGTGCCCCTAACCTTTTTTATTGTCTTATTTGGAATAACTTTTAAAATGAGAAAGTAACTTATTGTGAAGATTTTCGTTTCTTCGCTTTCTTTTCACAGTTTGTTTGATATGCAAATGTACGGAATTACGTCACACATGCATTAATGAGTTATCAGAGAATGTTATATATCTTTGCGTTCATCAAATAAAAACACTAAAGTGTGAATAACATGTGTACGTGTTTCTCCCACAACACCAAACTTCTCGATTTTAAAGGATTTCGTTCGAGAATGAAAGAGATACACACATTTCTCCAGTAAGTCCTTATGCATGTGTGACGTAAATTCCGCACATTTGCATATCAAACAAACTGATATATCTCAAAACGAAAGCGAATTAAGAAGTTACTTTATCATTTTAAAAGTTCTTCCAAATAAGACAATAAAAATTTTAAGTTTATGGGCACTTTAAATATCCCAATTGTCATTCCCGCTTTTCGTATTATGAATTTGTTTTGGTCGAGTTATCCAGAAATATCAATTCCATCCTCGTCGTATGCTAATTATTTTGCATTGTTTTGTAACATAACACAAACTAAAAATCATTTCCTCTTTTATCCACTGTCATCATCAGCAAGACACCACTACCTGACAGTAGCCTCCTCCGCAGGTAACTCTGTGGCTTCTTTTTTCCAAGTCAAATAGCTTCCAAGGCTGTGCAAGCAATGTTTTGATTGAGATTACAGGGAAGTATGTTAATTTCTCTGGCTTGGCCAAAACAGCCTTGGAAGCAGGTCGGGGTGGGGGGGGGGGGATATGGTGGTGGGGTTGGATGCGACACCCTCCCAAAAATGTTTTTACCAGTTTCAGTCGGCAGAAGTTATATTTTAGTCGGCAGAAGTTATATTTATTTGAATTTATAATACATATCAATTACAAAGTATTATAACCAAAAATTGAATGTATTAGGGTAAACCAAAAAAAAAATTCAAGATTCTCTCAGGATTGGTCACCCTTTACAAATACAAATAACATATAACATTAATATGAAATCAAAGAATAAGACATAACGAAATTATACGAAACAGAAAAACCTTGGTTTAACCTTACTTAATACTTATGTAACGTTTGTCCGATCTTTCTCGCGACGAACCACTCTACCAAGGTCCCTGGGTTCAAGACTCCCTGGAAATTATGTTAGACGCACTCCAAGTTGTAGATACATATATAACTGCTTTATTTACGACGGTTATAATGACGTAACTACATTTCTCCATCTATCTGCTGAGTCATACAGTTTTAACACCCCCAAACTATCAAACTACGTAACGTTGGCGTTCTAGCATGTTGTAGCTCTGCTATGACGCACTTCCAGCGGCTCGTGCTGCATTGCATCACTGATTAAATGCGGTTGCGCTACATTGCGCCGTGTTTCTAAGCTGCGCGCTACACTTATCTCACTTTATTTGAATCGTGGAAATATATTGCTATTATCAGCATTACAACACAGGGATTTACAATTTATTACCGACACTTCTTTATATCATTAAGGAATTACATATTTATTAACCAGTTCTTTATATCATTAAGGGTTTACAATTTATTACCGACAGTTCTTTATATCCTATTAAGAATTATTTTCTTAAAATATATAGCATTGATCAAAATTAGAGATATTTCCAGTATACATTGGTGCATAATTATAAATCAATGCTGCTTGTTCTTCTTGTATTGTTTTAAATTTATGTTTACTGTATCTAGCTTCGTTAACAAGGAAATTTGACATGTACTGAGTGACCTTGATGGACATTGCTTCATGTGGAATATTTTCATTTAACGTCCATTCGTAAGAATTTTTCTCCGGGTGCCATTGAGTACCGTATATAGGATATTTTTTGCCTTCCATGGTTGATACAAACTCGATACCATTTCTATCATTGTTAGTTGATAAAATATGGAAGAAATTACTGATATTTTTGTTTTTTTGAAATGTTGATGCATAAACTGACCAATGATGCATGTTCATCGTAGTTGGTGCAGTGCTTATAAATTTCGCAAGGTCGTCTGGAATATTGCGAAATGTTCTACTATCACGATAATCTTGCGAAAAATTCAATGGAATAGGTAAATTCTCGGAGTCTGTCCGTTGAAGAAGATCAAGTCTACCACTCGCTAGGATGGCCAAATATTGAAACCCAAGACATGTTCCCCACAATGGGAAGTAGCCACCTTCATCAAATGTTTTCTTTGCTAAATTAAAAAGAATGCGACCTGTTTTAGCGTATCCAGATGAAATCAGACTTACGCCTCCTCCAGGTAGAAGAGCACCATTTAAGGAATAAAATAACTTCGTAATTTCTTCTTCAGTAAGATCGTTCATTATTGGCACAACTCTTGCTCCAGAAGATTCCAAGTATTTTACGTAAGATGCAGCGATGTAAGCTTCGCCAAGCTTCTCAAATGGCTCTCCATTTGTTGCCTGAGTCATCACACCAATAATTGGACGATTTGTTTGAATTTCTCGTTTTCCAGTAAATCTTGTATTACACCCAATGATTGTCCTGAATGCCAGGATAAGAACGATGTTTGAGATTGCGCAAATCATCTTGTCTTGCTTTGGTGATTTTAACCGAATTGAAATGACCTCCAAGATATATACAGGTCACTCAGTATGTCACAAGACTCACAGCGTGTTGTAGTATAAACATTGTTAAGATTATTAATTTATATTAACAGGAAATCTAAAAGACTTTTCCTTTCATCTACGACGAGAGATCTGTTAATACCTGAGAGATCATAAAAATATTTTGTTGATTATAATAATAGGTCTAGGTTGGTATAATTATGTCTTGTTATTGGTTAAATTATTGGATTTACATAATCGCCCTCGCCATCCGCCCCCTTCTGGCGCCAACACAGCGCTGAAACGATTTTCCAGTGCTGAAACAGTGCTACAACGAAGAAAGTACCTAGGTTCCCGGCGGTTGGGTAGCAGTAGGACAGGATGCCGGTAAGTGTCATGCAGACCACTTAGACTATAAATTGCGTTTATTTTGCCATTTCAATTGGCATGGTTTTCATTTGAACATATATAAGCATAACCATCAAGTTCAAAACAAAAGGCAAAACAAAGGATAGTCTGTGAAAGCAGATTCTGTCCTAGCCTGCGTGCAGACGCTTGTATTTCCGGTGGCCTTAGCAAGGCTAAGTCTGTCCAGCCCTATGGCGGAGGAGAAGGGGGGGGGGGGGGGGGGGGGGGGGGGAGGGGGGTGAGGACAGAGTCTGAGTTTCGCAGACTAAACAAAGGAATGAAGTGAAGTACAAACCAAGAGTAGAACAAAAAGTAAAGAAAAAAGAAAAATGCGAAACAGAAACATTCTCGTTGTTTTGTCTAAGCAAGTCGCAGAGGAGAATCGTAAGGTTGTGACACACGAGGCGACAAATCGCGGGGATGTACCGTGGGGACATATGTTCCAGGGACAAATCCCGTCGAATGCGCAATGCGAAATATTGTCGCAAGATGTCTCATCGCATAAACAGCAACTAGTCCCTGCGATAAAATTAATCCAATTAAAGAACGTTATTTTATTTTCGAATTCCTTTTCCTTCTCTGACATGTTCCCTCGTGTGTCCTCAACAGGGGAAATCTCCCCACGACATGCCCCGCGAAGAAAGAAAACTGTCTTCTCATTGCTATTATTTCTACTTGACTGCACAGAGTGCGATAATTAACCCTGGAATTATTCAGTTCCCAAGTGAAAGTTCGAGGTCACCCTTGGTGAACTATATGCAGGTAAAATGATCTCGTGACAATCTCAAGCTGTGTTGCCTCGATTTTGAAACAGACAGGTCTGAACAACAACATGGATTGTCGTCTTGAATCTCTAGTATTCATTGTGGTATATGTTGTGTACTGTAGTAATGCACGCCAAGTGATAAACAATCGACCAATTATTGGTATTTTAGCACAGTCAGTTGAAGAGACTGCTCTGCAAGGAACATCTTACATTGCAGCATCATATGTGAAGTACATTGAAGAGTCTGGTGGTCGAGTTGTGCCGATAATGAACAACCTAACAGAGAATGAAATAAACAAATTATTTCATTCAGTCAATGGCGTGCTTTTTCCTGGCGGAGATGTACATGTGACAGGGTCTGGTTACGCCAAAACAGGGTTAATAATTTACAAGTTAGCAATGGAAGCTTTCGATAGTCAAGATGATTATTTTCCTTTGTGGGGAACGTGTCTAGGGTTTGAACTTCTTTCTGTAATGACCAGTGGCACAGATGATGTCCATTGCACTTCATTTTACAGCTGGGTACCAAAACAGCCGTCCATTTGCGATCAGTATGTCAACAAACATGGCCAAATTCTTGAGCTCTTCACCAACAACGGTAAACATGCATAATGAAGGAGTTTATACGACTACATTCAAAAGAAACGAAAGATTAAAGAATTTCTTTCATGTGTTATCCACGAACTTTGATAGAAAAGGAAAGCAATTTGTCTCTACCATGGAAGGTATTAAATATCCATTTTATGGAAGTCAATGGCATCCAGAGAAAAATGCTTACGAATGGACGTTAAAGCAAAATATTCCACATGAAGCAATGTCCATTAAGGTTACTCAGTACATGTCAAATTTCTTTATTAATGAAGCTAGATACAGTAAACATAAATTTAAAACAATACAAGAAGAACAAGCAGCATTGATTTATAATTATTCACCAACGTATACGGCCAAATTATCAAACTGGGAACAATGTTATATTTTTAAATAAATATATGTATAAAGAAAAAAATAAACGCGTCTCAATTAACTCAAACATGATCTATAGCTTAGGCGCTAAACTTTAGTAGATATAACAGTGAAAGAAATACGATTTCAGACATTGATAGCCTACAACCTACTGTATATGATTTGAATAAACTTATAATTTCCAAATATGTTTCAAATGTTTGCCCCCATTCTGCTGTATATATGACAACTTCGCGAGAAACTATCTTGTAGTTCAGCACCCGCGTTCCGTATAACCTTCGACATACTCACAAAGAATGAACACTACAAGCTAGCCAATGAACTTACTTATCTCACATTTCACTGTAACTCAAATGTCAGTAAGCACATATAATAATAATAATAATAATAATAATAAAGACGTATTAGGAGCATTATACAATAGTCTCAATGCTCTTACAACAATATATATATTCTTAAAGTTACTTTTAAAACTAATTACAGTTTCATTATAAGATAAAGCCTACTACATATATTAACACTAGGAACAATAACTATTAATTTAAAAAAAGAAAAGTCTTAACTGCAGACTTAAAATTACTTAACATTTCAAAGCTTCTAATTTCCTGTGGTAATGAATTCCACAGTTTTGGTGCTAACCGAGAATGCTCTGTCTCCATGAGTCACCGTTTTGGATTTTGGCTCGAGTAGCAGATTTTGGTCAGATGATCTCAAAGTACGAGTAGGTTTATATTTAGTTAGCAGCTCAGTAATATAAACAGGCGCCTGGCCATGCAAAGCCTTGAAAGTAATTATTAGTATCTTAAAAACAATCCGTGATCTCACCGGCAACCAGTGAAGATTACGTAGCGCAGGGGAGATATGCTCCGATTTTTTAACCCCCCGCAACAAGTCTAGCAGCTGTATTTTGAATTCGCTGTAACTTGCTCAATTCAGTATCTGGTAAGCCATATAGGATGCTATTACAGCTGTCAAGTTTTGATGTTATGAATGCATGCACCAACTTCTCACAGTCCTTTTTACTCAAATATTTCCTGATCTTGCCAATATTTCTGATAGCCAAAGTGGCCGATTTACAAATGTTACGCGTTCATGCGTAACTATTTTGTATAGATAATACAGTATTTCTCTTTGTAATCTAGAAATCCAAACTGCAGTGCCCATTTTAGAGACTGAGAACTCGTTTTACTGTGAAAACGAGACAGGACGGATTTTTAACGAAAAAGACGTCTAAATCTATCACTCCTGTATTCATCCGTCTATATAGACGGTTTTTCGCAGTCTTGATTTCATATCAGACGGATAAATGGTCGCGTTTTTCGCAAAAACGTCCTCGAGGGGACTGGAAGCTAGGAACATGAGCACTGAATTCATCCAAAATTTGTTAGAATAGAAAGTTCGTTTACTTCTACTGCATGGTGTACTCTTATCATTTCGGTGTGGATTGTGTGAGGTCTGGCGCTGTTTTGCAATCATACGCGCGATAGGTTTAGTAAGATAAAATTCGCATTTCATTCAACTATTTGACAATCTTCCAACGCTTGGTACCTAGCCTGCGTGCACATTCCACCACCACAATACGGCCGCTAGCTCGTCCTAGTCTATTGGCGTTGGCTAGGTTACACTCCCCCCCCCGTCCCCACGGCTCTCCCCAATCTTTCCGCACTGGATATCAGCTTCTTGTTCATTTTTTGCTTTCCGTTGACCAGATGTGAATCTAAGACGAGTCATGAAAGACACGTTCTCCTGTTCACGTTCTTCTCCTGAAATTATAACGCCGTATTGTTCCTCATTATATTGGATAATTAATTATGAAATGTTATTTGTATTTGTACGAGAGGCCCCCCTCCTAGATGATATAATGCTCTGGTAATTGCATGTTCTGATTAAAATATATTTAATGTGACTATAACGTCTGTGGGGATTTAACATATTTGTAATTTATGGATTCTCCTGAGGTAAATTTATTATATATAAGTCAGCTGAAAATGTCATCTTCATAGACTTTTTGTGCTGTTAAAGTTGACGGAAATGACGTTAAATCGCGGGCATCTGTAAAGAGGTTTTCTTCAATTTATCTCAGGATAATCCATAGATTACAAATATGCTAAATCCCCGACGTTATGGTCACTTTAAACGAAAAAAACATACAGCTTCAACACAATAATTTTACAAAACCAGAAAGGTGTTGGTCGTACTTTATTTTTAAACAATTACGATATATCTTGTACTTTTAAAAGTATTTATTTGTTTCAACACAATACTCTTATAAGTAAATACTATATTAAACTATCTTTAATAATAGAAAGAACCATAGTTAATGGATTACATGGTTACTACTTCATCGGTTAGGATCACAAAATGGTTTTGGACAAAATTTTGGTTAGGATTATAGTTGTGTTGGGGATAGGCTTACATGAAGTAACCAGGTTTAGCCATACATGAAGTACCTACCGAATACATTGTCTGGAACCCGGAAAAATCATTGTTCTATGTTTTTCATGTTCACTTTGTTGAAGCAATCATCCAATAGCAACGTTTGGGTTCAATCATTCAACCGTGCTGTTTAAATATTAATAAACCTAAAACAAAGGGTTTGTGCATGGTGAGGTAACATCCAACATAAATCGCAGCTCATTTGTTTAACAATGTTAACCACTTTGAAGTTTGCAAAGTTTCAAGACCATATCTTGATTATGACTACGCTACATGTTATGTAATGGTATGTTTACACACTATGACCATATCTTTATTAACTATGGCTACGCTACATATTATGTAATGGTATGTTTACGCACTATGACCATATCTTGATTAACTATGATACTTGCTATGTAATGGTATGTTTACACACTATCACCATATCTTGATTATGACTACGCTACTTGCTATGTAATGGCATGTTTACACACTATGACCATATGTTGATTATGGCTACCCTACTTGCTATGTAATGGTATGTTTACACACTATGACCATATCTTGATTAACTATGGCTACGCTACTTGCTATGTAATGGTATGTTTACACACTATAACCATATCTTGATTAACTATATGGCTACGCTACTTGCTATGTAATGGTATGTTTACACACTAATATGACCATATCTTGATTATGGCTACGCTTACTTGCTATGTAATGGTATGTTTACACACTATGACCATATCTTTATTATGGCTACGCTACTTGCTATATGTAATGGTATGTTTACACACTATGACCATATCTTGATTAACTATGGCTACGCTACTTGCTATGTAATGCTATGTTTACACACTATGGCCATATCTTGATTATGACTACGCTACTTGCTATGTAATAGTATGTTTACACACTATGACCATATCTTGATTAACTATGATACTTGCTATGTAATGGTATGTTTACACACTATGACCATATCTTGATTAACTATATGACTACGCTACTTGCTATGTAATGGTATGTTTACACACTATGACCATATCTTGATTATGACTACGCTACTTGCTATGTAATAGTATGTTTACACACTATGACCATATCTTGATTAACTATGATACTTGCTATGTAATGGTATGTTTACACACTATGACCATATCTTGATTATGACTACGCTACTTGCTATTACTTGCTATGTAATAGTATGTTTACACACTATGAACCATATCTTGATTAACTATGATACTTGCTATGTAATGGTATGTTTACACACTATGACCATATCTTGATTAAACTACTTTACACACTATGACCATATCTTGATTAACTATGATACTTGCTATGTAATGGTATGTTTACACACTATGACCATATCCTAATTAAGACTACGCTACTTTGTTATGTAATGGTATGTTTACACACTATTACCATATCTTGATTATATGAATACGCTACTTGCTATGTAATGGTACGGTACACCACTATGACCATATCTTGATTATGACTACGCTACTTGCTATGTAATGGTATGTTTACACACTATGAACCATATCTTGATTATAGGCTACCCTTTTGTAATGTAATGGTGATGTTTACCCACTAGGAACATATTATTGATTATGGTACGCTACTTGTTACTGTATTTGGTATGTTTACACACTAGACATATCTTGATTTTAAACAATATGGCACGTACTTGCTATGTAATGGTATGTTGTACACACTATGGACCATATCTTGATTATGGGACTACGTACTTGCTAATGTAATGGTAAGTTTACACACTAGCATATCTTGATTATGGGCGACCTTACTTGTTAAGTAATGGTTATGTTTACACACTATGACCATATCTTGATTATGGCTTCGCTACTTGTTATGTAATGGTATGTTTACACACTGATGACCATATCTTAATTATTGGCTACGATACTTGACTATGTAATGGTATGTTTACACCACTATGACCATATCTTGTTTATGGCTACGCTACTTGTTTATGTAATGGTATGTTTACACACTATGGACCATATCTTGATTATGGACTACGCTACGTGTTATGTAATGGTATATGTTTACACACTAGGCCCATATCTTGAATTATGGCTACGTCTACTAGCTATGTAATGGTATGTTTACACACTGTGTTTATATCAGGCCGATTTCTGGTTTAGATGCATGAATCACTCAATGACGTCATATTTTCAAAACCAATATGGCGTCATAATTCCTCAAATTTTTAACTTCAAAAACTAGCCATATATTCTTAACTAAAATTATAGGGAATGCTGAAACTTTGGAAAATAAAAACTAAAGTCAGTAAGAATCTTTCATATGAACAACATTATTTTGTATTTTAGCTCGGAGTATCCTTTTAAGCAATTTTTATCCGAAGCTAGTACCAATTAAAATTTACAATCTCGATTTAAAGTTCCCACTGTTACCTTTGAACATCAGTGGTTACGATCCAGTGAGCTCTCTCTATATATATATTTAACTGAGAGGACTATGTTCGGTCCTTGGACGAGGGAAAAGTTCAAGGCTAAATTAAACATGGTCGGACATGAGAGGTGATTTTGTACGTCAGTTACAGTTCCCTATGCGATCTTGTATATCAGTTCAGTCTCCCCACGCAACATTTCTATTTTCCAACTATGTCTGTTTTGAAAAACTATGAAATTACACACTTGATATCTATGATGTCTACGCTATGTAAATGGTATGTTTACACACTATGACCATATGACTTGCTATGTAATGGTATGTTCTATGACCTGATGTTTAATGATGGTATGTTTACACACTATGACTATGACACTTGCTATGTAATGGTATGTTTACACACTATGACCATATCTTGGATGCTACTTGTTCTACGCTACTATGCTGATGTATTATGGCTACGCTAATGGCTACGCTACTGCTATGGTATATCACACTATGACGCCTGCTTGTTTAATGGTATGACCATGTAATGGTATGTTTACACACTATGACCATATCTTGATTATGACTATGCTACTTGCTATGTAATGGTATGTTTACACACTATGACCATATCCTATTATGGCTACGCTACTTGCTATGTAATGGTATGTTTACACACTATGACCATATCTAATAACTACGCTACTTGTATGTATATGTTTACACACTATGACCATCTTGATTATGACTACGCTACTTGCTATGTAATGGTATGTTTACACACTATGACCCAATATCTTGATTATGGCTACGCTACTTGTAATGGTATGTTTACCACACTATGACCATATCTTGAGCTACGATGTAATGGTATGTTTACACACTATGACCATATCTTGATTATATGGCTACGCTACTTGTTATGTAATGGTATGTTTACACACTATGACCATATCTTGATTATGGCTACCACTTGCTATGTAATTATGTTTACACACTATGACCATATCTTGACTACGCTACTTGCTATGTAATGGTATGTTTACACACTAATTATGGCTATACTTGGTATGTAATGGGTTACGCTACTATGTACATGTTTACACACTATGACAACGTACGCTATGTAATGGTATGTTTACACACTATGACCATATCTTGATTATATGGCTCTTGTTATGTAATGGTATGTTTACACACTATGACCATATCTAATGGCTACGGCTACTTATGTAATGGTATGTTTACACACTATGACCAAAGACCATACTTGATTATGTAATGGTATGTTTACACACTATGACTATCTTGATTATGGGCTACTATGTAATGGTATGTTTACACACACTATGACATAACTACGCTACTTGCTATGTAATGGTATGTTTACACACTATGTTTAATCAGGCCGCTATTGGTATGGTTTAGATGGCAAATCATGGCTACTATGTTTCAAAACCAATATGGCGTCATAATCCTCAATTTTTTTAACTTCAACTAGCCATATATTCTTAACTAAATTTATAGGAATGCTGAAACTTTGGAAATAAACTAAAGTCAGTAAGATCTTTCATATGAACAACATTATTTTGTATTTTAGCTGGAGTATCCTTTTAAGCAATTTTTATCAAGTACCAATTAAATTACAATCTCGTGAGCGTTACACCTCCTATATATAACTGAGAGGACTATGTTCGGTCTTTGGACGAGGAGGACATGGCGGCGGACGAGTGACATGGAGGTGATATTGTAGTCAGTTACAGTTCCCTATGCGATCTTGTATATCAGTTCCAGTACATAATATCAAAAGACAGAAATGAACCAATAATTTCAAATTTTAAAATCAAGCGAGTCAAAATGTACATTTTTTCCCCCAAAAATTTCAGAATTAACACAAAATGACGAAATTAGAAAATAACAGGTTACGGAACGGTTTCTTTTTACTGTTTTCACGTCCATTCTCAGACAACTGATGTCGCTAGAGCAGGTCATAGAGCATTACTAAATCATTTTGAAGTACTCGGTTACTGAATATTTGTAGGTTTTACTTCATTTGACGACTTATAAACAATTTCCGAACCAAACAAAACCCAAAGTACAATATTCTGAAAAGGCCTGGAACTGAGGAACAACACCGCGTAGGGGACTGAAACTGAGAAAATCGGTGTCCATATCCGCCCAACATGTCCTCCTACCTAGAATTACCAAAAATCAGTAAGTGTGCAATGGCCTTACTACAATTTCAATCAATTTTACTCATTCCTGATTGGCTAATGACATCAGTATTAAATTTAATTACCCCTAGTAAAAAATCACATGCATCGGGGATCTTTGGATTTAGTATATGTAAACTGGTTAATATCATAAACTTTATTCAAGATCTCTTCTTCGAGTAATAACACAACAATCCGACATTCTCCCGCGTCTTTACACGCATGCGTTAAGACAGTTACGGCGGTCCATATCCTACATATATACAAACATCAGTGATCATCAGTTTTCCCGCTTCGTAGTAAAATTTAGGGGTATTTAGGAACGCGTAAAATTGATTGAAAAGGTATTAAAAGGAAATAACACTTGTTCTCGAAGAATTAATGAAAAATCGCACTTGTGTTTGGCGAAATATTCATAATACCACTTCATGCTTCGCACTCGTGGTATTATGAATATTTCGCCAAACACGCGTGCGATTTTTCATTAATTCTTCTCGAACCGTGTTATTTCCTATACTTATTAAAGACACCAAGGGTTTACTTATCCGTCCACTTCGGGTTTGTACAATCTCTTTCTCTTGTATATTGTGTGTTTCAGTTCCTCTATAAATCGTTTCGTCTCCTATTTCTACCATTACTTGTAAATATTCAGGAAGATCTCTTGTAACGTGTGTGTTGTTAGAAACTCTTTCTTGTACTTTATCTCTGCTGTTGTCGCGGTATGGTGTCCAGCATCGTTTGAGGCGGTTATGATGAACAACCAACTGCCTTCGACCATTCTCCAACTTAATCGCATTATCCTGTACGTCACTCCCTTCTCACCATTATTATCGAATCTTTTCTTTACAACATAAGGACCCACCCATGGCAAAACTAGTTGTTTGCTCTGCCTCGACGTGCTGTTGGATCAACTAATAACCACACTCGATCTCCAACTGAATAAGAGTGTTCTTTGACCCACTGGTCATAACCACGTTTCTGACGTTTTCTAGCACCTTCTAAAAAACTATCGGCAGTTTGAAATGCGTCCTTCAATGTATTCTTCACTTTCTTGGAAAAACTTGTTGTCGCGTTTTCTTGATGATCTGATGGTGGAATTGGTATCAATAAGTCAGTAGGAAGTCTCATTTTCCGTCCATGAGTGAGAAAGTAAGGTGCAAAATCATGCACTGGTGTATTATACGCCATAGCTGCTACACTTAAATGTTTGTCCCAATCTTCAGGGTGTCCTGCATGGTGTTTCGCGAGCATAGCAATAAGTGTTCGATTGAACCGTTCAACTAATCCGTTCGACTGCGGGTGGTAACCTGTGGTTCTTGTATCTTTGCATCAAACGACCCGCCCTGATCAGTGTGTAGCTGTTCGATAACTCCATGTTCAGGAGTGTACTCGAAGAAAATGATGTCAGCGACAGTTTCTGCGCGTTGATTTGCTAAAGGATAGACATTGACAAATTTTGTAAAAGCATCCATTAACACTAGGACATATTTGTTTCCACGAAGTGTCTTTGTCAGCTCCATTATATCAGCATGGACAACCTCTCCAGGTCGTGTGGCTACAATTTCTCGTAGAAATGCACACGGTTTAGGATTGGGACTTTGTCTTCGTTGACATGTATCACATTGTTGGCACCACTTCTCAATATCTGTAGTCATGCCTGGCCAGTAGTATCTCATCTTCATCTTTAAGAGGGTCTTCTGTGTTCCCATGTGACATTGCTCTTCGTGCACTTCTTGAAAAATTCTTTTAGCATGCCTTTTAGGGAGAACAACTTGATAATACCGATTCTTTCTGCGAGGTAGTTGATAACGTCTGCACAAGATATTATCTTTGACAACCAGCTTATTTGCTCTCCATTCCCTGTAGAGTGTTTTCTGCGATCTGCTCTGCATGTCAGATGGCTTTGGTGGGTTATCTTTTATGGTCAGCCATGTTAAAACTTGTGAAAGTTCATCATCTTCTCTCTGCCAAGTTTGGATGTTAGGTGTTGATTCATCTGTTTTGTTACTTGCATCTTGCACAGTCCTGACGGGTGCCTCGTCTAGTTTATCTGTTTGGCATTCCTTGTCTGTAGTGGGACGACCTCCGTCAGACTTATCTGGTTTCCCATATCCAATTCTGCTAAGGGCATCTGCCAGTGAATTGTTGACACATTTGATGTGTTGTATTGTAAATTCATATTCTTCGCTATCTGCTAGTAGCCTTCCCCGTCGACCATATGGATCTTTCATCTCTCTGAGGCACACTAACGGCTTGTGGTCAGTTTTAAGAAGAAACTGGTTGCCAAGAAGGTAGTGTCTGAAGTGTCGAAGGGTATCCCGTATGGCTATGGCTTCCCTGTCGTAAGTAGAATAACCCCGTTCTCTCTTTGTAAGTGTTCTACTAAAATATGCGATGGGGTGTAGGGATCCAGATGAATGTTCCTGAAGTAATGCTCCACCAACTGCAAAATCTGATGCATCTGTTGTCACCATAAACTGTTTGGATGTATCAGGATGACCAAGGATATAGGTGCAGTGATGAGGCACTGTTTTAATTTCTGAAAGGCTGCCTCGGTTTCTTCATTCCACTCAAACATCTCCTTTTCCAGGGATTGGCAATCTTTGCATAGTTTGGGACAAACTTTCTCCACCAGCCACACACGCCTAGAAAGGTTTGCACTTCTTTAACATCCTGGAGAGTTTTCCATTGACAAATTGCAGATGTTTTTTCCACATCAGGTGTGACTCCTTTCTTGGATACTTTATGCCCAAGCCATGTAACTTCATCTGTAGCTAAATGACACTTTTTAGCTTTGATTTTCAGACCATGCAATACAATACAATACAATACAATAACTTTATTCAAGTGTCAACATTATTTAGCCTAAGAAGGCTAATTGGGGACACTATATATCCTATCTAACTACTAATAAATCACAGATAAGTTAATATATCCTATCTAACTGCCAATAAATTACAAAAGTATAATATAGGCAATTGCATAATAAGATAATTTTACAATAAAATAATATTTACAATGAACTTAAAACGATTGGTCAGACATACATGGAACATTCATGTACTGCAAAGCTCACAGCAGTTACTGTTATTTTCTAAAAGGCTACTAATATCCAACTTACGAATAACATTTTTAAATACCTTAAGACTTGTAGAATTCCTAATATCACTACTTAACCTTGACCATAACATTGGTCCAAAATAACGTAGTGAGTGTTTTCCATAATTGACTGTATTGAATCTAGGTATATCGAAATCACCATTTCTTAATGAATAACTAGATTGTTTAAGGGTAAATATTTCTGATACACTGTTAGGTGCAAGTTGATTTTTTACTTTATACATGTAAATAGCAATATCCTGTAATCGTCTATTATATAATGATGGCAAACCAGCACGCTCAAGGAGTGTTTCTTAAGAATCGCTCTTAGTTCTATATACCGATCTCAACGCTCGTTCTTGGATACGTTCAACCTTTCTGTTGTCCGAAGCCTTTCAGAAATGCCAGATCACGTGACAGTGTGTTAAATACGGGAGGATAGATGACTTATATATAGTTAACTTGGCCGAAAGAGGAATAAGATTACGCAAGCGTAAAAGCACCCCAACTTTTCTACTAGCCTTCTTGCAAAGCTCACTAATATTACCACTGAAATTAATGCTTTCATCAATGTGTACCCCCAGTAGAGTAATATGATCCGTATTATTGATTATTTGATCGTCGATCTGTATAGAACGACATTCATTATTCGTGTTTAGGCCCCTTGGATTGATAGTTAATAACTGAAACTTTTCGGAATTCGCTAGGAGAAAATTCTCTTTATACCATAACGCAGCACGTCGTCCTCCTCCTGTAAGGTCTTCTTAACTATACTATAGTCTTTTCACGATATGTATAGTTGGTGATCATCAGCGTACATAGTGAGGCTTGCGTTGCGAACGTGGAAAAGACATATCATTTTGAAATAAATTCCATATCAGAGGTCCAAAACATGACCCCTGAGGACAGCCTCGTACCATTTCTTTCCAGTCACTGGTTGTGCTGCCTAATTTAACCCTATTCTTATGGTTGTTGAAGAAAGATCGCATAAGATCGAGAGAAGCTGGAGCAAAACCATACGCTTCAAGCTTTTTCAAAGTAAGTGAATGACTCAAAGAGTCAAATGCCTTACTCATATCGGTGGAAAGTACGCATATAAGTTCCTTCCTGTCAATAGCTTGCTTCCAATCCTCTACCAGGCGCAGCAAAGTCGTCTCACAGCTATGTCTCTTTCTGTATGCCGTCATTCGATTGCACAGGGTAGGATCATAATGGGTAGTGATCTGTTTACTGAGAATTTGCTAAAATATTTTATCAACTGTTGGAAGAGTCGTTATGGGTCGATAGTTTTTATCTTCCTGTATATCGCCTTTTTTGATACTGGAGTCCATTCTCCCAATTTCCATACACTTGGCCATTTACTCGACTCGATACAGTCATTAAAGAGCTTCGTTAATGACGGCGCAATACCAGTAGCAACCATCTTCAATAATTTAGGCGGTGCTCCCGGTTCACTTCCACACGATTTTCTAGGATTGAGATTTTCCAAAGCATTTTGTACATCCATTTTACTAAATTGCGCAAATTCAAACTTATTCCCATCAAAAATATCCTGGATAGTCTGCACACTACTATGATGACAGTGCTCACTTTCTGTAAGATCGTTAACATGATCACCTCCAATATTCAAAGCTGCATTAGTAAAGTAGTTGGCTAGCAATTCCGCAACTTCTATTTGATTTTTTGTTATTGTATGCTCATTAATTCTTAAACATATTTCAGGGGAATATTTAACTTTATCACTAATGAATGGCTTAAACGTATTATAAAACGCACTTGGGTTAGTTTTCAGCTCCTTAGTTTTTTTATACCAATAAGCCCTGATAGCTTTTCTCCGCTCCTTAGTGGCAATATTTCGATACTTCTTCTTTAGATCATAATTCTCCTGAGTTCGATTCTTGGCAAAGATGACAGCAAACTTTCTTTTGTTTCTAATCGCTTTTTTCCAATCCATTGTCATGTAGGGCAAATCTTTCTCTCGTACCTTTTTCCTCTTAATTGGAGCATGTTCTTTAACTATATCATCAAAAAGGCCTTTCCAGTAATCATATTTATCATCAACGTCACTGAGAATATCAGCAGTGTTGCCATGGAGCATCCAAAAGATCCTGATTTAATTGTTTAAAATCAGTGTTCTTCACATCCCTAAATGATATGATCTTAGGTCTATACTTATGTACTTTTTCAGACATTATTCCATATATCAAGCAGTGGTCGCTTATTTCTGGATCATAAGTTCCACATTTTCTGAATAATTCTGGTGTACTTGTCAATATTACGTCCAAAAGTGTCTGAGAATTCGGTGTAATTCTTGTAGGTTCTGAGATCATACACTGCAGGTTGTTAATTTCCTCTAAATCTATAAGGATTTTACCCTCGCGTTGATCGGGTTTAAGCCTATCCATATTTAGATCACCAACCAAGACAACTGATTGTTTTTTTAAGAGACGCCCACATAACAATGTCATTAATTTCCTCTTCTACCAATTGAATATATTTATCACCACAGTTTTTACTCTTTCCAGACTGTTTTGGTGGTCGGTAGACAGCAAGAAATATGATGTCTCTCCTACCGATTTTAGCCTCAACGGCAATAGCCTCAAGTGTCTTATAGACCTTAGATAAAGTTACCCTACGCGATGGAATACTAGAGGCGAAATACGCAATCAGGCCACCTCCACCTTTAGCTCTATCCTTCCTATAGATATGATAACCGTTCATAGCAAACTGACTATTAGGGTAGGAGCTATCAATTTTCGTCTCGGAAATTACAACCACGTGTGCTTTTAGTACATCGTTCAATGTCTTTAACTCATCGAACTTATTTTGAATACTGTTTATGTTAAGATGAATAATTAGTGATTCGCTTGAGGTAACTTTCCTTTCATTAACAATCGAATCCATTTGGGAGTTTAAACGTTCCTCATTTGCATGTTCATCACGAGTAGGGAGTACCTGATTTGCATAACCACCTTCATCGATAGCGTTGTCAACATCCAATAAAATTGGAAAATTATCCGAAGAATCGTTTCCTCCAAGGTTAGATTCGTTGTTGGAATCATTATCCTGTATCCTAAACGGAAGGGAGCACAGGGAACAGGTCCATTCCAGATCAGGGTTATCCAAATAATATTTAAAAGTACCTTTAGTCATGCGAAGGAATTTCGCATGTGACCATGTATTACACTCGGCACATAGAAGAGCATCTTGATTATTTCGAACGTTCTTCTCACACTCCTTGCAGGGATATTTAGGAACTCGCTTAAAGACAGGCCCAGGATTAGTTTGAATATCCCCGCATAAAATGATGCGTCTTAGCTGAAAGCTACTCGTTCCATTAGTTGAATACGGAATTCTGCTAGACAAATAAAGTTTAGCACGTCCACGATTTCGACCATTTATTTCTCCGTTATTTAGGACATCCAATGCAGTTAAAGGAATCTCCCAACATTCCAAAGCAATTTTATCTCGTTTCGGTTGATTATAGAGAGCCACATGAGCAGTAATAAATAGAAAAATGAACAAGTATATCGAACTCGGCTGTAGACAACCGACCGCCATTGTTGACCAGTTTACCAGTAATTTTCTCAGACAATTGAATACTTCTTGAAGGCGATGTAAATGATCCCCAAAAGAGTTTGATATAATACATATATCATTCATATATAAGATAAGGCGATCCTGAGGAATGGTGTTGAAAACCATCTGCATTAAGCGACACCAAGTGGCAGGGCTGTTTTTAAGCCCCTGCGGCATTCTTGTCCACTGCCACAGTCCTGTCGGTGAACGAAAAGCAGTTTTTTCTTTGTTATTTGGTGTTAAAGCAACTTGCATGTATCCTTGAGCCAGATCAATGGTGCTAAAATAAGAGGCTGCACTTAGCTTATCTAAACAATCTTGAACATTTCCAGTTGGAAAGGTATCAGACTGTGTTACCTTGTTCAGTGGTCTATAGTCTACACAAATGCGAATACTTCCATCTTTTTTTCTGACAGGAACGATGGGGAATGCCCATGGTGAGTTGGATGGTTCAATTTTTCCTTCTTTGTAGAGAGTTTCCACTTTTTCATTCACTTCATCTACACACCCCAACGGTAATCGACGAGGAGCACAGTTAATTGGCTGGTTTATCATAATATCAATATTGTGATGCATTGTAGCTGTGAGGCCTTGGTTTCCAGGTGACTCGAAGACATCACTATTGTCACGCAGCAGCTGTTTCAACTGTTCTCCCTGTTGCTTTGATAGATCACTACCGAGTTGTACATCTGTTACTGGGTCATATGAAGGTATTTCCTCTGAAGGTTCAGACATCTCTGTTGTATCAGTCTCTGATAACTCTGCTACAGTCTGACACCTCCAAACTTTAATGGGATGGTCCCATATGTTGGTTACACAAACAGGAATCATTGTTTGCCCTTTAGGAATCTTAACTGCTGCAACTGCTAAGCGTGTGCGGCGAATGAACTCTGGGGTAGGTTCTACAATTCCTCCAAAGGAGTTTTCTTCCATACCTTCGATCCGTGCTGATAGAAATATTTCCTGTCCAGGATGTATCATTTTGTAGCTGTAATATGTACTCTGCAGATTCTGGCTGTGGTGACAGATGTGTTGTGGATAGTAGGTTGGGCATTAGTAATCTGTATACCATCAATATTGACAGTTCCTCCTTTACAGTCAATGACAGCCCCAAGCTGACTCAGCAGGGGAAAACCTATTATATGCCATAGTCAATGCCTTCAATAACATAGAACTTCACATTGTCAGTTACTCTGCTTGTACCAACAGTAATTGAGGTAAATGTCACACCCGAACACTTGACAGGGGTTTGATCAACACTTACAGGCTGTATACCATCCAACTTCTTGAGCAGAAGGCCATGTCGCTGAGCAAATTTCAAGGGTAACAGATTGACTTCTGATCCTGTATCACATAAGCATGTATAGTTTTCGATTATTTATAAGAATGTCTGTCATTAAAAGTTGCGAGTGGGCTGAAAGAGTGCTATGGATTACTGGTTGTTCGATTTGGTCTCCCCCAGCCCTTTCAGGTTTAAAGGACACTCACTTGGTTTTGGCTCTGGACAGCTACGGGTTCGATGTCCATCTTTCCAACATCGTCGACATGCATTCTTGTAGTTGCAAGACCGTGCTAAATGGAGAAGAGACCCACACATGAAACATGCATGAGGGGAAATGGATTGACTGCCTGAAGAAGCTTTTCTGTTGTCACGGTTATTCATGCAGTGTAAACTGGTTAATATCATAGACTTTATTCAAGATCTCTTCTTCGACTAATAACACAACAATCCGACATTCTCCCGCGTCTTTACACGCATGCGTTAAGACAGTTACCGCTGTCCATATTCTACATATATACAAACATCAGTGATCATCAGTTTTCCCGCTTCGTAATAAATTTAGGGGTATTTAAGAACGCGTAAAATTGATTGAAAAGGTATTAAAAGGAAATAACACTTGTTCTCGAAGAATTAATGAAAAATCGCACTTGTGTTTGGCGAAATATTTATAATACCACTCGTGCTTCGCACGTCGAGAACAAGTGTTATTTCCTATACTTATTAAAGACACCAGGGTCGGGGTGTGTCGGGTCATGTCGTAGAACATTTTAGGCGGGGAGTTAGGGGTTATAGAAAACTCGCTAGGCGAGGAGTTAGGGTTAGAAAACTCGCTAGGCGGGGGGTTAGGGTTAGAAAACTCGCTAGGCGTGGGGGGGGGGGGGGGGGGGGGGGGGGTTAGGGTTAGAAAACTCGCTAGGCGGGGGGTTAACTTGGTAAGTAATTTGGGTTAGTGTGCAGCATAGAGTTTGGTGTTAGTACAGGCAATTGTACGTCGTCCTCCATGTAAATTAGTGGCCGATTGTTGAGAGCGATCTCTACGTCTATTACCACTTCCTCCAGCTCCGTCCATTTTAACGTACCATTTCCAACGGACTTGTAAAAAGCGTTTTTGAAACGTCCGATCAGTCGCTCGAATTGTCCTCTTCAAAGGAGCTCGGCTTAGGTTAAATCGCCACTTGATGGAGAGGTCGGCGGCAAGGTATGTATGTAGTCGTTCGTCCTTCTGCACTTGTTGCAACCATTTTTTAGTGGCTTTGAACGTCGCACCATTGTCAGAATATAAGTTCCGGTCTCCCTCTTCGTGCGATGAATCGCTTCAGGCTTAGTATAAATTCGGCTGCTTCCATAGACTTGAGTGAGTCCAAGTGCACTGCTCTGGTGAGGCTACATCCGTATAGCGCCAGGTATGCCTTGCTTTCAGTTCTAGCTTTGGACTGGTAAAGGATAGGGCCAGCAAAATCCACGCCTACTACTTGAAAGGGTGTAGTTCCTTCTGTCCTTGTCCTTGGCAGGTTCCCTGGAGGTGGTGACTGATATGCTTGAGTCCTGAACCTCGTACAACACCAGCAGTTTCCTCTTACTCTCCTGACCAAGCGGCGTAATCTTGGGACCCAATAGATTTCTCGGACCTTAGCCATTGTTAGCGAAACTCCACCATGCAGTGTTGTTAGATGCGCCTGTTGCACCATCTTTGTATGGATGGCTGTCGGGTAGGTAGATGGGGTACTCTCCCTGGAGGGTTAGAAAACTCGCTAGGCGGGGGGTTAGGGTTAGAAAACTCGCTAGGCGGCGAGTTAGGATTAGAAAACTCGCTAGGCGGGGAATTAGGGTTAGAAAACTGGGGAGTTAGGGTTAGAAAACTCGCTAGGCGGGAATTAGGGTTAGAAAACTCGCTAGGCGGGGAGTTAGGATTGGTGTTTTGTTGGGGTTGGTATCAACCCTACAATTATTGGTAATTTAAGGCCATTGCACACCTTACTGATTATTGGCAATTCTAGGTAGGAGGATATGCTGACACGCCATGTTTAGATTCACATTATGCCTGGAACTTAGTCCTCCAGGTATATGTAGAGGTAACTGTAACGATCTAGTGCCCAATTCCTTCCGGCTGGGAACGCGCGACAATTGTAATCCAGACCAACCAACTAAGCTGCTACGGAAGTCATTGACGTGAGCTCAGGTTGCACCAGTTCTGTATATCTGGTAGTCTCTATATCAGTGTATATATACAATACACATGGTAGAAGTAGTAATCCTGGTCAATGTGTAGCCGCATAGTTTACTCAAACAATATTTGAAAATAATATTTTGAGTGTCAGAATATGATTAGACTGATACTTGTAATTTTGGGTAAAAACGATTTTATTGGTCATTTTCAGACCTTTTTATCCAATCAGACACAAGAACGTAATAAACACGTCCCGCAGCTGGTTAACATCTTATTATATGATGGTTAGTAACCAACAGTCAATCCATAATTAGTTTCTGCTAGCTAGGTAGTGACACGTAATTTTCCTAAATCATTACATCTATCTGTTCTACTTTGTAATCACCTGCAAATAACAAATGGTGATACTGATTTAGTTCACCAGTGTCACATTTTCTCAACAGGTAAAACCCATATTTCTCAATAGAGAAACGCAGGTACCACCAAGAGTAGATGATCATCCCTGCAATTGAAGCAATAATAATTACAGGTAGACCATATGAAACCCGATCAAATAATTTATTAAAGGAACTTATTTGGCAAACGTTTAAATATAGAAGAAATGATCAGAAAGCTATGTTTATGTTCAAAGTTAAATACGGCAAGGATCAAATAACGAAAATTATTAACTTCGTAGTAACAATATTAATAAAGGGGCTAAACGCTGGAATAACTTACGAAGGAATTTCAAGGTGCCGGAAATAACGGTTAAACCGTTTATAGCTATGCTTAGGGATAGTGACAATTCTTAGACATAACAGGATAGACCGATGTAACAGTTTTCATATTACTTTTAATAATTATTAATATTTTTCAATGGTGCAACATATTGTAATTAATTTAGTAATAGTTTTGTAACATAGGATTAGGATACGGCAGGATTACTGAGTGCAAATAACAAATGTTGATTTAGTTAGTATACCTGCAGTCTTGTACAATGTTTCACAAATCGAACGTATAAACATTGTTTGTTTCATTTTGATCTGATGAATGATTTAGCAACTGCACTTTATTAATCATCTTGTTGGATGATCAAAAATTAACGAACCCATAAGTTTAACGAGTATTGATCAGCTGGCACTTCAGATAGAGCCTCATCATGAATGATTTCGCAACTGTACTTTTATTAATCTTGTTGGATGATCAGAAATTAACGAACCCATAAATTCAACGAGTATTGATCTGTTGGAACTAAATCGCCATCATCGCCAAAATCATACTCCACCATCGAGTTCCATTTAAACATCCCTGAGTCTGCTTCAGTTATTCCAATTCCATGATCAGCTCTGTCACATCCACTACCACCACCACCAATCATCATTACAGAAGCATCACCAGTACTATAATCACACCAAAACCCTATGAATCCTCTGCTCTGAATACTTCCATCACATTCAGATTGTTCAAAGCCTTGCACTGTTCTGTAAGCTCCACTGTATGAAACTCCACATGTTCCTAAACACTCGTCTGTAGCCCATACTGTAGTACTTCTGAACAGACCATAACTAGATATCTTTTCTCTAAATGTTCTACCATTCAAACAATCTCCTTGTGTTGTTAATAATGAGGTATGTTGATTATCATTACTTTGTGTGATTCTAAATTCTGTACCTTTCACAAGCCAAAATGCTTGTGATATCATATCAGTATTTCCATCCGCTAGATGTATATCTCCATATGGTTCTTCTCTATCGTACCAAAAGGATCCAGTATCGTTCATCCAATTCTTGTCATCTGCATTTGAGAATCTCGCAATCAGCGTCCAATCGTTATCACAAAAAACCTGAAAATAATTTTGGATAATTCGTTTGTGTATCATCAGAAAGTATATTATAAGCCAAGTTTGAAATATTTTCATCAAGTGCATTTTGTAGTTTTTATCGTTATACCTGAAAACGTTTGGCTCCAATGGTGAGGAAGTAACCAATAGGGAGATTCTCATTTTGAATTTCATTGCAGGATGCAAATGTAGGTGCATCTAAAAACGATAAGTGAAAAATTAAGCAAAGAAGATGAGACTTTATTGAGTACGAATACAAGTAGGTGTTTCTTAAAACGGCCTACACTGAAGCCTTCTTAATAATACCAAAGTTATAGAATGTTGTTCCACCATCTGGGACCCGAGGAACTGGATATAAAATAATGGGTGTTATCGAGTGGAGATACAAGATTGTTTATCGTATATATAGAGCTGCTCACTCATGGGTGTAGCTAGTTACACAACGACCCTCTCTTTAGTTGAGATACCAGATGGTTTAACGTACAGTATAGAGCTGCTCGCTGCAGGGTGTAGCTAGTCATACAACGACCCTCTCTTTAGTTAAGATACCGGATGGTTTAACGTATATATTGTTCGTTTTATTAACGTATATACGTACAGCTCAGAGCTGCTCGCTGCAGGGTGTAGCTATAGTTACACAACGATCTCTTATATTATATTAGCGTATAGAGCTGCTCGCTGGGCGTGCCAACTTTACGTTCATTTTATTTAGCCTCGATAACGAATGTTTACATGGGAAATTGCACACTTGTCTCGGGGGTAGGTGATGTAGGGACATCCTAGAGGTAACTTTTCCTCATGTAATCACTTCAAAGTTTTGTGCATTTTGTGACGTCCATTTTGTTTACAAATTTTTTAATACTAATTATTAAGATAGCGGAATATTCAAATAAAGTACGAAAAAGAAGGAATTTTTCGAAACATCATAAACGACTGTATCTAAATAACAATGTTTACCAACTATTTGAGTGATTCGAGCCATTTTCGCCGAGAAAATCAAAGGAAATGTTTATGTCAACATTGAGGAATTTTTATCACTGTATAAAGATACCATACCGTCGTGATTTTTCTTTGTGTTTTCCTCATGAAATATTAATTAGTTTTTGAATGATAAATAAAGCTATAAACGGGTATATATAAGTAAGGTAATACCATACCATAAATTTCACAATTTAATCCTTTGTAAGAATCTTGACATAAACAAGTATGACTCTCGCAAGTAGCAATACATGTTCCACCGAATTTACAAGGATTTTCTTGGCAGACATCATAATAACTTGAATCCTGAAAAAAAATAGCTAGAGTATCAATAATAATGATAATCAGAATAATAAAGACGATATGTTGTTGATAATTATACGAATGATGATTTGATGATGATGTTGATTATGCGTATAATATACACTGTTGTAGTGAATGTGGGAGAGCTCGGACTAGACAGACGATATGTGGACGATCGTCAAGCTCATATCCTCAGAAAAATGTCAGAATCGTTTTCCTGAGGATGTGAGCTTGATGATTGTCCACATATCGTCCGATGTTGACTATGATATTAATGACGGTATTGACGATGATATTAATGATGATATTAATAATGTTATTAATGATGTTATTAATGATGATATTAATAATGACATTAACTATGATATTAATGATGATATTAATGATCTTATTAATGATCTTATAATGATGATATTAACTATGATATTAATAATGATATTAACGACGATATTATATTCACTATCATATAAATGATAGTATTAATGGTGATATTAATGATGATATTGACAATGAATGTAATGACGAATTTAATAATAATACTGACGTTGATATTAATGATGATATTAATGACATTACTGATGATGATATTAATATTAATGATGATATTAAAGATATCATTGTCATAGTGATGATAGTCATTTTGAAAATGATAAATTAATAAAACTAAATTAATAATAATAATAATAAAATGTATTAGGAATATTATACCATGTTTCAATGCTCTTACAATACCTTTTTAAAGTTACTTCAGTTACTTTTAAAACTAATTACATTTTATTATAAGATCAAAACAATTACATGTATAAAAATTATTAATTCGGAAAAAGAAAAGTTAAGTGCTGAATTAAAACTACTTAAACAGCCAGTGCTTCTAATTTGCTCTGATAATTAATTTCAGAGTTTTGCAGAAGCAACCAAGAATGTTCTATTTCATTGAGTAACGTTATTCGATTTTGAAATAAGCCTTCATTAAGGTGTTGTGGTCGACAATAGACTTCTATATTGGATATTCTATTTCTTATTAGTAGAAATGTACTATAGAGCAGCGGCCACTGACACAATAAGGTAGAGTTTTGCGAAAAATGCCTCTTCCTCATTTTTGGAAGAAATAAAGAACTTAAGTAACAAAATGGTGAGCAGGTTTCAAATGGGAATTCAGTGTCCTCCTACTGTTATCCTCCCTTTATTATTATTCATTTATTTGTATATATGTAATCCATTGTTGTATGTAATAGTTGGGAAAGTTTCATTAAATCATTAAAGCATTGGCATAACGAACTATTAAATAAAAATTTAGAGCTCTAGCTAATTATTAACATAAATAATTAATAATATCACGAATAATTAAATAGAAATTTAGAGCTCTAGATAATTATTAACATACATATCGAAGAATTAAAGAGAAATTTAGAGCTCTAGCGAATTATTAACATGCATAATAATATCACGAAGAATTAAATAGAAATTTAGAGCTCTAGCTAATTATTAACATACATAATAATATAAAGAAAAATTAAATAGAAATTTAGAGCTCTAGTTAATTATTAACATACATAATAATATAAAGAAAAATTAAATATAAATTTAGAGCTCTAGCTAATTATTAACATACATAATAATATAAAGAAGTATTAAATATAAATTTAGAGCTCTAGCTAATTATTAACATACATAATAATATCACGAAGAATTAAATAGAAATTTAGAGCTCTAGCTAATTATTAACATACATAATAATATAAAGAAAAATTAAATATAAATTTAGAGCTCTAGCTAATTATTAACATACATAATAATATCACGAATAATTAAATAGAAATTTAGAGCTCTAGCTAATTATTAACATACATAATAATATAAAGAAAAATTAAATATAAATTTAGAGCTCTAGCTAATTATTAACATACATAATAATATCACGAAGAATTAAATAGAAATTTAGAGCTCTAGTTAATTATTACCATGCATAATGATATAAAGAAAAATTAGGTAGAAATTCAGAACTATCGTTAATTATTAACATACATAATATTATAACGATCAAATAAATATAAATTTAGAGCTATAGTTAATTATTAACATGCATAATAATATAACGAATAAATAAATATAAATTTAGAGCTCTGGCTAATTATTTAAATACACATTAATAAGTGATATAAAAGTGAGCGAAGGCTCCAAGTTAGAAATTAAAAAATAAAGTACACTCATGACTGCACTTACAGACTCGTAATGTGTAAAGCCTGGTCTGGAGATATAATTACTTGGACTTTCATCTTTTGTTTTGTCCAGTAGTTCACATGTTTGAGTTGAACCAGTTTCTTTATGTTCATAGTTATAAGACTTGCATAGTTCATGATCAATACATTTGAATGCACATTCTATGGGCTTCGTAACCTTATAATTTCCTATGACATTGATCGATAAAGATTTACCTAGAGAATACAGATAAAAACAGGTAGTATAACTATTTGATTATATATATTGAACTTTTCCCATTTCTTTATTTATTTTCTTTATTTATTTATTTGAGAAAATGTTGTGCGACTCATGAAGTGCAAAGAAATACCAGATATATTATATCTCTCCCAAATTTCCTTTACGTAGTCGTAGTCTAGTATAGTATATGGCAATATACGCAACCTTTAACAGGGCACAAAAAATCGAGGAATTAACGAAAAATACTCAAGAACAAATACTCAGAAATACTCAAGAAGAAATACTGAAGAAATATATTTAAACTATATCAATGTTTAGTTTCTTGACTGAGTAAGTCTAGTTTAAATCAATTTTGTCAAATCATTCCAAAGATATCGATGATTTTCAGTTTTGCTACAACACCATGTCCTCACTGTGACGTCATAGCTCTAATTACATAAAACGTAATAACTCAGCGACGACAAATCAAAAAGCTGTAAAAGCCATTCTTCATTGTTTTAACTTTTCGTGCAAATACAATCATAAAGACTGGGGTTAATTTTCGATAAAATTTCTTGCTGGTGGCAACTTCAAACTTAAATTTTTAATTTCAATTATAACACTAATGTTTGGTTCTCAATTGTTCTGAAGTCTGCTATGATTTTCAGTACATTTACTTATTATATACTTTGAACTTAAAAAAACAAGAAACTATATCGGAATTAGCTCTCAGATCTGTTCAGTTAACTGTGTATGATGAAATATTTTTCTATTCTTAGTTCATTGCTAAAATGTATCTACATGATTAACCTACACTGCTGAGTCGACGGAAAGGTTCAATTCATGATCAAATCAACAATCTTCCATCGACTTTAATTACTGACAACCCTGCATGAATATTAAGCCATTATATTCCCGGGGGCCATGTGGCCCGAGGGTTGTGGCCCGAGGGTTATCTAACTCAGTTTAAACTTTACAGGGATTTTAATTTCTATGAGGAATGTTTTATATACTAAAATATATTGAAATTTATACCGTATTTTCTTTATTGGTGAATTGAACCGAGTTGTTCAAAACAAATATAAAACCTAGGTTTTTATACAGATACAAATTGCCATAAAACGCAGCTAAAATCACTGTAGCTGATCAAAATATTTATCGCTCAATATTTTTCACTTTCTTTGCCTCATCATGTGAAAGTAAAAATATAAAAACTTACCTTTATCTTTTCCTTTAAAGTCAGCAATCCTATCACATTCTGTACGATAAGGTTTTACTGCAAACAATATGTTAACTTGAATGACAAGAACGTAGAAAGTAACGAATGAAGACATTTGGGCTATCTCAAAATATGATTTAGTAATATTAAATACAATGCCAATATGTTCAATGTTTCTAACCAAGCACCACCATAGTCCAAAGAGAAATAACGTTTTTTAACAAACTGCTTCCTCCGGGATATCTTGTTAATAAATAATTTGATGGTTGCGTAAACTTACTAACACAGTACATAGCAACTGTTATGTGTGTAGTTGTTGGCACCTGTGTTTGTTTACCGCAAAACATAAATAATGTTGTGAGTAGAAATAAAGCTCTAAATTTGATATTATTTATTAAATAAATAGTTTAGCCAACATTATATATTATTATGTAGTTTAAAATATTGGGCTTGCAGTACAATGAATTATAAATCGAAGAGCGTAGTTTTTCAATTCAAAGCATATTAACTTGAATTCTGGATTAAAAGTGATGGATGTAACGGAGCAAAGTTTAACATTTGAAATCAAAATATCTATATGTTATATTTACCGGCATTTAGTTTTTAATAATCATTTTTAGATCAAATACAACAAGTTAAATCTTTTATGTACTATTTACAAAACGAGTTGGAGGGCTTTATCGGTGTATAAAGACGCGAGCCGAAGGCGAGCGACTTTATACACCGATAAAGCCCGATAACGAGTTTTGTAAATGGCTTCAAAAATGTCCATTAATTAGTATTTATCTATTGTGTGAAATTATTTAGCAATGCAAACGAGGGACACGCTGCAGTGCGTTTGGACTGCTGCTTGTGCGGCAGCATAGTTTTGCAGTATAATTGTGAGATGAAGCGCTTCAGGCTGGCTGAATGAGTGTTCTATCAGATTTAAAGACACTGATGTTTTATTAATGAGTGTTCTATCACATTTAAAGACACTGATGTTTTATCAATGAGTGTTCTATCACATTTAAAGACACTGATGTTTTATTAATCAGTTCTCTACTACATGGTAGAAACATTGATTAAAGATGCATTTCTTTTGTGTTTTCTTCATGCATTATTAATGAGTTTTTGAAATATATATATATATATATATAATGATTGATTCAGTTTCTTTTGTTCTCCATCGGGATATAAATCCGATATATCCCCAGAAAACAATTGAAATTTTAAATTCAAGGGCCAATATATATTATCCCCAGGGATAATATATATTGACACCCCATATCAGAAAAGCAAGTATTTGTTGCTTGACAAGTCAGGAATTTATTACATGCAGTTATAGGATAAAATGTGGGACTAATACTGAATGAAAGCGCATGCGCACGTTGTCATCGCCATGCTTGACAAGTCAGGAAATTATTATAGTTTGCATGGAGTATAAAATGTGGGACTAATACTGAATGAATGCGCATGTGGACATCGCTTACTCGCAGATCTGTTACTCGCACATCTCTTACACATGAAGCCATGTATGTTTTAAGAAACCTCACCAATCATGATATAAGTCGGTTATATACCTCGACCTCGGGATATATGTTATTTATATCCCTCGGCCCTCGTGATATAAATAACATATCCCTCTGTCTCGGTATATATATATATATATTAATTTTTTTTCGTATGACAAGCGTCGCTTCCCACACTCATCAAGTGATTATAGCGTCTTATGTAGATGCCTAGGAAACTTGAATATATTACACATGTGACGTCATTTTGATAAGATGCGGTTTAGGTTTACAGAGTTACGAATGATGTTGAAATCTGGTCGGTTATTTGTTAGTGTTTATACATAGTAAGTGTTCTTTCCTGTATCTACAGTACATTTCGATATAAGTTCGTTTCTAGTGTTTAGTGAGCATAGCTCTGGATGGCAAATTATAATAAATTTTTCATAAAGGCACAGGTTGGATCTTTTTGTTTTTTTGGAATAGGGCCTGCATCGTTTAATTATTTTCGATTTGACTGAGTATCGGACATCTGAATCCTTTAGGATCCAAATGTGCTTACTCGGTTCAGTAGCATGCTTGCGTTGCTGATTTCTGAAGGAGCTGGTGTGGTTGTTAAATTTGGTCTTGAATGTATCCTCAGTGAGTCCGACGTAGGTTTTTTCTTCACTGTTGTCCTCTCGTTTTACTGTACCTTGGTAAACTATTCAGTTTGGCATTTCCCAGAGAGTGGGCAGTCTTTTTTGGCGGCAATTACAATCTCTATTTGAAGTTGGGTTGGTTTGTGATAATTCTTTATTAAGTAAAGATTTCCATATATATGAAGCCATATTTGGCTTCTTGTTTTAACTTTCCATTTATTTAAAAAGTCCATTGATTTAGTCTGTGGTCAGTGTAACCAAAATAATATATACTTAAAGATGAATAACAGTCTTACTGCGCATGTGTGTCGTTTGTTTGTTTGTAAGGCCCACGCAAAATAATGCTTTGAATGTAATTGAATATATATATATTATATATATATATAATATATATAATATATATATAATAATATATATAATATATATATATATATATATATATATATATATATAATATATATATATATATATATATATATATATATATATATATATATATATATATATATATATATATATATATATATAATTATATATATATATATATATATATATATATATATATATATATATATATATATATATATATATATATATATATATATATATATATATATATATATATATATATATATATATATATATATATATATATATATATATATATATATATATATATAACGTCTCTAGAGATTTCTAACTAAAGGGACATACGCTCGGGGGAATTCTCGAGTCACATCATTCGTCTAAAGATAATGAAGCAGTTAATAAACACAAGGACTTCCCCCGAGCGTATGTCCCTTTACTAAAGGCTTTAGTTAGAAATCTCTAGAGACGTTTAACATCTTGTATAAAAGTATAGTTCCGTTTTAATCTTGTAAACAATTTTTTAACTCTGACGAAGGTCGTAGGTAACGGCAGAAAATTTATATATATATATATATAGCTATACATAATATATAATAAAAATTTACATAAATTTACTTGAAAATTATCCTACTAATAATTAACATGACATATATTTAATGCGTTTCTTTGAACGGTATTCGCATCTTTTGTTTAGCCCTAATGGTGTAAAGTATAAGCAATTGGGCTGTCCAATATGCCTCTCTGGCTAATCAGAAGTTCTTCAACATTGTCTTTATTTAAAATAGCTTCAATTACTATAAACTCAAAATCCTCTAAGACATGAGGAGTTTTATTAAAATGTGTGGCAACCTCACAGGTATTTTTACCGGTAACCATTACCGATTTATGATTACGAAATCGAACTTTAAACTGGTTATTATAGTGGATCCCACATGCTGCAATTTGCACTTCTTGCAAGAAACTAAATATATAACCCCCAGAGGAAGTACAAGAAAGCGCCTGCTTCATCTTATAAAAGCAGCCTGTGGCATAACTGGTAAAATTCTCAGCTTCTGCCAAATAATTTTTACATAGGTCACATTTCTTTATACATTTAAAACAACCTAACTTATAACCGAGTCATCTCCAGTATCGTCGGCCTTTTTCCTAAACTTAGAAGGCGCTAATATATCCTTCAAATTCTTCGTTCTCCTTTGGCAGGCACAAAGTACAAAACAGCAGGTATGATGGACTTAGGCAGAAATATATCTCTTAACAACGGCGACGATTCCAATAAATTCACGTTTCTCTTAATAATTTTACTGATGTCTGGAAGTCTTGGGTTTCAAAATATCAGTCCTATCTTTCCGCATGCCCTTTTCAAATTGTTTATCCACCAATTCATTATCGTAATTTTGCTGTTTTAAATGCGATTTGTACTCAATGCAAGCTTTCTCCAAATATTCATTGGTGAAACAATTCCGCTTAATTCTCAAAGCAACTCCATAGGGGATGGCCTTCTTGCAATGGTAAGGATGCGAGCTCGAAAATGGTAAATATAGATGACTGTCGGTTTGGCATAAATATCAGTGACCACATAACCATTTTGGAGATGCAAGGTGAGATCAAGATCATTCTTACAGCCATTAGGGCTAAACAAAAGATGCAAATACCGTTCAAAGAAACGCATTAAATATATGTCATGTAGTTAATTATTACTAGGATCATTTTTAAGTAAATTTATGTAAAGTTTTATTATATATTATGTATTTAACTGAAGAAGAACGAATGTTAGAAATATTTTAAAATTTATCTGGACTCGTTAGAAGTATTCTTGCTCTTTGTCTCTCATCAATTCAAGTATAATAATATCCAAGAGCATAACCTGTATCCATGTTTGTGGATCCTTCTGCTAGGAGCATCATCGTTTTGGTCTGCCTGTTCTTTTTAAAATTCAACATATATATATATATATATATATATATATATATATACGGTATATATATATATATATATATATATATATATATATATATATATATATATATATATATCGAACGTTTAGGCAATCATACAACTCCCGATCAGATTCAAGGAGTGGGAATTGAAATGGGAATGGCTAGGATGGAATAACTAATGAAATTTAGGGTTGTGAAGGTGGAAGATGTTAGAGTTAGGGGTCTAAGAGAGAAAATAAAGTCGATGCTATTCAATAGTTTATTGTTTTATATATATCAAGTATGTATTTCATATTTATATCGTCGATCATTGATCATTAAGTGACTATATGCAGTACATTCACATATTTTGCCTAATAAATCAGGAAACATATTGCCATCGAATAACCTTGTTTCACTTGATATTTTACTTGTAAATGAGACTCTCTCAAAATGTTCTTTATCTCAGTTGACAATTTAGCCTTCATTTGGGGCTGGTGTTTACACTGTCAAAGTTTCTTTGAGTTCTAATTTGATCACAGAACTTTGAAAGGTGTTTACAATAACAATGCACACTTTGATCAAACTATATACTTTGATAGTTTGATCAAATAAACTTTGATATAGTTACAGTGTAAACCAGGGTTTAAGGCTGGTTTATACTATCAGAGTTTCTTTGATAAAAGTATAGTTTGATCAAAGTGTTTGATAGTGCAAATATCTTTCAAAGACTGTGTGGTTCCTTTGAAGTTCATGGATCAAATTAGAACAAGCTCAATCTACTTTGATCAAAGAAACTTTGACAGTGTAAACCAGCCCTAACAGACCATCAACCACAGGTGTATGCTTGACAATATTTTGTAGTTGTTTAAAGGGCCTGTTTTTATGGAAACAAGTTACTTGATGTTTATATATGGAGTCTATAGTTACTTGTTTAGGAAATTTCTCCCCAGTCTTGTTATATATTAATTACATATATCAATCGAACCAGTACATCATTGTAACCTTCGCTCTTCATCTGAGTCTCGGTAGCTCAATGGTTAGAGCGTCTCACCAGCAATCAGAAGGTTACAGTTTCGATTCCTCTGTGTGATAATTTTTTTGAGGACATGAGCTTGACGATCGTCTATGTATCATCTGATTATTATTTTCATTATCACAATTATTATAAGTCATAAAGAAACACTATAATTTCCGATTTAAAATATGGGATGTAATTTTGGGTGTCATGAAAACCAGAACTAGTACCGTACTTGCAAAAAGTATGAAGTACATTTGTTCCATTATCAAATTGTTGTGTGAAGTTAATCTTGGGCGATGTAATCTCGTGCAGTTTTACCAAATGATTATGGCATCATTATTAGATATCTTTTTTCAGTTACCAGTATTTTTTATTAATATAAGTTGTAGTTATATAAGGATTGCAAGTGGCCAGGATTGCTAATAAAGCTATCACTATCACGTAATCATAGCTGATCAATCAAGACTTATGGTCAATGGAGATATGGTCTGGAAACACAGCAAACTTCAAAGCGGTTAACAAATGATCTGCGATTAATGTCAGGCTGTATACCTCACATATACCTCACCATGCGTAAATCCTTTGTTTTAGATTTATTACTCAGGCTACCTGCTGTACTCCAGGTTTTGGCAGTGTTTCTGTGTTATTTTCCTATCTATGTTGCGATAATGGCTGACTAAGCAGTTATACCTTTTGCATCAATTGCATCATATTTCCCTGCGCTGGCTAAAGTAGCCCGAGTTAACGCCTAGCGGGCGTCTTGTTTTTCTGTTAAAACGTCATTCAAAATGCAGGAAATAGCCGTTTCGGAGCCTTAGAATTCAAGAAAAAAGCTTTATATATTAAAAAAGTCAAACCCGACCTCAATATCAAGTCCAACACGTCAACACAATATTCAGCTTATACTTTCATTTCACTCTTTCTCCATGCAGTATATTTTTTGTTTTGTTTATAATTTTTGGCTTAGTATATCCTTTAATTATCTGTCTACACTTTATCTCATTAACTAAAATACCATACATATGTTAATCCTTTAATGATAGCATTATAAAATTATTGAATGTAAACATATTAATCATTTATGTATATTAATAGTTTTGCCCGTTGACCGTTAGCACCGTTGTAATTTGGATTTGAATTATATTGCTGGGTATATTATAGGTAATATTTGGCATTTCACTCGATCAAACTACATGTTGAAAGGATTTATGGTGAAGGAAAATTTCGAGTGTTAGAATACATACATTTTAAGACCAATTTATATATATATATATATATATATATATATATATATATATATATATTCGGTGGCAACGATAACCGCAAGCGACAAGAAAAGCGTCTCATTTTTAAACTTGGCACCACACATCCTCTTGGTCTTAACGAACGTTTTTCTTTTATTTAACTTCCTAAAAGTTTTTTATTATTTTAGTTTGCTTGGAACTTTTTATTATTAGCTTATGCACTTTCATTGCTTTTCAAGTCTTTGCTTCTATTATTATCGCCTAATCCCCTTGAATATTGGACCTGTCATTTTTCCCACCCCCTCAGTCTGCTTATTGATCGACTTTAAAAATAGCAAATGATTTAACTTTTCCCATCTCATTAATTATTAGTTAGTTTATTTCCCGTGCATTTGATTGGCTACTTTCTACCTGTGACACCCTTTTGGCATTATATAAGCCCTATTTATTTTATTTTATCTCGTCTTACTCTGATGAAGGGCTCCGCTCGAAACGTCAGTATCTCGTCACTAAATTCTTGGCAGTTTACCACCTTTTCACTTTGCTATATATTCAAAACACTGTCTACGCAGCACTCTACTTTTTTACTACTCTCGGATATTCTATATACCGCTGCGACATGCCTAACCTTAAGAAGTTTCGTCAAAGTCTCCGTCACGAAATGGTAAGTTATTTGCTTCCTTTTTTACCGTCGATCAGTAATCATGCTCTACGTTTGTTTGACCTTATTTTATCTAAAACCCGTTTTTCCAGTCACATTACTTTTATTAGTCGTTGTTTATATCGGGGGGTTATTCCCTACGGTTTTAGGTCCTCTTTTGATTTATTGTCTTTTAATCTCCCCGCTATCGATCGTCGTTATTCCCATCACATATCAGCGGCTTGTTCGAGTCATTCCCGTCGTTTGATGCGTATCACTATTAAATCTATGTCCAGTAATTTACAACATACTGATGACGACATCTCGGGATGTAAGTCCTCTCTCTCCCAGGTCTGCCCACCTATTTTGTTTACCGCTATCGTTCAACAAATTCGCATGCTAAATTCCAGAATCTATGTTTTTCTTAAAGACGTTAAGGCGTCCAAATTGGCCAAATTGCTGGGTCCCTCCCCGAATCCCTCCCAAAGCACTAGTTCCTCTAACGAAGTCACTCGTCTAGTTTTCACTATTCCCTCTGATTTGCCATTATCTGACCCCGAGAGATCTGTTCTTGCGAAAGGTCTCAAGTTTGTTCCCAACTCCGGGCCCATCGATCTATTTTCAGTTAAAGAGGATACCGAATCTTTCTTCCGCCGCATGCGCCTCAAAGCCTTTTTTCATGATAAGCCCACTTTCAATAGCAATAAGGATATTTTCGAAGAACTCAACCCCAAGAAGTCGTCTTGGTCTCCATCCGAAGGCGATTTTTCTTCCCTTGATCTTTTCGTAAGACAATGCCGCCATGACATTGATAAATTGCACCCTCCGCGCAGAAAACAAGTTCATAACCTCAACAAAGAAGAGCTTCTAGCTTTGAATTCATTACGATGCCGAAATGACGTTGTCATAAAACCTGCGGACAAAGGTGGCGCTGTAGTTGTCTGGAGAGCGGACTTGTATCGACAAGAGGCTCTTCGTCAACTCAGCGACACCATCTTTTATACTAAGTTAAATTCCGATCCCACTCAATCTCACCAAAAATCCGTCAAAACTACCATCAAGAATTTCATCCAAGCCGGTGAATTGCCTGCCTCTGCATCTAACCTTATACTAACAACCCCCAGAACGCCTGTCATATATTTCCTACCTAAAATCCATAAACCTAACAATCCTGGCAGGCCGATTGTTTCCGCTTGTAGTTGCCCCACCGAGCTCGTTTCCAGTTTTCTAGACAACGTTATGTATCCTTTGGTTAAGAAGTTGCCTTCTTATATCAAAGATACTAAACATGCCTTGCAAATTTTCGACCAGTTACGTTTCAGTAGTTCCGATAAATTTATTTTCACGATGGACGTCAAGTCCTTATACACCGTCATTCCCCATTGTGATGGCCTTGAAGCTCTGAAGTTTTTCTTTGATCAGCGCACTAATTTAGAACCCTCCACAACCACGTTACTCCGCTTAGCAGAACTAGTGCTTACCCTTAACAATTTTTCGTTTGATGGCGAACATTATCAACAAATAAGTGGTGTTGCGATGGGCACCAAAATGGGTCCAAGCTATGCTAACTTATTTGTTGGTTATGTTGAAAAACAGATCTTTGAACAATACACGGGTCCCTTGCCTGATTTTTTTCGGAAGATTTATCGATGACTGTTTAGGAACAGCGTCGTGTTCACGTGTCCTTTTAGAGCAGTTCATCAACTTTGTTGATGATTTTCATCCTGCTCTGAAGTTCACGTGGGAAATCAGCGAGACCTCTGTGTCGTTCCTTGATATTTTAATTTCGATTAATGGTGATTCGCTGAAAACGTCGGTCTCGTACAAGCTTACTGACTCCCATAGTTATCTTCTATTTTCATCCTCTCATCCCAACCACACTAAGCAATCCATCCCTTACTCTCAATTCTTGCGTCTTCGCCGCTTATGTAGCGACGACCAAGATTTTCAAGTCAAATCAATGGAAATGAGATCTTTTTTTTGTCCAACGTGGTTACCCTACCAACCTTTTAGACCTCGCCGTTCAGAAAGCTTTTCTCGTCCCCCGTTTAGACGCCCTTGAACCATCTTTGGAACGAGTTTCAAACAATAAAATTCCTTTAGTTCTAACATTTCATCCTTTCAATTTTAAAGTTAAAAATATTATTAATCGGAATTTTCACATTTTACAAAATGATCCTGAGACGTCAGCCATTTTCACCGACAACCCTTTGGTATCTTTTCGCCGTAATAAAAACATTCGTGACTCCTTAGTACATAGTGCCCTTAAACAAAATACCTCGGCACCAGCGGGAACATTTTCTTGCGGCCGTTCCCGCTGTAACACATGCGCTTTTCTCAATCCCACCACAGTTATTACTGCCCCCAAATTCGACCACACAATCCGTCATGCTTTTTCATGCACGTCCACCAACATAATTTATTGCATTTCTTGCGATAAATGCCCTAAAATCTACATCGGTGAAACTGGGCGACGTCTTTCAGACAGGTTTGCTGAACATCTTCGTTCCGTGAGGATCAATGATGGTGACAAACCTGTAGCCCGCCATTTCAACAGCTCCAACCATTTGGTTTCAGACATGAAAGTCTGTGCCATCCTTCCCATTTCCGGTGGCAACGATAACCGCAAGCGACAAGAAAAGCGTCTCATTTTTAAACTTGGCACCACACATCCTCTTGGTCTTAACGAACGTTTTTCTTTTATTTAACTTCCTAAAAGTTTTTTATTATTTTAGTTTGCTTGGAACTTTTTATTATTAGCTTATGCACTTTCATTGCTTTTCAAGTCTTTGCTTCTATTATTATCGCCTAATCCCCTTGAATATTGGACCTGTCATTTTTCCCACCCCCTCAGTCTGCTTATTGATCGACTTTAAAAATAGCAAATGATTTAACTTTTCCCATCTCATTAATTATTAGTTAGTTTATTTCCCGTGCATTTGATTGGCTACTTTCTACCTGTGACACCCTTTTGGCATTATATAAGCCCTATTTATTTTATTTTATCTCGTCTTACTCTGATGAAGGGCTCCGCTCGAAACGTCAGTATCTCGTCACTAAATTCTTGGCAGTTTACCACCTTTTCACTTTGCTATATATTCAAAACACTGTCTACGCAGCACTCTACTTTATATATATATATATATATATATATATATATATATATATATATATATATATATATATATATATATATATATATATATATATATAATATGAAAGATCTCGTAAAATGATAAAGTAACACCTTTTACAACTTTTCCGTATTTTACTGTGTTTTTGAAATATTTCAGTTTGTTTGATATGTAAATGAGATGGTCTCATTATCAAGGTAGAGAATTTTCACTCATTAAAATATTCAGACGTCTTCCAAATACGGAAAAGTTGTAAAAGGTGTTACTATATCATTTACGAGTTCTTCCATATTAGACCTACTTTGTCCTTTAATATGCTTTGAATTGAAAAACTATACGCTCTTCGATTCATGATTCCGTCTACTGCAGCAAGCCAATATTTTAAACTACATAATAATATATAATGTTGGCTAAACTATTTATTTAATAAATAGTATCAAATTTAGAGCTTTATTTCTACTCACAACATTATTTATGTTTTGCGGTAAACAAACACAGGTGCCAACAACTGCACACATAACAGTTGCTATGTACTGTGTTAGTAAGTTTACGCAACTATCAAATTATTTATTAACAAGATATCCCAGAGGAAGCAGCCTTGTTAAAAAACGTTATTTCTCTTTGGACTATGGCGGTGCTTAGTTAGAAACATTAAACATATTGGCATTGTATTTCATATTACTAAATCATATTTTGAGATAGCCCAAATGTCTTCATTCGTTACTTTCTACGTTCTTGTCATTCAAGTTAACATATTGTTTGCAGTAAAACCTTATCGTACAGAATGTGATAGGATTGCTGACTTTAAAGGAATAGATAAAGGTAAGTTTTTATATTTTTACTTTCAATGATGATTATGAGGCAAAGGAAAGGGAAAAATATTGAGCAACAAATATTTTGAGTGGCTGTAAGTATTATGGACTTTAAAATCTACGATGCGGTAACCAGACGACGCGGCCCTTCCAAATATTAACAAGCAGTGTGAATTTAAGCATTTGAAAGAAGCCATCGTAAATTGACTACCATATATGAGGTTTAAAGCTTGTTTTATAATTTCCAAAACGTTCAATACCTGCTAAACTTAACGATTGTTAGCTCTCGTCTCTCAGAGTCGTCCTGAAGAAATGAAAATACTCAGAGTTGCGTTGTAAATGTTGAAAATAATCTTGGGATTACAAATTATTCATTCCATTTGTTTAACATAAATAATTTTTTTGTTTTGAAGGACATGTCGTCTATCATGTTGCCTAGAAAACCTTGATTTCTTTAGAAATACTCTTGTATTAATTTTTATCAATCTTGTGTTGATTATATCTAAAATAAATAGACTAACAAAATACAATCATGTTGAACAATCTGAGAGTAATGCAGATTTGTTAAAATTTGAGTTGGTTTCTTTATTTCTCTCGTATTGTTTCGTTGTATCTGTATAAAAATCCAGGCTTTATATTTGTAATGAACAACTCGGTTCAATTCACCAATAAAGCAAATATGGTATAAATTTCAATATCTTTTAGTATATGAAACATTCCTCATAGAAATAAAAACCCTGTAAAGTTTAAAATGAGTTAGATAATCACCACGAACCTCGGCATTTATCCATATATTACAACCCTCGGCCACATAGCCCCCAAGAATATAATGGCTTAATATCCATGCAGGGTTGTCAGTAATTAAAGTCGACGGGAATTGATGATTCGATCATGAATTGAACTTTTCCATTGACTCAGCAGTGTAGGTTAATCATGTAAATACATTTTAGCAATGAACTAAGAATAGAATTTTTTTATCATACCCAGTTAACTGAACTGATCTGAGAGCTAATTCAGATATAGTTTCTTGTTTTTTAAGTTCAAATTATGTAATAAGTAAATGTACTGAAATTCATAGACAGAACAAGTTTGAACCAAACATTAATGATATAATTGAAATTAAAAATTTAAGTTTGAAGTTGCCACCAGCAAGAAATACGAACAACAACACAGGATTGAATATGTTTCATAAAGTGCTTATGCATCGAAAATTTACCCCAGTTTTTTATGATTGTATTTGTAAGAAAAGTTAAAATAATGAAGAATGGCTTTTACAGCTTTTTCATTTGTCATCCTGTTCTTGAGTTATTACATTTTATGTAATTAGAGCTATGACGTCACAGTGAGGACAAACTGAAAATCATCGATATCTTTCGATTGATGTGACAAAATTGACTCAAACTTTGTAGACTTACTCAGTCAAGAAAACTAAATATTGATATAGTTTAGATATATTTCTTCTTAACTATTTTGTCGCAGGAATTCTTAATTTCGTTAATTCCTCAATTTGTTGTGCCCTGTTAAAGGTAAAGGAAATTTGGGAGAGATTACACTTCATGAGTCGCACAACATTTTCTCTAATAAATCAATAAGGAAAATAAATAAATAAAGGATCGATATAAGTTCAATATATATAACCGAATAGCTATACTACTCCGTTAATCTCTAGTTTTTATCTGTATTCTCTAGGTAAATCTTTATCGATCAATGTCATAGCAAATTATCAGGTTACGAAGCCCATGGAATGTGCATTCAAATGCATTGATCATGAACTATGCAAGTCTTATAACTACGAACATAAAGAAACTGGTTCAACTCAAACATGTGAACTACTGGACAAAACAAAAGATGAAAGTCCAAGTGATTATATCTCCAGGTCAGGGTTTACACATTACGAGTCTGTAAGTGCAGTCATGAGTATAATTTATTGTTTAATATCTGAAGAAGATCCTTAATTAATATCATAACTAATATCATAGTCAATATCATCATCAATATCGTCATTAATATCGTCATTAATATCATCATTAATATCATCATTAATATCATAATTAATATCATAATTAATATCATCATTAATATCATCATTAATATCATCATTAATATCATAATTAATATCATCATTAATATCATCATTAATATCATTATTAATATCATCATTAATACCATCATTAATATCTTCATTAATATCATCATTAATATCATCATTAATATCATAATTAATATCATCATTAATATCATAATTAATATCATAATTAATATCATAATTAATATCATCATTAGTGTCATAATTAATATCATCATTAATATCATAATTAATATCATCATTAATATCGTCATTAATATCACAATTAATATCATCATTAATATCATAATTAATATCATAATTAATATCATAATTAATATCATAATTAATATCATCATTAATATCATAATTAATATCATCATTAATATCATAATTAATATCATCATTAATATCATAATTAATATCATCATTAATATCATAATTAATATCATCACTAGTGTCATGGTCAACATCATCATTAATATCATCATTAATATCATGTAAGCTGAAGGTCTACCTCGGTCTGTTCATGTCTGTTTCATACATGTAAAAGCGCTTTGAGACAATGTGATAAAGCGCTATATAAGAATTAATGGTTAATATCATAATTAATATCGTCATTAATATCATCATCAATATCATCATTAATATCATCATTAATATCATAATTAATATCATCATTAATATAATCATTAATATCATCATTAATAACATAGTCAATATCATATTTAATATCGTCATTAATATCATCGTCAACATCACCATTAATATCACCATTAATATCATCATTAATATCATCATTAATATCATCATTAATATTATATCATCATTAATATCATAATCAATACCATCATTAATATCATCATTATCATTATTAATATCGTCATTAATATCATCATTAATATCATCAGTAATACCATTATTAACATCATCATCAATATCATAATCAATGTCATAGTCAATTCATCATTAGTATCATAATCAAAAAATCATCAATATCATCATTTATATAATTATCTATAACATATCGTCTTTATTATTATTATTATCATTATTATTTATGCTCTAGCTATTTTTCTGCAGGATTCAAGTTATTACGATGTCTGCCAAGAAAATCCTTGTAAATTCGGTGGAACATGTATTGCTACTTGCGAGAGTCATACTTGTTTATGTCAAGATTCTTACAAAGGATTAAATTGTGAAATTTATGGTATGGTATTACCTTACTTATATATACCCGTTTACAGCTTTATTTATCATTTAAAAACTAATTAATAATCCATGAGGAAAACACAAAGAAACATCACGACCGTATCATACGTCGATAAAGATTCGTCCTGATTTACATAAACGCCGTATCGGCGAAAATGGCTCAAATCTCTCAAATAGTTGGTAAACATGGTTATTTAGATACAGTCGTTTTTAAGTCGTTCAAAACACTGGCAGTAGTGTTCTATCCGTGTTATACCGTGTTATATTTATCAATAACGCAATGTAACAAGCAGTGTAAAGCACATATATACCCATGATGCAATGCACATTCGTGGCAAGCAAACACCAAAAATTCATTAATGTGACGTTTTGTTCGAGCAAAGAGATTAGTACGACGTAGCGTAATTGCGTTGTTTCGAAAATTTTATTATAAATTTGACAAAAAAGTCAGCCACTATAGTGTAAAGTAACGATGGCAAGTTTTAGACTGTGTTTATTAAAATGCACATGAAACCAAATTTTTTATGTGTTGTTTGTATGATTCAATACTTCTAAAATCTATATTCGACCATTTAGCGAGTTCATTTACAATTGATCAGCCATACATTTTCCTCTAAATGTCGGTAATTTCAATAAAAACTTGTCCGGAGACTGGGACCAAGTTGCAAACTGACGTCACGTTGTTTTCAAAGGTGCGAAAGGCAAATCGAAGGCTTGATATTTTCCCATTGTTCAGTTTCAAAAACTTCCTGCTTTTCTTCATTTATTTGAATATTCCACTATCTTAATTACTATTAAATATTCATAATTCCTCCTTTTCGTACTTTAGTTGAATATTCCACTATCTCAATTAGTATTAAAAATTTGCAAACAATGTGACGTCACATCTAGCCGCACAAAATGGCAATAACTTTTGAAGTGTTTACATGAGGAAAAGTTGGAAGATACTAGGTGTCATCGACCTAAACCAGGTGCGCCAACAATCAGTCATCCAGGTGTCAGCGGTATATTAAATTTCCGGTCGTTTTCAACGTGGGCCATGTTTAAGACATCGTTTCTTTACTTTTCGTAACCAAAATCGGTTAATATGTCAAAATACAGCGGGGGTTAGGAAGACATTTAAGGCGGGGGTTAGGGTTAGAAAACTCATTAGGCGGGGGGTTATGGTTAGGATCTAAGTTGTTTTGGGTTAGCAGTTCTATGATGTATATCATAAACAACTTAAATCCCATAGAACTGCTAATCCCAAAACAACTTAGATCCTAACCCTAACCTCCGGCTGTACTTTGACGTATTAACCACATTTTGGTTACGAAAAAGAAAGAAACAATGTCTTAAACATGTCCTCTAAGAAATGAACAGATTAACAGAAATTTAATATACCGCTGACACCTGGATGACTGATTGTTGGCGCACCTGGTTTAGGTCGATGACATCTAGTATCTTCCGGAAAAGTTACCTCTGGGATATCCCTACCCCCGAGACAAGTGTGAAATTCCCCATGTAAACACTCGTTATCGAGGCTAAATAAAATGAACGTGAAGTTGGCACGCCCAGCGAGCAGCTCTATACGCTAAACCATCTGGTATATCCACTAAAGAGAGGGTCGTTGTGTAACTAGCTACACCCAGCGAGCAGCTCTATATATACGTTAAACCATCTGGTATATATCTCCACTAAAGTGAGGGTCGCTGCGTGACTAGCTACATCCTGCAGCGAGCAGCTCTATATGCTAAACCATCTGGTATCTCAACGTACTAAAGAGAGGATCGTTGCGTGACTAGCTACACCCTACAGCGAGCAGCTCTATATATATACGTTAAGCCATCTGCTATATATCTCCACTAAAGTGACACCCTGCAGCGAGCAACTCTATATGCTAAACCATCTGGTATCTCCAATAAGAGAGCGTCGTTGCGTGACTAGCTACACCCTGCAGCGAGCAGCTATATATATATATACGCTAAACCATCTGGTATCTCAACTAAAGAGAGGGTCGTTGCGTGACTAGCTACACCCAGCGAGCAGCTCTATACGTTAAACCATGTGGTATCTCGACTAAGAGAGCGTCGTTGCGTGACTAGCTACACCCTACAGTGAGCAGCTCTATATATACGATAAACCATCTTGTATCTCCTCTACTCGATAACACCCATTATTTTATATCTGTTCCTCGGCTCCCAGATGGTGGAACAACATTCTATAACTTTGGAAGAAACACTACTACTTGTATTCGTACTCAATAATATAGTCTCGTCTTCTTTGCTTAGCTTTCACTTATCGTTTTTAGATGGACCTATATTTGCATCCTGCAATGAAATACAAAACGAGAATCTCCCTCTTGGTTACTTCCTCACCATTGGAGCCAAACGTTTTCAGGTATAACGATAAAAACTGAATGCTTAATCACTTGATGAAAATATTTCAAACTTGGCTTATAATATACTTTCTGACGATACACAAACTAATTATCCAAATTTATTTTAAAGATTTTTTGTGATAACGATTGGACCCTGATTGCGAGATTCTCAAATGCAGATGACAAGAATTGGATGAAAGATACTGGATCCTTTTGGTACGATAGAGAAGAACCATATGGAGATATACATCTAGCTGACGTAAATACTGATATGATATCACAAGCATTTTGGCTTGTGAAAGGTACAGAATTTAGAATCACACAAAGTAATGATAATCAACATACCTCATTATTAACAACACAAGGAGATTGTTTGAATGGTAGAACATTTAGAGAAAAGATATCTAGTTATGGTCTGTTCAGAAGTACTACAGGATGGGCTACAGACGAGTGTTTAGGAACATGTGGAGTTTCATACAGTGGAGCTTACAGAACAGTGCAAGGCTTTGAGCAATCTGAATGTGATGGAAGTATTCAGAGCAGAGGAGTTATAGGGTTTTGGTGTCAATATGGTGGTGGTGATGCTTCTGTAATGATGATTGGTGGTGGTGGTATTGGATGTGACAGAGCTGATCATGGAATTGGAATAACTGAATCAGACTCAGCGATGTTTGAAGATGGCTCAGCGGAGTATGATTTTGGCGATGATGGTAATGCTGGTCATTCAACAGATCAATACTCGTTGAACTTGTGGGTTCGTTAATTTCTGATCATCCAAACAAGATTAATAAAGCTACAGTTGCGAAATCATTCATGATGAAGCTCTATCTGAAGTTCCAACAGATTAATACTCGTTCAACTTGTGGGTTCGTTAATTTTTGATCATCCAACAAGAATCAATCACTCCATAGTACTCCCTATTGTTCGTAATACTAGTCACCTACTAGATCATATACTAGTAATATAACTAAGTTTATTCCACGCAAATGTAAAACTACCAAAGATCTTTTATTGTTAGAACTTATAGAATCTGAAACTATATATCTCGCAGATGAACTTAATTTTAATATATGGTCAACTTAGATTCATTGAAATTAGTTATATACAACTATTATAAAGAATCCTTAGTAACTAAAAACCCTGATAACCCGCGTATACCTTGAGGACGGTCTGCCTGATGTGTAACTGTGCACGACCGCTTATTCATCCTATTACTTGCTGTATGTAATTTTTATGTTTTTCGTACTGATTATTATTACTATATTTGTTATGTACTATTTAAAAAACGAGCAGCAGTGTTTTATCAGATATAAAGCACGAGGGCGTAGCCCGAGTGTTTTATATCTGATAAAACACGTGATGCGAGTTTTTTGAATGGCTTCAAAAACTGTGAATGAGAAACATGGATTTTAAATAGAAAATAAAATCTCTAGGGAATAGCAACTTGGTTGTCCTCTACCAAAAATTTGAATATGAATTTTAAATGCCGAGGCGTGGTAATGCCGAAGCCTACATTCTCGGCAGCGTTTGTCTTTGATATGCCTCCAAAGCGAAGATTTCGATAACCAAAAAACGAAGAGCAAGAAAAGCGTGTGAGTACTATTTTAGGACCTCCAAGGAATATAACAGAGAGGGCGAACAGTGATTTGAAAGAAGAATGTAAGGATTTAATAGACTTCAGTTTGGCTGATTTTAGATTTGACGTTGCCGACGAAATGTTGAGTAATTTCCCGATGCGTGCGAGTGAAGGTGAGAGGGTATCAAATGTTAACACGAACATGTCGAGTTGTGTGTTCAATAATTGTACTTTCAATTTTGCTGAAAAGTGATTCTTGTAAAGAGCCAGATCGTGGTAGTTCTTAAATTTGAATGTTGTTGTGCGAGAATTATCATTATGTGTTGAAACTATAATTATGTTAATGTAAAATACGATCTTTATACAAAAAATCTTTATATACAAATCTTTATATAAAAAATCTTTATATGAAAATCTTTATTCACGAGAAGTATTGTGTTTCTGCATGAATAAGTGTGCTTTAGCTATTATAAAGACGCATGCATGTGACTAATTTCGTAGCAGCAATTGGATAGTTGGTTTATGAATTATTAATGAGTTTTTGAATGATATTTGTTATTGTACTCGGGCCCGCAGTAATTGGCTGTTGCGGTGACCCTGCTACGTATTTGCTACAGTAATCTCATTTTAGTTATGTTATGTTATGTATTATTGGCGAATCTAACAAAATAAAATAAATATGATTAATAAAGTACAGTTGCGAAATAATTTATCAGATCAAAATAAAACAAACAATGCGTATACGTTTGGTTTGTGAAACATTGTACAAGACAGGTATACTAACTAAATACCTGCAGGTGTCATATTTTCTCAACAGGTAAAACCCACAATTCTCAATAGAGAATTGCGGGTACCACCCAGCGTAGATCCCTGCAATCCCAATCAATAATTTTATTGATCCTGACCATAATCTTAACCCTAGTTCTAATCCTAACCCCCCGCATTAAGTTTTATTCTAACCCTAATCCCCGCCTTTAGTTTCAAAACCGCCGTCTCTCCTACCTACATCCCACTGATCTCAAAAATACGACTGCATGATTGAGATTTTTATCTTTGTATCTGATGAGCTGATTTTGAAGCTTGCATATTTTCATAATGTAAATTGACGAGAGATCATTAGAAGCTCCGAGTTTGCAAGCAAATCAAACTGTGACGCTCGTAAAATAGGTTTAGTGTCCGGCCAACATTAAATGCATAAAATCTTGAACCTAATTTGACGTCTCATATTAGGCTTCTCTCACTGCATAATTCGAGCCAATGGCGGCCCTTACTAAGGGACCAAAGTCGCAGTAAATCTCTAGGTAGGCCATGTATAGTTTTACCCAGTAATTTAAAAAAATGTCTTCTGATCTTCTTTATAGTAAAATTATTTTATTTTGTCGATGGTTACCATTGGTAAGAGCACATAATCCAACAAACCTCAGTTGGTCCCTTAGTAATGGCGGACTTCCGGCTTCATTTTCTGAACAATAGTTTTTCGATTTAGTCTTCTTTCAAGATCAGTGCCTACATCCGCTTAGGAATTCCGTAGACTTATAAATTAATGCAATAGAAAATGCTTGTGGGATTATTTGGGATTGCAGGGATGATCATCTACTCTTGGTGGTACCTCATGCGTTTCTCTATTGAGAAATATGGGTTTTACCTGTTGAGAAAATGTGACAAAAACGACCAACCGGGGGGTTAGGGTTAGAAAACTCGTTAGGCGGGGGTTAGTATAGTAGGATCTTTGTTGTCGTGGGGTCGGTTACAATCCAATTAGCTAGGAATCTGGTACGAGGGCAACGTTTATTTGCTCGTTAGGGCAACGTATATGCTCGTTACAATGTATATGCTCGTTAGGGCAACATATGCTCGTTAGGGCAACGTATAATATTCTCGTTAGGGCAACATATGCTCGTTAGAGCAACGTATAATATTCTCGTTAGGGCAACATATGCTCGTTAGGGCAACGTATGTGTTCGTTACAATGTATACGCTCGTTAGGGCGGGCAACGTATACGCTCGTTAGGGCAATGTATAATATGCTCGTTAGGGCAACGTATATGCTCGTTAGGGCAACGTATATGCATGCTCGTTAGGGCAACGTATATGCTCGTTAGGGCAACGTATATGCTCGTTACAATGTATGTGCTCGTTAGGGCAACCTATAAGCTCGTTAGGGCAACGTATATGCTCGTTAGGGCAACGTATACGCTCGTTAGGGCAATGTATATGCTCGTTAGGGCAACGTATATGCTCGTTAGGGCAACGTATATGCTCGTTACAATGTATGTGCTCGTTAGGGCAACCTATAAGCTCGTTAGGGCAACGTATATGCTCGTTAGGACAACGTATGTACTCGTTAGGGCAACGTATATGCTCGTTAGGGCAACGTATATGCTTGTTAGGGCAACGTATATGCTCGTTAGGGCAACATATGTGCTCGTTTAATAGGGCAACGTATTTTCTCGTTAGGGCAACGTATTTTTGCTCGTTACAATGTATATGCTCGTTAGGGCAATGTATGTGCTCGTTAGGGCAACGTATATGCTCGTTAGGGCAACGTATATGCTCGTTAGGCCGCAACGTATATGCTCGTTAGGCCGCAACGTATATGCTCGTTAGGCCGCAACGTATATGCTCGTTAGGCCGCAACGTATATGCTCGTTAGGCCGCAACGTATATGCTCGTTAGGGCAACGTATATGCTCGTTAGGCCGCAACGTATATGCTCGTTAGGCCGCAACGTATATGCTCGTTAGGCCGCAACGTATATGCTCGTTAGGCCGCAACGTATATGCTCGTTAGGGCAACGTATATGTTCGTTAGGGCAACGTATATGCTTGTTATGGCAACGTATTTGCTCGTTAGGGCAACGTATAATATGCTTGTTAGGGCAACGTTATAATATGCTTACGTATAATATGCTTGTTAGGGTAGCGTATAATATGCTCGTTAGGGCAACGTATATGCTCGTTAGGGCAACGTATATGCTCGTTAGGGCAACGTATATGCTCGTTAGGGCAACCTATATGCTCGTTAGGGCAACGTATATGCTCGTTAGAGAAACGTATAATATGCTCGTTAGGGCAACGTATATGCTCGTTAGGGCAACGTATATGCTCGTTAGGGCAACATATATGCTCGTTAGGGCAACGTATATGCTCGTTAGGGCAACGTATATGCTCGTTAGGGCAACGTATAATACTGATGCTCGTTAGGGCAACGTATATGCTTGTTAGGGCAACGTATATGCTCGTTAGAGCAACGTATAATACGGATGCTCGTTAGGGCAACGTATATGCTTGTTAGGGCAACGTATATGCTCGTTAGGGCAACGTATATGCTCGTTAGGGCAACTACGTATTTGCTCGTTAGGGCAACGTATATGCTTGTTAGGGCAACGTATATGCTTGTTAAGGCAACGTATATGCTCGTTAGGGCAACGTATATGCTTGTTAGGGCAACGTATATGCTCGTTAGAGCAACGTATATGCTCGTTAGGGCAACGTATATGCTCGTTAGAGCAACGTATAATACTGATGCTCGTTAGGGCAACGTATATGCTCGTTAGGGCAACGTACAGTATATGCTCGTTAGGGCAACGTATTTGCTCGTTAGGGCAACGTATATGCTCGTTAGGGCAACGTACAGTATATGCTCGTTAGGGCAACGTATATGCTCGTTAGGGCAACGTATATATGCAGCTCGTTAGGGCAACGTATATATACTCGTTAGGGCAACGTATTTGCTTGTTAAGGCAACTTATATGCTCGTTAAGGCAACGTATATTTGCTCGTTACAATGTATGTGCTCTTCCATATATGGAATGCGTATGGTAAGTCCCTACACGACAGCATGGTGAAGCATTTTGGAGCAACAAACGACTCTCGCCGAACTTTCTCTGTCTTCCGGAAAGTGTTCGGTTGTGACGTGTGGTGCTGCCTCCCAAAAATGTTTGAATTCTAAGGCTCCGAAACGACTATTTCCTACATTGTGAAGGGCATATAAATAGAGGATTAGATATAACAGTATAATATAATATATCATATTAAAAGATTCATATACCGGAAGTTGTGAATAGTTGATACTTGAAAATACTTGTCAGCTGCAGCATTTAATATTTTTTATAATCTATAACTGGCAGTGTGTACCTCGGCGTAGTATGCAGGTCTCTATATCGCTGAGCATTAAAGTTTGATCACTGAGGCTCATTGATATAATTATTTACTATATATATATATATATATATATATATATATATATATATATATATATATATATATATATATATATATATATATATATATATATATATATATATTATATAAATATATATATATGTTGGGAATTGCGTGAACACTTATTATAGATTATTATTGTTATGTTAGGTTGTGGTGAGTGGTAAGTTTGAGGGAGTGGCGTGCGAAATATGAAACTAAGTGAGATGGCGTGCAGAGTGTGAAAGACAGAGAGTGAGTTGAGAGTTCTTCAATAACGATTCAAAATATAAACCTTGATTGTGATAGTTTGCGTAGAAGCCGCGGTACTTTACTGCATTCGCAACACAGTGGCACCTCCGACGGGATTGTGAGAAGAACTCAGTAAACCGGTGATGGAGGATAAACTGAAGGGAAAGCTGCAGTTGTTGCGGCTAACCCTAAACAAAACAAAGGCCATAATGGAGAAGATAAAACGCCATAGAGATATCTTGCGCACCATCGTAGGCGCAATAGAAGAGCTAAAGATAGAAGCTGAACAAGCTAAACTGGATAGTGGTGAAGACATCGAACAAGTCGGAAATTGGGGCAAAGAAATCGAAGAAAGGATCGACGAAGCTGATATCGAAATCACTAATTTACAACGCTACCTAGACGAAGCCGCGGCGAAGAAAGAGCGTGAGAAGAAAGCAAAGGAAGACATCTTAGTTGCGCATCAACGTGAAGAGCAGTTGAAGTTCGAGAAACTCCAGCTAGAGCAGAAAATAGCGATGGAAAATAAAAGCCAATACTCAAGTCAAGCTACGACTAAACCTGAAGGGAAAGAACGCGTGAAGTTGCCAAAACTTGTCATAACCAAGTTCGACGGAACCTTCGAGAAATGGTTACCATTTTGGAACAAGTTCGAAGCCGAGATCGACTCGATAGATATGGTAGCGGTAACCAAATTTGCCTACTTGAAAGAGTTGGTTGAACCCAAAATCAGAGAAGCTATTGATGGATTGCCGTTTACGACTGAGGGCTACGAACGCGCAAAGAACATTTTGAAGACCGAATATGGCAACGTAAGTGAAATAATAAATGCTTACATCGATAACATAATGGCCTTACCAATTATCACGGGAACTAAACCTGAAAAGATCCACCAGTTTTACCACACGTTAACCTACAACGTACAGTCGTTAGAAAGCTTAGGAAAACTTAAGGAGTGCTGGGGTATGGTACGTAGCGTCCTGAACAAACTCAAGGGGATAAAGCCAGATTTGGTCAGGGGACAAGTGGGATGGCAATCGTGGGACTTTCCCCAGTTAATCAAAGCACTACGAACCTGGAAAGAAATCCACCCCATCGAGGTCCTCGAGGAGAAACCACCGCCACGAAACAGAAGTTTCCAAACGCGACAAGAGAATGTTCAGCCCCGAGGGTGTGTGTACTGTGATGACGTGGACCACAAGTCTGCAAAGTGTCAAGTGGTTAAATCCCCCGCGGACCGGAAACAAAGGTTGCAAGAGAAAAGGTTGTGTTTCAAGTTTCAACTGCACGGGGAGCAGACACCGAGCAGCCTAGTGTCAAAGCCGCACAGTCTGCCAACATTGCAAGAAAAAACATCACTCTTCCATATGCGACCAAGAGGGAGCAAACGTAGCAATGACAGCCACCCACGAAGGAGAGAATGTATGCCACCCGGTGGTAATCGTTGACGTGAATGGTTTGAAGTGTCGAGCGCTGCTAGACACCGGTGCAACTGGTTCGTACGCCTCAGCCTTTCTATTGGATCTTTTGAAACCCAAGCCAAAACGCACGATAAAGCGTCGTATACAAACCATAATGGGAACTGTCACCAAGAACATCGAAGTTTACAACCTGATGGTGAGCAACACGAAAGGGGACTGTGTCATTCCGGTATGCGTCACAAAAGTAGAAAGAGGAGAACTGTTGTCGCTAAACAACCCTAATTATATGCCAGCATGATGAAGAAATTCGCCCATCTAAAGGGAGTGGTCATGGAAGATACCGATACAAAGAGCGTACTTCCCGTCCATATGATACTGGGTGCGAACGAGTACACAAAGATTAAGACATCTGGAGACCAACGAACCGGCGCTATGGGAGAGCCTGTAGCTGAGCGTACCAAGTTTGGTTGGACAATCATGTCCACGGGTAAAGAAGCTAACATGGAAAACATGTTCCTGACGCAAACCATGGTGTCCGATTATGAAGAGTTGTGCAGAATGGATGTCCTTGGGTTAGAGGACACGCCCAGTGGAGATCAAAACATCGTTGCATGCTGAATTCCTAGAGCAACTCCAACGCAGTCCAGAGGGGTGGTATGAAACCGGGCTCCCTTGGAAAGGGAACCATCCACCCTTACCAACCAACAAAGGAGGAAGCTTGAAACGTCTTGGAACCCTTGTGCATCGACTAAAAAGGACGGGGATGATGGACGATTACGATGCCATCATTCAAGGTCAGTTGGAAGAAGGAATCGTGGAGGATGCAGAAATGCCTGCTACAGGGACGGAATTTTACATTCCTCATAAAGCAGTTGTTAGAGAAAGCTCCCAATCTACGAAACTGCGAATCGTTTACGACGCGTCGGCCAGAATCAACACCTTCCTTAAATGACTGCCTCCATGTTGGACCACCACTTCAGAACCAGTTATGGAAAGTATTGGTACGAGGTAGGTTTCGCGCGGTTGCCTTAGCTGGAGATATCAAGAAGGCGTTCCTTCAAGTGCGAATTCGAGCTGAAGACCGAGATGCCCTCAAATTTCATTGGCTGGATGGAAAGGATCTCCAACGAGTGCGTACCTTACGCTTCACGAGAGCGCTGTTTGGATTAGGACCATCTCCGTTCCTGCTGGGAGGAGTGATAAAGCACCACCTCGATATCTGCCGAGCTGATCATACCAAGGACGTGGAAGAAATCGAACACAGCCTTTACGTTGACGACCTCTTAAACGGGAGGACAAACTATTCAAGAAGCATTGGAAATGAAAGTTGCTGCGACCGAGATCTTCAACAAAGCTTCCTTTCAGTTGCACAAATGGCATTTCAACGAGAAAGAAGTGGAAACATCCGAAATCCCTGAACGTGACGGAAACATGAGTTATGCCAAACAACAGCTGGGCCTACAAACTGGCGAATGTGGTCTCCTAGGACTGCACTGGAACAAGGTAAACGACACCATTGGAGTCACATTTCCAAAGGAAGTTGCCCAACCTACCAAAAGGGGAATTCTCGGGAAGGTGGCTAGAATATACGACCCGTTGGGTTTGGTTTCACCAATCACGCTAGGTGGAAAGCTACTTTATCGCGAGGCCTGCAACCAGAAGTGCGCTTGGGATGCACCATTGTCCAAAGAATTGGAACGCAAATGGCTGAAATGGGAAAGTCAGCTCCCCTCGCAAGTGGACGTCCCAAGATCCTTGATTCGGATTCAAGGCCCAGTCGACAACATCTCGCTCCACGCCTTTGGGGATGCCAGCGGAAAAGGAGTTGCAGCTTCCGTTTACGCCGTGATTACCCAGTCGACACAGGTATACCAAGGGCTTGTAGCAGCTAAAGCACGGTTAGCCAAACAAGGGCTGACCATTCCACGCTTAGAATTGGTGTCAGCTCATATGGCCGTCAACTTAGTCAACAATGTCCAAGAGGCGCTGCAGGGATATCTGGTCTCAAGGCAAAAGCGACAGAACATCTCGAAGAAGATCGCCTTCGTTTAATCCAGGCAAAAGCGACAGAACATCTCGAAGAAGATCGCCTTCGTTTGAATTTACAACAAAATGTAGACGGGCTGCTGGAGTGTCGGGGGAGGATACAAGGACACTACCCGGTTTACCTGCCTGACACTTCGACCTATACCGACAAGTTTGTCCAAGAAGCACATTTGGCCACACTACATGGAGGAGTGGGCCTTACCATGACCAAAATCCGCGAGCAACACTGGATCCCGAGACTGAGACGTCTGGTTAAACGCATCGTCAAGCATTGTCCCGGCTGCAAGAGATTCCGGGCCACGGCGACCGCAAGTCCTCCACCTGGATTATTGCCAAGAGACCGCACAGAAGGGACGACCCCTTTCGAAGTCATAGGAGTCGACTACGCAGGTCCTTTCAGATACAAGACGAAAAGGAAAAGCGACAAAGAGTGCAAGGCTTACCTTCTACTCTACACCTGTAGTCTCAGCCGAGCAGTTCACCTCCAGCTCCTACCAACCCTGGAAACCCGAGATTTCATAAAAAATTTGAAAGAATTCATAGCTCGTCGTGGCCGCCCAAGGAAGATCTACTCCGACAACGGGCGGACCTTCGTGGGAGCAGCGAAGTGGTTGCAGATAACCATGCAAGATGAGAAATTCAACGACTTCCTTGCTCGCAACGAAATAATATAGCAGTTCAACCTTAGCCGTGCGCCGTGGTGGGGTGGCCAATTTGAAAGACTAGTTGGACTTGTCAAGGGAGCCTTGTATAAGACCATTGGTCGTGGATTTCTGTCTTGGGACGAACTACGAGAAGTTCTACTTGATGTGGAGATATCCGTCAACAACAGGCCCCTAAGCTACGTGGAGCAAGACCCGCAGATGCCCATTCTAACACCGAACTTGCTCCTTTTTATGCGATCTAATCAATTGCCAGAACAGAAAACACATCATCTGGACGATAGAGATTTGAGGAAGAGAGCCAAATATTTACAGAAATGCAAGCAAGCCCTGTGGTCACGTTGGACGAAAGAGTATGTGCGCGGGTTACGTGAAAGGCACAACATGAAGAATGGATCCAAGTCTTGCAGTCTGGCAAAAGGAGATGTCGTGATAATACGGGGTGACGAGAAAGATCGAAACCATTGGAAGCTTGGTATCATCACCGAGATGATAGAGGGACTAGATGGTACTGTTAGAGCGGCCAGGTTACGAGCGGGAAAGAGTCACTTAGAGAGGGCGATACAGCATCTGTATCCTCTGGAACTGTCCTGCGATCGAACAGTTGAAACACCTGAACACGAACTCAACGCTAAGGCCCCAGAATTTAGGCCAAAAAGAGATGCTGCTGTTGCGGCGGAACTACGTGTGAAAGCCATCGCAGAAGATGAACACTGAACAGTGAAATTTGACAATTTACTGAACTTTGTAATAGCTTTGAACAAACAGTATCGCAATTCATTGTGTTTGACTACTTCCTAGCCAAACAGGGGAGTGTGTTGGGAATTGCGTGAACACTTATTATAGATTATTATTGTTATGTTAGGTTGTGGTGAGTGATGAGAGTCAGAGCGGAAGTTTGAGGGAGTGGCGTGCGAAATATGAAACTAAGTGAGATAGCGTGCAGAGTGTGAAAGACAGAGAGTGAGTTGAGAGTTCTTCAATAACGATTCAAAATATAAACCTTGATTGTGATAGTTTGCGTAGAAGCCGCGGTACTTTACTGCATTCGCAACATATAAATATATATATAAACGCCGTAATAAAAACATTCGTGACTGCTTAGTACATAGTGCCCTTAAACAAAATACCTCGGCACCAGCGGGAACATTTTCTTGCGGCCGTTCCCGCTGCAACACATGCCCTTTTCTCAATCCCACTACAGTTATTACTGCCCCAAAATTCAACCACACTATCCGTCATACTTTTTCATGCACTTCCACCAACATCATTTATTGCATTTCTTGCGATAAATGCCCTAAAATCTACATCGGTGAAACTGGGCGACGCCTTTCAGACAGGTTTGCTGAACATCTTCGTTCCGTGAGGAACAATGATGTTGACAAACCTGTAGCCCGACATTTCAACAGCTCTAACCATTTGGTTTCAGACATGAAAGTCTGTGCCATCCTTCCCATCTCAGGTGGTAACGATAACCGCAAACGGCAAGAGAAGCGTCTCATTTTTAAACTTGGCACCACACACCTCTTGGTCTTAACGAACGTTTTTCTTTTATTTAATTTCCTACAAGTTTTTTGTTATTTTAGTTTTGCTTGGAACTTTTTTATTATTAGCTTATGCACTTTCATTCCTTTTCAAGTTTTGTTTCTTACTGCTTTAATATCGCCTAATCCCCTTAATATTGGACCTGTCATTTCTCCCTCCCCCTCTGATCGACTGTAAAAATAGCAAATGGTTTAACTTTTCGCTGCATTTGATTGGCTACTTTCTACTTATGACACCTTTTGCATATATATAAGCCCTATTTATTTTATTTAATCTCATCTTTCTGATGAAGGGCTCCGCTCGAAACGTCAGTATCTCCGCGTCACTAAATTATTGGCAGTTTACCACCTTTTCACTTTGCTATATATATATATATATATATATATATATATATATATATATATATATATATATATATATATATATATATATATATATATATATATATATATATATATATATATATATATATATATATATATATATATATATATATATATATATATATATATATAAAATTTGTAAAATTCATTAATAATTCATGACAAATTCAAACGAAATTAATATTTAATCAGCATCTTTAACCCACAATAAAACATTGATTAATAAAACATCAATGTTTTATTAATTAAAAAAAAGTTAACTGCTGATTAATAAAACATCAATGTTTTATCAAAGTTAACTTGCCCAAATTGAGCTTTTTCGGAGTTAAATAATTTATTTGGAAGTTGTGAGAAACGGTACAAACAATTCTACTCATTTTACAAGTTCGTTAAAACATTTGCGGTCGATGTTTATGGGCAGTACAACGGCTCGCCATTGTAACTGCCCATAAACATCGGCCGCTCATGTTTTAACTACTATATATACCCTTGTAGAATCAGACACTATTTAATTCCTATTTATTTCCTATTTTTCTAAACTATTTATTTCCTATTTTTAACATATGATATAATTCTATTTGGCTTACTATTTTTTCCCTATGATTTTCCTATTTAAATTAATATAAAAAACTATTTTTTTTCCTACCTAAGTGGAACCCTATTTTTTTCCTATGTTGTGATTTTGTTAAATTTACTTGGTCCAGTCAAATAGCAATACAATACACTGGTTTTAAATAGTATATATAATAAATAGTTAAAACATAGTCCTAATATAGTTTAAAAAATAGATAATAAATGGTAAATATAGTCCTAATATAGTTAAAAATAGATAATAAATAGTTAAAACATAGTTCTAATATAGTTAAAAAATAGATAATAAATAGTTAATAAATAGTTAAAACATAGTCCTAATGTAGTTAAAAAATAGATAATAAATAGTAAATATAGTCCTAATGTAGTTAAAAAATAGATAATAAATAGTTAAAACATAGTCCTAATATAGTAAAAAAAATAAATAATATATAGTTAAAACATAGTCCTAACTCCTAATATAGTTAAAAATAGATAATAAATAGTATGATTATAGTCCTGGATCCAAGGTGGGATCCTGGGAATTTGGAAAGGGATCCCACTGGGCATCCCGGGTAAATCACACCCGGGTCCCGGGTAAATCCCACTTGGGATCCTAGGTAATCCCGCCTGGGATTTTGAAGTTGGATCCCGCCTGGGATTTTAATACAAAAATTTGCATGGGAAATTGTATCAGGTATTAAATTAATGTCATCCCTTGTGGAATATGGGAATTCCACCTGGGACTCTTAGAAAGGCAGATCATAAACAAGGTTTCCTAAACTGCACAGAGATATATTGTATTACTTGTGACAAAATATAACTTTTAAACTCTAATTCTTTAAAATAAATATTTTAATTAGTTCATAATGAAACTTACCCTGGGTGCCAGTGGTTCTTCTTCAGAAGGACCACTGGCACCCAGATAAAATGAAACTATAGCTACTTTTTTAAAATAATTGGGGAACTAGTTGAAAATATATGATACATTCAAATGAATATTTAACTAACTTGCTATTGGAAATAAACACTTTAAAATATATACATTAATATTAAGACCAAAGAGTTAAAATTTAGTATGTTAAAGTAACAATGATACATTTATATTAATGTCTCAGTAAAATAATATACACTTAATGTCTGCTCTCGAGGGAAAGAGTTAGTTTTGTTTTCCCGAGAGGCTTCATGTTTCCCGAGACGAAGTCGAGGGAAACATCAAGACTCAAGGGAAAACAAAACTAACTATTTTGCAAGGTAGCAGACATTAAGCGTTTTGTTATATAGCGATGGAGAAAAACTAAACATACATGGCTATCCACGCAACAGTTTTAACAATTCAAAAATTATTGCCCAAGTGGGCAATAATTACCCGGAAACAACTTATTGCCTGCTCGGTCAACATTTGAATTTATCTAAGCCCACGTGACCACAAACCAACCAATATGACAGTCTGTATTATATCTAGGGAAGCCACAGCTATATAACAATAATTTTTAGTTTTTAAATAATAGTTATATTTTTTCTTGTTCAAATTCCTACACTTATCTGCTATGTGTTGTTGGATATTCATTGGTTCTCTTCACCAGTTGGAGTCCCCCAATCAAAATAAGTGCACAAATGAGCTGAAAAATAAAGGTAGCTATGTTATTAAAAATATCTAATAATTTTCTTGACAAAAATCTGTTTAACCTAAAATTATCTACAGTATTAGCATACACCATAACCAATTTTTGCAATGGAAAATTAATTATTATAATTAATTACTCAATGTTGCAAATAATTTTACAATCATTTGCTGTAGTCAAATATATATGATATAAGTGGTGGTAATTTAAAGTCTGTACTGATATAAACTAAGGCAGAGTATACCAGTGCCACAGAAATTTTTTGAGTACCAACTTAAACCATTTTTACCAGAATTTTTACTGGTATTAAAATTTAGGACTGGGAAAATGTCTATAGTAAGTAACCATACCGGTATACTCACTGGTATTAACAAATCTCTAACTATTAAATATTTAATTATTTACTTGTAATTTGTCCAAAGATTTCTAGATGGCACAGAAATCTTGTTAAGAACCCGCGGAGGGAATAATAATTTTGTGTATTCATTTCCCAATTCGACTCGAGTATCACGCGCGAAACCTAATGCCACGCGCGAAATACGAGCCGAACAACAAGACGTTTCATTTCAAGACCGCATTTATATTGTTTCGGTATAATATATAATTTAGACCCTATACGCTCAGGGAATTCGTCGACTTTCACAAACGTTTGAACGCTAGTAGCTAGCCGTTCGAACGCGAGTAGTATGCCATTCGAACGCTAGCACTGAACAGACAACGATAGAAACTACGCCTACATATCCTATTTGCCAAGGTGCGCATTTCAGTCTTAGTTATAGGCCAAATGCCGCATGCTATGCTAAATACACACTCATCTACATAATAGTAACCCCAGTGTTGGTCCAATTACCTACATCCCAACTCAAAAATCAGAACGCTAGTAGCAAGCCGTGAGCAAGTTATTCGAACGCCGTTCGACGGTTCGAACATAGTTAATAACTATGAGATAGTCTAATTGGCGCGGGTCGCGGGTAAATTGTCGCGGGTCGCGGGTTATTGTCGCGGGTCGCGGGTAATTGTCGCGGGTCGCGGGTAATTAGCGCGCGTCGCGGGTAATTGTTCCGGCTTTATTTTCTCCTGGTGTTTTTCCTCCGATTCGTTTACCGGGGGTAGACCATGGTTAGACCATGGTTATTACAAATAAGTCAAAATGTAAATGCAATAATCTTAATTAGATGTACGTATGTTTCAGTCGTTCACGCACAGGGAATGAACCGTGAAGTATCACGCGTAAATGCCTTTTAAACGCTGTGACAAGTATATTTCTTCGACAAAGTCTCTATCATTTATATAAGCCTGTCTGGAGCTCCGATTTGAGCAAGACACTCAAGATTTGATTTTAGCCTACCGACATTCATCGATTCTCATTTCGAATAATATTTATCCATGGCTATGCTATAATCGAACCTTTATTTGTATAAGTAAAGCGTTTTAAAAGCGCCTTATATAATTAAACACATTTGTAGTTGAGACAACAAGCAACGTTATGCTTTATAACGTAACACCAAATTCTGATTGTCTCTTTTGACCAAGGGTTAAACGCGCGCAGAAAATTCTTGCAAAGCTAGCCGTGTTATGGTGCGAGATAAAAACCTGCACAGTCAATATATGTGATCACTGGCAGGTCTTTAATTTTAACGATACTCGACACAATATTGAATCTGCCTTCAAAACGTTTCTGTAGCATCTGGCGTCATATCAGTGCGATGTTAATAGAAAGAGAGACATGGTTTGGAAGGCTGAAGTGAACTATTTCGATCTTAACAGTTTTTGGTCAGACGATACATGGACGATCGTCAAGCACGTATCCTCAGAAAAATGATTCTGAGTCCCGGACAGGAATCGAACCTGTAACCTGTAAGTTTTTGGTCCGTTGAAAGATATAGTAACAACAAGTTTATCTGCAAATTTCAACATCGCTGCTTTCTATACTTATTGAGATTTGGGCGATAAAACTTTCATATCACTAAGGGCCAAAACTAAAGATTAAGGCAGAAGGACAATGAATTTGTGTTTGCTCTCCTACAGTGAGTCTTGACAGAATTTACACCTTGAGATGGGTGTCAATTGATATGCCGAATTCATGTGGTCATTTTGCGCTTTTTTCACACTCGCCACTTCCAACTAGCACTTGGACGTTTGACAAATTATACGAAGCACACCAAATATAACTATTATCTCGATTCTTCTTCTTCAATGTTCTGCCTTCCGAAACCTCCTTGCCAGTTATAGAATGGTTTATTTGGGTATCGATTATTTTGAAGACTTTCAATTGATCGCCATGTATTTCACCCTATTCGGCCCTCGCGCACTAGCAGGCTGCAGGCTGATACGGGAGTTAGATTTGGGGCAGATTCAATATTGTGTCGAGTATCGTTAAAATTAAAGACCTGCCAGTGATCACATAATATTGACTGTGCAGGTTTTTATCTCGCACCATAACACGGCTAGCTTTGCAAGAATTTTCTGCGCGCGTTTAACCCTTGGTCAAAAGCGACAATCAGAATTTGGCGTTATGTTATAAAGCATAACGTTGCTTGTTGTCTCATCTACAAATGTGTTTAATTATATAAGGCGCTTTTAAAACGCTTTACTTATACAAATAAAGGTTCGATAATATTATTCGAAATGAGAATCGATGAATGTCGGTAGGCCAGAATCTAGCTCAAATCGGAGCTCCAGACAGGCTTATATAAATGATAGAGACTTTGTCAAAGAAATATACTTGTCACAGCGTTTAAAACTATTTACGCGTGACACTTCACGGTTCATTCCCTGTGCGTGAACGACTGAAACATACGCACCTCTAATTAAGATTATTGCATTTACATTTTGACTTATTTGTAATAACCATGGTCTAACCATGGTCTACCCCCGGTAAACGAATCGGAGGAAAAACACCAGGAGAAAATAAAGCCTGAACAATTACCCGCGACGCGCGCTAATTACCCGCGACAATTACCCGCGACCGCGACAATTACCCGCGATCCGCGACAATAACCCGCGACCCGCGACAATTTACCCGCGACCCGCGCCAATTAGACTATCTCAATAACTATGGTTCGAACGAATGATATATCATCCCTCGCGGGTAATATTTCGTCGAATTCCCCTCGCTCTGAGTCTATAAATCATAAATATACACTTATATATAATCTTCAATATCACAAACTGTATAGACACATGAAAGTGTTTGGATCACCGGTTTTTTTAGACCTTTTCATGGTTCTGGCTCGCCAATATCCACGTGCTCGCGGGTATTTTCCTTCAAACCACTTAGTTGTTGAGTCGTTCCTAAAACCTTGTTTCTTGAAACTGTAACGGCGGAGTAATCTTTAGGGAAGAAAATCAATAATTCCGTTGGCTCTACAAAGCAACGCAAATTCACAAATAGATCAGAATTAATATGCTATATCAACTCTATTATTATCCTTTCAAAGGACAAGCAAAACACACAATTGCCTTGACGGATTTTAAAATCACTTTCTTTTGAACCATACCTTCATACCATGAGTTTTCTAATAGTTCTCCCTTTGTTAGAAGTTACCATTATCACAAATAATCTTCTTTCGTTCGGTAAAAATATACGTGCAGATCGCATTTTTCAGTTTTGAATATAGCGCGATGCTTGAAAAGCATGATCACACGTTTTAAGTGTTGACCAATCACAGAACACTAAATACCACACCTGACTCAGAACTCTGTTGTGATTGGTTGCGCCATAATCTGTCCTTACTGAGTCCTGACGTCACTGTGGCAAATGAGGCCATGAGCGAGCAACTTCTCACGAAAGAGAATTTAGGGTTGAGGGAGGGGACTGGGAACTGGGGCGAGGGCGGAGGGGCGATAGGGATTGAGAGGGAGATACAAAACGCATACCGGTTCCTCGAACCACGAAGTGGCGGTATCATGGATTATTGTTGAAAGTGATATTCTTAATTAAATATGTATATATAGTGCCGTAGGACCGGGTTTTGAAACTCGCATAAATTCATCAAAAGTATTTGAAATTGGTACCAAAAAGCAACAAAGACAACAGCTACTCTTCATGTAACTTATAAGGTGGAGCCTGGGTACGAGTTATAATATAATATAATATAATATAATATAATATAATATAATATAATATAATATAATATAATATAATATAATATAATATAATATAATATAATATAATATAATATAATTAGATGTGTGAAGTTGTAGTCTTGACTGACGTTTCAACGATCGCTGCTGACACCGTCGAAACGTCAGTCAACCAACAATAGTCTTTATCAAGACTACAACAACATGATCAACTACACATCTAATGATACTCCTAGGTTCAAACCATTAATTTTAATATAATATAATACAATTTCACTAATAGTTATAGTTTGATTTGGCTTCCTGTGATTTATTGTACCTAGAATTACATCTTGAATTAGTTGGGATTTCAGGTATCACACCCAGCTGGTTTCACTTTAATTGGACACCAAACTCCATTGCTGATTTCTTCCATGGATGAGAGACTGAGAGTTTAACTATCTCTACAGTTCATTTGGTGTTATCTGTTAACTTAAAAATATATATAGTACCTATTTCAGAGCTAATGTTTGATGCTATTTAATATCTATTTTGATGTTTGCTTCCAAAAATAGTTAAAAATAGCTATTTAAAAAGATATTTTGAACCAAGTGAGCATCACAGTTCCCCAAAAATAGGAATTAAATAGCTATTTCAGAGCTATTTTTAATGCTGTTTAATATCTATTTCAGTATTGGCATCCAAAAATAGTTAAAATTAGCTATTTAAAAGCTATTTTGAACCAACTCAGCATCACAATTCTCCATAAAATAGGAATTAAATAGCTATTTCAGAATTATTTTTCATGCTATTTAATATCTATTTCAGTATTGGCTTCCAAAAAATAGTTAAAAATAGCTATTTAAAAGCTATTTTGAACCAACTCAGCATCACAATTCTCCATAAAATAGGAATTAAATAGCTATTTCAGAGTTATTTTTCATGCTATTTAATATCTATTTCAGTATTGGCTTCCAAAAATAGTTAAAAATAGCTATTTAAAAGCTATTTTGAACCAACTCAGCATCACAATTCTCCATAAAATAGGAATTAAATAGCTATTTCAGAGTTATTATTCATGCTATTTAATATCTATTTCAGTATTGGCTTCCAAAAATAGTTAAAAATAGCTATTTAAAAGCTATTTTGAACCGACTCAGTATCACAATTCTCCGTAAAATAGGAATTAAATAGCTATTTCAGAGCTATTTTTTACAAAATATGTTTTTTCTATGTTTTAAATATATTTTAAATAGCCATAGACTATTTCACAAAATTAGCTAAATAGAAATAAAATAGCCATTTTGGGTGTAAAATAGGGTAAAAATAGGGTTAAATAGGATAAAAATAGACTTAAAATAGGTTTTAAATATGTCTGATTCTACAAGGGATATATATATATACATACATCTATATACATACTATATACATAGTATATATATACTATATACATACCGTATATATACATACTATATACATACCATATATATATATATATATATATATATATATATATATATATATATATACGTGTAGGTTTTGGTCTACGAAATGCAAAGAGTGCTCAACAACATATAGTTAGAGCAAATAATATATATATATATATATATATATATATATATATATATATATATTCAAAGCATTTATTTTGTGTGGGCCTCATAAACAAACAAACGACACACATGCGCAGTAGGGACTGTCATTCATCTTTAAGTATATATTATTTTGGTTATATATATACTGACTACGGAATAAATAAATGGACTTAATGTTTTGGGGAAGGTTAAAACCAAAAAGCCAAATATGGCTTTATATTATATATAATGCCGGTAAATGTAATATAGATATTTTGATTAGTCAAATGTTAAACTTTGATATACATCCATGCTTTGAATTGAAAAACTACGCTCTTCGATTTATAATTCATTGTACTGCAAGCCAAGATTTTAAACTACATAATGTCAAATAAACTATTTATTTAATAAATAGTATCAAATTTAGAGCTTTATTTATATTCACAACATTGTTTATGTTTGTGGTAAACAAACACAGGTGCCAACAACTGCACACATAACAGTTGCTATGTATACTGTGTTAGTAAGTTTACGCAACCATCAAATTATTTATTAACAAGATATCCCTTTTAGAGGAAGCAGCTTTGTTAAAAAACGTTATTTCTCTTTGGACTATGATGGTGCTTAGTTAGAAACATATTGGCATTGTATTTAATATTACTATACACAAAGGAGTGAAGACAACTTTTGCCGTGAAAAAATTACCCAAAAGTTCAAAAAAATCTGCGAAAAAAAGTGATAAAATTATGTAAAATGTACTCTGACGAAGGTGAGCATAGTGAGAGCGAGTTCTACTATCCAGACGAGGACGGCCCCGGCACAAGTACATTAATTTTTAATGAAAAAGAGAAGGAAAATACCAGTCGCAATGAGCAAATCAGTGGCAGTGATGTTGACATTCAGAAGTACATTGAGAGTCAAAGACCCGAAAGCACAATTAAAGATGAAAACTGTATATGACATAAATGTATTAGCAAGATACTTCAGGTCTATAAATGAAGTACGAGAAATTCAATGCATACCTGCAAAGGAATTAAACGTCTTACTCGCAAGGTTTTTTGTAAACATTCGCAAAAAAATGGCGATGTATACGAGCCTTCGTCCCTCACGGCTTTCCAGCGAAGTTTGCAGCGGTTCTTGAACGACAAAAGTTCAAAAATTAATATTTTCCAAGACAAGGAATTCTCAAAGTCTCGAGAAGTGTTAGTAGCAAGAAAACGAGAATTGGTGACAGAGCACGCGAAGGGAAACCGTCCACAAGCTGCTAGAGTGCTCACCCAAGCCGAGGAAGATCTCCTTTTTGACCAGGGTTTGTTTGGCGACCACGACCCCGAAGTGCTTCAGAGGACAGTATGGTGGGTCCTTGCTCTCCACTTTGGCTTTAGAGCTCGTGACGAATCAAGGCGACTCCAGTGGGGAGATATTACCGTCGAAAAAGACGCAGAAACCGGCAACGAAGTCCTCAAATGGAACACCAACGAGCATTTAAGCCAACCGCTCAAGCAACAAATACCCAACGTGTACAAGTCCTTTGCCTCCCGCCGCCCAATCGAGATGAATCAACCAGATTCGCCGTTCTTCTTGGCAGTTAACCATCGTCGGAAACCAGATTCCGAAATTTGGTTCATGAGAGGGGCTCTCGGCAAAAACGAGATTGGAAAATTTCTAGTGAAAGCTGCAAAAGTCGCGAATCTGCCCGGGAATATATCAAATCACTCGGTTCGAAAGACGTGTATTTCGAGGCTGATGGATGCCAATGTGCCAGAGAATTACGTCGCCCAACTTAGTGGCCATAAAAACCTAAAAAGTTTGGATGCATACAAGTCCGCTTCGGCCAGTCACCAGCGACAAATGTCCCTTGCTTTAAGTCGTTCTTCGAGTGCTGCTTCAACATCACAAGCTTCAAGTTCCCGGCAACCACAACAGCTTGAAAACCCAGTATTACCACCGGCGAATCCGACGATTTCGTTTCAGCAACAGGATAATTTCCTTTCCAAACGCTCAGCTATCGACGGATTTTTTTCGGGGGCAAACATAGCAAAAATCGAGAACTGTTCGTTCAATTTTTCCTTTGGTAACGACAATCGAAGTGAAAATCAAACATCCAAGAAGCGAAGAGTACTCATCAGTGAAGATTCTGACTCTGATTGACATGTTTCTTTACTTTTTATGAATTTAAATTCAAATAATGTTGAACAGTTAAACTCGTTGCTGCTCTTTGAAGATTCTTTTTGGTTTTGAAAAAAACAGTCGAACACGCTAGTTTAGTCATGTGACTATTGCCATATTTGGTGTTGTTAACATTCTGAATAATAAATTTTTTGTTGTTGCAATCTTTTTGACTATGCTCGAAAAAAATAAATACGTTATTTACCGTTTTGGTCGGTCCGTACTGGAAAAATATTTTCCCTCAGTCTCAGAAGCGGCCCTCGACCTTCGGTCTCGGGCCGCTTCTGAGACTTCGGGAAAATAGTTTTCCAGTACGGACCTCCCAGCCGGTAAATAACATATATATCTTTTAGTATATAAAACATTCCTCATAGAAATAAAAACCCTGTAAAGTTTAAACTGAGTTAGATAATTACAACCCTCGGGCCACATAGCACCCAAGAATATATATATATATGTTATTTACCGTTTTGGTCGGTCCGTATAGAAAAATATTTGCCCGAGGTCTCAAAAATGGCCCGAGGCCTCGGGACATTTTTGAGACCGAGGGTAAATATTTTTCTATACGGACCGACCAAAACGGTAAATAACATATTTATTTTTTTGTTATAAATAATTGTAAGACAAGAAAATCTGCCGCCGTGTAAAAACCACAGGAATTGCTAAAACGCTAGCGGTCACTTCCGCTGATCCCCCTCTCGTTAGGCCTGTTCTTAAAGTATATAATATGTAAATGTGCTGAAAATCATAGCAGAACAAGTGAGAACCAAACATCAGTGTTATAATTGCAATTAAAAATTTAAGTTTGAAGTTGCCACCAGCAAAAAATACGAACAACAACACAGGATTGAAGATGTTTACTTATGCATCGAAAATTTCAACCCCAGTTTTTATGATTGTATTTGCAAGAAAAGTTAAAATAACGAAGAATGGCTTTTACAGCTTTTTCATTTGTCGTCGCTCAGTTGTTACGTTTTATGTAATTAGAGCTATTACGTTACAGTGAGGACATGGTATGCAACAAAACTGAAAATCATCGATATCTTTGGATTGATGTGACAAAATTGACTTAAACTTGACTTACTCAGTCAAGAAACTAAACATTGATATAGTTTAAATATATTTCTTCTTCAGTATTTCTTCTTGAGTATTTCTGAGCATTTGTTCTTGAGTATTCCTCGATTTTTTGTGCCCTGTTAAAGGTTGCGTATATTGCCATATACTATACTAGACTACGACTACGTAAAGGAAATTTGGGAGAGATAAATGTGCGACTCATGAAGTGCAAAGAAATACCAGATATATTATATCATATAATATATCTAGTATTTCTTTGCACTTAATGAGTCGCACATAATTTTCTCAAATAAATCAACAAAGAAAATAAAGAAATAAAGGATATAAGTTCAATATATATAACCGAATAGCTAGAATACTTGGTTAATCTCTAGTTTTTATCTATATTCTCTAGATAAATCTTTATCGATCAATGTCATAGGAAATTATAAGGTTACGAAGCCCATGGAATGTGCATTCAAATGCATTGATCATGAACTATGCAAGTCTTATAACTATGAAAATAAAGAAACTGGTTCAACTCAAACATGTGAACTACTGGACAAAACAAAAGATGAAAGTCCAAGTAATTATATCTCCAGACCAGGCTTTACACATTACGAGTCTGTAAGTGCAGTCATGAGTGTAATTTATTTTTTAATTTCTGACGAAGAGCCTTCGCTCGAAACACCTTCTACACATTATTTTGGAAGTTCATCAACTTTTAATATTTGTATTTCAACACTGCCTACGCATTTATATCACTCATTAATGTGTATTTTAATAATTAGCTAGAGCTCTTAATTTATATTTATTTGTTCATTATATTATTATGTATGTTAATAATTAACTAGAGCTTTATTTAATTCTTCGTTATATTATAATATAACTTATGTTAATAATTGTATGTTAATAATTAGCTATAGCTCTAAATTTATATTTATTTGTTCATTATATTATTATGTATGTTAATAATTAACTAGAGCTCTAAATTTCTATTTAATTCTTCTTTATATTATTATGTATCTTAATAATTAGCCGGAGCTCTAAATTTATATATCTATTTGTTCGTTATACTATTATACAAACAACAACAACAACAGACGTTTTACGGCCCTTTTCCCCTTTTCTTTTTTTTTTTTAATAATTAGCTAGAGCGTTAAATTATATTTATTAGTTCGTTATATTATTATGTATGTTAATAATTAGCTAGAGCGTTAAATTATATTTATTTGTTCGTTATATTATTATGTATGTTAATAATTAGCTAGAGCGTTAAATTATATTTATTTGTTCGTTATATTATTATGCATGTTAATAATTAGCTAGAGCGTTAAATTATATTTATTTGTTCGTTATATTATTATGTATGTTAATAATTAGCTAGAGCGTTAAATTATATTTATTTGTTCGTTATATTATTATGTATGTTAATAATTAGCTAGAGCGTTAAATTATATTTATTTGTTCGTTATATTATTATGTATGTTAATAATTAGCTAGAGCGTTAAATTATATTTATTTGTTCGTTATATTATTATGTATGTTAATAATTAGCTAGAGCGTTAAATTATATTTATTTGTTCGTTATATTATTATGTATGTTAATAATTAGCTAGAGCGTTAAATTATATTTATTTGTTCGTTATATTATTATGTATGTTAATAATTAGCTAGAGCGTTAAATTATATTTATTTGTTCGTTATATTATTATGTATGTTAATAATTAGCTAGAGCGTTAAATTATATTTATTTGTTCGTTATATTATTATGTATGTTAATAATTAGCTAGAGCGTTAAATTATATTTATTTGTTCGTTATATTATTATGTATGTTAATAATTAGCTAGAGCGTTAAATTATATTTATTTGTTCGTTATATTATTATGCATGTTAATAATTAGCTGGAACTCTAAATTTATATCTATTTGTTTGTTATACTATTATGTATATTAATAATATGCTAGAGATCTAAATTTCTATTTAATTGTCTGTTATACCATTTTGTTACCTAAGTTCTTTATTTCTTCCAAAAACGAGGAATAGGCATTTTTTCGCAAAACTCTACATTATTGTGTCTGTGGCCGCTACTCTATATCTATGGCTATCAGAAGTAAATAGCGTGGCCAATCATATTTCAGTATTTTCAATAGACCAGTAGTACATTTCTACTAAAAAGAAATAGAATATCCTGGAAAGGAAGTCTATTGTTGACCACAACACCTTAATGAAGGGTTATTTCAAAATCGAATAACGTTATTCAATGAAATAAAACATTCTCGGTTGCTTCTGCAAAACTCTGGAATTAATTACCAGAGCAAATTAGAAACACTGGATGTTTAAGTAGTTTTAATTCAGCACTTAAAACTTTTCTTTTTCCGAATTAATAATTTTTATACAAGTAATTGTTTTGATCTAAAATGAAATGTAGTTAGTTTTAAAAGTAACTGAAGTAACTTTAAAAAGGTATTGTAAGAGCATTGAAACATGGTATAATGCTCCTAAAGCGTCTTTATTATTATTATTATTAATTTAGTTTTATTAATTTATCATTTCCTTTATCTTTCTCATCATCGTCAAAATGACTATCATCACTATGACAATGATATCTTTAATATCATCATTAATATTAATATCATCATCAATATCATCATTAATATCATCGTCAATATTATTACTAATTTCGTCATTACATTCATGGTCAATATCACCATTAATATCATCATTAATATTATAGTGAATGTAATTATTAACACCATAGTCAATATCATCATTAATATCGTCATTAATATCACCATTAATATCATCATTAATAATATTCAATATCATAGTCAATATTGTCATTAATATCATCATTAATATCGTCATTAATATCATCATTAATATCATCATTAATATCGTCATTAATATTATAGTGAATGTAATTATTAACACCATAGTCAATATCGTCATTAATATCATCATTAATATCATCATTAATATCGTCATTAATATTATAGTGAATGTAATTATTAACACCATAGTCAATATCATCATTAATATCGTCATTAATATCATCATTAATAATATTCAATATCATAATCAATATTGTCATTAATATCATCATTAATATCGTCATTAATATCGTCATTAATATCACCATTAATATCATCATTAATAATATTCAATATCATAGTCAATATTGTCATTAATATCATCATTAATATCGTCATTAATATCATCATTAATAACATCATTAATATCATCATTAATATCATAGTCAATATCATTATTAATATCATAGTCAATATTATCATTAATATCATCATTAATATCATAGTCAATATCATCATTAATATCATCATTAATATCATCATTAATATCATCATTAATATCATCATCAATATCCTAATCAATATCATAGTCAATTCATCATTAGTATCATAATCAACATCGTCATCAATATCATCATTTATATAATTATCAATAGCATATCGTCTTTGTTATTATTATTATCATTATTATTTATGTTCTAGCTATGTTTCTTCAGGATTCAAGTTATTACGATGTCTGCCAAGAAAATCCTTGTAAATTCGGTGGAACATGTATTGCTACTTGCGAGAGTCATACTTGTTTATGTCAAGATTCTTACAAAGGATTGAATTGTGAAATTTATGGTATGGTATCACCTTAAATATATATATACCTGTTTATAGCTTTATTTATCATTCAAAAACTAATTAATAATTCATGAGGAAAACACAAAGAAAAATAATAATAATAATAATAATAATAATAATAATAATAATAATTATAGTTCTTGGCATTGCCACGCATAATTCGCAAAGCCTCAATGCGTTTACAAGATGAAATCATGATCGTATTGTGTCTTTATACGGTGATGAAGATTCGCCCTGATTTACATAAACCTTTCCTTCGATTTTCTCGGCGAAAATGGCTCGAATCACTGATATAGTTGGTAAACATGGTTATTTAGATGCAATCGTTTTTGAAGCCGTTCAAAACACTCGCAGTAGTGTTATATCTATCGCCTTGTGTTTTATCCACAAAATACTGCTGCTCGTGTTATAAACTATACATAATTATGCAATGTAAAAGCAGTGTACCCATGATGCAACGCACATGCGTGGTGGACAAGCAAACAGAAAATTCATGAATGCGACGTTTTGTTCGAGAAAAGAGATTAGTACGAACTAAAATAATTAATTAAACGTTCTTTCTAAAGTTTGATTATAAATTTGACAACAAATCAGCCTCTTCATTGTAAAGGAAAGTTTTAAAATCAAAAATATTTAAAATACACATGAAACCAAATTTTTTATGTGTTATTTATATGATTTAATACTTCTAAATTCTATATTCGACCATTTAGCGAGTTCATTTACAATTGATCAGCCCTACATTTTCCTCTAAATCTCGTTAATTTCAATAAAAACTTGTGCGGAGACTGGGATCAAGTTTGCAAAGAACGTGACGTCACGCTGTTTTCAAAGGTTGCGAAAGGCAAATCGAAGGCTTGATATTTTCCCATTGTTCAGTTTCAAAAACTTCCTCCTTTTCTTCATTTATTTGAATATTCCACTATCTCAATTAGTATTAAAAATTTGCAAAAAAAGTGATGTCACATCTAGCCGCACAAAATGCCAACTTTTGAAATAGATTTCCTGCCAAATATTGTTCTGCAAAATTGGAATTTTAAAAATTTTGAGCAATTTCGTCAGCATTTCTGTGCTCTATATGCTATCTATGTGCTCTATATGCTATCTATGTGCTCTATATGCTATCTATGTGCTCTATATGCTATCTATGTGCTCAGAACCAAAATCTCAAAAAATTGGTTTAATGTGCACTTTAAGAATTTAGATTTCTATTCTAGCTATTTATATGGAAGCCGCTGGACCAGCCGTGCACCTCTTTGACGATCGCACGTGCTCTCGCGTGACGTGAAAACGTTCTGATCGAAAACAGAGTTTGCGTCGACCATGTGGAAATAGGGGCTTCCGGTTGTTGCCATCACTTATCTCACAGGATGAGCTTTCTCCATGATTTCAATTGTTAACGAATGCAAAGATTCAGTATATGTCATCTGCACGTCACTTGATCAGTCATAACAATAGCCCGATTTGCGACTGAGATCAGAGTTCGATTAAATTTGGTTCTCTTGAGACGGGAGAGAACCAAAATCTGTCGGAAACAGTTGCTAAAAAATTTGAATTAAACCGTAAATATAATTCGGATTAAACGAGCACTGCATGAGTACTTGAAGAGTGAACATTACGAAATAGATATAGCATCAGTATGTATTTAATACATTTTGATAAGTCCAAGACATTTTGAATTATCTGTCTTTTAATATGAACATTTGAGTGCACGGCCTCTTCCTCGGCTTGTTTCTTAATAAATATTCACAACAATAGGACAAGCTATACCTCTATTGAAACGGTGTTAAATAAGCTTTCAAAATTTTATTCTACTTTCAGAAATAAGTATTGCATTTTGAAATAATTTAACATAATTTAGTATAAATTATCAATATGTGGCTTCAAATTTTAGACAAAAACTTATCTGTGTTCCACACAATGTATTGTATAACAAACACCCGAAATCAAAAAGTTACATTGATATACAATCAACATGCCCAGCAAGTTTGGTTAAAATGAACAAAAATAATTGAAGTTATAGGACTGCTCGAGTAACCCCTCTCGAAAACGTCAAAATGTAGCAAAACGATAGTATGTCTTGTTATGAAATGTATGTAGGAAAATAATAATATACAATATAAGTTCCTGCACTTTCAATTTGGATGGTGTACACATATCATTAAGATATGTACACCTTGCAACTACTAAACCTTACTGCCTTGCAACTACTATTTATTTATTTATTGACGAGCAGAATATATATATATATATAATATTTGGTATTTCACTCGATTAAACTACATGTTCATAAGGATTTGTGGTGAAGGAAAATTTCGAGTGTTGGAATATATACATTTTTAGACCAAACCGGGACCAGTTGCGAAAAATGCAACTTCAAGGCCTTCTGGCTGGAATTCAAGGCCTTCCGGCTTGAAGTTGCATTTTTCGCAACTGGTCCCGGTTTAGTCTTAAAATGTATATATTCCAACACTCGAAATTTTCCTTCACACTGCCGCGCCTGAAAAAACGAGAAAAATGCCCTCAAATGACAGGAAATACACTTTCATGGAATCAAAAATTGAAAAATGTTCTCTGGGGAGCATGCCCCCGAAGCCCCCTAATGTACATGTTTCTAATGCATGTCCATATATTAACGAATAGTCCTTAGGCTAAACGATGGCAATTCGTGTTCTTCAATAACATTGACGTCATCATTTATTCAGGCAAGTTATGATCAGCCCCCCGCTACACATTTTGCCCGTACGCCTATGGCCATTCCTCCATTTATATTAAAGATAAGTCCTCTATCACAACGCTTTCAAAGAACCTGTTTTTGTTCATGCCCAAATGAATTCAATTGCATTTAAGAGAACAATTTCAAAAACAAACCACCCTTAAATTACTGACAAGTCTGACAATAATCCTCTGGGTGACTGTATCGGATAATGACAATAAAGTATGTCAAAATGAATCATTTTATAATTTCAACATACAAATTAAATTCGGGATAAATTAAAATCCTTGCTCATCAAGGTATATATATATATAGGTCATATTTGGCATTTCACTCGATCAAACTACATGTTGAAAGGATTTATGGTGAAGGAAAATTTCGAGTGTTGGAATACATACATTTTAAGACCAAACCGGGACCAGTTGCGAAAAATGCAACTTCAAGGCCTTCCGGCTGGAATTGAACTCGCGACACTGCGATGCTAGTGCAGTGCTCTGACCACTGATCAGCTACGGAAGCCGTTGCCGAGAGCCTATAGTCACGAGTTCTGTATATATAGTGGTGGTAATGCCGGGATAAGATTCTGGGTATATTATAGGTAATATTTGGCATTCCACTCGATTAAACTACATGTTCATAAGGATTTGTGGTGCGGCATTCGAATATTTAATTACCGTTAAAGTAATTAACACAGATTTTCCAAATTTATACCGCGTGGATATCTCTCCCGCGCGTGGGGAATGCATTGCACACGAAGAAAAGCAATTAGCCACAAAACCAAATGTATTCAAGTTGAATATACGAGATTACGTTCAGACAACGCCCGGAGATAGGCTTGGCTATGCGACTAACCATTGCTAAACGATGAACAACAATGAAATCCCAGATTTCCCTCAATGAGAATCCGTTTTGCATTCAAATATTAAATAGTTTAATACAGGACCCTTTTTGCCCGAATAGAGCTAATTTATTCGGACAACTGGGGGGGGGGGGGGGGGGGGGGGGGGCTGAAGCCCTATGTATATTTCTTACAATGAGTTGAGTTGGTTTCTGTAACATCTATATTGGTCTTGCGGCAGCAAATACGTACATGATAGGGTGACGAATAATAATAATAATAATAATAATAATAATAATAATAATAATAATAATAATAATAATAATAATATAATAATAATTATTATTATTATTAGCTACCCGGCGGGGTAACACCTATAAATCGGTGAGCGTTTATCGTATGTATATATACAATTAAAATGCCACCAAGAAGAAAAGATAAGGCTTCTGGTAGAATAAAATGGACAAACCAAATGGTCATCGATATACTGGAATGTCGTAAAAGAGCTGTAGAGCGATCGTTCATTGGAAGCGTAATATTTTCTTAATACCGTCCGGGAAAGTTGGCAAATCATTTATACGAGAGCTGGCAAGGTTGTATCAATCTTATGCTGATGGTAGTGCACTCGAACGCGTTGCCCTAAAAGCTAGCTTTGTTATGCAATGTCTCTTATTGCAAAAGCCACACGCCAAGAGCAAGACAAAGGAACATTCAAACCATCTAGAAAGAAGATTGAAGCTCTGGTCAGAAGGGAATATCGGCACACTTCTAAATGAAGGGAAATGCATTCAAAAGCATCTCAAATCAAACACACAGAGGACGGTTGAGTTTGAGAAGATTGCTCGAGGCTTTAGTCGCCTCATGCTGCAGGGAAAAACTAACCAGGCCGTTCGTCTAATTTCTAACGCCGAAAAAGGCGGCCTTCTATCTATTGGTGACCTGATACCCACGGGAACGGATGAAAATGGTAATACCATTTGGCAAACTACCCGCGACGTCCTGACAGAGAAACATCCTGAAGGAATGATACCACCACCAGAAACACTTCTTACAGAATTAGAAGAAGACACAATATGCCATGATCCTATCATCTTTGAAAGGATAACTGGAGATAGTATAAGGCAAGCGGCGAATAGAACACAGGACGCTGCTGGTCCATCGGGGGTAGATGCCTACTTGTGGCGCCGATTTTGTTCATCGTTCAAAAGCGCTTCCGTAGATCTTTGTAATGCTATGGCTGGAGTGGCACGACGTTTATGCACGACACCTGTGAATCCTGATGGCATATCAGCATTCGTTGCATGCCGCCTAATCCCATTAGATAAAGATCCAGGAGTGAGACCAATTGGGATTGGCGAGGTCCCCAGACGAATAATTGCGAAATCTATTCTCAAAGTAGTGGGCGAGGATGTCAAATCAGCTGCTGGGGCTCTCCAAACTTGTGCTGGCCACGAAGCAGGGTGCGAGGCTGCTGTTCATGCCATGAAGCAAATTGGAACATCGGAAGAAACTGAAGCGTTTCTACTAGTAGATGCCACAAATGCCTTTAACACTATTAATCGTCAAGCAGCCCTTCACAACATCCAAATCATATGCCCTGCTATGTCAACTATGCTATACACAACACCTATACCAAACCAATCAGGCTATTCGTTACCGGGGGAGGAGAAATCTCATCCATGGAGGGAATCACCCAGGGTGATCCTCTGGCGATGGCTATGTATGCCCTAGCCATAACACCGCTAATCAAAAGATTAAGGCGAGAAGATCCAGACGTAAAGCAAGTATGGTTTGCGGATGACTCGACTGCAGCAGGAAGTTTGCAAGCACTAAAGAGTTGGTGGCAACATCTCACTGATGGAGGTCCTGGTTTTGGCTACTTTCCAAATGCTAGTAAAACCACACTGATAGTCAAACCGGAATTTGTTGAGAAGGCCAACGAAATGTTCGAAGGATCTGGAATTGAAATTACTTCTGAAGGCCAGAAGATACTTGGAGCTGCCATTGGTACATCCAACTTTGTCGAAGAATATGTAGTAAAGAAGGTGGAAAAGTGGGTAAATGAAATTTTAGCTCTGTCTAAAATAGCTGAAATGTACCCACATGCAGCTTATGCTGCCTTTACTCATGCTATTATGGGAAAATGGCAATACATCATGCGAACAATTGGCAACATTGACAATCTCTTCCAGCCAATTGAAGATGCCATCAACGAGAAATTCATCCCAGCCCTTACTGGTAGAGATAAATGCTCGTCCCAAGAAAGGAAACTACTTTCTCTACCAACTCGCCTCGGTGGACTTAACATCATAAATCCAGTTGCAGCTGCAAACACCCAGTTCGACGCCTCCCAAAAGATTGCTGCGCCTCTGAAAGAAATGATTATTAACCAAACGGAATCTTACAGAAAACCGGAACTGCAGGACATTAAAAGCAATTTGCGTCAACAGAAGAACCAACATCACGCGCGTGTAGCTGCAGAAGTCAGAGAAAGCTTGCCACAGAATAAGCAACGATCTATGGATCTAGTAAATGAAAAAGGCTCCTCATCATGGTTAACTACCCTACCATTGAAAGATCAAGGTTTAGCCTCAATAAGGGTGAGTTTCGCGATGCCCTCAGCTTAAGATATGGGTGGCAGTTGAAAAACCTTGCCCATCACTGTGTATGTGGTGCAAGTTTTTCGACTGATCATGCCATGATCTGCCCACATGGTGGAATGACTATCGTCCGTCACAATGAAATCCGTGATTTGACAGCAGATTGGCTGAAGGAAGTTTGCACCGAGACTGAGAAAGAACCGCAGCTACAACCTTTATCTGGTGAGAACATTCTTCCCCGAACAGCAAACAGACGAGAAGAAGCTAGAGCGGATATTAAGGCAAAAGGCTTTTGGTGTCGCCAGCAGAGCGCATTTTTTGATGTAAGGGTGTTTCACCCGAACGCGCCGAGCTATCGCAACACAAGCATCGCAGCCTTATACCGCAGACAAGAACAAGCCAAGAAGAGAGAATACGGAGATAGGATCAGAGAAGTTGAGCATGCCTCTTTCACGCCTTTGGTGTTCTCGACAACTGGGGGAATCAGTAAAGAAACGACTGTAGCCTACAAGAGATTGGCGGAGTTGCTGGCATTCAAACATAAAACTGAATATAATACCACTCTAGCCTGGATGCGATGCTCGCTCTCGTTTGCCCTACTTAGATCTGCTATTTCATGCATTAGAGGCACTAGAGCATCATCGGCACATCGATCCTCGGATACAAACATCGAACTTACTATTGCAGAAAGTCGATTATCTTAGAACTTCATACTTATTTTTTATATTTTATTTTTTATGTTTTGTTTTTGTTTCTGTATCTTCTAATCTTTTCTTGCTATTTTATTATATTTAATATATTTAAATTACTTGAAGAATATTTTTAGATTTTTAAGAAATTTGTATAATAATAATAATAATAATAATAATATAATAATAATAATAATAATGATAATAATAATAATAATGATAATAATTATAGTAATAGGCGTTATAGTCCTTTTAGGCCAACCTCGTTCCCAGGGCATTTTGCCTCCACGGCGGAAGGTCGGCGAAAATGGCCCTGGAATCGGCTGGTTCATTCTATAATCCGATTGGCTTGTCATAAAACTAATTATTCAGCCGAGTATAATTTATTCATCTAAATCTAATTGCTGTCTTAATATTTTACTTCAAATTAGAAGTGATATCTTTTGCTAAATTCGATATATGCTTCTTCATACCTTTTGTAAGAGATAACCATGGATGTATGGTGGATTATTAAGCTTGTTAGCTACTTTTGAAGAGCATTGAACTTTTCTCAATTATTCAGGTCAACAAAGTAGACAAAGGAAATGGAACAAAGACCACAAAAATTATCATATCTAAACACCCAGAAATTCTGGGTGTCATGTGACCAGCCGATCCCAGGGCCATTTTCGCGACCTTCCACCGTGGAAGCAAATGCCCTGGGAACGATGTTGCTTATAGGCGTTATTGACGTTATGGCCGTTATTTGCGTTATAGCTGTTATAGGGGTTATGTGTGTTATATGCGTTATAGGCGTTATGGGCGTTATAGGCGTTATGGGCGTTATGGGCGTTATAGGCGTTATAGGCGTTATGGGTGTTATAGGAGTTATGGGTGTTATAGGTGTTATAGGAGTTATAGGTGTTATAGGCGTTATAGGCGTTATAGGCGTTATAGGTGTTATGGGTGTTATAGGAGTTATGGGTGTTATAGGTGTTATAGGCGTTATAGGCGTTATAGGCGTTATAGGCGTTATGGGTGTTATAGGCATTATTGGTGTTATAGATGTATTTTATGGAAACGGATTTATGGAAATGTATAATCTGGGAAGGTAAATTTATATTTTCAGCTTAAAAATAATTTTTGTTTTAGATTTCCGATTCCCCTATTTTCAATTACTTTTTAATTTATAAACATCAACAGAGATCTGTAATATGTTAAATAATTCAAATTACGCTACTAAAAGACTACTCAAGTGATCAACAAACCCACTCGCGTAACGATATCTACATCTTCATTATTAGATGTTTGTATCACTTCCACTCCAGAGAAAATAATCTTATCTGAAGTGATACCTGTTGGTATTAGTGATCATAATTTAATTTATGTAGTTCGCAAAAATAAATACTGTGTCAAAGTCAAAGTGCCATAAGAAAGTTGAAATTCGAAACTATAAATACTTTAAATGGCAACCGGAATAGGAAAAAATAGACAACGAGCAATGTGTCAATAAAATTTGGGCAATTTGGAAGACTCTTTCTGGATGTTTTGAATAGACATGCTCCTATTAGAACAAAGAGAATAAGAAATAAAGCGAGTGTACCTTGGCTTACAAAGGCGATGAGACAAAAGATTTGTGAAATAAATCGCATTAAACTGCATGCTCCAAGATCCAATTCAGAACATGATTGGAAAGCATATAAAATGTCCAGAAATGGAGTTACCAATGCATTGCGCGAAGAGAAAGTAACATATTATTATAGAAATCACATGGATAGAATTAAACATAATCCTAAGCAAGCTTGCATGGAAGACAGTAAATCAAATACTAACCGTAAACAACAGGACTCGGTGATAAAAAATATTCAATCTAATAATGGTTTAATTTCAACACCTGTAGTAATTGCAGAGTGTTTTAACGATTATTTCACCGATATTGGTCCAAAAATTGCGGAAACCATAAATGGTGAACGTAATTTTGAAAATTATGTAAAGAAAGCTAAAAGTAATTTCAAGTTTAAAACGGTTGGCACACCCAATGTAATTAAACTTCTTTCCTCTTTGTGCACTTCCAAAGCTACTGGGCCGGGATAGACAAAATTTCAGCTAAAATTATAAAATTTGCAGCTCCTATTATTGCAAATTCTTTAACTAAAATATTCAATATGGTAATTGATACGGAAACATTGCCATCTGAATGGAAGATAGCAAGAGTCACTCCTTTGCATAAAAAGGGTCCTCGGAACCTACTGGACAATTATCGCCCTATTTCAATTCTACCAGTTATAAGTAAGATTTTTGAGAAAATCCTATATGAGCAATTGTACGAATATTTGAATGCGGAAGACTTATTATCGAAACATCAATTTGGCTTTAGACGATTCCATTCTACGTCTTCTGCTTTATTAGATAGCACTAATGAATGGTTTATTAATATGGATCGCGGTATGTTTAATATCGCGGTCTTTCTAGACCTAAAAAAGGCTTTTGATACTGTAAACCACGAATTGTTAGTAAACAAACTTGGTCTTTATGGCATAGAGAAAACCTCTCTAAATCTACTTCGATCGTATCTGACTGATAGAACTCAAATGTGTTCTATTAATGGTGAATTGTCTAGTCCAAGGACTGTGAAGTGCGGAATTCCTCAAGGTTCAATTATGGGGCCACTTTTTTTCTTAATTTATATAAACGATTTGCCCAATTGTTTAGAACACTCATCAACAAGAATGTTTGCCGATGATACAACTTTAACCGCATCTGCTAAGTCAATCAGTGAAGCTGAAGTGGTCCTTAATGTTGACCTTGGAAATATTAAGGAGTGGCTCTCTGCAAACAAGCTGAGTCTTAATCTTGTCAAAACTGAATATTTATTAATTGGATCAAGATATAATATAAATAGCTTACTAGAAGAGCCTAACATTTTTGTGGGTGATGTACCTATCACCAGGGTGAGGGTCACGAAAGCACTTGAAGTTCATATAGATTAATTCTTATTGTGGGATAAACATATAGATAATACATCTAAGAAAATTTCATCAGGAATTGGTGCGATTAAAAGGTTAAAACCTTACGTAGATCGTGAAACACTAAAATCCGTCTATAATGCCCTTGTATTACCACATTTCGATTATTGTTGCGAAGTGTGGGATTCTATCGGAATTACATTTTCAGATCGTCTACAAAAATTACAAAATAGAGCTGCCAGGGTGATTATGGGTCGTAAAAACATACATGGTCAGTCCGAAATTGCCCTAAATGAGCTTGGATGGAAACATTTGGACGAACGTAGGTTAGATTTTGTAGCAAGACTAATGTACAAAATTAGGAATGATTTAGCACCAAAATCACTTACTGAGATCTTCCGTAAATCAAATGCATCTCTCCAATACAACCTGCGGGGCTCTTCCACTAAATTTCATTTGCCACAACCAAGGACTGAATCCCTCAAACATAGTCTGAGTTACAGAGGGGCACATTTGTGGAACAGCATCTCAACCGAATTAAGAAATAAAGATTCGTTGCATTCTTTTAATAGTATCATTTCTTCAACTGGTCGGTCATGATGTCTGTGGCTTAACTGATCTCACCTGCTTATATTTTGATTTTTACCTTAGATTGTACATATTTGTTAAACTATTTCATTGTATTTGGTTAGTTTAGATATTTATTGTAATTAATTGTGCACGGTATTCTTGTAATTTTGTAAAGTTCCACGCCCCTCTTGGAAACCAGCGTTCAGCTGAATGAGGTTAGCGTGGTTAAATAAAGTTTTACTTACTTACTTACTTACTTACTTAGTGTATTAAACAGCCAATTAATGAGAGAAGTAATTTTATTATTTTTCTTAGAAACATTTGTTCGATTGCAAGGATCACAAAATATATTTGGTGCTGGACGTGTTGAGATATTTTACAATGGGAAATGGGGTACAGTTTGTGATGACGGCTGGGATTTGAGCGATGCTGAAGTTGTTTGTCGACAACTTGGTTTCTCTAGAGCTAAGGCAGCTCTTCAAGGTGCCGATGTTCCCGATGGTACTGGAGAAATATGGTTAGACGATATCAATTGTAAAGGGAGTGAACTACCTTTATCAAACTGTGGTCATCCTGGATGGGCAGTGCATAATTGCGGACACCACGAGGACGCTGGAGTTCAATGTGATGTCCCAGATTAATTGCAATATATTAATATTAATAACTGCAATATCTTGCATAATATGATTAACTTGGAAATGTCAAGATATATGTATAATCAATAATCATAACTTTTTATACTTGAAATCTATGGAGAAAAAACACGTTCTGGTTATTTGATTTAATTTCTATGAGATTACGATAAATGTGAACTTTAAATAGTTGTTGTATCCGTACATAATATATATATATAATATATATATATATAAATTATATATATATATATATATATATATATATATATATATATATATATATATATATATATATATATATATAGCAAAGTGAAAAGGTGGTAAACTGCCAAGAATTTAGTGACGAGATACTGACGTTTCGAGCGGAGCCCTTCATCAGAGTAAGACGAGATGAAATAAAATAAATAGGGCTTATATATATGCCAAAAGGGTGTCACAAGTAGAAAGTAGCCAATCAAATGCACGGGAGATAAACAAACTAATAATTAATGAGATGGGAAACGTTAAATCATTTGCTATTTTTACAGTCGATCAGCAAGCACACTGAGGGGGCGGGAGAAATGACAGGTCCAATATTCAAGGGGATTAGGCGATAATATTAGCATAAGAAATAAAAACTTGAAAAGGAATGAAAGTGCATAAGCTAATAATAAAAAAATAATAATAAATAAAGTTCCAAGCAAACTAAAATAACAAAAAACTTGTAGGAAATTAAATAAAAGAATAACGTTCGTTAAGACGAAGTGGATGTGTGGTGCCAAGTTTAAAAATGAGACGCTTCTCTTGCCGTTTGCGGTTATCGTTACCACCTGAGATGGGAAGGATGGCACAGACTTTCATGTCTGAAACCAAATGGTTAGAGCTGTTGAAATGGCGGGCTACAGGTTTGTCACCATCATTGATCCTCACGGAACGAAGATTTTCAGCAAAAGAAAATTTTCTCGTACAAGCCTACTGACTCCCATAGTTCAGACGAAAGGCGTCGCCCAGTTTCACCGATGTAGATTTTAGGGCATTTATCGCAAGAAATGCAATAAATGATGTTGGTGGACGTGCATGAAAAAGCATTTCATCCAAGCCGGCGAATTGCCTGCCTCTGCATCTAACCTTATATTAACAACCCCCAGAACGCCTGTCATATATTTCCTACCTAAAATCCATAAACCTAACAATCCTGGCAGGCCGATTGTTTCCGCTTGTAGTTGCCCCACCGAGCTCGTTTTTTCCAGTTTTCTAGACAACGTTATGTATCCTTTGGTTAAGAAGTTGCCTTCTTATATCAAAGATACTAAACATGCCTTGCAAATTTTCGACCAGTTACGTTGCAGTAGTTCCGATAAATTTATTTTCACGATGGACGTCAAGTCCTTATACACCGTCATTCCCCATTGTGATGGCCTTGAAGCTCTGAAGTTTTTCTTTGATCAGCGCACTAATTTAGAACCCTCCACAACCACGTTACTCCGCTTAGCAGAACTAGTGCTTACCCTTAACAATTTTTCGTTTGATGGTGAACATTATCAACAAATAAGTGGTGTTGCGATGGGCACCAAAATGGGTCCAAGCTATGCTAACTTATTTGTTGGTTATGTTGAAAAACAGATCTTTGAACAATACACGGGTCCCTTGCCTGATTTTTTCGGCAGATTTATCGATGACTGTTTAGGAACAGCGTCGTGTTCACGTGTCCTTTTAGAGCAGTTTATCAACTTTGTTGATGATTTTCATCCTGGTCTGAAGTTCACGTGGGAAATCAGCGAGACCTCTGTGTCGTTCCTTGATATTTTAATTTCGATTAATGGTGATTCGCTGAAAACGTCGGTCTCGTACAAGCCTACTGACTCCCATAGTTACCTTCTATTTTCATCCTCTCATCCCAACCACACTAAGCAATCCATCCCTTACTCTCAATTCTTGCGTCTTCGCCGCTTATGTAGCGACGACCAAGATTTTCAAGTCAAATCAATGGAAATGAGATCTTTTTTTGTCCAACGTGGTTACCCTACCAACCTTTTAGACCTCGCCGTTCAGAAAGCTTTTCTCGTCCACCGTTTAGACGCCCTTGAACCATCTTTGGAACGAGTTTCAAACAATAAAATTCCTTTAGTTCTAACATTTCATCCTTTCAATTTTAAAGTTAAAAATATTATTAATCGGAATTTTCACATTTTAGAAAATGATCCTGAGACGTCAGCCATTTTCACCGACAACCCTTTGGTATCTTTTCGCCGTAATAAAAACATTCGTGACTCCTTAGTACATAGTGCCCTTAAACAAATTACCTCGGCACCAGCGGGAACATTTTCTTGCGGCCGTTCCCGCTGTAACACATGCCCTTTTCTCAAACCCACTACAGTTATTACTGCCCCCAAATTCGACCACACAATTCGTCATGCTTTTTCATGCACGTCCACCAACATCATTTATTGCATTTCTTGCGATAAATGCCCTAAAATATACATCGGTGAAACTGGGCGACGCCTTTCAGACAGGTTTGCTGAACATCTTCGTTCCGTGAGGATCAATGATGGTGACAAACCTGTAGCCCGCCATTTCAACAGCTCCAACCATTTGGTTTCAGACATGAAAGTCTGCCATCCTTCCCATCTCCGGTGGCAACGATAACCGCAAGCGGCAAGAGAAGCGTCTCATTTTTAAACTTGGCACCACACATCCTTTTGGTCTTAACGAACGTTTTTCTTTCATTTAATTTCCTAAAAGTTTTTTGTTATTTTAGTTTGCTTGGAACTTTTTATTATTAGCTTATGCACTTTCATTCCTTTTCAAGTCTTTGTTTCTATTATTATCGCCTAATCCCCTTGAATATTGGACCTGTCATTTCTCCCACCCCCTCAGTCTGCTTATTGATCGACTGTTAAAAATAGCAAATGATTTAACTTTTCCCATTTCCCGTGCATTTGATTGGCTACTTTCTACCTGTGACACCGTTTTGGCATATATATAAGCCCTATTTATTTTATTTCATCTCGTCTTACTCTGATGAAGGGCTCCGCTCGAAACGTCAGTATCTCGTCACTAAATTCCTGGCAGTTTACCACCTTTTCACTTTGCTGTATATATGTATATATGTATATGTATGTGCATCTGTATATGTATATGTATTATATGTATATGTTTCTGTATATGTAATACCCAACTCCATGCAGAAACTCGTTTGTCTCATCCCCAACATTTGATATATAGGAAAGGAGAATTTCTCGATCCACGCAAACGGCAATACAGTACTGTCGAACCACCTTCCCTTCCGAAGTATTGCTGAGAGGCACATGTTCATAACCCGACTTATCGTCAATTTTCGAGAGATGCGAGTTTTTATAACGTAAATTCCCAGGATACTGCCCAGGATACTGACCAGGATACTGACCAGGATAGTGACCAGGATAGTGACCAGGATACTGACCAGGATACTGACCAGGATACTGACCAGGATACTGACCAGGATACTGACCAGGATACTGACCAGGATAACTGACCAGGATAGTGACCAGGATACTGACCAGGATACTGACCAGGATACTGACCAGGATACTGACCAGGATACTGACCAGGATACTGACCAGGATACTGACCAGGATACTGACCAGGATACTGACCAGGATACTGACCAGGATACTGACCAGGATACTGACCAGGATACTGACCAGGATACTGACCAGGATACTGACCAGGATACTGACCAGGATACTGACCATGAGGATAATGACCAGGATACTGACCAGGATACTGACCAGGATACTGACCAGGATACTGACCAGGATACTGACCAGGATACTGACCAGGATACTGACCAGGATAGTGACCAGGATACTGACCAGGATATTTACGAGTATTTACAGAGGATGAAAAACATTTCAGTGTATTACAACACTGTTATCAATATGTGTCCTCTCTCTCCCAATATATATATATATAAATATATATAAATGTTTACATAAACAAGTAGCAAATAGAATTAAGAATATTATAATACAATAAAAAGCTAAAAATAGTAAAAATGCCAAATACTAATAGTTAAAAAATACTACAAAAATGTTCGTTTAAAAGCTTGAGGAATTCGTTGTAATCATATTCTCGTCTAATTTCAATTGGTAAATCGTTATATATTTTCGCACCCGAATAGTAAAATGACTGTTTCGCGAATTATAATTTTACTTTTGGAAGTTTTAAAATACATGAATTGTTTCTCGTATTTATTCTGTGGTTGTTAATTTCAAAGTACTGGTCAAAGTTGGTGCACATCCGATTGTCCAGGCATTTTCTTACTATGGTACACGACTGCTTGTGTAGGATCTGGATGATGGATGGTACTCGATTGCTATCTGTATAATTAATTATAGTTTTCGCTCGGCGTTCAATCGATTGAAATTTATTCAACTGAGTTTTCGAGAACTGTAACTTCAATAACCCTGTGTACGTCATGACTGGCAAAATCATTGATTGATAAATCTTGATTGCAGCATCTGGGGTAACGTGGTGTCGTAACTTGGATAGAAGCTTTAAGCGATTGCAACACTTTTTGTAGGCCGCATCGAAATTTTCTCCTAACGTAAGACTTTTATTCTAACACATGACCAAGGTACGTATAAGTATCTGTGTTGTTGATCAATACACCACGGTACTTAACATTCAATTCGCGATTATGTAACGAGAGTCTTTTTGCTGTTCCAAACAACATTACTTCTGTTTTCCCTTTCTTCAAGTTGATCACTAGTTCGTTGTCATCAAGGTATCTTGCTACATACTCCAAATCTTGTGTCAATGCAGCTTCGATAATCTCAATATCTTTTCCAGCGTAGTAAATTGCAGTGTCGTCAGCATACATTAACACACGTGTTTTTAGGAGGTGATCGACAAAATCGTTAAAAAATATGATAAAAAATAACGGTCCCAAAATGGAACCTTGTGGTACCCCACTAAATACTGGTTGGATGTTTGAAGTACTTTTTCCAATTTGGACAACTTGTTGTCGTCCAAACAGATAGTCAGTAAATAATAGAAGTTCGTTATTATCGATGCCATATGCCCGAAGTTTACTTAGTAAAGTACTATGACTTAAAGTGTCAAAAGCCTTACTAAGATCAATAAAAAGAGCTCCTACCAGATTACCACGATCAACTTCTCTTCGAATATCGTCAACAAATATCGTGGCTGCCAAATTAGTTGATCTGTTCGATCGATACCCAAACTGATATTGGTTTAGTAAATTGTTTTCCTCCAAGAACTTTGATAATTGTTGGTGTATGGCTTTCTCCAGGACCTTTGATAAGACAGGCAACACTGAAATCGGTCGATAATTTTCAGGATCATTGTATGGCCCCTTTTTATGTATCAGAACCACTTTTGCAATTTTCCACATTGATGGTACCTTATTCGTTTCTACTGACAAGTTCAATATGTGGCATAGCGGCTGGTGAATGTGCTCACAACAATCCTTCAACATACCAGGTGGTAGTTCGTCTACTCCATACTGACCAGGATACTGACCAGGATACTGACCAGGATACTGACCAGGATACTGACCAGGATACTGACCAGGATACTGACCAGGATAGTGACCAGGATACTGACCAGGATACTGACCAGGATAGTGACCAGGATACTGACCAGGATACTGACCAGGATACTGACCAGGATACTGACCAGGATACTGACCAGGATACTGACCAGGATACTGACCAGGATACTGACCAGGATACTGACCAGGATACTGACCAGGATACTGACCAGGATACTGACCAGGATACTGACCAGGATACTGACCAGGATACTGACCAGGATACTGACCAGGATACTGACCAGGATACTGACCAGGATACTGACTGACCAGGATACTGACCAGGATACTGACCAGGATACTGACCAGGATACTGACCAGGATACTGACCAGGATACTGACCAGGATACTGACCAGGATACTGACCAGGATACTGACCAGGATACTGACCAGGATACTGACCAGGATACTGACCAGGATACTGACCAGGATACTGACCAGGATACTGACCAGGATACTGACCAGGATACTGACCAGGATACTGACCAGGATACTGACCAGGATAGTGACCAGGATACTGACCAGGATACTGACCAGGATACTGACCAGGATACTGACCAGGATACTGACCAGGATACTGACCAGGATACTGACCAGGATACTGACCAGGATACTGACCAGGATACTGACCAGGATACTGACCAGGATACTGACCAGGATACTGACCAGGATACTGACCAGGATACTGACCAGGATACTGACCAGGATACTGACCAGGATACTGACCAGGATACTGACCAGGATACTGACCAGGATAGTGACCAGGATACTGACCAGGATACTGACCAGGATAGTGACCAGGATACTGAGCAGAGTGTCAAGCTTTAATAAACGCAGTGTCCTCATTCGTCCACAAATTCTAAAATCGCGCATCTATGGTACATATAATTCTGGGTTTGTTCGGTTCTATCAAGATGGGAAACATGGGGGACTAACCTCAGACACTTTACCCTGAGAAAGCTTTACAAGTAGGATGGTTTTCAAAAACTCGTCGATGAGATGCAGCAGCGTTGACAGTGGCGGATCCAGGATTATGAAATGGGGACTTCCAAGCTCAGTCCTAAGTGACGACACATTTCTAGGGGTCCGGGGGCATATGGCGCTGGAAATTTTGGTTCTCTAAAACAGCATTTTCTGCATTTCTAGGGCACTTTTGAGCAAAATATAAAGTTCTGAAATCCCATTTTTTAACAGTGTATCTCGTTATTTTTAAGATATATTTCTATAAGGTAGAATAAATAATTACAAAAACGGAACAACAGTTTATTTAACAAAGTAGAATAACTAATTACAAAAATAAAATAAAAATATGGAGTATTTACAAGAACTGAAGAGGAGATAAAAGTGCAATCATACAAACTATTACCGATGGAACCATGTTGGAAGTATCGTACGCTAAAATCAATTAATTAATTCCATTCTACAAATCTAATTATTTTGAGCGTAAAAACATGCTCGGCTTCAGAAAGGGAGGTTCCATGGAACCTTCGGAACCCCCTGGTTCAGCCACTGGTTGAACTGTAGGTGCTGAAATGACCCTTGAAGAATGGACTGGCGTCTGCTCTCTTTGACAGCCTCTTCAAAATACCCTCTTTATAGGGTTGTTCTTCAATATGGTGTCCCACATTTTCAAATGCTTATATGTCTAACCAGTCTCCCGTTTAAAATGAATTTGGATCTTGAAAAACCAAATTCTCTATTTCTCTTTTTCTCCGGATACTACTCGATTGATGTCATCCATAACGTCTTGCTCGCTTTCCATTTTCTCCGAGCTCTCAGGCTTCCTGTGGCCGACATGCAGTACCCAACACTCATGCTTTTCAGGCCAGCTCAACTGAATAGCTGTTGTTGGGACCCATGGCCAACAGCACGGTATAGAGACTAGAATAGAAGAAACCCCAATAAGGTGAAAGCCACAGAAACCAATCTCAGAGTAAAATGACAATCGCGTCGACGCCCGCACAGCGGTTGCTCAAGAACATGGCGCTGCCAAAACATCCATTGCTCACGTTGTAAGCAATAACTTATTGGCGTCGTAATAGCATTGTAACCAGTAAGTTATTCGATTGTAATACGTTTAATTTTGGATTGTAAGCGCATGCGTATAACAGTCAATTACTAGTCCCACATGCTTAGTGTCTCTCACTAATCTACTAATTTAGGACCCCAAGATGAAACACGGACGGGGGGTTAGTGTTAGAAAACTCATCAGGCGGGGGGTTGGTTACAATGCTATTACAACGCCAATAATGTATTAATTGCTTGACAACGTGAGCAACGGCTTGCCAAAATGCTTGTGAGATCATTTCTCGTCTTAGTGTCTGACAAAAACAACATATACGTTGCAAGACTACGGACATTGCAGGTTAAGTGCAGATCTGTATGTTGCTTAGTTTTTTGGCAGTTGTTCAGTTATTTGAATTCAGGTCTAAGGCCAATAATGTAACGATCGCCAGCCTTGGCCTGTCTAATGTATACACCTATCACACCGTGCACTAGAAATACGAATCTGCAATAATCCCATCGCCCGCCTCTTTAACAAACCCCCACCCCACCCCACCCCAGTGCGCGTCTGTCGATACCCAAAAGTCCCGGTTCGAACGTTTTCTCGGCCAATATTTACTCGATTTCAATTCTGAACACAGTTTTGGAATTACCGAGTCTAAATACATAACATGCGTGTCTATTCGCATGGATTTATTAGTCTTAGACCGCCCATCCGGTATTGCTACGACTTCACGGTCGACAAGCTCGGTGGTGAAAAAATGGATTTACTCAAATTTACAACTGCGCAAATATGGAGCAAATTTATTCAAATGTTATATTTACTATAGGAGTAAACATGGTAAATGCCGCATTTACTTCATATTTGCTCAAAAGTGAGTAAATGCGGCATTTTCCAAGTTTACTCCTATGGTAAGTGTAATATTTCAATACATTTGCTCCATATTTGTGCATATTGTAAATTTGAGTAAATCCATTTTTTCATGCAGTTGTGCTCTGTTATCGCTGGCATAAGAACCTTGCCAAGTGCAGTCTCCAATGGCTCTAACAGATCTTGGATATCTGGCAAAGTACGATGTTTCAAACCATAGGTAAAAACGGCGTAACATGCTTGCGGTTGTGATATTGCAAATTCCGCTAATTTTGTTTTCTCCTTTACCTATTCTTCTACTTTTCCGTCAAAATATTCAGAAAGATATGATCTTGATCTATACTACCGCTAACAAGTGATTTTGCCCTTGTGTGGTGATGGTAATGGGCTGTACTGTCTCGAAAGGCCTCCTTTGATAATACTTCTTTCTCTGGTTTGACAATCAGCCAGCATTTATTGTCATTTGGACAATCATAGTCATGAGGGCCGATCTCTGATAAGGTATTCCACTACTGCTTTATTTATGTTATAGTTCCTGCTCCACTCGCGTCATCGGCGTACCAGCATTGCTTTGTGTGGCTTGTACCTTGCAAATATGAAATTGGTGGTTGAAGACTGATAGCGTATATGGCCATGGATAATGGGTCTCCTTGCGTCATGCCTTCTGATGATTTTAGCTCTTTGCCACCAACGATAAACAATCGTGATGGCAGTCGGTATGTATTCGTCGCGTAGGTTGCAATAGTGGGGCAGATCACTCTTGTGTTATGCAGAGCAGCAGCTATATTCAGGGTATTAAAGGCGTTAGAAGCATCGATAAGAAAGACTGCATTTGTGTCATCTGCTTCGAATATTGCGCATAGCGTGGACATGCCCTCGCTAGCCAATGCTTGACCGGCGCAAACCTGGAGTGAACCACTGGCTTCGATCACATCTTGCTTAACCACTTTCATGACACACTTGCTTATTACTCTTCTGATAACCTCTCACACACCAATCGGTCTAACTGCACCTGCTCCTTTGTCTAGCGGAATTAAACAACTTGCTAATAATGATTCAATAGAAGTTGGATCAACATGTTTTGTACACAAAGCCCAAACTAAGGGTGGCTAGCGCCTCACAGAGCCTTGTAGAGGATTGGTTGAACGATTTACAGGCAAGTATTTTCTTAAAGCCATTTGCATCAATACCTGATGGACCACCAGACCCTTTCATTCTCAAGGCAGCTTCTCTTATCATTTCTACGTTTATTCCGATGTATATGCTTTCCGGTATTTCTTCTACAGGACCATGAAGTATTACTTCAGGCTTTGCTTCTTGTGCTTCAGGATGTTTCTGTTTAAGCTGCAACATAACATCGTCTGTTAAAGGCAGTACACTTCCACAATCCCCGTCATTTAGAAAACGCATGCATGGCTGAATTTATTTGGCCCTCCGTAACGAGTTTAGCAAAAATCTTTGCTCTGTTTGGAGGATCAGACTTCTTTCCGTTTCCAAGACGCTATTGAATCATTCGTCCTTCCTTAATAGCTTGTCAATTTGACCTTCTTTCCATACAGCCAGTTGTTTCTGCAAACCGCAAACTTTGTGGTCTTTAGCTATGGACTTCTGCCGCTAGGAGAACAAAGAACGCTTTTATAGAGCTATTTATGTACCGTGGCAACAGCACATGACAAATGTTGAACTATATGGAGATATACCACCAGTAAATGAAACTATTAGAGCAAGAAGAATGATGTTGGCAGGACACGTTCTGCGACATGATGAGGTTGCTAGCACCGTTCTACTATGGTCCCCGGAAGGAGGAAGGAGAAGAGGACGTCCCACATTTACAAGTGAAGGATTTATTGCTCGCTGATACTGGTCTTTCCTCTGCAGCCGAGCTTGCTTCTGTAGCGCGAGATAGGCACAGGGCGTCACGGAACTCGCTCTTATTCAAGTTAAAACCGTGTTCTTTCAGCGGAAGCACAGTGAGCCAGGAAGAAGAACCTTTCTCATTTAGGAGATCCATTGACCTTTGTTTTGTGGCGGGTAGCATTTCTCTCACGGCATTGGCCTTGTTTGCATGAGTTTCTGCTTTTTCTCGACGTGTCGTCGTTTTAATCTCGCTTAGATCAGGTTTTCGATACGAATCGGCTTGCTCAATTATCATTTGCTTCAGAGGCTCAGTAATCTTTTTGGATGCATGGAATTGATGGCAAGCTTCTTCAACTGGATTAACGATATTCAGACCACCATGTCTTGTTGGCAATGATAACATATTTCTTTCTGCAATGGAACAGTGACTTCGTCCAGTTAAGGCAGGAATTAACTTCTCAATAATAATCTCTTCGATAGGTTGAAACAACTCATCAACCTTCTCAACCGTCCGCATGATAAACTGCCATTTTCCTTTTATGGAATGAATAAAGGCCGCATACGCTGCATGGGGATAAATTTCAGCGATCTTAGCCAGGACATTAATTTCTTCTTTCCACTTTTCGACTTTACCTGCGACATACTCTTGAACGAAATTTGACGTACCAATTGCTGCCCCCAGGATGTTATGACCAGCGGTTGTTATACGGATTCCAGTATTTTCAAAAAGAGCTGTCGCAAGGTGGATGTATTCTGGCTTGACTACCAAGGTCGTTTTGGCCGGGTTGGGATAATATCCGTATTCGGGACCAACTGTTGTCAGTTGTTGCCACCAACTTCTTAGAGCATGTAGCTTTCCTGCTGATGTAGAGTCGTCTGCGAACCAAACTTGTTTAACATCACTAGACGTTTCATGACTTAGACTGTTGATTAAGGGTGTTATGGCGAGCGCATACATAGCCATAGCTAGGGGATCGCCTTGCGTAGTTCCTTCCGATGACAAAATTTCATCACCACCTGTGACAAATAGTCTCACTGGTTTTGAGTACGTGTTATTAAGCACGGTAGATATCGCTGGACATATGATGCCAATGTTGTGGAGGGCAGCTTTCCGATTCAAGGTATTGAATGCATTCGTAGCATCAACCAGGAGCATTGCTTCGGTATCATCCATTAATTCGATCTCTTTCATAGCATGTATGGCGGCTTCATGACCAGCATATGTTTGGAGGGCTCCGGCAGCAGACTTAACGTCTTCGCCAATGGCTTTGAGAATTGTTTTGGCTACAATACGCCTTGGCACTTCCCCGACGCCAATAGGGCGCACTCCTGGGTCCTTGTTCAAAGGGATCAAGCGACAAGCTACATATGCCGAAAGGCCATCCGGGTCGACTTGTGTTGTGCACAAACGTTTGGCCACACCAGCTAGAGCATTACATAGGTCGCCTGAGGCAGCCTTGAACGAAGAACAGAAGCGCCTCCAACCATAGGCATCCACCCCAGACGGGCCCGCAGAACCGTTTGTTCTCATAGCTGCTTGCTTGATGGTTTCACCGGTTATTCTTTCAAAAACCACCGGATCAAAACATATTCCTTCAGCCTCTGTATCAGGGAGTAATACTTCTGATGAAGGTATGTTCGCTTCAGGATGTTTCTCAAGCAAGACATCTCTTGTAGATCTCCATGTAGCATTACCATTACCATCCATATTAGGTAATAATGCGTCGAGTGAAAGAAGGCCGCCCTTATCTGCATGGAAATCAGGCGGACTGCCTGATGGACCTTTTCTTGCAGCATAAGCCGACTGAAACCACGCGTGATCTTCTCAAATTCGAGCGGCTGGTTTGTTTGGGAGATGAGATGCTTTTGAATACATCTGCCTTCATTAACGAGTGCCTTTATGTCGCCTTTTGACCAAAGATTAAGCCGCCTTTCCAAACAATTTACATGATCTTTTGTCTTACTTTTAACAAACGGTTTTTGCAATAATAAAGATTGCATGACTGAGCATGCCTTCAATGAAATGCAATCAAGCGGACTCGCATCAGCATATGACTGATAAAGCCTAGCCATCTCTTGTACGAATGACTTGCCACTTCTCCCCGATGGAATCAAAAACACGTTACGTTTCCAATGAACAATTTCTTCGTATGCATCGTTTATCCTTGCACAGAACTCATCACCTTTAACTTCATTCCATTTAAAGCTTGGTTCTTCATTAGGCGCATCGTTAAAGCTATTGTTATGCAAAGATACATTGCTATCAGTATAATGTGCATATTTACTGAATTAAATATTCCTCCTTGATGCAAATGACTGCTTTCGATATTGACTTGCACTTGATCGTTTATACTAGATTCTAAAACGGTAATCCCTTCGTCAAGAGCAGGCTGACTTATCCTCTCACCATTTTCTTCCCCTACGTCGACTTGCCGCTCATTGGTCAGCACTTGATCGATTATGCTAGTTTCCGACGCGGTAGCTCTTTCAACAAGGACAACATGGCCCATCCTTTCACCGTTTCCTTGCCCAACGTCGATTGGCCGCTCATTTGCCTCGTAATTATCAACATTGCTGCTTAGTTCAGGAGGTTTTTTCTTTTTCTCATAGCGAGCCACCGTATCTCGTAAATTTTGTGCCGTTAGATTGAGTGAGGCATAGCCTTTCGCTTCCCATAATAGTTTCATAGTCTTCATATAACCGTGTCGACCGGCATTTGAAGTTCCCTCACTATTGCTTCTCTCCAAGGCTCTCTTACGACAGTCGAAAAGATCATCAATCATTAACTGGGTCCATTTTGTCCTACCAGAGGACTTCGAACTTCTCTTTGGAGGCATTTTTTAACTTACATAAACGTAGGAAATACACTCACACAAAGAGACATCTTACCCCCGAGAGATTAGATAATAATAATAATAATAATAATAATAATAATAATAATAATAATAATAATAATAATAATAATAATAATAATAATAATAAGGGAATTTATTCAGGGAATTTAGTATCACCCTTGATTTATTAAGCAAGAAAATTAAAAAAAGGAAGAATTGGTCAACACCTGGATTAGATGGAATACATAATTTCTGGTGGAAGAAGTTTACGGCAGTTTGGCCAACTCTTCAGTGTTCGAATCATGAACCAATGGAAACATCACCCGAACAGTATTCCACAGTGGCTCCCTATTGGAAGGATGCCATTGATTCTACAATCTGTTTATTGGCTTACTCGCAGATTACATGATGGATCATGCACTTGAAAATGAGTTGTGGGATGAAGGGCAACTTGGTTGTAGAAAAGGAGTACTATAGGAACAGTGGACCAACTACTTATTGACGAGTGCATAGTGGGTGAAGTTAAAGAATACCACCGGAATTTGGCTGTTGGCATACTATCACTATGACTACCAGAAGGCCTATAACTTCGTCCATGATGACTGGGTCTATAATGGTATACGAGTGGATGGGCTTTTCTAGTATGTAATAAAAGTGATGAAGGAATTGATGACGAGATGGAAAACCAAACTTTCAGTGAAGATAGATGGGAAGAATGTGTTGAGTATACATGGGTCAGATTCCACAGGGGGTTTCTACAAGGTGACAGTTGCAGCACTGGGTGTTGACTGGAAAAAGAGCTGGATAAAACTGAAAGAAATATATCCGCAGCGAGCTGTTATTAATAACAGATGCAATGATTACAAACAGAAAGAATGGAAAAGCTCAAATTGGGCCGGACAGGAACAGGAGTGCCACAGTTGGCTTAGTACATGGCTGGATCCACACAATTAGACAGCTGCAATATTTGAACTTCAGGAGCAAATGATAGAAACACGCGAATGGAAGAGAATTAGAGGTTTAGAGGTTGAATAAAATCCTGTTGTTTATGCTCCCGATTCCCTGCAACTGTAGAACATTGGATGGCAGGTTGTCCTGTTCTTGCTAACGTAGAGTATCTTACGAGATACAATAACGCTCTGATGATTCTGGCTGTTGCCTGGGCTAAAAGAAAATGTCAACTCCCTGACGATTGTAAGTGGTATAAGCAAAAATGGAGAAGAGGAGAAGTCTTTGAGAATAGAAATGCCAAACTTATCTGGGATTTTGAGTTTAAAGTTCGTAAAGAGACTAGCCATAGACGCCCGGATCTAATACTCGAAGACATAGAAGCTAAAACCATCTGGATAGTTGATATGACCTGTCCCATGGAACGGAACCTGCTAGCCGCCTTTAGGGAGAAGATGGTTAAGTATTCCCAGTTGGCATTTGAAATACGCGAGCAACGCCCAGGGTTTTGTACCTACATCCTTCCACTGGTTATTGGTAGTTTGGGTGGTGGCACGAAGATTGGATGACTAAAATCGTCCTAATGGAAAGCGAGTCCATAGTTAGAAAGATTTTGAGTGGGTTAATTCAAAGACGTTGGTGACTGTTCACTTTTGATTGTATGTTTATCATGCTTTGTTTATGTATATATATATATTAAGACGGCAACATTTGGCGTTTTACAAACTGGCTGGGAACCAGAATATGAGGTCCGGCTATCCTTTACAATAATATAATAATAATAATAATAATAAATAATAATCCTTTTTTAACACTTGACAACATAATTATTATATTTACAATATATTATATACGATACATGGGCTCTCTCTCCCACATTCACTACAGCAGTGTATATATTAACACAATATATTATACATGTATAGTTAAAATGAAGTCTGTTCAAAACCAATTGTTAAAAAATTTCATATTAATTAAAAAAATAGGAACTAAATTTATGACAATAATAATAACTATTAAATATATTAAATATAAAATATAAACGAGCCAAATATATAGAAAATAGTCGACTTTCTCCATAATTAAGTTCAATGTTCGTTTCCGATGCATTATACTGATCTAATTAAGGCAAACGAAAGAGAATATCTCATCCACGCCAAGGTAGACAGCTCAACCATACGTTTGTATGCTATTGAGGTCTCTTTGCCCGCCACAGAAAATACCAGGGGTGTGAAAGAGGCATTCTCAACTTCCCTAATTCTGTCACAATATTCCCGTTTCTTTGCTTTTTCCTGCTTCCTATATATAAGGCTAGCTGGATACTGGTATTGCGATAGTAATGATAATAATAATAATAATAATGACAACAAGAAATTCTTAAAGTGCTACTGAGATGAAAAATTCGTCTATCCAATTTTGATTTTATCTAAAAGTATTTTGAAAATGAAACAGAATGGCTTTCTCGGTTTCTCAATACCTCATCTCGTTCCAGAGATATTCAGGTTTTTGAAATATGTAAATTAGACGCCGTATTACATCATTTTTTCACAAAGAATATTTTTGCTAATAACAAGTGGAATATTTTGAAACTTTGCACATGGTATGTATGCCAATGATATGTATGCCAATGCTATTAAGAATAAGATGATGTAGACCTCAGGAATACAATATCTACGTGTGTCTATGTGCCACTACAGTGAGTTCTGACAACAAGCGTTTATTTTGTCTATGTGAGAAAATAACGTTATACGGCATCAAATTTGCATGTTTCGATCAAAAACCTGAATATCTCTGGAACGAGATGACTGATGAGGTATTGAGAAACCAAGAAAGCCATTCTGTTTCATTTTCAAAATACTTTTAGATAAGAGACTATATTATGTATTGTTACCATGAAGTATATCCCTAAAATCTGAGCTAGGGGGTGGTAGTTAAGGATTAGGAAGGACTTAAGGGTACTAATGTCGTAGAATCGCCATTTGCGTGACTTTTTTTCTCCGCCTTGTTAATTGTCGACAATGTTCTATCGAAGGAAAAGAGTAGCATATTAAATTGCGAGAATATTTGAGTATGTTTTATTGTGCCCACTTTATGTTTGCCATAATGTTTTTCCGAAGATCTATCTGCACGAAGTGTTAAAATGGGCGAATTTATTAACCAGCCTGAGATATGCAAAAGACTGATCGACTATGTTCTTGTTGTTGGTGTACGAAATCCAACGTTGAGTCTAACTGAAACTCCTGAAACATTGAGAAAATTTCCCAAGGACGATTACGAGGACTTCTATTTTCCACCAGACGTTGTGTTCTTTTGTCAACCAGAGGGATGTTGTACAGTGACGAAGAAAATATCTTTAAGACAAGCTACATCGTTTATTTTCACTTTGACTGACAAGGAAAGTGGGAAGACTAGATATGGAATAGCCATGAATTTTTACCGACCATGTCTTGGTTATACATCAAAGGATGGCAGTAGCGATACGGCGAAGGGAGGAAAACCTCGAAATTTAACTCGATGTATGTCGTTGACTTCAGTATGTATTTTATCACATCACGCGTTCTTTTCTTCCTTTCGCGAGAGTCTTTATGTTCTTCGAAGAATGATTGAGTCAAGAGGAGGAAGTCCTTGTAAACAAACAAACCAACCATTAGATTGTTGGTCGTTGTTTCTCTGTAACGAAGATCCTAAGTTAAGTCCATTGCAAGATGATATGAGAGAAATTGAATCATGGATTCAGAGGTTACTTGTGACTCCTGTTCCAATACCAGGTCGAACTGAAGTTGAACTAGAGTTGCTCCCACAAGAGTTACATCCAGCCATTTCTTTTGCTTTTCCTGATGCTAAAAGGTTTTCTTTGATCGACTTTCCCATTCATCTTCCGCTGGAGTTACTTGGAGTAGATATATTTCTTAAAGTTCTCACTTGTATCCTGCTTGAGCAGAAGGTAGGTTGATTCAGTAATGGTGATGATTATTATACTTCAAGTGTGTATACACTTTATACAATTGCTGGCATTTGACCCTAGTATTTCACTATTTTATAATGTATAACTATGCCAACAGGCCGACTGCATTTATTTCATTATTATTTTGATAATTGTTATTTAGATGATTATGAACCTTGATTTTATTCAAAAATATATTGAGATAGGCATTTGTCATGATCTCAAGTCTGTTCTGCACATGTTTGAAACTATGTTTACATCTTTATTTACAAACCAATACAGTGGATACGTACATGAAGATGTTTGCCTCTATATTGTGTTGGAAACAAAGTTAACCCACAAAGGGGTTTCCCCAAACCCAATAAGCCTCTTTGGATAGATAGTGTTTCACTGGATATTGCATTGCTTTCACTGAAGATTAAACAAATAAAAGCGAGGTTTTTATTGCTAGACACTTTTCGAGTGCCTGGCAGCACTGCTGCATACTGTAGGGGCCAGAACCTTAATTGCTCCTACTGTATTCACATCATTAGTACATGTAAATGTGGATATTATAATTTTACTTTGATGCATACAGTAATAAGAAATATTTAGTTGAAACTTTATCATTATCCATTTGAAATGATTTGTTCATTATACAGTGAATGCAGTACCGTCTGCATCTATATCTTTTAAAACACATTTTCCTGTCTACTTTTGTTTATTATGTATCGTATCATGTATCATTGTCTTCGCATCTATTGTCTAACATCACCTGATTCACCTGTGCATCTATCATTGTCTGTGTATCTATTATCATCTGTGCGTCGTCTATCATTGTCTGTGCATCTGTAGTCGTCGGTGCACAGGGGATTTCACAAATGTTTGTCAATGCGCCATAACACCATCAACGAGTCATTAGTTGTTTATGGTAATGACGGCTTGTGAAGTGCATAAGAAAAGGGAGGGGATCATTGATCGTGCTCTTGAGCAACAGAGGGAGAAAAACGGGTCCACCAGCAAAACGACCGAGACTGGATGAACAGGCAGTTTGTGGTGTGTTAGCACCGATTGAAGAATCCGCAAGTGAGAGTGATTGCTCTGATGAAACTGACAGTGACGTTTAACTGAGAACTGAACTAGTTTTCGCATCTTTTTATGTCTTTTATTTATTATTTATTTTTTTATTACTTTTATTTTCTAAATAAACGCATGTTTTAAACTATTACCTCTTATCTGCATCTTTATTAGTTAACACCGAAAGGAGTTAAAGAGAAGAACCAGTAGCGGCGCCACGGGGAGGACTAGGGGAGACACGCCCCCCCCCCCCAGTTCTCATCAAGGTCAATTTTCCAATTCGTCCAAATTCGAGGAGAAAAGCTTTTTTTTATGGGGGGGGGGGGTAGGTTTTTGACTGAGATTTGAAATCTGGCTCATGGGAACTACTGGCATAAGGGCAGGCAACCTACCTAAATAAACTTTTGAATATAAGAATGAAGACAAGTAATAAAACACCTGAGTGAATAGTCTTCGTTTTACCAATTTTTGCGGAGACTGGGAACCAGATCTCCGCTATGTCACAACCCAGGTTGTACTTGACTATGTGTCGACGGACCATGGGCCGAGGGTCAGAAGGAAAATCAGGTGTTAGTATTTGCAGGCTTTCAGAATTAACGTATCGTCGCCATACATCATAAGTCCATCATAAGTCTACAGCGCATCAGAGCAAGTGCAAAGTGACGTAAAATGTCGCTTTGGGGTATGGAATATTAGGATTTCATCACGTCAGACGCTAATTTCGAGAGTTACTCGAAGAGTCGAAGCCCGAAGGCTGTTTGCAGTTGAACCAAGAGTAAAGAGTTGTTTAAAAGCGATTTTAATGAAGATTCATCGACGGAAACAAGATGGCCTTGTTCAGGTAAGACAACTTCTATACATGGATATATAATTAAGCTATTTACGATTTTACGTTGATCGGTTGATGGTAAAACGAGAAAATATCATGCGAATACATAGCCATCTTGGCATATTTTAATAAGCTAATGGTTGGTGGTGTTTTATACTTGTCTATTTAGATAAGAAGTTTGGTAGACAACCACTGTCATGGTGTTTCTCTTATTTTGCCCATATATACGACATTTCTTTTCAAATTATATTTCCAAACTCAAATAAGGATGTTTTGATGAATTAAATTGTCCAAAAGATGCTCCACGAATATTTATTAAAAAATTGATGTTTGTACAGGCAGTAAATATTCCATTAAGGCACAAAACACAGAACGACAAGCACTTTATAACGTCATGGTAGAAAACAATAGCTACAGACAGTTAAGATCTAGCTTTACAACCGATAATAAAACACTAACTGAACACATTTTTACAAATACACTAGAGCAACAAATTAATTCAGGTATTTTAGCAACATATTTTAGTGACCATTCAAGACAGAATAGCTAAAAATAATTCCAAAAACTAATTGTCAAATTGCAGATTTGCTGAATCAATTAAAATATGTAAATAATGACATCATTCACTGCATACACTGCTAATTACTCAGTTAAAATATCAGTTCAAGTATTTCAGAACACATTTCAATGGTCCTAAAATATTAAATTATTTGAAAATCACTACAGTGCAAGCTAAAATTCAAAGTTTTTAATCATTAAGAGTTTAACCCAACTCTTATCTAACCCAATCTCAAAAGTAATTTGTGACCACGATTTGAGATGATTTTTACAATCATCTTTATAATCATCCAAAGTGCTAGTTAGTGTTTCTTTAGTATAAACACACAGGTGATTATAGAAAATCGCACACGCTGATTGGTCAAGTTATTATTTCACGATAATCACCTACAGCGTTTAGGCAAAATGGCCGCCAGCCAATTTGTCAGTGTGACAGATGAGGAAATAACCAATTTTAAAGAAAATGCTATTCCAAAAAGATCACCTGTGTATTTATACTAAAACAATTATTCACCTCAGTGTAGGTGAATAGTGTGAATATTTACCTTGCCGCTTTGTGGCTCTGTAAATATCCACCACTATTCACCTCCACTTCGGTGAATAATTGTTAATTATTGTATTAATATATTTTATTATGTTATTCTTTAGAAATGGCCTAAGACAAGAAAAAAGAGGTACAAAAAAGTAATACGAAAAAACAAGAAGAACCTTAATTGAACAAAAGTACATGCAGTCGAAAAATTGTGATCAGTATCATATGGAACACTATACCTATAAATGAATTCTGTACAGAGAGTAAAGACAAACAATACAAAAGAAGGAACTGTTCATCATATAGAGAATATATCTAAGTCAAATCAAGTCAAAGATAATTTCTGGAAGATTAAAACGAAACAGTACATGTACAGTATTGAACAGAATTCTATCGTTTGAAATGAAGTGCTATGAAATCTTTACATGTTTCTAGAAATAGAAAACATCAGCATGTGCATAAAATGGTATACTTATGTGTAATATTTTAAATTTTTGGATTCTGATATGACATCTATAACAGATACACAAACAAAAAGTATTTAATGTGGATTTAACAAATTAAATGGACTGTTTCTTGTTTCATCAGATTCAGTATGTCACTGTGTTTGCTTTCTATTGCCCTTTAATAATCGTCGTACTTTTCCCGTTTGACACGAAGGTCAAACTATCTCTTGATGCGATACAGAACCTGTCAAATTGAATTCACCTGCAGCTAAATTTATTTTGGTTTCAAACGTTGCGCTTCTGTTGCAGTTATTTTTTGAACTAAATTCGCTATAGAGTTAAGAAGTACAAATTTTAAAACTGGTCTTATAATTTATGTTAGAACTACCATCATCATCTATATTCCCAAACCAGTCTCCGCATGTACGCACTGCGTACCTATTTTTGAATTAAGCGGTATATATCATTAGTGTATCGCAGGTGCTGATTACAACATCCGAATGAAACCCGAGCCTGATCGTTTTAAATTTCCGGAACGCGCTTGGGTTTCTTTCGACTTTTTTTCAAATTACCTGCCGTGGGACAGATTATAGAATGGCACTGTTAGATACATGTATCTCTCTTAATTTTCTGATAGTATCTAGTAATTGTCATGTCCATGAAATATCCCATACAAAGACCTGAAATGTGTAGTTTTTAGTGTTTTTTATGACGTTTTATAATTTTCAAAATTCTGTAAAATCTCCCCCAAAATGCAGGAAATGGCATTTCATATAAGCTATACGGGACCCTACTTATGGTCAAAACTGGGAAATACAGAAAAGGACAAATCTAGCCTCAGTTCATTTAAATACCATATAAGAACTAGAGATACACTGAAATAAAGTATTATTATTATTATTATTATTCAGAGACTCTAGATTACCAAATTTATCCAGGTGGGGCCCCCTAGTTGTCGCGCCTTCGGCTTTCGCATTGTTTCCCCCACTGATCGTATCCTGCGCCGCCACTGAGAAGAACGCCATTAATTCGCGTTTTAGCATGAAATTTACAGTTGCACTACCAGCGAAAATTGCACGCGCGATTCAACATTCGTGTACCTGTATATTTTTGAGTTTGAAAGCCCTGGCACGTCTATCATCTTCTGTGCATCTATCATCGTCTGTGTATCATCTTCTGTGCATCTATCATTGTATGTGCATCTATGGTCGTCTCCACTTCTATTGTCTATCATTGTCTGTGCATCTATCATCTGCAAGTCTATCATCGTCTGTGCATCTATCATCGTCTGTGCATCTATCATCTGCAAGTCTATCATCGTCTGTGCATCTATCATCGTCTGTGCATCTATCATCGTCTGTGCATCTATCTGCAAGTCTATCATCGTCTGTGCATCTATCATCTGCAAGTCTATCATCGTCTGTGCATCTATCTGCAAGTCTATCATCGTCTGTGCATCTATCATCTGCAAGTCTATCATCGTCTGTGCATCTATCTGCAAGTCTATCATCGTCTGTGCATCTATCTGCAAGTCTATCATCGTCTGTGCATCTATCATCTGCAAGTCTATCATCGTCTGTGCATCTATCTGCAAGTCTATCATCGTCTGTGCATCTATCTGCAAGTCTATCATTGTCTGTGCATCTATCTGCAAGTCTATCATCGTCTGTGCATCTATCATCGTCTGTGCATCTATCATCTGCAAGTCTATCATCGTCTGTGCATCTATCATCTGCAAGTCTATCATCGTCTGTGCATCTATCTGCAAGTCTATCATCGTCTGCGCATCTATCATCTGCGCATCTATCATCGTCTGTACATCTATCATCTGCAAGTCTATCATTGTCTGTACATCTATCATCTGCAAGTCTATCATTGTCTGTACATCTATCATCTGCAAGTCTATCATTGTTTGTGCATCTATCATCTGCAAGTCTATCATCGTCTGTGCATCTATCTGCAAGTCTATCATCGTCTGTGCATCTATCATCTGCAAGTCTATCATTGTCTGTACATCTATTATCTGCAAGTCTATCATTGGTTGTGCATCTACAGTATCATCTGCAAGTCTATCATCGTCTGTGCATCTATTATCTGCAAGTCTATCATTGTCTGTGCATCTATCATCTGCAAATCTATCATTGTCTGTACATCTATTATCTGCAAGTCTATCATTGTCTGTACATCTATTATCTGCAAGTCTATCATTGTCTGTGCATCTATCATCTGCAAGTCTATCATTGTCTGTACATCTATTATCTGCAAGTCTATCATTGGCTGTGCATCTACAGTATCATCTGCAAGTCTATCATCGTCTGTGCATCTATTGTTGTACGTATTGAAAGGATTTACGGTGAAGGAAAATTTCGAGTGTTGGAATACATACATTTTAAGACCAAACCGGGACCAGTTGCGAAAAATGCAACTTCAAGGCCTTCCGGCTGGGAATTGAACCTGCGACCCTGCGATGCTAGTGCAGTGCTCTGACCACTGAGTTACGGAAGCCGTTGCTGAGAGCCTAGTCACGAGTTCTGTATATATGGTGGGGGTAATGCCAGGATAAGATTCTGGGTATATTATAGGTAATATTTGGCATTTCACTCGATCAAACTACATGTTGAAAGGATTTACGGTGAAGGAAAATTTCGAGTGTTGGAATACATACATTTTAAGACCAAACCGGGACCAGTTGCGAAAAATGCAACTTTAAGGCCTTCCGGCTGGGAATTGAACCCGCGACCCTGCGATGCTAGTGCAGTACTCTGACCACTGAGTTACGGAAGCCGTTTCCGAGAGCCTAGCCATTGCCGACTTCCAGCTGGAAGGCCTTAAAGTTGCATTTTTCGCAACTGGTCCCGGTTTGGTCTTAAAATGTATGTATTCCAACACTCGAAATTTTCCTTCACCGTAAATCCTTTCAACATGTAGTTTGATCGAGTGAAATGCCAAATATTACCTATTGTTGTACGTACATCCAAGGGCGCAACGAGGGGGGGTCGGGGGGGGGGGGGGGCGACCGACCCCCCTTTTGGAGGCACGAGGGAAAATTTTGGAGGTCAAAAGATACTTTTACAGCACTATTTTGATTTTTTTTAACTTGAATTATATAAAGCTCCAAATTTATAAAATTTGCAAAAGGGTTTGTCACGATCTTGTTACGTTGTTCACGATCTTGTTTCAATTTCTCCGCCGATGTGGCCGAGGGCTCGGGACTGACAAATTTCTGTGCGCGACCGGAAGGCTCTGGGAACAAGATTGCTGCACGGCCATCTTGTTTTATACGAATTTTTCGAGCACGATGCCACGATTCGATATTTCGCTAGATTGGGTGGAATACTTGAGGTTAATATGGATAAAAGAAAACTGTGCCCACCTAATTTACACTTCCAAATTACCAAACGTTTTCTCAAACAATATTAAAATGCAAGTCTAATCTCATTTGGACCAAATGTTTCTTAAAAATAAGACTTTCGTTTTTGCTCAAAAGTGTCCTCAAAATGCAGGAAATGCCGTTTTAGAGACCCAAATTTCAAATGCCCATGGGCATGCCCCCGGACCCCCCTAGAGCATCGTCGTTACTGTTGTGAAAACGACCCCCCTTTCAAAAATCCTGGTTGCGCGCTTGCGTACATCTATTATATTGTCTATCATCTCTACAACTATCATAATCTCTGTGTGTATCATAGACCTCTTTCATAATGGCAGCTAATCTAAATATCCTTTTATATGCATGCAAATTAGCCTTTCTGGCCTTGTTACAAAGCAAAGATTCTTTGGAATTACAGACATGCGAACAGGGTCAGAAAGGCTAATTTACATTAATATAAAAGAATATTTAATTTGGGTGCCATTATGAAAGAGGTCTATTGTCTGTGCATCTATCATCATCTCTGCATCTATCATCATCTCTGCATCTATCATCGTCTTTGCATCTATCATCGTCTGTGCATCTATCATCATCTCTCCATCTATCATCATCTCTGCATCTATCATCATCTCTGCATCTATCCTCATCTCTGCATCTATCCTCATCTCTGCATCTATCATCATCTCTGCATCTATCATCATCTCTGCATCTATCATCATCTCTGCATCTATCATCGTCTGTGCATCAATCATCATCTCTGCATCTATCATCATCTCTGCATCTATCATCATCTCTGCATCTATCATCATCTCTGCATCTATCATCGTCTGTGCATCTATCATCATCTGTGCATCTATCATCATCTGTGCATCTATCATCATCTGTGCATCTATCATCATCTCTGCATCTATCATCATCTGTGCATCTATCATCATCTGTGCATCTATCATCATCTCTGCATCTATCATCGTCTCTGCATCTATCATCATCTCTGCATCTATCATCGTCTTTGCATCTATCATCGTCTGTGCATCTATCATCATCTCTCCATCTATCATCATCTCTGCATCTATCCTCATCTCTGCATCTATCCTCATCTCTGCATCTATCCTCATCTCTGCATCTATCATCATTTCTGCATCTATCATCATCTCTGCATCTATCATCATCTCTGCATCTATCATCGTCTGTGCATCAATCATCATCTCTGCATCTATCATCATCTCTGCATCTATCATCATCTCTGCATCTATCATCATCTCTGCATCTATCATCGTCTGTGCATCTATCATCATCTGTGCATCTATCATCATCTGTGCATCTATCATCATCTCTGCATCTATCATCATCTCTGCATCTATCATCATCTGTGCATCTATCATCATCTGTGCATCTATCATCATCTCTGCATCTATCATCGTCTCTGCATCTATCATCACCTGTGCATCTATCATCATCTCTGCATCTATCATCATCTCTGCATCTATCATCATCTGTGCATCTATCATCATCTCTGCATCTATCATCATCTCTGCATCTATCATCATCTGTGCATCTATCATCATCTGTGCATCTATCATCATCTCTGCATCTATCATCGTCTCTGCATCTATCATCATCTGTGCATCTATCATCATCTGTGCATCTATCATCATCTGTGCATCTATCATCATCTCTGCTATCATCGTCTGTGCATCAATCATCATCTCTGCATCTATCATCATCTCTGCATCTATCATCATCTCTGCATCTATCATCATCTCTGCATCTATCATCGTCTGTGCATCTATCATCATCTGTGCATCTATCATCATCTGTGCATCTATCATCATCTCTGCATCTATCATCATCTCTGCATCTATCATCATCTCTGCATCTATCATCATCTGTGCATCTATCATCATCTCTGCATCTATCATCGTCTCTGCATCTATCATCACCTGTGCATCTATCATCATCTCTGCATCTATCATCATCTCTGCATCTATCATCATCTCTGCATCTATCATCATCTCTGCATCTATCATCATCTGTGCATCTATCATCATCTGTGCATCTATCATCATCTCTGCATCTATCATCATCTGTGCATCTATCATCATCTGTGCATCTATCATCGTCTGTGCATCTATCATCATCTGTGCATCTATCATCATCTGTGCATCTATCATCATCTCTGCATCTATCATCATCTCTGCATCTATCATCATCTGTGCATCTATCATCATCTGTGCATCTATCATCATCTCTGCATCTATCATCGTCTCTGCATCTATCATCATCTGTGCATCTATCATCATCTGTGCATCTATCATCATCTGTGCATCTATCATCATCTGTGCATCTATCATCATCTGTGCATCTATCATCGTCTCTGCATCTATCATCGTCTGTGCATCTATCACCATCTCTGCATCTATCATCATCTGTACATCTATCATCATCTCTGAATCTATCATCATCTCTGAATCTATCATCATCTGTGCATCTATCATCATCTCTGCATCTATCATCATCTGTGCATCTATCATCATCTGTGCATCTATCATCATCTCTGCATCTATCATCATCTGTGCATCTATCATCATCTCTGCATCTATCATCATCTCTGCATCTATCATCGTCTCTGCATCTATCATCATCTCTGCATCTATCATCATATCTGCATCTATCATCATCTCTGCATCTATCATCATCTCTGCATCTATCATCATCTCTGCATCTATCTTCATATCTGCATCTATCATCATCTCTGCATCTATCATCATCTCTGCATCTATCATCGTCTCTGCATCTATCATCGTCTCTGTATCTATCATCATCTGTGCATCTATCATCATCTCTGCATCTATCATCATCTCTGCATCTATCATCATCTCTGCATCTATCATCATCTCTGCATCTATCATCGTCTCTGCATCTATCATCGTCTCTGTATCTATCATCATCTGTGCATCTATCCTCATCTCTGCATCTATCATCATCTCTGCATCTATCATCGTCTGTGCATCAATCATCATCTCTGCATCTATCATCATCTCTGCATCTATGATCGTCTGTGCATCTATCATCATCTGTGCATCTATCATCATCTGTGCATCTATCATCATCTCTGCATCTATCATCATCTGTGCATCTATCATCATCTGTGCATCTATCCTCATCTGTGCATCTATCATCATCTGTGCATCTATCATAATCTCTGCATCTATCATAATCTCTGCATCTATCATCATCTCTGCATCTATCATCATCTGTGCATCTATCATCATCTCTGCATCTATCATCATCTGTGCATCTATCATCATCTCTGCATCTATCATCGTCTCTACATCTATGTGAATCTATTATTGTCTCCACATCTATTGTTTATCATCTCTACATCGATCATAATCTCTGTGTATCATTGTCTCCATGTCTATCATCATCTGTCATCGGCGAGTTTATCATCTTTGCGTCTATTGTCTCTGCATTTATAATCTGCATACTGTACATCAATGTATTTTTACTGAATCCGTAAACTCTGACCTGCTTCCATATAAATGGTGATCTCAAAGGTTAAATTGCACAGTATAAAAGAGTATCTACTAGTGCTCTGTAGGCACAGTCTGTTTTAAAGCAAAAATTACTGTTCTAAAGCAAAAAGGTGGTGCACTGCTGAGATTGCTAACAATGAAATACTGATGTTTCGAGTGGAGCCCTTCATCAGAATAAAACGTGATGAAATAAAAAGGTGATGTACTGCAAGTTGACAGTTAGCTAGTCAGCCCAACCAAATACACATGGGAGGTAAAGAAACTGATAATTAATGTATGTATGTGCAAATGTATTTGCTATTTTTACAGTCGATCAGGAAACGGACTGAGGGGGAGGGAGAATCAAGGATGCAACTGTGCAACAAAAGGTTTAATACTCCACTAGGGTACTATTGGTGGGACTGGAAGTAAAGCAGTAGGAAACAAATACTAGAAAAGGATTGAAAGTGCTTGAGCTAATAATAAAGTTCCTTGCCAACTATAAGAAATAGGATTGTAGGAAATTAAATAAAAGAAAAACGTTTGTTAAGGCCATGGGGACATGTGGTGCCCAGTTTAAAATTGAGATGCTTCTGTTGTTGTTTACGGTTATTGTTACCACCTGCGATGCCACGATGGGTAGGACGCCACAGACTTTCATGTCTGAAACCGAACGGTTAGAGCTGTTGAAATTTACGGTCTACAGGTTTGTCAAAATGATTGTTCCTCTGGAATGAAGATGTTCAGAAAACCTGTCTGAAAGGCATCATCCAGTTTCACCAATGTAGATTTTAGAGTGTTTATCACAAAAAGTGCAAAAGATGATGTTGGTGGACATGCATAAAAATGTATAAAAATATATTAATGACTATTGAGGAAAGGTCATGTATCGCAGTAGTAACGGCTGTCAGAAAATCTCCCCACTGGTGCCAAGGTGTTTTGTTTATGGGCAATATGCAGAACCATAGTCAATCACATGGTTTAGTGGTCAGGCTATGTACTGTAATATCCTATATTACTAACAACCACGACACTGCTAAATCCATTTATTCTTTGACGCAGTATAATTGCAGTATTGTACCAGTGTATAATACTTATTGTTAATTTCTACAGGAAGTTAAAGCATTAATATTGTTTTTGTTATTCTAAAGGTTGTGTTTCAGTCAAGAGATTATAATGCTTTGACAATGACTATACTTGCCATGTCATCATTACTTTATCCTTTGGAGTATATGTTTCCTATAATTCCTTTACTGCCATGCTGTATGAACAATGCTGAACAGGTTTGTCTATATCCATACACAGTAACTATATGCTAGCAATATTATTACTATACAATATACATGGTTACTGCAATAAAATTATAATAAGTATAACTAAAGTCTGTGCTGTACAGTGTGTTGCACCTGTCCTGTATATTGTACTGTAATGTACTGCACCATATTGTACTGTAGTCTATGCTATATTGTATTGTACTGTGTAGGGATCAGCCGATAATTGTAAATTAATTGGTAGAAGCCGATAATTGGCAACTTTCAGGTTTATCAGTTATTGACCAATATCTAAGACAAAAAATCAGCGGTGTCGATAAATAGTATACTGGATTTCCTTTGGTTGAAATCCTGAACAGGATCCTTTAGAATCCTAAATTTTTCCTAAACAGGATCCTATACAAGATTCTACAGGATCCTACAGGATCAAGGCCGGCGAGAGGGGGGGGGGGCAAAATACACGGGTCCGGGGACCTGGTAAGGGGCGAAGCCGGGCTACAGTACGTTGTCCGTCACCATGTTTCTTTGAGAAAATGTTTTCGGAGAAAAGGAGTTTAGAGATTTATTTTAAATAAATTGAATGATTTGCAAGAAAATATATCTAAATGCCGTTCTTGTTCTATAAATTATATCTAAGAACATTTTCACGTGTTCAGGACAGCGTCAACTTCTGGAGAACTGCATGCGGCTTATACGGACTATTTTACATGCACTACAATTGTTTTAGAAAGATGATTCAGCAGTAAAAGGGTGATTACGTTAATGTTATATTATCATATCGTACGTTAAAACGCCTATAGGGCCTATAGATGACAAAACAACATATACAGCTCATAAAAACGTACGGAAAACGTCATATCCAAATCTTGGAATACACCTGTAGGTGTTTTTTCGTCTTTAGTTTCCATTTAGTACATTCAGTAAACCTGTGACGCTGTAACTGTGTGTGCTATTTTCAAAATAGGTAAACATTGACAATAATTATAAGCACTATATAAATGCCAAAAAGGACAATGCTAACAATTATCTAGTGGCATAATTCCACAGAAATTCGTCCAGAAATTGCCGCAAAATCACATATGGACCTTTCAAAATTTAAAATTTACCCTGGGGCGACACGCCCTGGATCCCCTTTACCGGAAAGACACTGACTATAACAACCTTTTTCATACTTCGATCCACTGGGCTCCCCCTCTGGAATCCTGGCTATAGTTGTAATGTCAATAACAACTATACTGTATTATAATTACTGTACAAATCTATTTGCAACCATTACTCATATATTTCACGTAAAACAAAATTAGGAAGGGGGCCCGTACAGACGTCAGTCCTAGGGCGCCCGGGGACCGCTCTCACCGGCCTTGGTCAGGATCCTGTCAGAATCCTGTAGGATCCTGTACAATATCCTACAGGATCCTACACGATCCTATCAGGATCCTACACAATCCTGTAGGATCCTGTACAAGATCCTACAGGATCCTGAAGTATCCTGTAGGAACTTGTACAGGATCCTAAAATATCGTACAGGATCTTCTACAGGATCCTGAAATATCCTGTAGGATCTTGTACAGGATCCTGAAATATCCTACAGGATCCTGTACAAGATCCTACAGGATCATATCAGGATCCTACACGATCCTGTAGGATCCTGTAGAAGATCCTACATGATCCTACAGTTAGTTACACGTCTAGATTACAGTCTCTGTCAATCCTTCCTATCTCTTATTGGCATGAATATCTAGATTTAGTTTTTTTCTTTAAAATGACCCATGGTCTCATAAGAGTAAACTCGGTTGTTCCACAAGTACGTATTACTAAGCACAATACCAGATCGTCTGCACCTATTAATGCTATCAAATATGTTGTACCTAGGTGTAAAACTACTACATACCAGAGATCTTATATTGTTCGAGCAATAAGAACTTGGAATATCTTAGTCGATGAACTAGTTATTACTATGGACAATTTGAACACCTTTAAAATAGCCTTACGTCATTATTATTTTGCTGCTGTTAATAATAACTATAATGCAGATGATCCAAGAACTTATAAGACAATTTGTTGTAAGTGTAACACTGTCCGCAGTCTTACGCGTTCTATTATTTGTTGCTTTTCATTTATTAGCATTTTAGATCTTATTCCTTGGGTCCGCTGTAATTGGCTATGCTGTAGCAGTGTCCCTGCCATTTGTTTTGCTGTTATTGTACGTCTGTATGTAGTTGTAATTGTTGGCGAAGTTAATAAATCAAATCATGTTGTATCCTGAAATATCCTGTAACATTTTGTACACGATCCTGAAATATCCTGTAACATCTTGTACATGATCCTGAAATATCCTGTAACAGCTTGTACATGATCTTGAAATATCCTGCAGGATTTTACACAAGATCATGAAATATCCTGTAACATCTTGTACACGATCCTGAAATATCCTGTAACATCTTGTACACGATCCTGAAATATCCTGCAGGATTTTACACAAGATCATGAAATATCCTGTAACATCTTGTACACGATCCTGAAATATCCTGTAACATCTTGTACACGATCCTGAAATATCCTGTAACATCTTGTGCATGATCCTGAAATATCCTGCAGGATATTATACAGGATCCTGAAATATGATATCTTGTATGATCCTTATACAGTACATGACCCATAAATAACTAATGAGATTCAATAATCAGAATGAAATAATTATATAAGTTGACACCAAAAGGAAATGGGTCAATTTACACTGAACGAAGTCTGTCGTAGGGAGACAGGAGTATTCATTGCATGTGAGTTCGATTCTCAACCTCAGTGATATCGAGATGTAAATCGCCGCGTTTCCTTTTGCTGTCAACATAATTGCGTTGGCAAAATTTCATTACCGGTATATTCTGGAAGATTTTACGAAAATATACTAACTTTTAAGTCAAATGTAAGCCACACGTTGTTCACTCACTCGAATTACTCAAGCGTAAAAACACACACAATTAACGCACAGTAGCGTTAGCGCTAGTTGAAACTTTAAACAGTAATGCAAAGATGTCTTCATAACTGAAGTGAAATAGCTTTTCACGACGTCAATAACTGGTGTGACCATCACACACAAAATATTTCATGTAAACGCGTCGTCTTATGCATGGTTTGAAGCATGTGACATGAAATCCGCAGTTTTTGTCTTTGATGACGTAGATAATTGACCAATATCGATAACCACCAGTATGTCGACCAATAAGCCTGTAAATCGTATCAGAATTTATCGTATCGGTAAATTGGATTTTTCTCTATCGGCTCATCCCTAGAACTGTGTTGTATGTGTAATGTGTTTTAATTGTCGAATTTTACTGCAGTCAATACAGTGTTGTACTGTATTATATTGTATTGCACTGTAGTTTATTGTAGTATTGTACTATAGTTTGGTGTACTGTAGTGTATTGTAGTTTACTGTATTGCATTGACTACTGTACTGTGTTGTAGTACTGTATAATACTGTAATAGCGTATTAAACAATTTGTATACATGTAATTTCAAAAAATTCTCCTAATTTAGCTTCTTCTTGCTCCAACACCTTACATCATTGGAGTACCTGCAAGTTTCTTTAAGTACAAGGATAATGAGTTCAATAATCCACATGACTTATGGATCATTGATCTTGACTCAAATAAGGTGAAAATACTTTAAATATTTATCTAATGTATTATTATTGTACATGCTATGAATGATTATTATGAAATGATTATACATAATGATGCTGCTTTTGGATATTATTAATACCCAATTTATAAAGGGTGAACATTTTGTTATAAATATGTTGGAATGATCTCTTTAATATGGCACAACTATTTATTTTATGTATATACACTACAGTATTGTTATTGTGGACCAAACAGTGTGTATCCAAATCAAATATCTAAAAAGGTTGGTGTACTGCCGAAATAGCTTGTTTACTTTAGTCTAACGTTTCGAGTGAAAGGTCTTTGCTCGAAACGTTAGACTACTTACACGCTATTTCAGCCATACACCAACCTTTTTAGATTTTTTTAGATTATTTTGTTTGTACATTATTTCTACGCGCAGCACAACACGTTTTATTTACTCAGTGTATATATTGTTATTGTTGACCAAGCAATGTATGCCAGCTACATTAATGTTGTTGTCTTTTGCAACTACTTTAGAACATTTAGTCATTTTCCAATTCCAACGTTAACTGCTGTTCACTAAATTTCCCCAATTTTTCACTCACTTTCGGAAAAAGCTAGTCGATTTGTGTCTAAAATGTTGTCCAAAATGCAGATATTAATAATTTTAATTACTTTTTATAAGACTGATGATGAGATGAGACCATGAGAACTGTATGAGTTAAGCTATATAATTAATTATGTTGCCCGCTGCTGATCGGTAGGGCCGATGGAGACGGTAGCTAGGCGTTGCGATCGTGATTCGTGCTTCCTGATTCCGGACTTCCGGAACCATAACGGTACCCTCTCCATCCCATGATCAGCAAGTCACCCATGAAACACGGGGAGGAAAAAACCCCAAAACAACAACAACAGAACACACACACACACACCAACATATGAACCAAACAAATCAAGAATTACTCACTCACGAGAGCATTATACCTGAACCAACTCCAACTGTATGAACTGTGACCTCATGTTATATTAAGTGTTATCTTGAACATTGAGATATTACATGAACGAGATTATACAGAAAAATAATTTTTTGTCTCATTAATCATTCACCGAAAATAAAGTCCGCCGTTGATAGCATTAGCGTCTACTTGGAGTAGACTGAATAAAAATCAATTTCTTTTTAAGATTTTGCAACTTTTTGGGTGCCTACAGTAACTTTGTTTGTTTAAAATGCAAAAAATAGTATTGTAAATTTCTCGTTAAATTTTAACATCACTAATAATGGTTACCTTAAGCTATTAAAAGTAGGTTTTATGTTAATGACATTGATAAAATACGATGTAATGTTTCTTTGGAGATTATAAATGTTATTTCTATTTTAATAAAGGTAACTGTTCCATTTCAAGCTGATGAATTACCTGAATTACCTGAACCTGAAGCCACTATACTGAAAGGAAACCTTAAACGGGTATGTTTGCCTTTTATAGTTATCACCTTTATTTTATTAACTTTGTGAATGTAAAAGAAGAAATTTCAGTATAACCACAACAGCGTAGCCAACTACTTAAGGACTTAACAATGAATAAAATGATTATACTTTAGGCAGAAGGTTTTCAAAGTTCAAGTTAGATTCCTGCGGTCATAGGTTTTTACCACAGATGTATACTAGTATCTTAGCATGACTGATTTAAACATGCATAGGTTTAGAGACAAATTCTACTTTAGGCAGATGGTTTTAAATGTTCAAGGATTCGTTCGGTCACAGGTGCTTGATGTAAAGTTAGTATCTTAGGATGTTCTGGAGCAAAACATATCCAGTTTTCAAAGAGCTGGTTACAGGTACTGTACATGCCTTGACCACAGAATAAGTATAAACTATGTGTATAAAGTAATGTAAATATTTGGAAGTTTCTATTTTCTTCTCAAGGCCCTCGCCTCACTTTCTGTTCCACCGCAAACCATACCTACCATGGATGGAAACTTTTCCTTAGCCGATCGAATGACAGATCCTGATATCAAAGTACCACTTGGCTTGTCTAGTAATCAAATCGTTTACGGAAATGACGTTGATACCGTTGACGTGGGAGTACGTGTTGCTATGACGTCATTTTTCTTAGCCCAAAATGTTCTTGGTGGACTTTCTGAACATACAAGAACATTAAGATTGTTTCCAAGACCTGTTGTTGCTGTTCAAAGGGATGCATATCTTCAATCTTTACCAAATGTTTCAAAGTTTGTAATGGCACTCATGGAAACTCAGGTAAGTTTCTTGTCATATCAACCTTGTGTTGCGCAGCATAAGGTTACCCTATTTATCCGAGCCACTCTGAGAGTCTTATGTGAACGGAAAAGGGAAAACCCAACTGATAGGGAATTCCGAGGGCCTACGATTTAAGGTCGTTTTTCGAGACCATTAAGACCCAAACGTCTTACCATTTGCTGGTGTTGTTGCAAAGGCAGCACCTTCTCCTCAAAAACTCTAAGCATAACCCAAATAAAAACTCTATTTCTAACCTTGAAATAAAGAAACACTAACCCTACTGTTAAACCCAATATTTCAATGCTGTAATATTCTGTGTCCAGTACACAAAGAAGAAGCTCAAACGGCTTGCTGGCCTTGCAGGTTGTTCTAACTTTGTACATCAAATGATTTGTGTAGGTGGTCGCTAAAAATAGAAGTTTACCAAAACTATAATTATTTTAATGAAACATGTTTTGTTGGTGGTTTTCTTTTTTAGACTGTTGAATATTTTGCTGAATGGTTGGTGTATCCAAGTAACATTGTTTACACAAGAATACAAATGGGTGAGTATTAAAATACCCATACTCTGCGACCATGTACGATCTGCGTCTAATCCACGTACCAAACTGGAGCTTGAACGCGTCTGAACCGCGTTTCGAACGCAGTTTCTGTTCAGTTATTTCTGAGCAGTATTGTATGACCAAGTTGTCCGTGTTCCACATTTTTACATATTTGAAAATAGTATGATCTTCTTACTTTAATTCTCAATTTCAAGTTTGAATTACGAGCTTGAGAAATCGCCTTTGCCACTGTTTTTATGGTCGTGGCTTTTTAGTATATCCAAAGATGTGGAGAGAGGACTGTTACCAGATTGTTAGGATCTTTGTTGTTTTGGGCTTGGTTACAGTCCTCTCTCCACATTTCGACCTTTTGGGTATACTAAAAAGCCACGAGTCGTGGCCACTGACCTATATATAACTGGACTGCGTGCTCCTATTAACTTTATGTTACGGAAAGTGTCCCCAACAAAATGGCGGAAATATGGGTCTTTTTCATGGGGACGACCACTGATCGGAATTTAAAAACTGAACTGTTGGCACTGCTCACCCGATTTATACGGCTGTAAGGCTTGCACTGAGGTGAATAATTGTTTAAGCATATACCAACAAGTTGATGAAAAGTGGGAGATTTGGTATAGTTTGAGAAATATTTAGCCAGTCGTCCGCGAAATGCAAGTCAAAGGTAAATTCCATATTTGGAGTTGTTTACCACTTTCGAAGGCTAGAACCAGAAGTCTTTTGAAACCGTGGAGTAAAGCAAGGCAAAAGACCAGTGAATTTTAGCACAAATATCAAATTTCAATACTGTAACACAGGAAAATCTGATGACGAAGAAGAACTAATGAATTCTGGGAGTGTAAAATGATAGTTTTTCTTTTTAAAAGATAAATCGGCGTTTTTCAGTTCGGTCAGTGCATGCAGTTTCATGTTTTATGTTGGCTGTATTTCTTTATTTATAAATATTTCCTTCGTTTTTTTGTGGTATAAAAGCGGGAATTTTGACCAGGTTATTTGTTTAGTATTTAGTTCACTAATTCAACAAATGTGCTTACTCGATAATGGTTTGTTTAAAGCTAGTAAATGTTATCGAATTCTATGTAAAAGACAATCAAACTTCTTCAAAATATATGAAAAAAGTATTAAGTAAATTTCTTTGCTTTTAAAAAATGTTGTGAACGAGTAACAATGGTCAATTCATTCGATTGAGAGTGTTTTCGATGAATTCAGCCGGTTGCTTTTTTATTCGCCTAGAATACGTTCTTGTAAATAAATACTAAGTTAAGTAATTTCGCTGGACATAACAAATGTTTTCTACCTTTATGGTTTTAACAATTGCTTTTAATTATGATATCAAGTGTTTAAAAAAGCGAGCCTACAAAGGCTACATATATTTCCCAAGAGTCGAAAGTTCAACTTAACCATTGGAATTTGGATAATAAAAAGTTCAGTGGTCGGCGGTCGCTACCATGAATAGGACCCATAAATCGGCCATCTTGAAAAACATTTTGGGGACATTTTTCTGGGGGGTACCTGGCCCACGACCCTGTTTTTATACGAGATTATGAGCCCGCAATTACTTACACATGTCCCGGAAATGACGTCAAGACTGTTCTATATAATTATCTAAGCCACTTTGTTTTGAAATCGCGGGCTCGTTAACATAGAGATATATAGTTTTATTAGTTAAAACATGCAGCCATAACGAACTAAATTATGTTTAACTTAAAACTGTTACATTTTGGTATTAAAAAGTTGAGTATCATGATAGTTTAGGAAAAATATATATTTACAAATTTTAAAATTTACTTGAAATGTATTTCTATTAATTGCGTATCCAACCTCGTCCCCAGGGCCTTCGCGGTGCGAGGCAAGATGGCGGGCGAGGCGAGCGAAGGCCCTGGCAAAGGCTGGACCAAAACTGCCGTTGATTGGTTGTAGGATTTAATTGAATTAAATGCTCACAACTGTCCCCATTGGTCAATAATTAAATTGTGCGGGAACGCAAACTAAACATGGCGTCTAATAGACTAATACAGGAGATAATGAAATGAACATGTTAGTGATCAGTTTGATCGAAACTCCAAAGAAACGATATCCGAAGAAACCACTGATCTATATAAGAGGACTGGATAGAGCATCCTTTGTAATTGAAGCCGGATGTTTTGAGCTGCGGCCAGCTCCACTTCGGTTCAGTATCGCTATATTTTACTGTTGTGGAATCGTAGTTTTTGCATATAACCACGAAATAGCTGAACAAAGCAAACCCATTTTGACAGGGTACATCATGAAACTACAGAAAACTTAAAATTGTGGATAAAAATTGAATCGTAAGTAAATAAGTTCATATTTTGACGAACTTTCGAAGCCGGCCGCAGCACTATCTATTACACTAACAAACGGCGATGATTGATAAGAATAAAAATCTGAGATAATACCACGATTATTGAATATTTACAGTCGAGTTGATTTATTTAAAGGGCAGGATGACGTGAAATGTGGATAGGCTGCACTTATATTTTTGGTTTATAGTGCAGGACTCATGTCATGTATAAATTATGTCATTTTGATAAAAAAGTGTATCTATATGTAATATTTTGGTACAATATTTGCTATTGTGTTACAAGGTCTAAAATTTAACCACTATGAAGGAAGGAATTTGAAGGTGAAACAGTAAGACAACTAATAGTGGCTTTCTATAGAATAATTGTACTGTATCATAAACTTTGTCCATGATTTGATTAAAGAAACATTTTTAATAACTCATGTGTATTTTGATTCTATATAATAAACCTTCTAAACCATTGCTGGTTAATATTAAAACTTTAATATATTTCTTAGCCATACTGATCAACCAGGCCAAATCCATATTTCCCCCCCTCATATCTTAAACAGGTTTAGGCACAAAACAATTAATTTCATAATAAAAAATTGCATATATTTTTCTCCAGTAATTTAACTTGCTTTTCTTGTTTCTTAACTAATATTGATTTACATAATGCGAATGTTTGGATTTTGTTTCATATTTTAATCCTTGAAATTACAAGCTGCATGGTAATGGCTATTAAATAAGTTAAGGTGGTTTCCTGTACTAAAGGAATAATGCACAGTGTACATGAAAATAATTACATGAATCAATTCATTCTACTATACTGTACAGCAGCTACATCAATAAGCTATTCACATAACATTCATCCTGCTCAAACTGTAATAATGCAAGTAGAATACATTTTACTAGCAGCACTATATTCATTAATAATATTGGGCCATCAACCTGTCAACATTGTTTATAGAGCTTGATGATAACCATGTGCTTGACTGAAAACCATGTTTATGGCTTGATCAAGATCATCACCAAGTACTATAGTATGTATGGTCAGAATGTGCCATCGGCATCTTGGGAAGGAAACCATATAGGATCTGGGCGCTTTCTCGATATATGAACAACCGAAATACAAACCAATCCCTAACCCTAAAACTGACTTGGGTTGATGCTATAATAATTTTATATTTTGATTGCTCATATATCGAGAAAGGGTCAGGATCTGTCTGAATCAGAGAGAAGCACAGTAACCCTATCCTCTTCAACCATCAGTGAAGATGAAGATTGATAAAGATTTAAACTGCATGGCTCCTCTAGGGACTACAATCAAACAAAGCTTTCTTGATTTTTAATTTAAAAATAACCACTATCAAAATATATACATGTATACCTACAGGTACTTATAGCCCTAAATACTGTAGCTACTATATTTGTCTTTATATTCCTGGTTGAACACTATTCACTCAGAAAATTAGGTTAATGATTTAAATAAATCATCCTGGTATTCAAAGGGTACCAGAATGGGCATGTTGTAACATGGACTGATAAAACATGGACTAGTTAAACATGGACTGATAAAACATGGACTGGTAAAACATGTAACGTGTAGCTGTGAATGTATGTCTACATTAACAATAATCGCTAACCCCAAAACAACAAAGATCCTAACCCTCCATGTTTTACCAGTCCATGTTTTATCAGTCCATGTTTTATCAGTCCATGTTTTATCAGTCCATGTTTTATCAGTCCATGTTTTACCAGTCCATGTTTTATCAGTCCATGTTTTATCAGTCCATGTTTTACCAGGCCATGTTTTATCAGTCCATGCTTTATCAGTCCATGTTTTATCAGTCCATGTTTTATCAGTCCAGTCCAGTCCATGTTTTACAACATGCCACCAGAATGTGTTTATTATTTTCTGAGTTATGTTTTCTATTTGGGCATACATATTGCATACATAACATTTGTTTACAGCTAAATAAACGCCATTAACATTCAAATATATTTCACAAATACGATCACAAAAATCGAAATATCTATTTCAAAGACTTACCACAAATGTTGAAATTAGTGTTGCCTCTTTTCCGGCAGTTTACAACCTCAAAAATCTTTTATAGTTTTCAGGTTGTGTGTTAGAACGACTTTTGCCTATCAAAATATTGTCATCTTGTTGGTTTGCTACCATCGAAATTTGAACTCGCAAATTCCGTTTTTCCCTACGTTTTTGGGCTAAACAACTAAAAATTGCTCTCCGAAGGCTTCCCGTGTCCTTTTCTTCTCATGATACAAAAATCGGTCTGATCCGAAAAGAGAAAAAAGCAAATATACTAAAACTATAATTACGCAACAGTAAAATATTCTACTCTAGATGTTCTATCCAGTCCTCTAATATATTCTAATATAGATCAGTGGAACGCCGGAACACTTATTGGATATTTGTCGTCTTTGTGGAAGTGAAAATAAGAGGATGAATCATGTATTCCATAAGTCAGGTCTTTGGTAGGTCTTTGGTAAAGTTAGTTAATAATACTACACGCTCGATGTTCATATTCGGAAAAAGTGAAAAACATCTCACTAGTACTGAGTCTCTCATGATTACACAGTAGACAAACTAGCGGGAAAATTTTCCACATATAGTGGAATATTTTGTCACGTGGTTCAGCCTTTGCCAGGGCCTTCGCTCGCCTCGCCCGCCATCTTGCCTCGCACCGCGAAGGCCCTGGGGACGAGGTTGTTGCGTATCGTTAAGAATAAATTTTGAGCAATGGCGGACAAAGTTTTGAGCTTAAATTTCTTGTGATACTGTAAATTGTGTTCATATTTTTTGTCAAATGTGAACATTTATTAACCTAAAATTATATTCCATGATAGCAAATGACAGAAATCAATATCTTAAATTTCGTCTCAGGGTCACTTTAACCCTTAACGCTATGCGCCATTTTGGAAATAGAAAAGGTGTATACTGGAATAGTCAATCGAGATATGGTCTTGAAACTCAACGAAAGTCTTTGTTCTATCTTTTTGTTCGCCTTTATGCAAATCTGTGCATGGTGATGGTTAATGAACACATTGTATTTTTGATATGATGAAGCAATCATCCAATAGCAACGTTTGTGTTCAATCGTTCAACCGTGCTGTTTAAGGGAGCTGTCATTAATTCCACCTGGAGGGGGGCAGAAGGAAAAGTGCTGGGCCATAAAACTATTACCCTGTTTACACTAGCAGTTTAGCCGAGGCCGAGGCTAGCCAAGACCGAGCTCAATTTGTGTTTATACGCAATTTTCAAAGCAATCATATTGGGTCTATAGTATTTCGTGTGTAAACGCAAACTTGGAGCCTGGGCCGGATTATAGTAAACTATTGCTGCACATGTTCGAAAATTAGCATTACAATTAGCATTACAAAAATTAGCGCTGGCCAAGCTCTTGTTTTGCGTTTATACTGTAAAATCCGAGGCCGAGCCAGGGCCGGGTGAACCCTACCCAATGACCAGGGCTACTTTTAACCCAAGGCCGAGCCTGGGTTAACGCGTTTACACTGGAAAAACTAGTCCAGGCCCAAACAAGGGCGCGGCGCGGGCTAGTTTCGCCAGTGTAACTAAAACAAAATGTATAGTTGGGTCATGAAACCATCCAGAGAAATTTGGTTGGGTAACGAAATTTTAACAATAATTTTCAGTTTTCCTTCTGCCCTCCCAACCTCGTGCCCAGGGTCTTACCTCCGCTACCCCGTCCTCCCCCCCCCCCCCCCCCCCCGCTGCGGAAAGACCCTGGTGATCGCTGGTCACGTGTCTCCCAGAATCTGGGAGATAGAAAATGTCGCAAGGGAGGGGATATAGTATTTCAAGAACCTTGATACTGGAACCTTGATACTGATACACGAATATTTTGACCTGACTGTTTGAATCGTCGAATTTAGAATGTTTTTCGTTCTTACAATGTTTACATTTTGCTGTCGTAAACGGCGATTATTCCTCCGTGATCTTGAAACCAAAACAAGTGTTTTGTTTAGAAGCTGTACTGTATTGTTGAAAAAATCTATGATATTCTATCTTATTCTCGTTCTTGTCAACAAAGAACAGGAGATCAGGTTACAACAAGTTCCAACTCCCCGTGGTAGTTGTCGTTTCTCCTTTGAATTCCCTCATAAATAGAGTGCTTTTTGAGTTTGAACATGTTTGAGTCAAGCAAACGTCGATTACGATTATAGAAGCGTGCTTGTCTACCAAACAAGGAGTCGCCCTTTTTCAGAGTGATATATTGTACAAATGTTTCGCGGCGGTAACATGTCAATAGAAGTTTAATATGATCGAGAAGAAAGAATACGACAGTTCACAGAACGAGGTGACAAGAACAACAACATTCAAAACAAACTCGTAATATTTTAATTAAAAGTTTTACAAACGTTTGTTTATCTAATTTTTAAAGAAGGTCTTTTAAAAGAATTAGAAAACGTAATTTACATGTATTTAAAACGTTTTAAAAATAACATAACATTGATGAAGACGAACGTCAACTTGCCTCTTTATCTGGTGTAAATGCTAACTGTTTACCGTTTACGGGATAATCCCGTCTGTTCATTTCGAGGAGCTTTACCCACAGGCAACAGAGAGGGCGAAATTTCCACGCATCTTTTGCTGAAGCGTTCGAATGTTTTTGGCTTTGTTGGATTTTTTATCTGAGTTCCTTAAAATTCAAAAGCCTTCGTTCACATGGGCGGCATATACCAATTGAGGAAGATCTTCGTGGTGTTGAAGTCCCAAAATGTTCTGGGCTCAATTCGCGATTGTTGTTCTTGAAACTATTTTTCGAATGTGACCTATCTCCTACGGAACCACATAGTCTGCTGGAACTTGTCTCCGTTTCGGATCTTGAATCGGAAGAGACATTGAGACAAAATACCTCACAGATTGCGACAGAAGTAACTCAGTACCAAAATCCCTTCTCAGTTCTCCATGACCAGGCTGATTGTAATGAAGATTTTGAAGAGAATTCCCAGAAAGAGCCCGAGGAAAGAGAAGAAAATGAAAGCAATTTAGAATCCCAAATCCATCACCACCGCTCGAAACAGAATCTAGGATTTACAAGAACAAAGAAAAGCCCTTCTTCCCAGAAAAAGAAACCTAACCACCATGAAGAAGAAACCAACTCCAAACCAAACCTCAAGTCGGTCCTAGTAATTGGAGATTCAATGGTAAAGAATATCGACAAAAGCAAAATTGGAAGAGCAGCAAGATCCAATGCTACTTGCCACTCCTACAGTGGAGCAACTGTGGAGCAGATCAACGAGAAATTGGAAAGAGATGGAAATCATGGATTTCACACGGTCATCCTTCATGTGGGAACGAATGACCTTGTTCACAAAGAACCAGAGGAAGTGGCAACAAATATGGAAATTCTGATAAACAAAGTGAAAGCTGGTACAAAGGAGATAGCTGTGTCTGGTGTAATAAGAAGAAATGATGGTAGAATTTCCAACAAGAAGATAGATAAGTATAATCAACTATTACATGATTTAAGCTATAAACATAAATTAACTTTTATCAATAATAACTGCATAGCTAATTCTTTATTAAATGGCTCTAAGCTTCATCTAAACCAAATGGGAGATCGAGGCTTAGGAAGTGCATTTTGTACTTTCCTTAAATCGAACAGAATGAAAAACACCAACATGGCTTCACACCTTAATGGCAACCATTTTTTCCGACCAACTCTTGGTCGCCAGAAAGACTGGACAATCTATCTGAGTCGTGTGAAACAAATATTGAAACACAAGCTAGACTAGATTTTTTAGGCAACAATGTGAGTAGCGATTTTATGAGAACCCTTAGCTCAATTCCAAATGAAAGAGGTTTTAAAATGGCTTTTCTAAATATTGTTAGTTTACCTAAAAGGATAGATGAAATTAATTTTTCAATGTCGAATAAGTTCATCGATCTGATTGCCTTTAATGAGACACGACTTGATGCAAATGTAACAGATAACATGATTAACCTAGATGGATATGATATTATCAGAAAAGATAGATCAAGAAATGGTGGTGGAGTATGTATTTACTTGCGTAGCTCAATCAACTACAAAATAAGAGATGATCTGGTTGGTTCCCTCTGAACTAGAAGCTGTTTGTATTGAAATTATTAAGCCACATAGCAAACCATTTCTTGTTACTACAGTTTATAGACCACCCAGTGCATTATCTGAATTCTTTGATTATTTTGAAAAAATGATCAAAGCTATCGATAATGAAAATAAAGAAATGTATATTCTGGGTGATCTAAACTGTGATTTACTAAAACCAGATAATGAATTTAACATTCCTACAAAGAAAATTAAGTCATTGTATGAATTATATCAGTTATCACAACTGATAGATGAAGCTACTCGAGTGACTATGAAAACCACCAGTCTAATTGATCATATTGTTACTAATACACCAGAGAAAATCTCTGACTCTGGCGTTATCCATACAGGTGTAAGTGATCATAGCTCAATATTTGCAATCAGGAAAATTTCTGTTGTAAAAAAACAAGAAAATGTTGTTGAGATGAGAAACATGAAAAATTTTAATGAGGAAAAATTCGTTGCGGATCTGCTGAAACAGCACTGGGAATATGTGTATTTTTTTGCAGAAGATCCAAATACCATGTGGGAGATTTGGAAAAAAATATTCCTAGAGGTTTTAGATAAGCATGCACCAAATCGAAAAAAGTCCCCTGGATTACAGGTGATATAAAGAAACTTATAAATACAAGGGATAAATTAAAACGAAAAGCCATTTTAACAAGCCTAGAAAATGATTGGTTATATTATAAGACAACTAGAAATAAAGTAAATATAGAGCTAAGGAATGCCAAAAAAAATTACTATTCCTCGAAAATAGCTGGTCAAAAATTCAATCCTAAAAATGCTTGGAAAACTATAAACAACTTATTAGGTAGAAATAGCAAACCAACAGTGGTAAATGAACTAATACTAGATGAAAATAACTTAACAAGTCCACAAGATATTGCCGAGGGCTTTAATGATTATTTTTCAAACATCGGCCCTGATTTAGCTAGCAAAATTGATACTGCAAATTACAATTTTGAAACGTATATTAGGGATGCTAAATCAGAATTCGCTGCATTCCAGCCTGTTACCGTCAGTAATGTTTGTCGTCTCTTGCACGGGCTTTCTAGCAATAAATCCACAGGCGTTGATAAGATTTCTTGCAAAATTATTAAAATAGCTGCTCCTGCCATTTCAGATTCACTGACACTTATTTTTAATCGGGCTATTACTTTATCTTCTTTTCCTAATGAATGGAAAGTGGCTAGAGTAATACCACTGTATAAAAACGGTCAACGGAATATTCCAGGAAACTACAGGCCAATATCAGTTTTGCCGGCCATTAGCAAGATTATGGAAAGAATTCTATATGATCAACTGTACAACTATTTAACAAAATTTGAACTCTTAAGCGATTCCCAATTTGGTTTTCGAAAATTTCACTCCACAGCCACTGCATTACTGGACTGTACCAATGATTGGTATGTGAATATAGACAGAAAAATGTTTAACCTAGTAGTTTTAATTGATTAAAAAAAAGCATTTGATACTGTTGATCATCAAATTCTGTTGAGGAAGTTAGAGCTCTATGGAATAAAAGGACAAGCTCTAACTTTGCTCAAATCATATCTTACATACCGAAATCAAAAATGCCAAGTAAAAAACTATCTTTCATCAGAGCAACTGATTAAGTGTGGTGTACCACAAGGTTCCATTTTAGGGCCACTATTCTTTTTGTTATATATTAATGACTTGCCTGAATGTCTAAATAAAACAAAACCTCGGTTATTTGCCGACGACACAAATCTGACAGCTTCGGGAGATTCTATAACTGACCTTGAAGCTGCAGCAAATTCTGATTTAGAATTGAGTTTATGTTAATTGGTTCAAAACCGATGATAAAAAGTATTTCTGATTGTCATCCGAATGTTTTCATTGAAAATAAACAAATTAAGCAGGTTTATGAATGCAAAACTCTTGGAGTAACAGTTGACCAGCATTTGTCTTGGAAAAGTAATACTGAGAATATTTTCAAAAAAATAACAGCAGGAATATCTGCAATTCGTCGAGTCAAACCCTTTGTTGACAAAGATACACTCATTTCAATATATAACGCTATTGTTCGACCATACTTTGATTACTGCTGTGAAGTATGGGATGTGTTTGGTGAATCGCAATCAAAACGACTCCAAATACTCCAAAATAGAGCTGCTAGAATTATTTTGAACATGAGCAATGACGTAAATCACTCTATTGCTTTACGTGCATTGGGCTGGGAGCCACTCAAAACAGAAAGGAAGAAAGCTAAGGCAAAAATGATGTATAAAGTATTACATAAAATAGGTCCCAAATCACTCACAAGTATGTTTTCATACAAGAGTGAAAAAACGAACTACAATCTTAGAGACATTCCAACCGGTCTTAGTTTACCAAAACCACGTACTAATAGCATGAAAAATAGTTTCATGTATGACGGCGCATACCTTTGGAATTCTATTCCAAAGGAAATTCGGGAAAGTGAAACTCTTTCTTCCTTTCGAAATAAAATTGCTACTCACATCATTGACATAGAGTAACTAGTAAGTGAATTAATGTGCCTGTAAATATTCTAATAACCTTATCAGATAAATTGTTTAATATTCTACCTTTTTAAATAGTTATTCTATTTTTGTAAAATAGCTCCTATATGTACCATTCTTCAATCTTGTAAAATTTTTATATTTTTGCACACGCCCCCCGTGGAAATCAGCTTCGGTTGACGGGGTCAGCGTGTATAAATAAAGTTTCTATCTATCCATCTATCTATTGCCAAATTTTTATGTGTAATGTAAATATTGTACGAGCCCCCTCTACCCTAGTAACAAACATTTTCTATCTCCCAGATTCTGGGAGACACGTGACCAGCGATCACCAGGGTCTTTCCGCAGCGGGGGGGGGGGGGAGGACGGGGTAGCGGAGGTAAGACCCTGGGCACGAGGTTGCTGCCCTCCTCCCTTGTGGAATTAATGACAGCTCCCTAAATATTAATAAACCTAAAACAAATGGTGCGTCATAATAAATTTACATCTTTTACTCTTGCCTATTTTTTACTCTTTATGTTCTTTTGACTATTATAGTATGTCTTTTTTAACTCTTATTATTTGTTTATCAGGTATAACAGATCCTCATTTGGTTGGTGATAAACCCAGATGGTACAATTATAAATTAGATAAGTTAAACTTCAAAGCTTTTGATCCTGATTCTAAAATTTCCAACGAAGAATGGAGCGTATACGAAGCAGAACTTTTTAGTGATGTTTATGAAAGTGATGAAGGAGAAAGACAGAAGAGTATTGAAGATGACGACAGCAGTAGTTGCTACTCATCAGTTAGCGATACTGTCGCTGAAATGTTTCGAGGGGATATACATGGTGAAACTCCTGGTTCCCATTTACCACCCTTTACCCCTCCTCATACATCATCTCCGACGCCAAACTGCATGGCGAATCTTCATAATCCATATTGGTCGAATGATGAGAATTTTAAAGATAAGTAAGTGATTCAAATTCATTTCCTAAAATACTCTAACTTATTTCCTAAAATACTCTAAGGCTGGCTGTGCTTAAATTAAATTTCATTATCTTGTATTGCTATGGTAAGGGAAGGTTCATTATTTCTGAGTTGGGGGGGGGGGAAGTATTTTTCTCAGATTAGAAAGGGGGTTCAAACTTTCCTTAGCAATGCTGGGATAAAAAATTCAAGGGTATTAAAGGTAATATTATTTTCTCCCATTTATTATATTGAAGCTCCATTTGAAGAACTATGTCTATGACATTTGTAAAATCTGTAAATAAAAGCACTACATTTATATTATTAAACATTAAAAATCAACATGGTTTCGGATAATAGTAAATATTATATTTATATACATGTAGCTGTAAACGTTCTCACTGTATAATGACTTTTATTTCAATATCAACATTATTTATGTCATTGACCAGTTGATCAAATAGAATAAACTAGCCTTTACATGATTAATGCTTGCATTTTTCACATCAAGAATTGGTTGGAGGGGGGTAATATATATATATATTTTAACAATTGATGAGGGGGTTCTGTTTTTTGGGTTGTGCATAAAAGGGGGTCAGATTTTTTTTAATATATAAATGTTGGAGACCACCAGACCCCCAACCCATAAATAATGAACCTTCCCTAATGATATTAATGAAAACGACTCAGACTGGCTAAACAACTCCCTATGGGACTGTTTATATGAGCCGAGCGACGGGGAGTTTGCTTGGACGGGAAGTTAAGCGGGATCGCTTCGACTAAATCTTATGTAACCAAGCCCTATCTCTCCCTCAAATTGACTATAAATTCATGGTAAATGGACTGTATCAGTCAATACACGGATCGCGAATCTCAAAAAATGTACCCGCGCTTTGTATTGTGGGATACTAGAGGTGAGTAAAAGTCGCGGTTTTGCTTAATCACGGACGTTTAAAAAATGGTTATTTTTCGTTATTTTCTACAATTTATGTTTAATAAAGCGGTTTGATTCTGGTTACATGCGTAGAAACATTGTAGTTAAACTTGAACAAGATAAACACTTGAATAAATTATTGTTACTTAGCCAACCGGAAGTAGAATGTTAATGGCGATTCTGTTGGTTTTTCGGCCAACTGACTTCATTGACTACGTCCATAACATTTAGAAGTACTTAATTTTTAATTGTTATGCGTTTTTACCGTCATTCCTTTTTTGACCATCGTGCAGGAGCGTTAGCTCAGAATTTTACTCACTTAAATATCCCATAATGCACCAAATACGCACATTTTTTGAGATTCGCGATCCGTGTATTCGAACGTCGATTAGGTACCAGTTCGCACGCGAGTGTTTTGTTCAATATGCCACCAGGAAGCTGATGAACTACTCTATTGCTCAATTTATTAACTTTACTCTAATGCTAACCCTAACCTTAATTCCTTGCGGTATATCATCGATAAACAGCTTCGTTCTTAAAATTTCCGATCAACAGGGTGCCATTTTGATTTTACTCTCCCGTTACTTCTCCAGACTCAAACTCACTCAACCCTAGTTTTTAGTCCCTCATATTAATAAATCGACGTTCAAATTGACTGTTTCAATTATATATATATATATATATATATATATATATATATATATATATATATATATATATATATATATATATATATATATATATATATATATATATATATATATCAATATATATATATATATATATATATATATGAACTATAACAGACTGCACAGATATATTGTTTATTATATATATATATATATATATATATATATATATATATGAACTATAACAGACTGCACAGATATATTGTCTCATTTTTGCATATAATGCTCTGCGTACGTCATATTTACTATTGATTTGCAATATATAGTTTACCGGCAAAACTGTATATTGACATTAAGTGAACTGTGAGACGACACGAAATTGCCATTAAAACCGTCTGATATTCTCAGAAAATACATGCCGATATATGGACGATCATGCTCGAATTGTCAGAAAATGTTTAATAGTTCTTAGGTGAGATGCTCTAACCGTTGAGCTACCGAGACTCATTTGGAGAGCGAAGGTTACAATGGTGTACTGGTTCGCTTAATATATGCGCTTATCATTAAAACACCCAAGCTTGTCGTACATTTACACCATATATATTATAAGTTTCGGATATTATAACAGTTTAAAAAAAATTTTCAGGGTACTTGAAACAGATTCGCATTCACAGCAGGATGGTGACGATACTGATGATGTTGTTTATTCTGTATCGAATCCCCCGTCTCCATTGTTAGACAATAGAAGAACATTGTCAATGGCTAGTACATTGAGTGATCCTGTGGCGAAGTCAGACATTACAATTCAAAGCAGTTCAGAAGGTCTGTAAGCTATCTCTTTTCTCTTAACTGGTAATCATATAGAACCTACAATGTAATTGATATAGAGCTCAGAAAAGGTCTTGAGTTACCAGATCAGACTTAGTCATTTCACCTTGTGATTAACAAAAAAACCATCACGAAATTGATTCCACAAGTCCAAAAATAGAAACAAATAATCTTTCATCAAAGACTTGAATCAAATCATTTCGAAAAATGACGGTTGCAGATGTTTTATTCAAATATCCTTGTGTTTCTTGCTCTGAAAATATTGAATAAATATTTTCAAAATCAATTTTTGCTTTTAGGAAATGGAATGGGCAGATCTGATGCTTTTCAAAACGTTAATTTTGCGAAGGCTCGTCTTGCAAAGGCTAATAGTAAGTATTGCTCAATATTATAACTTGAATAGAGCATTCGATACTAATAGACCTTCCAAAAAGTACTGTACAATAACACATAGAACAACATGATTACTACCATGAACGATTGTCAACTAGACACGAAATGAACGATTGTTTCTCGAAGCATGGTATTCCCAGAAGAATCTCAATTCAGGCAAATGACCTTATTGTTATTCCAGATGTTTACATGTCACTTTTTAGCTATTTTACATAATTCGTAAACCTATCTTTACCGACGAAAACCGACGTTGTTGGTCGAAACGTCTTAAAGTTTTCGTTGTTATGTTTTTATCTAGTCAGTGTCAAGCTTTTTATAAACCTTTTTAAAGTAAACCCGAAGTAGGTTAGCTCGACCAAGCGCGCCCTCTAGAGATAAATATGTACCGTAAGACTAAATGCAGCCCATGCGGAACTATGAACACAAAACGTCAAAAGGAAGATACAACGGTTTATTTTAGCCATTAACGTTTAAGAAGATGAGGTTTGATGAAATTGAAATTGTTGTGAACATTTTCTGTTTCTAACGATGAAATATTAAATTTTGAAATAAAGGCCCCCTCTCCAATAAAAACCCCTCTAATCGCCCTCTCTCTAATAAACGCACCTCTAATAAAAGCCCCTCTAGTAAATACCCATCTCTAAAATAAACGCCCTTCTCTAACAAACGCCCCTTTCTAATAAACGCCCGTCCAGTAAATACCCCTCTCTAAATAAACACCCCTCTCTAATAAATACCCCTCTCTAATAAACACCCTCTAATAAAAGCCCCTCTAGTAAATACCCCTTTCTAAATAAACACCCTTCTCTAATAAATACCCCTCTCTAAATAAACACCCCTCTCTAATCAACACCCCTCTCTAATAAATACCCCTCTCTAATAAATAAATACCCCTCTCTAAATAAATACCCCTCTCTAATAAATACCCCTCTAAATAAAACACCCCTCTCTAATAAATACCCCTCTCTAATAAACACCCCTCTCTAATAAATACCCCTCTCTAATAAACACCCCCCTCTAATAAATACCCCTCTCTAATAAACACCCTTCTCTAATAAATACCCCTCTAAATAAACACCCCTTTCTAATCAATACCCCTCTCTAAATAAACACCCCTCTCTAATAAATACCCCTCTCTAATAAACACCCTCTAATAAAAGCCCCTCTAGTAAATACCCCTCTCTAAATAAACACCCCTCCCTAATAAACACCTCTTTAATAAACACCCCTCTCTAATAAATACCCCTCTCTAAATAAACACCCTCTCTAATAAACACCCCTCTAATAAACACCCCTATCTTATAAACAACCCTCTCTAATACATACCCCTCTCTAAATAAATACCCCTCTCTAATAAATACCCCTCTCTAAATAAATACCCTCTCTAATAAACACCCCTCTAATAAATAACCCTCTCTAAATAAACACCCCTCTCTAATAAATACCCCTCTTTAAATAAAAACCCCTCTAATAAATACCCCTCTCTAATAAACACCCTCTAATAAAATTCCCTCTAGTAAATACCCCTCTCTAAATAAACACCCCTCCCTAATAAATACCCCTCTAAATAAAACCCCTCTCTAATAAATACCCCTCTCTAAATAAACACCCCTCTCTAATAAACACCCCTCTAATAAACACCCCTATCTAATAAACACCCCTCTCTAATACATACCCCTCTAAATAAATACCCCTCTCTAATAAATACCCCTCTCTAATAAACACCCCTCTCTAATAAATACCCTCTCTAATAAACACCCCTCTCCAATAAACACCCCCTCTAATAAACACCCCTCTCTAAATAAACACCCCTCTAATAAATACCCCTCTCTAAATAAATACCCCTCTCTAATAAATACCCCTCTAATAAACACCCCTCTCTAATAAATACCCCTCTCTAATAAACACCCCTCTCTAATAAATACCCCTCTCTAAATAAACACCCCTCTAATAAATATCCCTCTCTAATAAATACCCCTGTAATAAATACCCCTCTCTATTAAACACCCTCTAATAAAAGCCCCTCTAGTAAATACCCCTCTCTAAATAAACACCCCTACCTAATAAACACCTCTCTCTAATAAATACCCCTCTCTAATAAACACCCCTCTCTAATAAATACCCCTCTCTAAATAAACACCCCTCTAATAAATACCCCTCTCTAATAAACACCCCTCTCTAATAAATACCCCTCTCTAATAAACACCCCTCTCTAATAAACACCCCTCTCTAATAAATACCCCTCTAATAAATACCCCTCTCTAAATAAATACCCCTCTAATAAACACCCCTCTCTAATAAATACCCCTCTCTAATAAATACCCCTCTCTAAATAAACACCCCTCTCTAATAAACACCCCTCTCTAATAAACACCCCTCTCTAATAAATACCCCTCTCTAATAAACACCCCTCTCTAATAAACACCCCTCTCTAATAAACACCCCCTAATAAAAGCCCCTCTAGTAAATACCCCTCTCTAAATAAACACCCCTCCCTAATAAACACCTCTCTCTAATAAATACCCCTCGCGAATAGAAACCCCTCTCTAATAAATACCCCTCTCTAAATAAACACCCCTCTAATAAATACCCCTCTCTAATAAACACCCCTCTCTAATAAATACCCCTCTCTAATAAACACCCCTCTCTAATAAACACCCCTCTCTAATAAATACCCCTCTAATAAATACCCCTCTCTAAATAAATACCCCTCTAATAAACACCCCTCTCTAATAAATACCCCTCTCTAATAAATACCCCTCTCTAATAAATACCCCTCTCTAAATAAACACCCCTCTCTAATAAACACCCCTCTCTAATAAACACCCCTCTCTAATAAACACCCCTCTCTAATAAACACCCCTCTCTAATAAACACCCCTCTCTAATAAACACCCCTCTCTAATAAACACCCCTCTCTAATAAACACCCCTCTCTAATAAACACCCCTGTCTAATAAATACCCCTCTCCAAATAAACACCCCTCTCTAATAAATACCCCTCTCTAATAAATACCCCTCTCTAATAAACACCCCTCTCTAATAAACACCCCTCTCTAATAAATACACCTCTCCAAATAAACACCCCTCTCTAATAAATACCCCTCTCTAATAAACACCCCTCTCTAATAAACACCCCTCTCTAATAAACACCCCTGTCTAATAAATACCCCTCTCCAAATAAACACCCCTCTCTAATAAATACCCCTCTCTAATAAATACCCCTCTCTAATAAACACCCCTCTCTAATAAATACACCTCTCCAAATAAACACCCCTCTCTAATAAATACTCCTCTCTAAATAAACACCCCTCTCTAATAAATACCCCTCTCTAATAAACGCCCCTCTAGTAAATACCCCTCTAATAAACACCCTCTAATAAAAGCCCCTAGTAAATACTCCTCTCTAGTAAATACTCTGATAAACACCCCTCTCTAATAAACACCCCTCTCCAATAAACGTATAATTCGTACAATAATACTAAACATTTATAGGTTGGTAGTGGGTTGGCTGTTAAATCTATCAAGATTAAGAATAAATATGAAAGCTGTTGAGTTCTCAAAAGAACTGGATATAATATGAAAAAAGAGAAATAAGAGAATTTCAATATATGTCCAAAAATACTTAAGTAAGAGTACTTATACATATTACCATAGACGACGTTTCCGACGATGTGTCCTTTAGATCAATTTGACATATTGAGGTTCTCTCTTGTTTCTCTCGAAGCTAATTCACTTTCAGAATCTTGATAATTAAACTGGATTAAAATTTTATAATTAGTGCAAAACAATTGTTCGTGTTTGATGAAACTTAACCAGAGTTCAAAAGTAGCCAGCCAACACCTTATAATGTGATCTTATTTTTCAGGTTCACCTAATTCCCAAAACAGCCTTTCAATGGATACCAAGTTAGCTAGTTTACAAGCAAATGCATTGTTTAAGCCTTTTAGCAAGGAAGGGAAGCCTATTACAAGGTATTGTTGCCATTAGGAACGTTTTTTAATATCTCAGAAGTAATAGTATAAGTATACTTAAAATTGATTTTTAAATACAGAGAAGAGAGTTATGTGTAGTCGAGTCTTGAAATCGTTTATCTATACTTGGAAATCACTTAAAGGGGAACTGCAATTGAAAAATAAATTACTTTTCATAAAAGGACTTTAAGTATAATGTTTAGAAATATTTATAGTTTTACTGTATATGGTGTTGAAATAACGTTTTCGTTCTCGTATTTTGTCCTTTTGGACGCCGTCAACGAATCAGAGTTGATGTACAGCGGCGGTGTTCTTTTCAATATTGACGTCATTAAGTGTATTTTGTTCCCTGATCGATCCCTTGTCATGTTAGAGAAAATATTTATTTTCAGCTTTTGCGTTCTTTAGGGAGTTTTCTTTTAAGTTTATTTTTTTCTTATCCTCCAAACCCCCAAACTCTAAAAGGTTGGTATAGTGTGTTGGAGGTGTAACGTTTTCCATCAGAAAGTGAAATGGAAAGTCGAAACGTTAAAGCGATACTTCACCTTCAAAATAAGTGTTGCGTAAATGAAAGTTTTTTGTCGCCTTACACGACAATGGGTATTAGTTTTTTCTAATCTTTTCAGTTTTAAAGAAATTTGAGTTTTTATCGTATTTTTGGAAAATCGAATGCCGCCATTTTTGTTCTGATTGCGGGCGAATGCGGTCGCTCCAATTAATTTTTGACGCCATTGAGTGATAGAAACACATAACAACGAAACCCTTCACAATAGCATGACAATAACGTGGTTTTAGTCTATTGTGAAGGATATCTATTCACGCTATTGTGAAGGATTTCAAAGTGTTTCTATCACTCAATGACGTCAAGAATTAATGCAAGCGACCGCTTGCTCCCGCAATCAGAACAAAAATGGCGGCCTTCAATTTACCAAAAATACGATAAACCAAGCCAAATTTCTCTCGAACTAAAACGATTAGAAGAAAACTAATACCCATTCTCATGTAAGGCGACAAAGAACTTTCATTTAAGAAACACTTGTTTTTGTGGTGCAGTGTCCCTATAAACATCTTACACACTATTTTGACAGTACACCAACCTTTTAAGGTATTTTGTATTTCAACACTGCCTATGTATTACAACTATCTTTCTTGTTTAATAAAACTATTATTTTAATGACAAATTCTTTATAGTTTCTTTCATCATCAACTCAGTGTTTATTTTCCTAGCGACGACCAGCAGTTTCTTCATGAGATAGTTTCTTCTGTTTTAAACGAAAACGGAGTTGGAATGTTCAAGAGGAAAACGACTTCGTGAACTAATGGCGAACGAAAGTTGCAGACAAAAAGTTGTTAATAAATTATTACTTGAAGTATCAGACGACAAGAAAACTGGTGTTTCTGATGTCGTAAGTATTCGGTATTGACGATATGAAGATACATGAACGTTGCTAGACGATACGTGGACGATCATCAAGCTCATATCCTCAGAATAATGATTCTGAGTCCCGTACAGGAATCGAAACTGTAACCTTCTGATTGCCGGTGAGACACTTTAACCATTGAGCTAACGAGACTCAGATGGAGAGCGAACGTTACAATGATGTACTGGTTCAATTGATATATGTACTGCTTATGCGGCAGTCACTATATATCGGTAATGCGTGGATGCGTTAATATACACAATGTTGTATGTTTATACACACTGTTGTTGAGCTCTCCCACATTCACTACAACATTGTCTATATTAACGCATACGTGAAAGTTGTTGAGGGTAATTCTCCGAGAATTTATATATTTTAATACCCAACGTGGACTAGTTGCTAAACTCCAAGGCCATCCTGCTGGGAAAACTGCTGTTAAACTAGCCCTAAGAGGAAGGTCTGAAAGCTGGGATCGATCCAGTATCTATTTGAGCTTGACGATCATCCATTCCATGACCGTGGTCAAATATCGCAAAATAAACCGCGCGCTCACATAATCAATCAAATCACAAGAAAGTCTAGGATTGCTCACGATGAATAAAAAATAAACGAAATTCTTTTTTGTTCTTTGTTCTTTTTTTCCCTTAGAATATCAATAAAGCCGTTCTTAGAGGCATGCTGGAATTATTACGAAATGTTGTGTTCGGTTTGGAAGAGAGCGTTCACAATTTTGGACTGGGACGAGTGACGTCAACATACCACTTCCTACGAATTGCGCATACTCATTACTATGGTCGAGAGATTAAGGATATTGAAAGAAATAAAGAAGAGAGTTCTGGTATATCACCTGCAGAGAGTATTTCTAACTTATCAGATGTATCTGATACTACTGTTTCAACTGTGTCTATGAACGAAAGTGGAGGTAGATAATTATGTTCTTTTTTTGAGAGTATGCAAAATATTAAAAAATACTTCAGAGGATGTTTACATGAAGCTGGCCTCAGACTGGCCTGTATTTTCTTATTTCAGCTCTTTTTTACATGAGGCTTCACAGTTGGCAGCACAACATTGTTCACAGTTGGCACCACAACATTGTTCACAGTTGGCAGCACAACATTGTTCACAGTTAGCAGCACAACATTGTTCACAGTTGGCAACACAACATTGTTCACAGTTGACAGCACAACATTGTTCACAGTTGACAGTACAACATTGTTCACAGTTGACAGCACAACATTGTTCACAGTTGGCAGTACAATATTGTTCACAGTTGGCAGTACAATATTGTTCACAGTTGGCAACACAACATTGTTCACAGTTGACAGCACAACATTGTTCACAGTTGACAGTACAACATTGTTCACAGTTGACAGCACAACATTGTTCACAGTTGACAGTACAACATTGTTCACAGTTGGCACCACAACATTGTTCACAGTTGGCAGCACAACATTGTTCACAGTTGGCAGCACAACATTGTTCACAGTTGGCAGCACAACATTGTTCACAGTTGGCAACACAACATTGTTCACAGTTGACAGCACAACATTGTTCACAGTTGACAGTACAACATTGTTCACAGTTGACAGCACAACATTGTTCACAGTTGGCAGTACAATATTGTTCACAGTTGGCAGTACAATATTGTTCACAGTTGGCAACACAACATTGTTCACAGTTGACAGCACAACATTGTTCACAGTTGACAGTACAACATTGTTCACAGTTGACAGCACAACATTGTTCACAGTTGGCAACACAACATTGTTCACAGTTGACAGCACAACATTGTTCACAGTTGACAGTACAACATTGTTCACAGTTGGCAGCACAACATTGTTCACAGTTAGCATCACAACATTGTTCACAGTTAGCAGCACAACATTGTTCACAGTTGACAGCACAACATTGTTCACAGTTGACAGTACAACATTGTTCACAGTTGACAGCACAACATTGTTCACAGTTGGCAACACAACATTGTTCACAGTTGACAGTACAACATTGTTCACAGTTAGCATCACAACATTGTTCACAGTTAGCATCACAACATTGTTCACAGTTTGCATCACAACATTGTTCACAGTTAACAGCACAACATTGCCCACGCCTGCTGATAACTTGTAACAAGTTGTGCGTTTTTACCCACATATAGAGACAGTACTCGTTGTGTGCGCGCTATAGTGCAAAACCAACTTTTTATGTTGTATATGTTAAACCTAAGTAGAATGTAAACGTCAGTGTTATTGATTTTCTTTCTGGTTTTCTTCTTGATTAGATCGTTCAACCTTAGTGAACAGTGACAGTGACTTAGATAGTGGTCACTGTGATTCTTGCGAAGTAGATAGTGAAATTGATTCAGTCATGGTTCCTTTATTCCATACTCCCATAAATAATAACAATCGCCATATAAAGCGGAGTAAAAGTGATGTTACTGTGAAAGAAAAACCAAATCTCACAAGAAGAATATCCAATGCAGAGACGACACTTGCTGTTCCCACTGCCAATGGGCACCAAGACCCGTGCGGAAGTCCGAGACTTGCTCATATGAAGATGACGTCATATCGCAAGGTTGACCAACTGCTTAATTCAAATCAATTGCTGCCCAATGTGCGTTTTTTAACGAAAAAGAGCGACTTAAGTACAGGTTATCGCTATTACAGTGGTGAGTTAATTGATATTAACGATGGGTCATTTACGAAACCTGAAAAGATTACCGGTAGAAAGTATCTTTTTCAAGGATTACTTAGTGAGAGGAATACATTGTGGGATAACATGGATTTCTGGGAATATTTGTTCATGGATGTCGTTGCTGCTGAACGAGATGCCCTGGGGATGAATCAAAATTTTGGAGAAATGATTGAAAGGTGATTATGATATTCTAAATATTGTGAACGTTAGAAAACTGAAACTAGAAATCTTGCCTCACTTTCACCCTATTTAACTTGTTTCATGTCACGTGACCATATTAACCATTAAAACACTTTTCGTGATGTAGATATCGATCTCTTGGTCACGTGGAGCAGAAACGATTAGAAGAGGATGAAGATAAAGTCCTGGGAACTGTTTTATTTAATGTTACTGCATTTATGATCCAAGTAAATGTTGACAAGAAAGAAATTAAACGAAAAATTCGACGAATTATTGGGAAAGCGCACGTTGGAATGTGTCACAGTCAATTAGTTGGTCATCTTTTAGGAAGTCTAGAAAACCTGGTGAGTTGTTTACAATCAATATTTTATTTAGTGTTAATATACACACTGGTGTAGTGAAATGTATGATACATGGACATCATGCTCATAGTAGTCCAGGAGAGGAATAGAACATGTACCTTCTGATTACCAGTGAGACGCAATGTGAAGGTTACAATGAAGGTTACAATCACTATATATCAGTAATGTTTGGATGTGTTAATATACACACTGCTGTAGTGAAATGTACGATACATGGACATCATGCTCATAGTAGTCCAGGAGAGGAATAGAACATGTACCTTCTGATTACCAGTGAGACGCAATGTGAAGGTTACAATGAAGGTTACAATCACTATATATCAGTAATGTTTGGATGTGTTAATATACACACTGCTGTAGTGAAATGTATGATACATGGACATCATGCTCATAGTAGCCCAGGAGAGGAATAGAACATGTACCTTCTGATTACCAGTGAGACGCAATGTGAAGGTTACAATGAAGGTTACAATCACTATATATCAGTAATGTTTGGATGTGTTAATATACACACTGCTGTAGTGAAATGTACGATACATGGACATCATGCTCATAGTTAGTCCAGGAGAGGAATAGAACATGTACCTTCTGATTACCAGTGAGACGCAATGTGAAGGTTACAATGAAGGTTACAATCACTATATATCAGTAATGTTTGGATGTGTTAATATACACACTGCTGTAGTGAAATGTATGATACATGGACATCATGCTCATAGTAGTCCAGGAGAGGAATAGAACATGTACCTTCTGATTACCAGTGAGACGCAATGTGAAGGTTACAATGAAGGTTACAATCACTATATATCAATAATGTTTGGATGTGTTAATATATACACTGGTGTAGTGAAATGTACGATACATGGACATCATGCTCATAGTAGTCCAGGAGAGGAATAGAACATGTACCTTCTGATTACCAGTGAGACGCAATGTGAAGGTTACAATGAAGGTTACAATCACTATATATCAGTAATGTTTGGATGTGTTAATATACACACTGCTGTAGTGAAATGTATGATACATGGACATCATGCTCATAGTAGTCCAGGAGAGGAATAGAACCTGTAACCTTCTGATTACCAGTGAGACGCAATGTGAAGGTTACAATGAAGGTTACAATCACTATATATCAGTAATGTTTGGATGTGTTAATATACACACTGCTGTAGTGAAATGTACGATACATGGACATCATGCTCATAGTAGTCCAGGAGAGGAATAGAACATGTACCTTCTGATTACCAGTGAGACGCAATGTGAAGGTTACAATGAAGGTTACAATCACTATATATCAGTAATGTTTGGATGTGTTAATATACACACTGCTGTAGTGAAATGTATGATCATGGACATCATGCTCATAGTCCAGGAGAGGAATAGAACCTTTAACCTTCTGATTGCCAGTGAGACGCAATGTGAAGGTTACAATCAAGGTTACAATCCGTACTATATATCAATAATGTTTGGATGTGTTAATATATACATTGCTGTAGTGAAATGTACGATACATGGACATCATGCTCATAGTCCAGGAGAGGAATAGAACCTTTAACCTTCTGATTACCAGTGAGACGCAATGTGAAGGTTACAATGAAGGTTACAATCACTATATATCAGTAATGTTTGGATGTGTTAATATATACATTGCTGTAGTGAAATGTACGATACATGGACATCATGCTCATAGTCCAGGAGAGGAATAGAACCTTTAACCTTCTGATTACCAGTTAGACGCAATGTGAAGGTTACAATCACTATATATCAGTAATGTTTGGATGTGTTAATATATACACTGCTGTAGTGAAATGTATGATACATGGACATCATGCTTATAGTAGTCCAGGAGAGGAATAGAACCTGTAACCTTCTGATTGCCAGTGAGCCGCAATGTGAAGGTTACAATGAAGGTTACAATCACTATATATCAGTAATGTTTGGATGTGTTAATATATACACTGCTGTAGTGAAATGTATGATACATGGACATCATGCTTATAGTAGTCCAGGAGAGGAATAGAACCTGTAACCTTCTGATTGCCAGTGAGACGCAATGTGAAGGTTACAATGAAGGTTACAATCCGTACTATATATCAATAATGTTTGGATGTGTTAATATATACATTGCTGTAGTGAAATGTACGATACATGGACATCATGCTCATAGTCCAGGAGAGGAATAGAACCTTTAACCTTCTGATTACCAGTGAGACGCAATGTGAAAGTTACAATGAAGGTTACAATCACTATATATCAGTAATGTTTGGATGTGTTAATATATACATTGCTGTTGTGAAATGTATGATACATGGACATCATGCTCATTGTAGTCCAGGAGAGGCATAGAACCTGTAACCTTCTGATTTCTGATTACCAGTGAGACGCAATGTGAAGGTTACAATGAAGGTTACAATCACTATATATCAGTAATGTTTGGATGTGTTAATATATACACTGCTGTAGTGAAATGTATGATACATGGACATCATGCTCATAGTCCAGGAGAGGAATAGAACCTTTAACCTTCTGATTACCAGTGAGACGCAATGTGAAGGTTACAATGAAGGTTACAATCACTATATATCAGTAATGTTTGGATGTGTTAATATATACACTGCTGTAGTGAAATGTATGATACATGGACATCATGCTCATAGTCCAGGAGAGGAATAGAACCTGTAACCTTCTGATTGCCAGTGAGACGCAATGTGAAGGTTACAATGAAGGTTACAATCACTATATATCAATAATGTTTGGATGTGTTAATATATACACTGGTGTAGTGAAATGTACGATACATGGACATCATGCTCATAGTCCAGGAGAGGAATAGAACCTTTAACCTTCTGATTGCCAGTGAGACGCAATGTGAAGGTTACAATGAAGGTTACAATCACTATATATCAATAATGTTTGGATGTGTTAATATATACACTGGTGTAGTGAAATGTACGATACATGGACATCATACTCATAGTCCAGGAGAGGAATAGAACCCGTAACCTTCTGATTACCAGTGAGACGCAATGTGAATGTTACAATGAAGGTTACAATCACTATATATCAATAATGTTTGGATGTGTTAATATATACACTGGTGTAGTGAAATGTACGATACATGGACATCATGCTTATAGTAGTCCAGGAGAGGAATAGAACCTGTAACCTTCTGATTACCAGTGAGACGCAATGTGAAGGTTACAATGAAGGTTACAATCACTATATATCAATAATGTTTGGATGTGTTAATATATACATTGCTGTAGTGAAATGTATGATACATGGACATCATGCTCATAGTAGTCCAGGAGAGGAATAGAATCTGTAACCTTCTGATTACCAGTGAGACGCAATGCGAAGGTTACAATGAAGGTTACAATCACTATATTCAGTAATGTTTGGATATGTTAATATATACACTGGTGTAGTGAAATGTACGATACATGGACATCATGCTCATAGTAGTCCAGGAGAGGAATAGAACCTGTAACCTTCTGATTGCCAGTGAGACGCAATGTGAAGGTTACAATGAAGGTTACAATCACTATATATCAGTAATGTTTGGATGTGTTAATATATACACTGGTGTAGTGAAATGTATGATACATGGACATCATGCTCATAGTAGTCCAGGAGAGGAATAGAACCTGTAACCTTCTGATTACCAGTGAGACGCAATGCGAAGGTTACAATGAAGGTTACAATCACTATATTCAGTAATGTTTGGATATGCTAATATATACACTGGTGTAGTGAAATGTATGATACATGGACATCGTGCTCATAGTAGTCCAGGAGAGGAATAGAACCTGTAACCTTGTGATTGCGAGTGAGACGCAATGTAAAGGTTACAATGAAGGTTACAATCACTATATATCAGTAATGTTTGGATGTGTTAATATATACACTGGTGTAGTGAAATGTATGATACATGGACATCATGCTCATAGTAGTCCAGGAGAGGAATAGAACCTGTAACCTTGTGATTGCGAGTGAGACGCAATGTAAAGGTTACAATGAAGGTTACAATCACTATATATCAGTAATGTTTGGATGTGTTAATATATACACTGCTGTAGTGAAATGTATGATACATGGACACCATGCTCATAGTAGTCCAGGAGAGGAATAGAACCTGTAACCTTCTGATTACCAGTGAGACGCAATGCGAAGGTTACAATGAAGGTTACAATCACTATATTCAGTAATGTTTGGATGTGTTAATATATACACTGGTGTAGTGAAATGTACGATACATGGACATCATGCTCATAGTAGTCCAGGAGAGGAATAGAACCTGTAACCTTCTGATTACGAGTGAGACGCAATGCGAAGGTTACAATGAAGGTTACAATCACTATATATCAGTAATGTTTGGATGTGTTAATATATACACTGCTGTAGTGAAATGTATGATACATGGACACCATGCTCATAGTAGTCCAGGAGAGGAATAGAACCTGTAACCTTCTGATTACCAGTGAGACGCAATGCGAAGGTTACAATGAAGGTTACAATCACTATATTCAGTAATGTTTGGATGTGTTAATATATACACTGCTGTAGTGAAATGTACGATACATGGACATCATGCTCATAGTAGTCCAGGAGAGGAATAGAACCTGTAACCTTCTGATTACGAGTGAGACGCAATGCGAAGGTTACAATGAAGGTTACAATCACTATATATCAGTAATGTTTGGATGTGTTAATATATACACTGGTGTAGTGAAATGTATGATACATGGACATCATGCTCATAGTAGTCCAGGAGAGGAATAGAACCTGTAACCTTCTGATTACCAGTGAGACGCAATGCGAAGGTTACAATGAAGGTTACAATCACTATATTCAGTAATGTTTGGATATGCTAATATATACACTGGTGTAGTGAAATGTATGATACATGGACATCGTGCTCATAGTAGTCCAGGAGAGGAATAGAACCTGTAACCTTGTGATTGCGAGTGAGACGCAATGTAAAGGTTACAATGAAGGTTACAATCACTATATATCAGTAATGTTTGGATGTGTTAATATATACACTGCTGTAGTGAAATGTATGATACATGGACACCATGCTCATAGTAGTCCAGGAGAGGAATAGAACATGTACCTTCTGATTACCAGTGAGACGCAATGTGAAGGTTACAATGAAGGTTACAATCACTATATTCAGTAATGTTTGGATGTGTTAATATATACACTGGTGTAGTGAAATGTATGATACATGGACATCATGCTCATAGTAGTCCAGGAGAGGAATAGAACATGTACCTTCTGATTACCAGTGAGACGCAATGTGAAGGTTACAATGAAGGTTACAATCACTATATATCAGTAATGTTTGGATGTGTTAATATACACACTGCTGTAGTGAAATGTACGATACATGGACATCATGCTCATAGTAGTCCAGGAGAGGAATAGAACATGTACCTTCTGATTACCAGTGAGACGCAATGTGAAGGATACAATGAAGGTTACAATCACTATATATCAGTAATGTTTGGATGTGTTAATATATACACTGCTGTAGTGAAATGTATGATACATGGACACCATGCTCATAGTAGTCCAGGAGAGGAATAGAACCTGTAACCTTCTGATTACCAGTGAGACGCAATGCGAAGGTTACAATGAAGGTTACAATCACTATATTCAGTAATGTTTGGATGTGTTAATATATACACTGGTGTAGTGAAATGTACGATACATGGACATCATGCTCATAGTAGTCCAGGAGAGGAATAGAACCTGTAACCTTCTGATTACGAGTGAGACGCAATGCGAAGGTTACAATGAAGGTTACAATCACTATATATCAGTAATGTTTGGATGTGTTAATATATACACTGCTGTAGTGAAATGTATGATACATGGACACCATGCTCATAGTAGTCCAGGAGAGGAATAGAACCTGTAACCTTCTGATTACCAGTGAGACGCAATGCGAAGGTTACAATGAAGGTTACAATCACTATATATCAATAATGTTTGGATGTGTTAATATATACACTGCTGTAGTGAAATGTACGATACATGGACATCATGCTCATAGTAGTCCAGGAGAGGAATAGAACCTGTAACCTTCTGATTACGAGTGAGACGCAATGCGAAGGTTACAATGAAGGTTACAATCACTATATATCAGTAATGTTTGGATGTGTTAATATATACACTGGTGTAGTGAAATGTATGATACATGGACATCATGCTCATAGTAGTCCAGGAGAGGAATAGAACCTGTAACCTTCTGATTACCAGTGAGACGCAATGCGAAGGTTACAATGAAGGTTACAATCACTATATTCAGTAATGTTTGGATATGCTAATATATACACTGGTGTAGTGAAATGTACGATACATGGACATCATGCTCATAGTAGTCCAGGAGAGGAATAGAACCTGTAACCTTGTGATTGCGAGTGAGACGCAATGTGAAGGTTACAATGAAGGTTACAATCACTATATATCAGTAATGTTTGGATGTGTTAATATATACACTGGTGTAGTGAAATGTATGATACATGGACATCATGCTCATAGTAGTCCAGGAGAGGAATAGAACCTGTAACCTTCTGATTACCAGTGAGACGCAATGCGAAGGTTACAATGAAGGTTACAATCACTATATTCAGTAATGTTTGGATATGCTAATATATACACTGGTGTAGTGAAATGTATGATACATGGACATCGTGCTCATAGTAGTCCAGGAGAGGAATAGAACCTGTAACCTTGTGATTGCGAGTGAGACGCAATGTAAAGGTTACAATGAAGGTTACAATCACTATATATCAGTAATGTTTGGATGTGTTAATATATACACTGGTGTAGTGAAATGTATGATACATGGACATCATGCTCATAGTAGTCCAGGAGAGGAATAGAACCTGTAACCTTGTGATTGCGAGTGAGACGCAATGTAAAGGTTACAATGAAGGTTACAATCACTATATATCAGTAATGTTTGGATGTGTTAATATATACACTGCTGTAGTGAAATGTATGATACATGGACACCATGCTCATAGTAGTCCAGGAGAGGAATAGAACCTGTAACCTTCTGATTACCAGTGAGACGCAATGCGAAGGTTACAATGAAGGTTACAATCACTATATTCAGTAATGTTTGGATGTGTTAATATATACACTGGTGTAGTGAAATGTACGATACATGGACATCATGCTCATAGTAGTCCAGGAGAGGAATAGAACCTGTAACCTTCTGATTACGAGTGAGACGCAATGCGAAGGTTACAATGAAGGTTACAATCACTATATATCAGTAATGTTTGGATGTGTTAATATATACACTGCTGTAGTGAAATGTATGATACATGGACACCATGCTCATAGTAGTCCAGGAGAGGAATAGAACCTGTAACCTTCTGATTACCAGTGAGACGCAATGCGAAGGTTACAATGAAGGTTACAATCACTATATTCAGTAATGTTTGGATGTGTTAATATATACACTGCTGTAGTGAAATGTACGATACATGGACATCATGCTCATAGTAGTCCAGGAGAGGAATAGAACCTGTAACCTTCTGATTACGAGTGAGACGCAATGCGAAGGTTACAATGAAGGTTACAATCACTATATATCAGTAATGTTTGGATGTGTTAATATATACACTGGTGTAGTGAAATGTATGATACATGGACATCATGCTCATAGTAGTCCAGGAGAGGAATAGAACCTGTAACCTTCTGATTACCAGTGAGACGCAATGCGAAGGTTACAATGAAGGTTACAATCACTATATTCAGTAATGTTTGGGATATGCTAATATATACACTGGTGTAGTGAAATGTATGATACATGGACATCGTGCTCATAGTAGTCCAGGAGAGGAATAGAACCTGTAACCTTGTGATTGCGAGTGAGACGCAATGTAAAGGTTACAATGAAGGTTACAATCACTATATATCAGTAATGTTTGGATGTGTTAATATATACACTGCTGTAGTGAAATGTATGATACATGGACACCATGCTCATAGTAGTCCAGGAGAGGAATAGAACATGTACCTTCTGATTACCAGTGAGACGCAATGTGAAGGTTACAATGAAGGTTACAATCACTATATTCAGTAATGTTTGGATGTGTTAATATATACACTGGTGTAGTGAAATGTATGATACATGGACATCATGCTCATAGTAGTCCAGGAGAGGAATAGAACATGTACCTTCTGATTACCAGTGAGACGCAATGTGAAGGTTACAATGAAGGTTACAATCACTATATATCAGTAATGTTTGGATGTGTTAATATACACACTGCTGTAGTGAAATGTACGATACATGGACATCATGCTCATAGTAGTCCAGGAGAGGAATAGAACATGTACCTTCTGATTACCAGTGAGACGCAATGTGAAGGATACAATGAAGGTTACAATCACTATATATCAGTAATGTTTGGATGTGTTAATATATACACTGCTGTAGTGAAATGTATGATACATGGACACCATGCTCATAGTAGTCCAGGAGAGGAATAGAACCTGTAACCTTCTGATTACCAGTGAGACGCAATGCGAAGGTTACAATGAAGGTTACAATCACTATATTCAGTAATGTTTGGATGTGTTAATATATACACTGGTGTAGTGAAATGTACGATACATGGACATCATGCTCATAGTAGTCCAGGAGAGGAATAGAACCTGTAACCTTCTGATTACGAGTGAGACGCAATGCGAAGGTTACAATGAAGGTTACAATCACTATATATCAGTAATGTTTGGATGTGTTAATATATACACTGCTGTAGTGAAATGTATGATACATGGACACCATGCTCATAGTAGTCCAGGAGAGGAATAGAACCTGTAACCTTCTGATTACCAGTGAGACGCAATGCGAAGGTTACAATGAAGGTTACAATCACTATATTCAGTAATGTTTGGATGTGTTAATATATACACTGCTGTAGTGAAATGTACGATACATGGACATCATGCTCATAGTAGTCCAGGAGAGGAATAGAACCTGTAACCTTCTGATTACGAGTGAGACGCAATGCGAAGGTTACAATGAAGGTTACAATCACTATATATCAGTAATGTTTGGATGTGTTAATATATACACTGGTGTAGTGAAATGTATGATACATGGACATCATGCTCATAGTAGTCCAGGAGAGGAATAGAACCTGTAACCTTCTGATTACCAGTGAGACGCAATGCGAAGGTTACAATGAAGGTTACAATCACTATATTCAGTAATGTTTGGATATGCTAATATATACACTGGTGTAGTGAAATGTATGATACATGGACATCGTGCTCATAGTAGTCCAGGAGAGGAATAGAACCTGTAACCTTGTGATTGCGAGTGAGACGCAATGTAAAGGTTACAATGAAGGTTACAATCACTATATATCAGTAATGTTTGGATGTGTTAATATATACACTGCTGTAGTGAAATGTATGATACATGGACACCATGCTCATAGTAGTCCAGGAGAGGAATAGAACATGTACCTTCTGATTACCAGTGAGACGCAATGTGAAGGTTACAATGAAGGTTACAATCACTATATTCAGTAATGTTTGGATGTGTTAATATATACACTGGTGTAGTGAAATGTACGATACATGGACATCATGCTCATAGTAGTCCAGGAGAGGAATAGAACCTGTAACCTTCTGATTACCAGTGAGACGCAATGTGAAGGATACAATGAAGGTTACAATCACTATATATCAGTAATGTTTGGATGTGTTAATATATACACTGATGTTGTGAAATGTACGATACATGGACATCATGCTCAAAGTAGTCCAGGAGAGGAATAGAACCTGTAACCTTCTGATTACCAGTGAGACGCAATGTGAAGGTTACAATGAAGGTTACAATCACTATATATCAGCAATGTTTGGATGTGTTAATATATACACTGATGTTGTGAAATGTACGATACATGGACATCATGCTCAAAGTAGTCCAGGAGAGGAATAGAACCTGTAACCTTCTGATTACCAGTGAGACGCAATGTGAAGGATACAATGAAGGTTACAATCACTATATATCAATAATGTTTGGATGTGTTAATATATACACTGATGGTGAAATGTACGATACATGGACATCATGCTCATAGTAGTCCAGGAGAGGAATAGAACCTGTAACCTTCTGATTACCAGTGAGACGCAATGTGAAGGTTAAAATGAAGGTTACAATCACTATATATCAGTAATGTTTGGATGTGTTAATATATACGCTGGTGTAGTGAAATGTACGATACATGGACATCATGCTCATAGTAGTCCAGGAGAGGAATAGAACCTGTAACCTTCTGATTACCAGTGAGACGCAATGTCAAGGTTACAATGAAGGTTACATTCACAATATATCAATAATGTTTGGATGTGTTAATATATACACTGGTGTAGTGAAATGTACGATACATGGACATCATGCTCATGGTAGTCAAGGAGAGGAATAGAACCTGTAACCTTCTGATTACCAGTGAGACGCAATGTGTAGGTTACAATGAAGGTTACAATCACTATATATCAGTAATGTTTGGATGTGTTAATATATACACTGGTGTAGTGAAATGTATGATACATGGACATCATGCTCATAGTAGTCCAGGAGAGGAATAGAACCTGTAACCTTCTGATTACCAGTGAGACGCAATGTGAAGGTTACAATGAAGGTTACAATCACTATATATCAGTAATGTTTGGATGTGTTAATATATACACTGGTGTAGTGAAATGTACGATGCATCGACATCATGCTCATAGTAGTCCAGGAGAGGAATAGAACTTGTAACCTTCTGATTGCGAGTGAGACGCAATGTGAAGGTTACAATGAAGGTTACAATCACTATATATCAGTAATGTTTGGATGTGTTAATATATACACTGGTGTAGTGAAATGTATGATACATGGACATCATGCTCATAGTAGTCCAGGAGAGGAATAGAACCTGTAACCTTCTGATTACCAGTGAGACGCAATGTGTAGGTTACAATGAAGGTTACAATCACTATATATCAGTAATGTTTGGATGTGTTAATATATACACTGGTGTAGTGAAATGTATGATACATGGACATCATGCTCATAGTAGTCCAGGAGAGGAATAGAACCTGTAACCTTCTGATTGCGAGTGAGACGCAATGTGAAGGTTACAATGAAGGTTACAATCACTATATATCAGTAATGTTTGGATGTGTTAATATATACACTGGTGTAGTGAAATGTACGATACATGGACATCATGCTCATAGTAGTCCAGGAGAGGAATAGAACCTGTAACCTTCTGATTACCAGTGAGACGCAATGTAAAGGTTGCAATGAAGGTTACAATCACTATATATTAGTAATGTTTGGATGTGTTAATATATACACTGATGGTGAAATGTACGATACATGGACATCATGCTCATAGTAGTCCAGGAGAGGAATAGAACCTGTAACCTTCTGATTACCAGTGAGACGCTCTAATGATTGAGTTACCAAGACTCGGATGTAAAGCGAAGGTTACAATGATGTACTGGTTGTATTGATGTATGTACTGCCTATGCGGCAGTCACTATATATCAGTAATGCTTAGATGTGTTAATATATACACTGCTGTAGTAAATGTGGGAAAGTTTGGAGTAGACAGATGATACATGGACGATCCTCAAGCTCATATCCTCAGAAAAATTCCCGGACAGGAATCGAACCTGTAACCTTCTGATTACCGGTGAGCTGGAGCAATATGTTAAAATCATACGGCAGAAAGGAACAGTACTGGAAAAACAGGGAAAGAAGCTTATTTGGGACTTTGAATACTGTATTAGAAAGACCACCTCCGCCAGAAGACTTGATTTGACATTGGAGGATCTAGAGAACGTAATATATGGTTAGTGGACATGGCATGTATACGTCAGAGTCAATCTTCTCAAACATCGAGGGGATGTTTAAGGTACCAGCATTTGGCGTTTGAAATTCGAGAAAGGAGACAGGGCTACTGGGGATGAAAATTTCAGCCCGATCAACCACGGTAAACAGTTGAAATCATACCATTTGTCATTGGATGTTTAGAAGGAGGAATGAAGAAGTTAGAAGAACAAATGGCTAAGTTACATGGGTTGAATATTTTGCTCGAAGACCAGCCTGATGTTCCGTTAACAATCCGTGTTTTACCACACATGTTTATGAGCTGGGAGACACAGGTTCATATCCTGAGTCGGACCTCCACTCAGGGTCTTAAAAATAATTGAGGAGAAAGTGCTGCCTTTGCAATAATATCAGCAAATGGTAAGACGTTCGGGTCTTCTCGGATAACGACCTTAAATCGTAGGCCCTCGGAACCCCTATAATTGGGCTTTTAGCCTGTTGGGGTATTCCATTCACCTAAAAGAGTGATAAATCTAATAAACTAAACTAAACTAAACAAATAAACGTGATTGTGAGCACGTTTTTCTATTATTTTACTTGCTACTACCTGTAGTAGTCTTATGCCATTTTATTTACGCGTAATTTAGGTTTTCAGCAACAAATACTATTTTATATCCGTAAATCTATATATGTAAGATCTAATTAGTTGCTCTTCATTCTTCTTTCATTTATTTTTATTTTTCAGCATGGCAATGATATTGATTTGCGTCCTGATTGTAGTCGTCAGATGACAAAGAAAACGTTTGTAGTTCACTGTGGAAGTAATTTAATTGGCGATGTTTATTTCATGGAGGTAAGCTTCCATAAACCAAACATTCTTTTTAAACAATCACATTGTTGCAAAAAACGGGAACTCGTTTCATTTGTTGTTGACACGAAGGCATAACTCTTGGGAAGGTAATTTTATCTCTGCGAGTTGTCCATAAATACAATATACAATTTTGTCACCGCGATAAGATTTTTCATAATGCACACGAAAGGATTTGTCGCCACGAAAATTCCGCACGATTTGTTTTCTCGTATCTCCCTACGACTAAAGGGATCTAAGAGACGTGTCTTGACAATCATCGCAATGTGATTCATACCCGAACGAACACAAATCACCAAATTGCTATGTGTAAAATATGTGTGAATAATTAAAGATGAATGTCAACCGTCGTGCTTTGCGTGTTTCTGTTTATCTTTCCGTACGATAACGAAGTGTTTTGAAGTGCTTCGTTGCCAACTTGATGTGATAAATACTTTGGAAATTCGCAGAGTCTTCTCAGAAAACCTTATATAGAGGCTTTCGTATTCATCCACAATCCAAATACGTCCATTTAGAACCTGATTTTTTTGTTTGCACCTCGTCATTTGGTCTTTCATGCTTCGAAGGCTGACATAATTAGAAACGAAAGTCAAGAAAACGTCGAGTTTTGTGAAAAATGCAAAAATAATTACTTACTAAGGTGTGTCTTCTTTCAATTAAAAGACAAAATGAATAATTTATATCAAGGATTGACAAGATATTTACGGATGCAGTTCATAAAGGGAATTTCGTGCTTCTAAAAATGGCCGACCGAGAGTGCAATGCGTCACGGTTGACACTCTCTCTTTAACGCAAACTGAACAATTTTCCCTTTGTGATCTTTATTTTGAGCAATCTGCTTCTCTTTACATTGAATTCAAGATCAATAATATCTTTGCTTGACTTTATAATTTTTGTAGGTTTGTGATGACTGCATACTACTACGGGCTCCATCTGGCGCGATATTAGAACGATGGTGGTATGAAAAGCTTGTGAATATTACATATTCACCCAAAACTAAAATGTTATGTTTGTGGTATAGAAATGGTCAAGATACACAACTGAATAAGTTTTGTACTAAAAAGGTGAGTTTAGAATGAATACATTTGTTTTTTTAGATGGATGCAGCAGGCCGACCAATCATTAAATTCTGTTTTTCAAAAATTAAAAATAATACATTGTTTAAAGTGTTTATGCAGTGAAAAATTCAGTTTGAAATAAACTCTCTTACAGTACTTGAAAGAACTAGAGAAATTATAAAGATTGGCGTTTACAATTCTTCCATATCTCACATTGTTCTTGATTTGTTTGGTATGTAAATGATCCTCACCTTGACGTCACACTGCATAATGACTTATTGAAGAAGCCTGTATATCTTTGGGATTATGTAACAAAATTATGAAAGTGTGTGTCCCATGATACTAAACGTACGGAGTTACGTTTCGAGTAATTTTATTTAATAATTCCAAAGATATACATGCTTTTTATTAAGTTATTAACAGTGTGACGTCAAAGTGAGGATCATTTACATAGCAAACAAATCTTAATATATCAAGATCAAAGTGAGATATGGAAGAGTTGTAAACGACAATCTTTTATAGTTCTTTATAGTAATTTCTATAGTTCTTTACAGTAAGAGGAGTATTTCAAACTGAATTTTTCACTGTATAAACACTTTAAATTAATTTTGTGAATAATATTTAGAGCAATTGTGAATATAAGATATATACAATGTCAACCATGATTCCCCCTTGCTATATCAAGGGGGGATCGTGGTTGACATTGTATAAATGTCAACCATGACTTGCTAAATAAGACTTGCTAAATCTATCATATTTTATTATTCTACTCATTCATATATCTTCTTTTAATAAACATTATAACATACATTTAATATAACGCTGCTTCTGATTGGCTATCGTAATTTCTTGTTCCTTTTTTCTTTAGTGCAAATCTCTCTATTATTGTATCAAAGGAACCATGCAAAGAGCTGCCGAGAGACTGCAAGGTTTAAAAGGAGGTGAGATGTATTAACTGAAAACAAACTACTACTAATCTGATTTTATTTTACAAACTATAGTGCAAGACATTGGAAGACGGACGGACGGACGGACGGACGGACGGACGGACGGACGGACGGACGGACGGACGGACGGACGGACGGACGGACGGACAGACAGACAGACAGACAGACAGACAGACAGACAGACAGACAGACAGACAGACAGACAGACAGACAGACAGACAGACAGACAGACAGACAGGCAGGCAGGCAGGCAGACAGGCAGGCAGGCAGGCAGACAGGCAGACAGACAGACAGACAGACAGACAGACAGACAGACAGACAGACAGACAGACAGACAGACAGACAGACAGACAGACAGACAGACAGACAGACAGACAACTTTGACGGTCAATGCTTGAAGAGTGTAATACCTATTTATTACCTAAAACGTATTTAGCAATTCTTTTAACTGTTTATCATTTATTGATTTTTTTTTTTTCGTTTTTAAGGTCCTCAACTTGGTGGGAAATTTCCAGCCCAGGTAAGAAAGTAAAAACCAATGGAATGGAAAGTTAAAATAAATTGTTTCCCTTTTCCTGAGTTTGTGTAAAACATTACGTTGGGAGAAGAATTGGATAAATGAAATTACAAAACCTATCAGTTTAAGTTTAAATAAATCAAGTGTCGTTTAGTTACGATTGTCCTCTCGTTGTCTCTTCGTTACGACTGTCCCGTGGATTTAGTTGCGATTGTCCCCTCGATTCTTTCCTACCTTTTTGCTTTGTTTCCCGGGCACTGTAATACCGTTATATGTGTTAATTAATATTATGAAAGCGATTGGGGAATAACTTGCTAAATATACTAAATACCTTTCAGATAACCAGCGGCATATTCTTCATTTTTATATATTTATTAGTTTAAAACAGCGTGCATTCCCATTTCGGCAAACTCGACTCGTGCGCATCCAACAACAATATTTCCAATAAGAATATATTCGTCACATGACGAATTTTCCGTTCAGTACGGAAGAAATACATATTTTTATGAAGTTATAAGGATTTGTTATTTTATATTTATTACCAAAGATTTCTTATCTCATTTTATCTCAAACTTAGTTGGGCAAAATCTTGCGGGTTGAATATTAGCAACATAAAATATTGCGTGGTTGTAGCCCCTTAACACCCTGCCGGGTTTTTACGCCCTTGTTTTCCTGTTCTCGTCTTTACCCTGGAGTCTATGTGTCTTAATGGCTTCAATGAAATTCATGGAAATTTATTCTTTTCTTTTTTCATAGGATGTTGATGATGGACAGATTGGGATACTTGAAGTCTCTCTCGATGGAATAACTGTAAAATTTAGGAACAAAAGGGTATGTTTTGTAGGTTATAACTTTTTAAAAATCGTAAATTATAGAATAACATTTTGGAAATCTTTGCTTTGATTGACTAAAACCCGTGCATAGTTGCATAATTGTATAGAAACAGATAATAATAATAATAATAATAATAATAATAATAATAATAATTTTTTTTTTTTTAAATAATAATAATAATAATAATAATAATCATGCATGTAAATATATATCCAAATATTATAAATTCATAAAAAATTTATTTAATAAATAAAATTAATAATATAATAATATGAATATAAAAATCAAAGCCCAGCAAATAACTTTTAGGCACAGGCTTTGATTTTTATATTCATATTACGGTACTTCAATCGCTATAATATAATAATATGTTAAGAAGTTAAAAAACATACATACATCCAAGGCAAAATTAATGTATAGGTTTCTGCATGATATGACACCAAATTGTCTTGCTGACTTATTTACGTCTAAAAATGAGAACACGGATTATGATCTTAGGGGTTTCCTTACTTCGCTTCAATTACCATTTCCAAGAACAGATGAAGAAGAGTTTTAGCTATAGTGGAGATAAAGTGTGGAATTCTTTACCAGCCACATTAAGAGAACATCAGTCTCTTACCATTTTTAAAAGTAAAATTGCTGCTCACATTCTTTCTTTATGATTCACTTGACTCTTATATATATATATATATTGATAAGTTAAATCCTTTCCTATACTTTGTACATATTTTTAAATAATTATTATAACTATTTGAATTTTAATAATTTTATTGTAATATGTAACTAATTGTGTATAATATTTTTAATGTACGGCCCATTTGGAAATCAGCGCTTTGTGAAATGGCTACCGTACTGAAATAAAGTTTAATAATAATAATTAATAATAAAATTAGGCGAGGGGTTATGGTTAGAAAACTCATTAGGCGAGGGGTTAGGGTTAGAAAACTCATTAGGAGAGGGGTTATGATTAGAAAACCCATTAGGCGGGGGGTTAGGGTTAGAAAACTCATTAGGCGGGGGGTTTTGGTTAGAAAACCCATTAGGAGAGGGGTTAGGGTCAGAAAACTCATTAGGCGGGGGGGGGGGGGGGGGGGGGGGGGGGGGGTTAGGGTTAGAAAACTCATTATGCGAGGGGTTATGGTTAGAAAACTCATTAGGCGGGGGGTTAGGGTTAGAAAACTTATTAGGCGGGGGGTTATGGTTAGAAAACTCATTAGGCGAGCGGTTACGGTCAGAAAACTCATTAGGCGAGGGGTTACGGTCAGAAAACTCATTAGGCGAGGGGTTACGGTTAGAGAACTCATTAGCCGGGGGGGGTTAGGGTTAGAAAACTCATTAGGCGGGGGTTAGGGTTAGAAACTCATTTGGCGGGGGGTTAGGGTTAGGATCTATCTTAGGATCTAAGTTGTTTTGGCGTTAGTGGTTATTTGCATGGTTAAGTAATGCCGACCAGTAATTGAGTGTTACACACGTGCGGCTATGGCTATACTAAAAAACATCGTCCCAAAGACGTTGACTGTACGTTAGTTCAATATGATCTAACGCCGACCTTACATACGCTAATCTACACTTGCGCATGTCTCTCGCCTATCTGTACACGCACGCGTGTCCACCCGTGGACAAGGCTTGGGCGGTCGATTTTCTGGCCACAGGTGTGTCTGAAAAACATGTCACGCAAAAGTAAAACGTCACATAGATATATGTAGACTTGTACGTCACATATATGTAGACTGTAACAAACACGCCTTTGAAAATCACTTGCACTATCATATACTATCTCCATATTCTAATCCTAAACAATAAAGATAATTTACGTTTGGATGGTCTAAAAAGGAAAGTTTTACTTCTTTTCTACGTGTTATTTTGACGGTTTTATTGTACCGTTGTCCATCACCGGATAATGAACGACAAACAGCCAACGAGAATCATGGATTTTTAATAGAAGACCAAAACAATTACGCGTGACAACCAATATATGGTTGTAATAAACCTTGTTTGGGGTAGGGTGGGGAGGGTTAAACCGGTTTACAAAACTAAACCATCAATTGTCTTTAACTCTTTATCAACTGAAATTATCGTAATTGGTTTTGTCAGTTTTTATGAGATTTTTTCTTTTAGTTTATTCTCATCTTTACTTGAATTGTTTGTCATTCTTATTTTTGTTTAGACTCATCTTCACTTGAATTGTATAAAAAATTGCTCCACTCAGAAAGGAATCCTTGTAATTGATGAGTTCGGTAAGTAGTATAGTTATCTGATGGCTCACGTATAATAATAATAATCTAGTAATTATCCAGAAATAACATCATGGTGATATAAACATTATAAGATATAAAATATAGATAAAAAGGAAGATTTAAAAGATTTGAAAACTGAATTACAGAAATGTGCATGCACGTGGAAGAAAAGATCGTTTGTATCTTTCTGTTCCTGAGAATACGGAGGTATACGTCTGTTACCATTACTTGTTGTTAAGTTATATGGATGGTTGTTTCGGGCAGGAAACCTATCGATTTCTTTTTTCGTGGCAGTCTCTCTTCTGCTACTAAGGTCAGATAGACTTTCTTTATCTAGACTGATAATTCGAACTTTATTAATTCGACTGTATCCGCTCAATTTCGATTTCGAGGTAACTTGGAAGGCCTCCACAAAGGGGGTAGCGTATTCTATAACTGGTCTTATTTTCGACTTGTATAGTGTAAGCCAGGGGAGGTTGGACAGCAACGCGCAAAGGATCACGGTTAGCCGATTTCCTGCGCGGTTGTCATGTGTGCTTGGCATGTTTCAAAGGTAACATCTCACAAGATGGACGCTTTTGATACTCAAGGATGTCATGCTGGAATTTTTGCTGAAGAGAGCGTGTTATACCTCTATTGTTGCGAATGTGTTTATGAATTCTCTTTGCCTATTCCTAGTTTGCCATTTTAAAGTTTGAACGGGCTTTTCTGTCAACCTTTTAGCTTTCTGAGAGACGAATGTGTGTTATTCCCAACAGCTAATCATTATTTAACAAACTTCATGGCCTTAACTCCCCGAGTATCGCCAATGTGAAAACAAGTGTGTTATTCAAGTGTAAAACAGGTGTATTATTTTTAGTATTTTCAGTTTAAGTAATATTTGAAACATGAGGAAGTGTTTCATCAGGATATCCAAACACCGAGACGTTTGTTGAAAACCGATTTTTTAACAAATTTCGAGGTGTTTGGATATCCTGATAAAACGCTCTTCCGAGTGTTTCATATTACTCAAACAAATCAGTATTTTAAGAGAAAATCGAGGTGAAAGTTGGCTTAATTTATGTAATTTCTTCCTCCGATATCAAAACCACCGTCTCGATGCTGATTTCCTTTGATTTTATTAATGAGTTTGAGATATTGTATTCGTAAATAAAAATGGTAAGACATGAGCTAGAAGTATCTGGACATTACTTTGTTAACCTGTTATTCTAAAAACGCATTGTGCCCAAAACGCGTCATTTTTATGTGCTGACCATACGCTGGAGTAACCTTCATCTGTCACGTGATATAGACCTCTTTCATAATGGCGACCAATTTCAATATTCCTTTATGTGCATCTAAATTAGCCTTTATGGCCTCGTTTGTGTGTCAGCAATTCAAAAGAATCTTTACTTCCCAACGAGGTTGTAAAGGCTAATTTATATGCACATAAAAGAATATTTAAAATAGCACCCATTATGAAAGAGGTCTATATATTCAAGCAGTGCTGATATAGCTCCATTCTATGCAGATACAAACAAGAAAATAATAAACGTAAATATCCACCAAGTACAGTAGAAACGTAAGGAAACTGTATATGGTGTTTGGTATAGATATCTACAAGCTGCAAGAGGTAGACCTTGGCTAGCTCACTACGGTATTTAAGTAGAACCACCTAAAATCTAAACAATAGGAACTTCACAAATCCAAACCCAATTTTCTCAGAGCCAGCAGATCATCATTTTGGTTGTTTTCTCCCAGGTGTTTGACCACGAGTTGGACCATGATCCCTTTTTGTGCCATCAGACATAAATCAACTAACCTTAAGGCTCAAGGAGTAAAAATTCTAAGGTTTACATACCTTCAGATAAAGCTCAGAATTCAAATTGAAATATAAATATATAAAAATAGCCAAATAACAAACATGCTAAATATTCTTCTAGAACTCAATTAACACTTACCCAAAATAATAAGCTAGCGACTTCCGAAGCACGACGTGTGTTTACACTAGAATGTTTCTTCAACAACAAAATAAATAATTGTCCATCGCTTGAGTATTTACGACGTCTTCTTTGTTCTACACACGTCATTATTGAAAGTATTTCAATTAACATTAGGGCGATTAAGTTTGACTACCAATACCGACGTTCGATCTGCCCTAGTGCTTCCAATTATTAATTGGCAATTAGTTATCAATAGAATAGCGTTGTGTATGGTTGCTATTTATAGAACCAAAATTCCGACAAATAAATCGAAAATACTGGCAAAGTATTGTAAACTTGTTTGACGTTATAAGCACTTTAACTTAGAGTTTTATGCATTGGAGTCGATTAGACACATCCGACTTTATCTATCTAATAAACCCAACCTCGTATCCAGGGTTTTATCTCCGCTCCCCTGGGTACGAGGTTGAAATAGACCAACCTCAAAGAATGTTCAATTAACATTCTTTGAGGGAGGTCTATTTCAACCTCGTACCCAGGGGGAGCGGAGATAAGACCCTGGATATTTAATTGTAAATGCTGACTATAACTATTTCATGTTCACCCTCGCCCGGCATAAAATAACGGTCTAATCGGTCTTCCTTATATGGATTACGTACTATAAGTACTTATGTTGCAGCCCCGTACGAAGGCGCTTATTTTACTACCAGCCGCGCGCCTTCACGCAAATACGCCGCGCAAAACACAACAAACGCCTGGGTACGAGGCTGCCTATGTTGTGTTTGCTAAATATGTGTGTTAGCAACCTCTTACCCAGGACATTTTGCCTCCACGGCGGGAGGTCGGCGAAAATGGCCCTGGGATTGGCTGGTCCATTCTATAATGCGATTGGCTTGTCATAAAACTCAATTAATTCAGCCGAGTATAATTTATTCATATAAATCTGAATGCTGTCTTCAAATTTTACAGCAAATTAGAAGTAATAGCTTTCGCTAAATTGGATATATGTTTCTTCATACCTTTTATAAGAGATAACCATGGATGTATGGTGGATTATTAAGCTTGTTAGCTGCTTTTATGCCGACGAATGCTGACATGAACAACTCTGAAGAGCATTGAATATTTCTCAATTATTCAAGTCAACAAAGTAGACAAAGGCAATGGAACAAAGACCACAAAAATTATCATATCTAAACACCCAGAAATTCTGGGTGTCATGTGACCAGCCGATCCCAGGGCCATTTTCGCCGACCTTCCGCCGTGGAGGCAAAATGCCCTGCGAACGAGGTTGGTGTGTTAGCTTATCTCAGCGCCTTACAGAATTTATTTATCCTTGTTAGATCCTGTTACCCAAGAGGAGATACAACACAAGTTTAAATCATCCATGGTAAGCTCTCACATTCTTGTTACATTCTTTCCATCACTACCTCTTCCTGTGTGTCCAATTCTGAAATCTTGTTGGCCTGGAACCGAGAAAGACAGACAGATTGATTGATTGATTGATTGATTGATTGATTGATTGATTGATGATTCACTTTTATTTAAAAACAATACGGTAGTTTCATAAGTTACAACGAACTTCTTTACGTGAAAGCCGTATTAAATTACTAACTAATTAAATAGATAATTTAAAATACAATGTACAATAATAAAAAATATTTTGACCTTATGCGATTGAAGCGGAAGCTTTAGAGCCCATTAACAACTTATTTTAAAATATTGTTTTAGATTTTGCAGTTTTTAATTCCAGGGGAAGAGAATTCCATTTTTTTCCTCCCCTGTATAAAAATGACGATTTATAATATTCTGTTTTTGGAATATAACTCATTGACACATTAACGGCATTTTCCCTTAGACGAGATTTGTATGGGTTATCTTCAGAGTTCAATAAGAATAGATTTCTGAGATATTTTGGAACTCTACAATTAATCGTATCGTACATTAAGGTGCTAGGCAGGCAGGCAGGCAGGCAGGCAGGCAGGCAGGCAGACAGACAGACAGACAGACAGACAGACAGACAGGTAGGTAGGTATTATACTGTAGGTAGGTAGACAGGTAGATACTGTAGGTAGGTAGACAGGTAGATACTGTAGGTAGACAGGTAGATACTGTAGGTAGATACTGTAGATAGAATCCATCATCTTCGTCAGAAGAAAAAGCACAGACTTTGTTTGTCCACTAGAAATACTGATGACGACCAAAAAAAGAAGCCTAGCTAGATATTAAGGAAAAAATAAATAAATAATCTACCGTTTTGGTCGGTCCGCGTAATGAGAAATATTTCCCTTGGTCTCAAAACCTCCCTAGGCCTGCGGCCGCGGTGTTTCTGTTCATAGTTGATGTACATTGTAGATGTGCTTAGATTTTCACATTATCCTCTTTTTATCTCCATATCACCCTGTATTTCCTCTATTATTAACCTATTGTTTCTCTTTTACCTCTTTCTCCTGATCTTCATCGTCCTTCTTCTCCTTGCTTTGTTCTTTCTCATTTTTAATTCTCCTTTTCCAGTCTCGTTTTCTCGTTTTCTTTTTTTATCTTTCCCTCCCTTCCTTCTGTTTTTAATTCTCATTTTTTAAACCTTGTTTTTTTAGGCTAGTGATATTTGTTATGCTGTATTGTGTTTATTTTCTTACGCCGCTGCCTCCAAAGGTGTTCAAGTACGTTCCTAAAGATGAAGTCTTTGAAGACCTTGAACAATTCCGTCAGTCATAATTTCTGAGAAAACTATATAACTATGCTGGCTCTCTTTCATAACTTAGAATACCTTTTAAGAAGAGCCTGTGTTCTATGGATATTTTACTTATATTATATCATAGTCAATGCAGGTACCAACATAAATCGTAGCTCATTTATTTAACAATGTTAACCGCTTTGAAGTTTGCCGAGTTTCCAGACCATATCTATATACATGTATAGTATATCACTGAGCTATATACTGCAAGTCAAAACACTGTGCTCATAAAGAACTTGCGTGTGTTGTAGTATATATATATATATAGTAAATATTCTTGAAATATTTTGTTAGTCTCCATGCTACTCGATTGTGAAACTAGTTGATACAATAACAGTATTTAATATTAATAACGAAGTTATAATTATTTATATCTCATATTACTACAGTGATATTAAATAGTCATGTAGGTAAGCTATTTATTGAAACGTTCAAGTGATATGTCCGAGTGTTGTAAACGAAGACTAAACTAGTATACTATAAACACTAGTCAAGTAGCGGCGTGTAATATACTGTAATACGTATGAGTGCAATAGTGAAAACCGAAACAGAAACATATAGCCCCACGCGACACATACAACAAACTATATTGACAGAAAAGTGACTAAAACCTACAAACTAGGCGACGACGAAACCGTAGTTTCGTCGTCGACAATGAACTAAAGGAAATAGCGAACAAGCTATCTATAAACGATCGCAAAACGTGAAGCGTTTATCTCACTCAGACTCATAAACCCGGCGAAATTAGTGAATCAGGAAAGATCAGCAATCGGAAGTCACACCAACGTTAACCAATGGAGGAACTCCAAAACAGTAATCGACTGGTACAAAAACATAGACGACAAGAACAGACACTCATTCCTATTCTCGTTCGATGTAGTTTACTTCTACCCATCCATTTCTGAAGAGCTGCTAAATAAAGCCATCTTCTGGGGCCTACAACTAATGACGATCACAGATGAAAACATTTATATCATCAAAACACGCACGGAAAGCAGTCCTGTTCGGTGGATAAAAAACATCATGGGTAAAGAAAAACAACCTGAAACATCATATGGTACAACCAACCATTCCGCAAAAATATTAAGACGAACATTGGTCATTATTTTCTAAAGCTAATCGACAAGCACTTTCCCAAATCAAGTAAAACTACACAAAAAAAAATTACCGGAACACTGTAAAGATTAGTTACAGTTGCATGGATAATACGAAGAGCGCAATCACAAAACACAACTCCCGAATCCTTAACCAAACCAAAGAAACTACCTAGAAAAGAATACTGCAACAGTAGGAAAAAGGAAGTGTGCTTCCTCCAACGCAATTGCTTAGCAAACAATTCATTGTCCACAGAACCGACGTAACCACAACAGACACCAGAGAGACAACAATATATCGGAATGACAGCAAACAGTTTTAAGGAACGATACAGAAACCACACGAAATCCTTCAAAGACAGAAAATACTCCAACGAAAACCGAATTATCTAAATACGTATGGGAATTGAAAACTAAAAACCGGAATTTCAATATGAAATGGGCTATCCTGAAAAGAGCCGCTGCTTACACGAGTGTAACAAAAAGATGTAGTCTATGTTTGGAAGAGAAAACTGGTCAAACAAATTACTCAACAAAAGATCCGAAATTATTTTTGGATCAGCGTTTGGATTTAGTCACTCAACCGTGCTATAGAAATATTAATGAACGTAAAATAAAAGACTTGTGTACTTTCAGGGCATCCTCGACATAAATCGCAGCTTGTTGTTAGCCGCTTTGAAGTTCGCCGCGTTTCCAGACTAATTTATTTATTTATTTAAAATAAAAATATAAAATATAAGTCTGGCAGCGAGTCTACAGCTACGCCAATTACTGTGGCCCCGTGTAAAATTAAAAAAAATTAAAAAAATTGAGGTAAATTATATTTACATAAATAAGCACATTAACTAAGGTGAAAGGAAAAGACTGTTAGCAAAAGTCAACAAGTGAGGGATTTCTCGAGGCGACGTGCCAAGTTACATTTTAGGCAATAGGATGTAATTCTATTGACTATGATTGTGCTTATGCGTATGTCGTAGTGAAAACCTGCAGGCTTAACTCCTAGACTTTGAGTGACGAAGGGCTTTCGCTCGAAAGTTTGAATAGACCAGCTCATGCACATTATTTTCTCAGTGCATTAACCTTTAAGAGATTTGTATTTCTACACTGTCTACATATATTACGCAATAAAACAACCTCTTCAACATACGCAACAACCTGTCGCCCACTTACTGTTTGATGTTTTTATAATGTAGAATATTGTCCAATCAAAGCGCTAGATTTGTACCACGTGACCAGTCAATTTAAACTCGAATTCCCCGCTGTGGCAGGATATTTATAAGTAATATCATGAAATGAGGCGTATTAGCTATTAAACCGCCCGCTCGATGAGGGTCATTTAGTAAAATTTTACTAAATGACCCGAATCGAGTGGGCGCGTTTTAATAGCTAATACGCCTCATTTCATGATATTACTTTGTAATATCACGTTTGCGAGTTTTCCCGAAAGGGTGCGGCAGTCTTTGCATACTTCGAGATGGGTTAATAAAAATGATGTAATACTGCAATGTTTCGTGTGTGGTTCGTATTAGTGTTAATACTACCTGTCGTCACGGTTTGCCGCGGTCGTATTAGTTCTAATACAACTTCAATCGGGGTGTATTAGTGATTAAATCAACCCGTTAAGACAAAGGGAAAACTCGCAAACGTGATATTAAATAGTGAATACCCCTCCGTCAGGCTCCGTGGAGGGGTATAATAGTGAATGCCCCTCCGCGCGTGATACTCGAGTGGAATACCCCTCCACGAAACCAAATACCACGCGCGAAAACCAAATAACACGCGCGTGTTATTTGGTTTTCGCGCCAAATAACACAATGAGGAACATTCAAGACGTTTCTAGATATTTCAAGACAGCATTCAAGATTGTTTCGGTATAATATATCATTTATAGACCCTCCGCTCGGGGAATTCGTCGAAATATTACCCCCCGAGATGATATATCCCTCGAGGTAATATTTCGTCGAATTCCCCTCGCTCCGGGTCTACAAATAATAAGAATAACCCTTTCATTTGCCAATATTCTGAATAGATTTTAAGTGGACACTAACATTGAGAGCCTATAACGCCGGGCCAGCGTTCGTCAAAATGACGCCACTCGGTCAAGCCAAATCTGCGTTCTTTCTTGAGGGCTTGGGTACTAGCCAATTTGGCAAAAACTATAGCATTGATAATGGTAATTAGATACATGTGACATGAAAATTTGAGGCGAATCCAAACAGACGAGGCCTTCAGCTTTCGTTTGTTACCAAAGCGAAGCACTAATAAAACCAATACATAGTAATGAGTTTATTTGTTGTTATCATACAGAGTCGACTTTTTTCTCAAAACGCTGCACAAATAAAGCTCATACAGCCCTTCACATATATTACTGGTCTCCCATGTATTAGCTCCATAGGTTTAATAAAGTTTTTTTGAAACGCAATTTTATTTCATTATTTGACCCAGACGACCGCATGTTGATTTATGCGGGTTTTGATTTTAACATGTATTTGCTTATAACGTTGGACATGCTATTCGAATTATCTCTTAAAGGGCTTTCACGTTCTATGTAACATACATTGGTATCGCTCATAAAACTATTTTCAATTTAAGATTTCTGATCCTTGCCTCGGCAAGATTCGATTACAGCCAGCGGCTAATTGTATTAAATATTTTCAAGCTAATTTAGAAATATGTACACGAAAATAGTTTTATAAATGTTGCAAATCTCTAATACACGGCAAATGAAAGCCCTTGAAAAGCGTTACCTAATGGTATGAATTATATCAATACTAGTTTAATATGCCATGCGCTATAAGTGAAAAAACTACAATTAACAGTAACAACTTTTGACAGGCGGACATATTAAAAAGTACTCTAACTTAAATGCTTTTTTAAAACAACTTTTATCAAGCCTACATATTTCATGTTTACATTACTAGTAGAAGACTTCATGGGCTTTTAAACAAACATAACATGAGCTACATCTGTCTATTATTTTGAAAGAAAGAGTCAGGTTTGTGGGAACTATACAAGAATTATCATATTGCTTTCACTGAATATCCGCTGTACATTTATTTGCATAGTGCGGTCTCAGATGGCCACATTTTCGCGCATCCTGGCCCGGCGTACTATTAAGCTTGAGTTGGCTGCATTTCATTGTTTCATATAAGACATGACTATTAAAAAGTAATTAAATAGTCCAAACTGTTTACTTTTTGGGTTATAGTACATAATTTTAAGTAAAGTAGTTAAATAGTTATAAACTGAAGTGAATAAGTCATTATCTCTAATTTATTTTCAGACCGCTTTTTCGAGACCCTCGCTCTGGCAAGGGGATAATAGGTCTGGATATTTTAATAGTATACACATAAGCTTTCTCTGCCATTCTTATCATGATGCTTTTTTCTTGTAAAACTCTGTTTTTCACAGTCCTGGACAACATCGGTCCCTGGCTACGGCTACGGCTTACATGTATCCCTTCGCAAGCGAGGGTTGTAATCTCACCGCGGCAGGGTCCATTTCTCACGAAAAGTTTGTATATATATTTGTATATATATATATATATCAGCCGTACATGGTAGGACCAAATCTCGTACAAACGATTGGCTATGACCAACCGGTATGTTCCGAGTACGCCTTTTGCGTGATCCGTTTTAATCGGCCAATATTCGTTGGAGAGAAAATCTGCACAAACATGGCCGATTATAATTACATAAGCAGGTTTTTACGAAGGGTATACATGATTCCGTGACATAATAGGCACGTATGTTATGTACTTTGACTAGGTAATTTAAAAAAAACGTGCAATTGACAACGGTTAAATATTGACCGAGATAACAATAATAATATAATAATAATTTATTTGAATACGTAACGCCTAGGATATGTATATATAATACAATTACAAGAAAAATAGAACAGCATTAAGAATAGGTTTTACAGGTTACTATAGTGGAGTATATGTTGATATTGGCTATGTATTACACAATAGTAGAAAAAGTACTTGTAGTAACTCCATATGAATATATATTACATAATTAGAATGGGATTAATCCAGATAAATATTCGGTCTAAACTCAACTTCTTTTATAGTAGTTTTTTAAAAATATTAAAATTATCTTCTTGACGAATTGTTAATGGTAAACTATTCCACAATCGGCTGATTATTAACGAGTAGGAATTTTAAAGCCATTTTGTTTTAAATGGTAATTGTTCAAGTTTCGTGCCGGAACCTCTAAGATTATAGCTAACTGTTCTTAACTTAAAAAATTGTTGAATGTACTGAGGTCCATGTTCTTTCATACATTTGAAAAGTAAAACTAGTGATTGAAAATAATCGGTTGGTGAGAGATTTAATTTTCGCTTGATCAAGAAGGCTTTCATAGGAACGGGTCTTGGTTGCATCCAGTATCGTTCTTAAAATATAGTAATTTGAATCTTCCAGTTTTCTAGATTCAGTCTTACCAATACCATCCACCAAAACCGGACTACAGTATACAAGATATGTGGTAAGATAAAAGACTTGTACAGTCGTATCATCACATCTTGTGGTATGAATCGCTTAATTCTTCGGAGAGCTGCAGTTTTCGAATACGCTTTTCTTAATTGATTCTTTATATAATATAATAATGTTTACTATTTATATAGCGCAAATTAGCATGTGTATATGATCAAATGCGCTTTACATCGTCGACAATTTATTCTATTACATTCAGTACCCAGTACCCCAATCAACTAACCTTAGTTATTTATTTTTACAGTTTTTATCATCATTAGTTTCCCTAACTTTTATTTATCCTAACCCGCCCTGTCAACTTCCCTGCGGAGAACCCGGAGAAAACCCACGACTTTCGGCAGAGTGTTGACCAACTCTTTCCACGTACGATCAAATGTCCGAACACAGGATTCGAACTCTTCACCTCAGAGGTGGGAGGCAGTGGCGCCTGACCACTAGACCACCGAAGCCCCGATAATATGCACCTTGAATGTCAGTAAAGGGTCAATACTTAACCCAAGGATTTTTAAAGAGTCCTCAATGTCAATAGAGTGATCGTCCAGGTTGAAGTTATATTCGTATTTAGATGGTCCTATCGAAAGAGCTTGGGTTTTAGATGAGTTAATAGTTAGAGAATTTAACGTCATGAACCACTGCGAAAGAATGTTAAGTTCTCTATTGATCTTGAATTCCAGTACCATTGGAGAAACATCTGCATAGTATTCGGTTGTGTTATCGGCATATAATATAAGGGATACCTCATCAGCGAAGAAGTTTATATCGTCAATAAATAAATTAAAAAGAAGTGGACCCAACACTGATCCTTGAGGTAATCCAGTTTTCACTAGTTTCCAATCCGAATAAATTCCTTCAGGCCATCATCAGTGTCATGGCGGATTCACCAAAACCATAAGCTTTTAATTTTGCCAACAATAAGTTATGATGAACTGAATCGAAGGCCTTGCTGAGGTCAATAGCTATAGCTGCCACACTCTTCTTTTCATCAAGGTCAAAACGCCAATCCTGATATTAAGTTTTGTGACAGATTAGAACAGAAAGTATTATATATTTGATCGTCGCTCAGTGGTCAGAGCACTGCACTAGCATCACAGGGTCGCGGGTTCAATTCCAGCCGGAAGGCCTCTAAGTTGCATTTTTGGCAACTGGTCCCGGTAAGTAACAGATGAGTTACAAATATGACTTTGGATATTAGAGCGCTCAATACCATTGCATGAGGTAGGGTGCTAATATTGACCGGCGTTTAGTCCCTTATCACGCGAGATCCAAGCTGTTCCTGATCTCGGATCGGGTTTATAGGTATATATATATATATATATATATATATATATATATATATATATATATATATATAAATATATATATATATATATATATATATATATATATATATATATATATATATATATATATATATATATATATATATATATATATATATATATATATATATATATATATATATATATATATATATATATATGATCAACCGTCCTCATGCGCGGCATCGGAAAATTTGGCCCTGGTAACTAGATATAGACAGAAGCTGATTGGTAGACCTCTGCATTTGAATTAATATTTAAATTGCAACCGTCGCAAAAATTGAAACGGTATTAACGGTCGTAATTTAAATTTAATTGACGCCAGCGCGACAAACCGCTTTCCGGAAGAAGCCTCCATTGAAAGTTATATTGCCATAAAACCAGCCATTTCCTCACAAAATCATCAACAAACATTACTATAGACTCAAGCCGAAACTGTAGTGTTGAAGGACAAGATAATCAAAGACAGACACAAGTAAAAGGTAAAAGGACTATTATAATTATGTACATTGTGATTGTCACCGACTCACCGGTCTGTGTTGAGCAATTAATTTGCCTTTAATTCTGCATTTTGGTCAATAGGGTTAGCAATTTGGTTAGGATTAGGGTTAGGTTTAGGATTTTGGTGATATTTACCTGCATTTCGTTGAATTCTAAGAGACTATAGCGTCGTACGGCTACCATACGAATAGCCATTACCTTCAGTTCAGTTCAGTGAGGGTTAGCAATTTGGTTAGGATTGGTTAGGTTTAGGATTTTGGTGCAGTGATATTCACCCGCATTTCGTTGAATTCTAAGAGACTATAGCGTCGTACGGCTACCGTACGAATAGTCATTACCTTCAGTTCCTTCACTTTATCGTTTAACTTTTTGACTTGACTCGCTAATTTTAATGTAATTTAAATAATTGTACACTTTTGAATTTTCAAAACATATAGGTATAACAAGATGGCACAATGGCCAGTCCTAGCCTGTTTAAAATATATACCATTTGTTCTTTATAATACTGCAGAATAGTAAGTGATAGTACAAATTTTGGAATTGCATGTACAGTATGTTTATTATTTTGATTAAAATTATAAATACTATATGCTTGATAATTAGCCTATAACAGTAGTTTAGGGTGAAAAAACATGCATACTATTGCTGTGTTTATGACCTGGGCCTGGCCTACAATTTTGTAGCAATAAACAAGCATTACTATGTATACTTGTCAGTGTTAATACTTAATATACACACTGCTGTAGTGAATAAGGGAGAGCTCGGGGGGAAACAGACAATACAGTACATGGATGATTGTCAAGCAAGCTCGTCAAACACGCGCCGTGGTTTTGCTCTGAACAGTCCACGTTATCCTTTTTGTTTGTTTGGTTCTTCGCGGGGTTCTTCATATTGAGGAGAACCTGGTGGCCTTGTTACGTATTGCAACGGATCTTTTCCTTTTTTTTAAATTAATAGTTTTTTGTTCATAGTGGTAATATATGTAGTAGGCTTTATCTTATAATGAAACTGTGATTAGTTTAATAAGTAAAATTAACAATATATTGTTGTAAGAGCATTGAGACTATTGTATAATGCTCCTAATACGTCTTTATTATTATTATTATATCCTCAGAAAAATTATTCTGTGTCCCGGACAGGGATAACTTTCAAGGGAAAACTTGGGATTTCTATTAACCAATCAGTTTCAAGTCCCGACTCTGACATGCATAGAGACCTCTGATTATGACCATCAATATTTAGTTATCCATATTCCTGCCAGCTCCACATCACAGTAGTCCAATGTGGGTAGAATTATCAACTTACTGTATGTAATCTATCCACACCAACAATTGGAGTAGAATGAACTAGAATCCCTAATACGTCGTAGTAAATCTAATTTGATACATTTGCACTATATGCATGCCATCCGTAGACATTTGAACGAATTTGATTTTTTAAAGGACACTCATTGTATGATAGAGATGCACTTTCTTCCTTCAACAGCCTTTGGTGTCTACAAAATACTGCATTGATTATTTCGTGAGTCATCAATATTGTGATAAAAGTAATTTCTTTCTTAGGGATTGATGGTAGAAACAGCAGTAGACCCCCCACTATACTGTTGCTGCACTCAAAAATTAAAAAGTTTAATTGGGCTGCATGTATTTATTTTGATGTCCTATGAAACAATTAAATTCAGACAATACAAAGCTCTGAGAGATATTGTCCACTGGAAATTTATTTACAGTAGTTTGGCAAAGTGGCTATTATCTAATTCAAGTAATTTAGAACTAAAAGAGGTACTGTACTGTAAGTTTCAAACAGCAATTGGGCGAGGGGTTGTTGCGTATACGTATTTCTAGTTAGTTTGAATAAAGGAGTCGCAACTCTGAGTTTCACGCTACATGCGATCTTATGCGATCTAAGATCGCACGTAGCGTGAAACGCAGAGTTGCGACTCTTGTATTCAAACTAATTATATATATATATATATATATATATATATATATATATATATATATATATATATATATATATATACGTGTAGGTTTTGGTCTACGAAATGCAAAGAGTGCTCAACAACATATAGTTAGAGCAAATAATAGATTTTCGCTTGTATGGCGTTAAACCAGGTCAAAAAAACCAATCCATCTTGCCGCTTAATTAACCCTACAAAATCTGAACTAGGACGAGTCAGCAAGCCGATCTTAGATAGAATAAATAACGACATAATCAAGAGCACTGTTGTGCAGCAATGGAAAAGCACAAAAGATACTTTGACCTGGTTTAACGCCATACAGAACAAAAAACAAAACTCGTTTATTGAGTTCGATGATGATGATGATGATCAACTTTATTTAAACACACTAATCTTTTCAACTATATACAGCTGGTTTCCAAAAGAGGTGTGCTAACATTACAAAAGTACATAACAAAAGATATTAATTATATTACAAATTTTAAAAACTTAAAATTATGACTATATTTACACTCTATTTGGTTCAACAATATATCATTCAACTAATTTCTAGGATCAGAGGTTAAGGAAGAAAGCTTTTGACAAAATGAATCGTAAGATACCGAACTTCTTATCTCTTCCGGTATCTGATTCCATATTTGAGCCCCGCAATAGCTAAAACTCTTTTTTTAAGAATTCAGTCCTAGGCCGTGGAGTACAAAGGCTAGTCGAAGAACCCTTAAATTATAATCACTTACTGTGTTAGTTTTTTGAAAAATATCACACAGTCTGTGAGGGGCTAATTTATTGACCGTTTTGTACATGAGCCTGGCTTTCATTTGTGCCCTACGTTCTTCTAACGATATCCAGCCAAGAGAATTACGAGCCAAAATAGACCGTCCATGCTCATTTTTAAAATTCATGATCAGTCTAGCCGCTCTATTCTGGAATTTTTGAAGACGTTCAGCATGGCCTTTGCCAATCGTATCCCAAACTTCACAACAATAATCAAAATGTGGTTGAATTAGGGCATTATATACCAATACCAAGGTGTTTCGATCCACAAATTCCTTAAGTTTTCTAATAGCTCCAATACCCGACGATATTTTACTGGCTATGAATTCAATATGTTTTCTCCAGTTTAAATTCTCGTCAATCTGAACACCAAGTACTTTGGCATGTTTCACTCGTTTGACCGATTTGCTATTGATTTTAACTTTAGGCTGGACAACCGTATTATTTATCTTATAGTGAGATCCAATCAAAAACGTACTCGGTTTTCGCAATATTTAAACTAAGTTTATTTGCAGACAGCCATCTGTGGACATTCACCAGGTCTTCATTTGCCCTCCTCTCCACTTCATCTAAGGTTTCACCTACAGCTGTTAGGCTGGTGTCATCTGCAAACATTCTAGATGTTGTATGCTTGAGACAATTTGGCAAATCATTTATATAGATGAGGAACAGAAGAGGGCCGAGTATACTTCCCTGGGGAATACCACAAGTTACTTTTCTCTGATTTGAAAATATGCCTTTTAACTGACTTTTTTGTGTTCGATGCGTCAAATAACAACGCAATAGGGTAAGCGCATTTTCCCCAAAACCATACATTTGAAACTTACGTAACAGTATTTCGTGGTCGACAGTGTCGAATGCTTTCTTTAAATCGAGAAAAACAACTAAGTTATAAAGGCCGCGGTCCATGTTGACGTACCATTCATTTGTACAATCTAAGAGTGTAGTAGTTGTAGAATGCAAAGGTCTAAAGCCATATTGATGTTCTGATAGAATATTTTCGTTCGTCAAATAGTCAAACATTTGATCATATAAGATCCTTTCCATCAGTTTACTCACTACTGGTAGGATTGAAATTGGTCTATAGTTGTCTAACATAGTCCGCTGGCCTTTTTTAAATATTGGAATTACCCTTGCAGCTTTCCATTCCGAGGGAAACTGTTCTGAAACAATTGACACGTTAAATATCTTTGTCAAAGATTGTGCAATAGCAGGAGCTGCTGTCAGGAGAACTTTAGCTGAAATTTTATCAATACCCGTCGCTTTTGAGGAGGATAATTTGGATATAAGCTTAAAGACTGTTGCCACATTTACTGGCTGAAAAGAAAACCCAGCACCAGATTCATTTTGATCAATAAAATCTTGAAAACTACAATCATTATCTTGTTCAATTGTTTCAGCCAATTTAGGACCTATATTTGTGAAATGATCATTAAAAACTTCAGCTAATTCCTCAGTTGAAGTAACTGTTTTATCAACTAGTTTAATTTCATTAACAGTATTTTGTTTGCGATTTCGCCCTAAGATATCGTTTATTGTTTTCCAGGCTTGCTTTGGGTTCTTATTATGGTTTGCAAATTGCGTTACATAATATTCCCTTTTAGCATTACGCATGACAATATTGGCAGCATTTCTAGAGGACTTATATAGTTTCCAATCATTATCCTCTTTTGTTTTTATTGCTTTTCGCTTGAGGAAATCTCTTCTAAATATAGTAAGTTTTTATCCATCCATCTCTCCTGAGCTCCTAAATAGAGCCCTCGATTTTGTAGCATCGTACACCAACATATCAGCAGAGGAAAGAAGCATTATTCTACACGCAAAGCGATCGCTATTGTTTAACAACGGAATAGCTTGGTCTAAGAAAAACACAGCGGAATCATTTGATGTAACCATGGGATCATACGACGGCGCTGAGACCTGCGAGCTCGTCGGCTCATATCTTTTGTGTCAACTTCCAAAAGAAATTAGTAGAAGCCAGATTGGCCTGTATAGAGATGATGGATTGGCTGCGCTGAGCACCACCACGCGAAGAATCGAACAAATAAAAAAGGAGATTTGCAACGTTTTTTCAAACAATGGGCTCCAGAAACAAAAAAATTGTTAACTTCCTGGACGTAACCCTAAATCTTGATGACGGATCATACGCACCATACGTAAAACCCAACAACACGCCACTGTATGTTCATTGTGAAAGTAACCACCCACCATCCATAATAAAGAACATCCCAATCGCAATAAACCGACGCCTTAGAGAAACCTCATCAAATAAACAGTCTTTCGACAGAGCCGCACCAATTTATCAACAAGCCCTGAGCAAAAGTGGATATGATTTTGCCCTAACTTATGAGTAGGATGATGACAACAGGCGAATAGCCGGATCAAACAGACCCCGTAATATTACCTGGTACAACCCACCATTCAGTAGACACGTAGCATCGAATGTAGGAAAGAAATTCTTGGCAATTCTCAACGGAACATTTACGAATGAACATCCACTAAAGAAAATTTTTAATAAAAACACTCTTAAGTTAAGTTATTCATGTATGCCTAACTTGCAATCGAAAATCAGCAACCATAACAAATCAACCTAAAGCCCGGCGCACACTAGAGCTATCTGCTTAGCCAAACTTCATTCGTGACCGATGGCGTAAGGCGTTAGCTCCAGTGTGCGGGGCAGTTTCGTAAGCATTTCGTCACTCGTGCCGTCTTTCACAAATATTCAACATGTTGAATAATTTTTGTCACGAATGATAATTTCCTCTAGTGTGCGGGGAAGCGATAGGGAAGCGAAAGCAGCGAGCTTACAACTTTCCGGCAATACGCATGCGTGTTGAGGTTCAAATTTCAAAACAACAAACATGGCGGATCATTTGGAGCAAGAAGACGAAGAAACATTGTTGTTTCTGTTGCTTTTGAGGCGACGTCGTAGACGTTTAAGAGCAGCAAACAGACAGATATGGACAAAACGTTGGATTTTAAGACGGCAAGGCAAGGGGTATATGCAAATCTTGTTCGCGAACTAAATGCAGAGGACCCCGAGAAATTCAGACAATTTCACATCGTAAAGGCATGGATAATCTGGCCAAATATCAGCTATTTGATCGTCTAACATTACATCAGCCACCAATACACTAGGTGCCGCCATGTTTGCTGTTTTGAAATTCGAACCTCAACACGCATGCGTATTGCCGGAAAGTTGTAAGCTCGCTGCTTTCACTTCCCCGCACACCAGGGGAAATTGTCATTCGTGACAAAAATTATCCAATATGTTGAATATTTGTGAAAGACGGCACGAGTGACAAAATGCTTACGAAACTGCCCCGCACACTGGAGCTAACGTCTCACGCCATCGGTCACGAATGAAGTTTTGCTAAGCAGATAGCTCTAGTGTGCGCCGGGCTTTAGGGAAATCCCGTGCAAGCAACAACAACCAACAAAGTGAACCGACGTGCAATTGTAGAAACAAATCAGAGTGTCCCTTAGACGGCCAATGCCTTACCACAAATGTCATCTACCAAGTCACAGTGGAAACCGGCAACGGTATAAAGAAACTTATGTCGGACTAACCCAAAACAAATTTAAAACAAGATACCGCAATCACACGGCCTCATTTAGGAATATCAACACGAAAAATGCAACAGAACTAAGCAAATATATTTGGACATTGAAAGAAGGGAATATTAATTACATCCTGTCATGGAAAATCCTTGCAAGGGCCACGTCATATACTAATGTTAGTAAACGGTGCAATTTATGCATAACAGAAAAATACTTTATTATAAAACAACCACACCTATGCACATTAAATAGTAGGAACGAACTATCGAGTACATGCCGTCACGCAAACAGATATTTGTTAAAGAGTATGAAGTTATATGACGTCACATAGATCAGTGTATTTAAGTAGGTTAGTTAGTCAGCACATTTTTACACCTGATGAGAGAGTGCTCTTGGGAACACTCTTGAAACAGATTTGTAGTGTTTTATGTGTAAATAGTTATTTTTATCCAGTTTTAACTTCATGTATACAGCTCCTTCTTGTTGAGCACTTTACGACGAAGGAATCAATTCTTATTCTACTATATATATATATATATATATATATATATATATATATATTATATATATATATATATATATATATATATAATTAATTTTAATTAATTCCATGTTTCATGTTCCCCAATATCGACAACGATCAATTCACGTTCTTGTCCCTTTCCATCAACCGAATGTATTGTGGAAGCGGTCGAAATAGGTCTTCAACACAACAACTCTAGCTTTTCAAGTGACCACTATCTACACAGATGCATGGTACAGCTATGGGACCAAGGAACGCCTGCAGCTACGCAGATCTCGCTATGGGCATAATTGACGAAAAAGCCAAATCCGGAGAAATTAAACCCAATCTTTGGTGGACGTATCGTGATGACATATTTGACGTGTGGACACAAGGCACTACCAAGCTACTGGAATTCACAGATTTCATAAACTCTCTTTATCCCACCATTAAATTTACCACTAGAATTAGAAGAAACTGCTCCAACGAAGAGGATTTTGATAAAAGAAGTACCGAATATCAAAAATATTTAACCAACAGAGGCTACAACCCCGAGAAAGTACGTAAACAATTCGACAGAGCTAAATCAGTACCTAGAGAGGAACTGCTTCAACCAAAAGTCAAGGAAAACAAACTCCTTTTCCCATTCGTAGTTGACTACAATCCCAGACTCCCTAACATTGGAAAAGTACTTAGAAATCATCTCCACCTGCTCCACGAATCACCAGAGCTAGCTGAGACTTTTCCTGTAGGATCAATCATACCATCTTAATTCAGAAGGCCTAAGACCATCAAGGAATTATTATCTTCGAAAAAACGCCAGAATCCACCGGAAAACCAGAATGCTAAAGGCTGTTTCAAATGCCAAAAGAAATGTGATTTGTGTAAAACTACATGCAAGAAACAGATTCTTTTGCCAGTACCAAAACAGGAACTAAATTATGGAACGCCAAGACTGTCATATGTCACTTCATCATAAAATGTTTCGTATTCATTGATTATACGCACTGCTTAGTTGTTGACATAAAGTCATTAGTTTGTTACATGTAGTACGCATTTCTTTATAAGAACCGATATTAATTATAACTAGATGAGGTTTAGTGATATGCATGTATTTTCAATTGTTTTTATTATGTATATTTATCATTTTACATTTTAACACATATTTTAACATTCCCATAGGACATTTTAATTTAGCATGCTAATTAATTTATTCATATTTTAGCAATATAATCGTATTGTTTTTGAAACCAAGTATTTTAACGTATTACACTGAAGAAGCCTGAATAGGCGAAACGTCTGTAAATTAAAGATATAATTGATCTGTCTGGAGTTCGCGTCCTTCTTTTATACTTTCACTTTTTACATTTTAAGCGTTTTGTATCCTTTGGATCCTCCAGTCAAGCGACATCATCGTTGGTTATCCAATTCTCAAACGAAGCTATATATATAGCTTTATATATAGTGACAAATATATAGTATATATAGTGACAAATATATAGCTATATATATAGTGACAAATATATCTTTTAGGAAATATTTGTAATACGCTCTACCATCCGGTATTGAGCACTCTTATCAACGCAAATTTCCTACATACAGTATTTTGAACTCTTGATCTTTTATGATGTATTTGCGGGAAGCCAAGGTGTCATTTTGTTCATTATATTTTCCGGCATATGTTATATATGGCGGCACTTCGAGAAAACCTCTGCTCTTTTATTTAATAAGTTAGTTTTATAAGCTTTCATATGATAATGAGCTTTTCTTCTAAACAGAGGCGGCATCTCCTTGCTCCGTTTCGGTAGGCAACGGCGTGCTTCACGATGGACCATTTCAGCCTGAAATTTCGGTTTTTCTCTTTTAATTCCCAAATGTGTTTTGAAAGTTCGGTTTCATTCCGATATGTTTTATCACGAAAAGATTTCAGGTGGTTCCTGTATCTTCTTTTAAATTCGTTAGCTGTCATTCCCATGTACTGTTTTGTCGTTTGGTCGTCTGTTGTAGTCACTTCGGCTTTGTAGATCACGCTCTTGGCCATGCAGTTTCCGGTGATGGCGCATTCGTCCTTTTTCCGGCAAGTGCATCTGCAGGGGCTTTCTTTCGGGTCTTTCTTCGTTTTGCTGTTGATCGGATTCGGTGGTTGTGTTTGTTAATTATATTCTTCATGTTGTCCATACAACTGTAGCTCACTTTGACGGTGTTGCGGTTAAAAATATTGTGGAGTTTGTTAGATTGGTTCAAGAAATATCGTCCCATGTATGTTAGTCTTGACATTCTTGCTATAGGGAGGGTTGTACCAGATCACGTTTTTTCTTCTATTTCTTTTTTGGCTGGTTGGCGTTGTGTCGTTTTGTCTATGGCTGTCGGTATAGAATCTGGTACAACCCTCCCCACAGCAAGAATGTCAAGACTAACATACATGGGACGATATTTCTTGAACCTCATCGACAAACACTTTTCCCAATCTAACAAACTCCACAAGATTTTTAACCACAACACCGTCAAAGTAAGCTACAGTTGTATGGATAACATGAAGAATGTAATTAACAAACACAACCACCGAATCCCCAACAGCAAAACGAAGAAAGATCCGAAAGAAAGCCCCAGATGCACTTGCCGGAGAAAGGACGAATGCGCCATCATGGGAAACTGCATGGCCAAGAGCGTGATCTACAAAGCCGAAGTGACTACAACAGACGACCAAACGACAAAACAGTACATCGGAATGACAGCTAACGAATTTAAAAGAAGATACAGCAACTACCTGAAATATTTTCGTGATAAAACATATCGGAACGAAACCGAACTTTCAAAACACATTTGGGAATTAAAAGAGAAAAACCGAAATTTCAGGCTGAAATGGTCCATCGTAAAGCACGCCGCTGCCTACCGAAATGAAGAAAAGCTAATTATCATGAAAGCTGATAAAACTATCTTATTAAATAAAATAGCAGATGTTTTCTCGAAGTGCCGCCACAAAAACAGATTCTATTTGGAGAACATATGCCGGAAAAATAGACCAAAATAACTTGAACAAAATGACACCTTGACTTTCCGCAAAGACATCAATCATCATAAAAGAGGAGTTGAAGCGGATCTTATTTCAGTTGCCTGATGATTGCCTTGTACATGAAACTCTGAGTAGTGACAAACATATCTTTTAGGAAATATTTGTATATATATATATATATATATATATTAGTTAATACAGGCCTTTTAGGAAGATTAGTTTTTTAGTTTAGTTTACTTATTTAGATTTAGCACTCTTAGGTGAACGGGATACACCAAGTTTGTATGTTAACCACCTTGATAAAACTACCGTGTTTAAATAAATATTTCTATCAATCTATCTATCTATCTATCTATCTATCTATCTATCTATCTATCTATCTATCTATCTATCTATCTATCTATTTAATTTAAACGTGTTTTGAATATTGTTTTACCATGTTGTGCCGTACTAACAGGTCTCTCTACAACCACATAGTAAATAATTAATTAATTTCTAGTCCTAGTATATCTAATCACTGCATAGCAGCAAACAACTATATTTAGGTAACGTAATCTAAATTGAATATCTATTTCAATCTTGCCTGTTGTCAGTAAGTAACCTTTCAGTGATATTAAAGATAAAATGTCTTTCTTTGGCTACACATACAGGCGTTTTACTTTATTATTCAATGGCCAGCAAGTTTCGCAACGACATGTAGTTCATGCAGCAGAATTTAATTTATACGTGTTTTGAATATCATTGTTTTACCATGTTGTGTCCTCTACAACCACATAGTAAATAATTAATTTAGAGTCCTATATGTAATCACCATAGCAGCAAACAACTATATTTAGGTAAAGCAACTGAATTGAATATCTATTTTCACTCTTGTCTGTTCTCTCTAAGTAATCTTTTAGAATTTAGTGAAATAAAATGTGTTTCTTTGGCTATATCACATATTTGTTTTTCGTTTTGTTTTATTCTTCAATGGCCAGCAAGTTTCTCAACGACATATAGTTCATGCAGTAGAATTTAATTTATACGTGTTTTGAATATCATTGTTTTACCATGTTGTGTCGTACTAACAGGTCTCTCTACAACCACACAGTAAATAATTAATTTAGAGTCCTATAATATGTAATTTATTACCATAGCAGCAAACAACTATATTTAGGTAAAGCAACTGAATTGAATATCTATTTTCACTCTTGCCTGTTCTCTCTGTCTTTCTTTGGCTACATATATTTGGTTTTCGGTTTACTTTATTCTTCAATGGCCAGCAAGTTTCACAACGACATGTAGTTCATGCAGTAGAACTTAATTTATACGTGTTTTGAATATCATTGTTTTACCATGTTGTGTCGTACTAACAGCTCTCTCTACAACCACATAGTAAATAATTAATTTAGAGTACTATATGTAATCACCATAGCAGCAAACAACTATATTTATAGGTAAAGCAACTGCGGAATTGAATATCTATTTTCACTCTTGCCTGTTCTCTCTAAGTAACCTTTTAGTGAAATTGAAGATAAAATGTCTTTCTTTGGCTACACATATTTGTTTTTCGTTTTGTTTTATTGTTCAATGATGGCCAGCAAGTTTCGCAACGACATGTAGTTCATGCAGTAGAATTTAATTTATATAAGTGTTTTGAATGTCATTGTTTTACCATGTTGTGCCGTACTAACAGGTCTCTCTACAACCACAAGGGCCGCGGAACCGGGGGGGGGGGGGGGGCACTGGGGGCAGATGCCCCCCACTTTTCAAAAAATTGATAAATGTGCCCTTTTTCTGAAAGAAAAATGCCCTTCCGGATTGTAATTTTATAAGTGTGCTGGTTAAGGTTTACTGCCTATACTGGGAAGAAGTAATGTCCCCGAGTATGACATTGCTATTTGCTGTAGAAAAGAGTGACTGCCGTTGCCCGAGGCCGTAAAAAGAATTATTAATGAAATATATATGATAAAGTTCAACTGTTTCTGATTTATAAACAAAATAAAGCAAATGGAAGGTATAACGTTTTAAATAATACAAATATTTTTAAAATAACCAAGGTGCCCCTTTTTGGCGGTGCCCCCCCACTTTTCAAGTTCTTCCGCGGCCTCTGTACAACCACATAGTAAATAATTAATTTAGACTAGAGTCCTATATGTAATTACCATAGCAGCAAACAACTATATTTAGGTAAAGCAGCTGAATTGAATATCTATTTTCACTCTTGCCTGTTCTCTCTGTCTTTCTTTGGCTACATATATTTGGTTTTCATTGTTTTACCACGTTGTGCCGTATTAACAGCTATCTCTATACAACCACACAGTAAATAATTAATTCTGAGTCCAAAACGTAATTACCATAGCAACAAACAACCTTTAGGTAACGTAATTTGAAATGAATATCTATTTTTGCTATTGTCTGTTCTCTGTAAGTAACCTTTTAGTGAAGTTAAAGATAAAAACTCTCTCTTTGGTTATACATATTTTTTTGTTTTACTTTATTCTTCAATGGCCAGCAAGTTTCGCAACGACATGTAGTTCATGCAGCAGAACTTAATTTAAACGTGTTTCGAATATATTCATTGTTTTATCACGTTGTGTGTACTAACAGCTCTCTTTACAACCACATAGTAAATAATTAATTTAGTGTACTATATGTAATTACCATAGTAGCAAACAGCTATTTAGATAACGTAATTTGAATTGAATATCTATTTTCAATCTTGCCTGTTCTCTGTAAGTATCCTTTCAGTGAAATTAAAGGCAAAATGTCTCTCTTTGGCTACACATATTTGTTTTTGTTTTTCTTTATTCTTCAATGGCCAGCAAGTTTCGCAACAACATGTAGTTCGTGCAGCAGAATAAGTTTTAACGTGAAAAATGGATTGAAAGACAGAGCTTTAGAAGACGGAAGGAGGCTGAAGAATACAATTGTGGAAAATGATGCTCAGTGTTTTGTTGAATGTTCTGATGACTGCAAATGTTTGTCATTTAATGTTTGTGGTAAAACGTGCCAATTGAATTCAGGAAACAAATTGTTGGTACGCAATTCTCTTCGCGTGAAAGTTGGATGTCGTTACTATGACCTACCTGTAGCCGAGGTAAGAATAGATTAAATAACATCTAAAGTATAAAGAGATAGAGTGTATTATAATTTATTGCTAGAGTTTATTAAGATGGAATAAAAAGGAAATACGAAACTTCAATCTTTTCAAACAATAATATAATAAATAAATACTTATGTTTTTTACATAAGAAGTTCGCCAGTAAAGATCTAATTATTAAAAATAGGTAGGCGTACGCTTATCTACTGCCTGGTGAAAGAATGAATAACTCATAACTGTAGGATACAGTGCATTCAAAATTATATATATTATATACATCACTGGTTAAATCGAATGCTGAGAAAGATATAAAGTACTGCTATGTGTATAAAAATTATGTTCTCAATTTTTACCAAAAAAACAAATTAAAATATTCAAAGTTTATTTGAAAGACTTTGTAACAGCATTCTAATTTCTAAGTAATATATAACATGCACTGTTATACTCAGAGGTTACAATTATAATGTAATGGTTCGATTAATGATACAGTATACATATATACTGGCGATGCACCAGTCACTATATATCAGTCTCACCCAAGCATTACTCAATAAGGCAGTACCGGTAAATGTCATTGAATAAAAATTAATTTCATTTGATTGTGAGTTTTTATCACAAGTAAAGTAGTGTAGCTACTATGCTCTACAGCATCACAGGACACTTTTGGTCAGTCTCAAAATGTTGTCAATGCATACAATTACAAAACATAGTCTTGATTTTAACTTGTGTCGTGAATTCTCCTTTAATACAACCTACATATAACATAAGCTTGGATGCGTTAATATACACAATGTTGTATTATATATTATATTATAAAACTTTATTTAGTGAAGGTATAAGCATCTTTACATGAGTGTATCAGTCCACCAGATGGCCTTAATGTGGGAGAGCTTGGAGTAGACACACGATACGTGACAATCGTCAAGCTCATATCCTCAGAAAGATGATTCTGAGTCGCGTACAGGAATCGAACATGTAACCTTCTGATTGCCGATGAGAGCGTCTCACATGCAATCAGAAGGTTACAGGTTCGATTCTTGTACGGGATCATGCATAATCTGTATCTGGCATTGAAACAAACATATTTGAGTTCAATTCACTGAATGTTTGTAAGTCATACGACCACAACCAATATTTATAAATGCTCTTACACAGAGGTTAATTCATTTTCAAGTGACTGAAAAGTCTGAAAGCAACCAGAAATATTTAACTTACCGACGGCTGCGAAATTGCCGTAACTTGTTCGACGTACACTTCGTAATTCATTTGCGCTTTTAAAAACGTCTTGTTTCATAACTGACCAATTTTCGCTCTGGGTGTTCTTGGTATCCGTGTCAAAATACTTAATATTACATGGAATCCCAGCACAAGTCGTTGAAATTTGAAAAAGTGAATAGACCGCCATATGATTTTGCGAGATAAGGATCGGCTTTCGCTCGTAAGTTGACACAATCATGTCGTCGTTAACATAATCGGATCGCAGTCCTTCATCTTCGTTCCATTTTTATGTGTTTTGATTGGCTCCGAAGGCATTCTTTTGTTAACTTAACTTACGTCACTCGCACAACAGCAAGGTGTCTATACTAGCGCATGCGCAGCAGATACAAGAAATCCTAAGTTTTTACAGTGCAGATATACGTAGGCAATGTAGAAATACAAATAGAAAACCCTAAAATATTGGTGTGCTGCCAAAATTATGTCTAGGTTGTCTTACATTTTACTCAAGTTCACAGTTTTTTCTCAATCAGGAAATTATAAAACGAATAACTACAAGAAACGGCAACTGAGAATGTTCTGTCTCCATGAGTCACCGTTTTGGATTTTGACTCAAGTAGCAGATTTCGGTTATACTTAAAGTATGAGTAGGTTTATATTTAGTTAGTAATTCAGTAATATAAATAGGTGCCTGGCCATGTAAAGCTTTGCAAGTAATTATATCGTTAGATGTATATTATTCTTTTAGCACTGTGTCTGGTTTAAACTTACTATTCGTTTGAACTAGATGTTAGATGTATATTATTATTTTCATAATTAAACTTTGCTTTGCTGCCGCCTAACAATATACATCATATTAAGTGAAGTAATAAGTTTGTAAATTTTCTCTACCATACCTACAAATTTCCCTAGGTTTTAAAGATACAAATACGTTACAAAAAGAGAGAAATAGATACAATACTTTACTTTATTGGGCGATACAAAAATACGATTATTCACAAATACAAAATAATATTTAAATAAGTAACGATGTATCCTTCTTGATGTTCTTGATGTGACCTGAAGGAGGATACATCAGTCTGAAACGTCATCCATAAACATACGTAAGTACTCTTACTTAAGTATTTTTCAACACATCGAAGTTCTCTTATTTCTCCTTTTCATATTATATCCAGTTCTTTTGAGAACTTAGCAGCTTTCATATTTATTCTTTAAAGAAGTAACTACATTAAAGTTTTACTATATTAAATATTTTCTCTCCTCAGAGCACATGTAAAAGGAACTCTTCTTCTGGACTTCCTGGTAGTTGCTGTGCTCAGTTATCTCCACCTTGCTATAATGGCGGATCATGTGACGTCAACATGACTGACGTCACTAAAAGGTTTATTTGTAAATGTCCTGCTGGTTACTATGGCGATCAATGTGAAGTTAAAAAACCAAAATCGTGTTTAGATTATTGGACTGGTCTAATAAAACCTTTTTCCCGTGAATATAATTTGAAAGATCAGGATGGAAACTTGTACCAGGTTTTCTGTGACTTTGACTCAGAGGAGGGCATCGCATGGACTTTGATTGAATCTTTCGCACTGAGTAACGAGGACAGTGTGAAAAGTTATCCCTTTACTATCGATCGTCGAATAGATGCAGCGAGACTAAACTGGGACCTTTTTCGCATTTCTAAAATATCTATGCGATACATTATATCACGTTCTACATTTTGGAGAGGAACCTGTTCATATCCCATTTACGGAGTTGACTTCAGAGATTACATGAGGGTGCGTGTATATGTTATGGATCCCACGGTGTTCATTGGAGAGGCGACATGCACTCAAATCGATTTTATTGACGGAAAAGGAAAACGTTGTATTAATTGTACGACAACAATTTATAATCGAGTAGACGCCCTTCTTCATATTGGTCCTTACGTTGCACAACAACTTGATGGCTGTAGTTTTAACACCACAAGTGTCGACTACATCTGCCCCAACAATCAGCTGCGTGCATCATGGTTTGGTTGGTACTCGCCTTGTCATGATCCTGAATATAGATGTACAGAGACTCCATCATCCACGACTCAATTTTGGTTTGGTGAATTAAAACGTTAAAGAGGAACATGTACAGTTTTTGAAAATAATTTACTTTTCAATTGAATAATAATAATAATAATAATAATAATAATAATAATAATAATAATAATAATAATAACTTTATTTAAGTGTCAAAGTATTTAGCTTGGTGTAGCTAATTGGATTTAGGTTGTTAAACTAGATAATTGAGCTCTATTTAGAAGTTCCTGATATGTTAGCGAATTTGTGTTGAACATTGCTCTCAATAACCTCTCTTATATTATACGTTCCAGTTTTTTCGTGTCCAAGGCACGGAAAAAATGCCATACCAAGTGGCAGTATGTAAGATGATCGCTGTCTTATAAAGTTGGAGCTTGGCAGACACTGGAATAAGCTTCCGATCGGTCTTGGATATAACACCTACTTTTTGGCAGTTCTTTTTACAAACCGTATAGTGATGTGATTGTTGAAATCAAGTCATCTATATCCACTCGCAATATTTTTAAATCTTGTATAATGTTAACAAATAGCAGTGTAATAAAGACTTATATTGTCCGAGCACGAGGCCTTTACGGCAAAATTATCCGTGGTCTGTACGAAAAGACCAGGTCTCCCATACTAATTTTGCTATAAAGAGCGACCAAACGTTGTTAATAAGGTTTTTATTATACATGGCTCTTTTTAATTTCTCACATTTCCTTAATTTTTTCGCAATATTTTAAAACTTTTCATTTTTTCTCCAGTAACCGGTCACGAGCCAACATAATCACATTGCTTATTATAGGGAGCAGCCTTGATATTCCTGACTCTAGGTAAAACTGTAGGCAAAATAATAAATTGATTATTATTATTATTATTATTAAACTTTATTTAGACACGATAAAATCTACAGTATGGTACGAGAATAACATTTTACAATAACAATTAACTAACATATAATTACTTACACTTATAGGTCAAATATACGGAGAAAATTTACACTGAGACTTTTACAATTATCGAATACTACTAGATATACTACTAATTTACAAGATTGCCGTGCGGGAGTCCGTTTCATATAGAAAATAAGATGTCAATTTCTCTTTTGAATTGACTAAGAGAGCATACTGCTCGTACATTTTGAGGTAACTCATTCCACAACATTGCGCCGCTATAACTAAAACTTCGCTTACCGTAGTTCGTTCGCGGTTTTGGCACAAATAAAGTGTGTTCGGAGTTTCTCAAATTGTATCCAGTGCTGCGAGATTCAAACAAATCATGGAGATAATGCGGAGTTAATTCGTTAATTGTTTTAAACATTAGTATAGCTTTGTGCTTTTTTCGACGTGTTGAAAGATTATCCCAGCCCAGCTTGCTAAAAAGGTCGCTGGCACTAGTATCATATCGAGATTTATAGTGATGACCCTCGCTGCCCTATTTTGCAATTTTTGCAATTTATCGTTCGACGTGATATTTAAACCATCCCAAACTGAGCTACAATAATCAAAATACGGTTGAATTAAAGCTCCATAAATTTTCAGGGCAGTGTTTGTGTCTATAAATTGGCGTACCCGTTTAAGAGCTCCAATAGCTGATGCAATCTTTTTCGAAATATTTTCGACATGTCGTGCCCATGTAAGATGCTCATCGATTTGTAAGCCTAAGGATTTTGTTTCGTTAACTCTTTTAATAGACATTCCGTCAATCTCTATATTTATATGTTCGTTGCTGTGTACAAGTAATCGTTGACGAGATCCGATTATCATAAATTCCGTTTTAGCGACGTTAAGACTCAGTCTATTAGTTAGTAGCCATTGATGAAGATTTTTCAGTTCTGAGTTAATTAATAGCTCAAGCCCCGTAACGGAATTTGCCGCGATGGTAATATTAGTGACAGATCATTAATGTATATTAAGAACAATAGAGGTCCCAAGTTACTACCTTGTGGTACCCCACAGGTTATTGTGACAGATTCACATTAAAGAGCTTAATATAATTCCATGATATTTGCTCGTTACAAATAGGATAATTTATCTTTTCTTATAAACATAAGTTGTTATACCTAAAACATTTATTTTTGTTCACAGTAAATAGTCAAGTTTATACCTATGAAACAAGAAACGCTGATCTTTTAAAATTCCTTTATGTCGAACAAATATCTGTCAGTTTTCAATAAGATATCAAGGTCCGAAGTTCTTTAATTCACTTTCTGATGAAATTGTTGATTCTGTTTCCCTAAAATTATTTACTACATTGAAAGTACTACTAAACGAGTGAATTCCTTTAACAAGAGAGAGAGAGAGAGAGAGAGAGAGAGAGAGAGAGAGAGAGAGAGAGAGAGAGAGAGAGAGAGAGAGAGAGAGAGAGAGAAGCTGCCCGTCGATGCGACGATGGCTGTCTGAGTTTTGTCCTTATCTGTTGCACGCTCGCTCGTGGCTCAATAAACCGATTTGACTTGCGCATGTCCGATCACAATAGTTCCCTTTCTCGCGCGCAGCGTGACGTCGCGAGCGTTTTAAGGCGAGCGTGTTCCTCCATACGCATCTCTCAAGTGCCGTATCTTGCCACGTGTTTACGGGTATACTGCACTATACTGGAAGGTGTCTTTAACAAAACGTTACTCTAATACTGTACCAGTCAGAAGTAACCTAACAGTGCGGTTGCGGTGAGGTTGCGGTGATGTAGCGGTGAGGTAGCGGTGAGGTAGCGGTTAGGTTACGGTCTACACATCTAACCGCAACGGTCGACTAAACGCTTCGGGTTCCGAGTTCATCCGACCAAAAGCCGGCAGCTGAAAGACATGACGCGATGTCATAACTCAAAACAAAGGAAATTATTAACTTGTAATCATTGCAGTAGTTTTGAAGACATTCTTATTAGTCTCTGCATATTCTGCATACAATGTATAACGATTTCGTGGTTGAACTCCTAACAACGACGACGACGTTGGTGCAAATGCACAAAGCCTGTTATGTTTGAATTTCTCAAATAACGTTAACAATAATATCTCCCGAAACAGTCTTACCAAATAACTATTATTGCGTGAAAGCATTTTAGGAGAAGAAAATTTAACGAGCATCTTAATACGATTTACGATTATGTTATTACTGTTGTTTCGAGCCGTTTATTAACCCAACGGCATGTTTAGCTGTCGCATGTTTCTTAAACTCATGGTATATTATATTATTGTGTCGAACCTAGATACATGATAAATTCGACGTTTGAATAGGTCGCACTTTAATCGATATATCCGACCAAAGCGGTCAAAATTAATAATATTGCGGTCGATCTTATCACGTGCGTATAATGCGGTCCATTGACAGGTTTCAAAACTCCAAATCCGTACTTAAATTTATAGGAAGTCCAAATTTTTAATAAATCTTATGGTTTCCTATTGGATTTCCTCGCCATTTTCTTGTAAATATTTATTACATTTTATGCTTGGAAACTCCTTGTGGTAAAATTCAATAAATTCAATTAAAATTTAAAAAATTGCTTTAGAACATAATTCAGTATTTCAGTTCCTCAGAAAAGCTACATCCAACCCATAAAACATTGTTAAAAAACGACGAGAAAAGAACCAAAAGCCATATAAAAATGTATTATTAATTTCGTTTCCTCGCTGTCTGTAGGGGAAAGTATTTGTATTTCGATATTTTTCTCACAAACCTCGTTCCTTCGACTCGCTAGATGTGTAGGAAAACCTCAGCCTGAAAATACTTTGCAGATCTTTCTATTGTATCTGATGAGCTGATTTTGAAGCTTGCATATTTGCATAATGTAAATTGACGAGGGATCATTAGAAGTTCCGAGTTTGCAAGCAAATCAAACTGTGACGCTCGCGAAATACAGTAGGTCTAGAGTCTGGCCAATATAGTTTCTTTGTTAACATTAAATGCAAAAAATCTTGAACCTAATTTGACGTCTTATATTATGCTTCTCTCACTGGATAATTAGAGCCAACGGCGGCCATTACTAAGGGACCAAAGTCTGGTATCTTGAATCACATTGTGTTCATTATATACGCATTTTCATATCCAACATGATTCTTAACTTTAAGATAATTCCGCTGGACATCAATATTGAGCTTACAAACAACCCCAAGCGGTTACCAAAAGGGCAACGCTATTTTTTAAATAAAAGTACATATAGTAAAATTATAATCCTTCTCAAGTACATGTACTCTATATCTTGACTGACCATTTTCAGATCTGATCAGCCGTTCCGCACGTTGTAACCAATAAATTATTGGCATTATTTTAGCATTGTAACCAATAAGTCATTAGATTGTGACCAACCCAAAACAACAAAGGTCCTAACCCCCGGCCGTATTTTCTCCGTCCCTTATGAATGTGGGACTAGTAATTGACTGTTACACGCATGCGCTTACAATCATACATAACGTAAAAAAACGTGTCGCGTGTCATTATCGAGTTATAATGGCACGAGAGATGCGTGTAAAACACGAGGCGATAGCCGAGTGTTTTACTAGCTTCTCGAGTGCCATTACAACTCGATAATCACACAAGACAAAGTTTTTTATATATCTAAATCTTAATCTATAAATCTTATATGAGATATACAGACATATCTGTATATAAGGTATACAGACATATCGAGACTTCTGAATTAGTAGTACGTATGTCGCACGTACGAACTAGTACACAATGTAGAATTCGTTCTGCCATCTGAGTTCTGGTAGCTCAATGGTTAGAGCGTCTAACCGGAGATCATGAAGGTTGCGGGTTCGATTCCCGTAGGGCTCGTTAAAACGTTTGCGTTAAAAAGATTGAGTATCAAATAGTTTACCATGCAATATAACCAAGCTGCAAGTCACATTTAATATACATTGTAAAATGTATGCAAGAATTTAAAAATCCTAAAAAGTTGCAAGTTTCTATTATATAAACAGAGACACAAATGCTATTTCCCATTGTTATATAAATTAAAATAGCAAGTGTCTTATAACAGATGCAATCAAATACAAAATAAAAATTACTTCATTTGTGTCTTGTGCTCTGAGTAAAAATGAAGCTCGACCTACTGTATCAAAGCCTGCATAAGTCACGTGTTATTTTATAAATAATAATAATAATCTTTATCAGTTGAGGATGCCAACATCACCCTAAAGTGTTTTACAGAGGGGTCCTCGGACAACAAATTAAAATATATTAAAAATAATTAGATCTATATGTGGATTACAGTTCAAGAATTAAAACTAGTTAATATACAAACAATTAATCATGAATTACTACATTACTAAACAAAAGTTATTTACACTAATAAAGCAAGAATTCTAAATAAAATATCATCAGCAACTAACTAGGCATGAATTGTAAAGAGAGTTTAAAAACTAGCGTAATTTGAGAGACCACGTTTAAAAAATGTTAGGGGATGCGGATTTTCGCAAAGACAAATTGGTTCCAGATATAAACAGCGAAGTTTAAAGTAGTCCAATGACACCATATTTGCGAGATATTTGCCGATGTAAACACATTAAAGGGGCTCTGTCACGATCTGCCTGGTTACTCAACTAAGCGTACTTTTTGATTTTTGATTCGGAATCCAAAATCAAAGCGAAGCGAAAGCTCAACGATTTATTCGATTAGTATTTGTTATTTTCATGTTGGTGGGTTATTTTTAGACGAGTTATAAGTAAAGCGTAATGACAATTTAATGTCTAATCGTGGTGGGAAACGAGAAGGAGCTGGAAGGCCACGATTGCCGTTGCAAAATAATATTTTGGGCTCGCATTTTGAGTTTTCTTAAGTAACCAGGCCTTATTCAAAATGGCAGCCAATATTGGGGTTAGGTTAGAAAACTCGTTAGGCGGGGGGTTAGGATCTTTGTTGTTTTGGGGTTAGTGGTTATTTACATGGTAGCCTACGTCATAGTCTGAAATTTGAAAAACACATACTATGAACCAGCGCCGTTAATCGTGTTCTGTGACGTAGCTACTATAAGGAATTTAAATAGTAGACCATGATTGGTCGCTTAGAAAATTTAGTTAATACGTGATATTCAATTGGTTAAGAACTACTTCCGTTTTCAATGTTCGTCATGTTGTTTACCAAGAAGACAATTTGACAGTTTGTCAGCCGCCTCAACGTTTCCTTGTAAACGAGACTATTAAAGAATTTGCTAATACTTTGGCAAAGGATGACTGTTTATAGTCGGCATAATTTTGGTTCGAGGATGATCAAACAGTCGACTAAGAGATGCGGGAATTGAATTGTTAATCATACGATATTTCCAGGTAGCCGTCGAGTGCCGATTCTCGTTATGCTGTTTCGTTTTAGCTTTTCAGCTTGACCTATTTGTCTATTAGAACTAAGTTTGCTCTTCATATGATTTCTTAAACTTTTAGTGAATCCAAGTCTGCCTCTTGATTGTTTCGGGTTTGTTTAAAGACGGGTTTACTTCGATAATACGGGTTTGTTTCGAGACAGATTATTTTCAAAACCTTGAAACAAACCCGTCTTTGAAACCAAACCACTGTCGAAATAAACCCGTCTTCTCGAAACAAACCCGTCTTTAAATAAACCCGAAACAATCAAGAGGCAGACTTGGAGCAAGTCTATACTATAACTAGGCATAAACACAATCTATAAGCATTGCGAATAATCGGCACAAATTACAGAACACACAATTTGGCTCTGATGCACAGAAATATACTGGCGGCCATTTTGAATAAGGCCTGGTTACACAGGAAATTTCAAAAAACGAGCCCAAAATATTATTCAGCTGCTTGCCGTATACTATCTTGAACAAAAAATCAACAAGTAGGCTTAGCTGAGTAACCAGACAAATCGTGACATAGCCCCTTTAACAATTTTCACATCCTCGATATTTAACTTACTTCTTGAGATATTTAGACAATCAAATATTTAGATATTTAGATATTCAAATGAGATAATCTATGATGCAGCAAGTTGTACACACACTGTATATCTTAAAGATTATTGAACGAAATCACTTGAAGCTTGACTTCAATGTTTTGTTTCATGAGCTGTAGCAATTACAAAGTTTTGAGTGATTTATTTTAATAATATTGGAAAGATATACATGGTTGTTGTGTACAACTCGCTATGTCATAGATCAGCTCATTTAAATATCACAGAGTGAAATATCGAAGAGCTGTAAGTTGTTATTCCTCATTGTTTGAAGAGTTTTTTCACTATTTACTTAATTTTCGAATCATTTGCACTTTAATATCTAATGCCGTTCTAACAGGTCTCCATAACCACCCAATAAATAATTATATATGTTAACAAGTATTTAGAAAAATAAATCTGAATTGAATATCTATTTTTGTTCTTACCTCTCTAAGAAACCTTTCATTGAAATCAAAGATAAAATGCTTTTCTTTGCTTACAGATACATTTTTCTTTTAACAGCAACTTTCTCATTAACATATACCTGTATTTCATTCACCAGAATGAGATTACAATTGTCATGCATATTTATTTATAACTATAGCTCCTAAATAATAAATCAATCTAAATTCAATATCTATTTTTCCTCATGCCTATTCTCTGTAAGATAACTCAGATTTTCCATTCAGATTTAACTACATGCATATATTTTATTTTCTCTTTTGATTTTTTATTCGCAATTTTTTATTCCCAATGACCAGGAAATTTCGCAACTACAGTTCATGCACCGAAATATCAACTTTAGCGTGAAAATCGGCATGAACTCATACCAGATCCCGTTTATACGAGTCATTTCATCGAATTCCAAGTGTTTCAATTCAAAAATTTCACATTAAATTCCAGATTAAAAAGTACACGGATTCGTCGCAAAACAATTTGGGATTCAATTCGTCATATTGTTGAGACCTTGTCAGATGAAAAGTATCTTGATCTGCAATCAACTTACTTTCGTAATTGGATTCTTTTTGTTGTTTACACAAGAATGATGAAACAGAAACAACGAATCCCGATACTTTTGAATCTAAAGTAAATATTTTGAATCCGAGCACTAGCGAATCCTAAGAAATGACTCGTATCTGGGATGATCAGTATATTTTTAACAGTGGCGTAGGAAGGTGGTTTAAGTTGGGGGGCCGAGATCATTGGATATAGGAAAAGTGGTTCACTTCGGAGATGCGATTCGTGGCGAAAGCATGAATATTAAAGGCGGTCCGGGAGGATATTCCCCCGGAAATTTTGGAATATAGAACCTCTGAAACGCGATTTCCCGCATTCTGAGCCAACGTTTACAACTAATTTTGCGGTAAACGCGGCTCAAATTTTACGTATTTATATTTAGTTCCAAATCATCTTTAGTAGTGCAACAGCAGCATGGCATAGGTTAGGATTAGCAGTTATTTTGTTCAAAATCATTATAAAGAAACAGACAACAAACAACAATTACACTCGAATTCCTTCACTATCTTGTGAAGATCGAGAGTATCACATCCACGACTTCACTCTTCGAAGCACCGAAAATGTGCGCTCAGCAGTCGCATATGTGGCTGGCACGGTAAGGTATAGCTTTAAGAGCTTATCGATCTCTGAAAACAGCTTCCTGTTGCTTTGTATTTTCTGCCATGATGCAGGTACACAGCGTTTCAAGCTTTGTTACTGTTTTCAGAGAAAATGAAGCAAAATCAGTTTTCAAAGGTTACCATGTGGGTTTTTAAGGGCAGCCGAAGGATATTTCTACCCCCCTAAGTAAAATGTTGGGGGGGGGGGGGGGGCAAGGGCCCCCTGCTTCCTACGGCACTGTATTTTATTCACCTTCTTAACAACATTTATCACCCTGGTATCCATAAATATCCTTGTATTCATCTCTTAAACTCACTTCATCTGACTATTTCTTAGTGTAAATGCTACATGAATCTGAACATTTTTATCAATATGATTCCTAAAAAAATCCGAAATATTTCGGTTTGTTTGATGTGTAAATGAGATGGTCTCTGACGTCAGGTGCAGGGTAGAGAATTTTCACTCATTAAAAAATGTCTTATATCTCAGTGATTGCTAAGCTTATAACGTTCATTATCATGACAAGTTATTATACGCACATTTTCAAGTATATTTGTGGAACAAACTTGAAGATGGAACTAATATTTTAATAAGTGAAAATTCCGTACCGTGCACCTGACATAAGAGACCATCTCATTTACATGTCAAAAAAACTGAAATATTTCAAAAACGAAGTAAAATACGGAAAAGTTGTAGAAAGTGTTACTGTATCATTTTACGAGTTCTTTCATATTAGACAAATGTTAAGTTCGCGCACTGTATTAAAAACACTGTGAAGTGTGCACGCCTTTTCAAGAAAGTAGTAAATTTATATGTCATTGGCGGATTTAGCGTATATCAAACCGGCGCACGCGACTGATGTAAAAATATATGTCAGATCGAAATTGAAATAATGTTGTTGGAAGCTCGGGCAATTTGCCCGACCGATGCCTGGTTTGCCTGATTTCTTGCCTGATGTATAGAATGAAACGTTAATTCAAAAATAGTAAGTTGAAAATAATGTTGAGAACAGCAGAAACTGATTTTGTCCAAAAACAAGGTTAAATAATGCAAAGGTAAACCTAGTGAATTATCGAAGGTACTCCAACATCTAGAGGGCCGGCGTGGTAGCTGATGAGTTCAATGAATATTTTACCTCCGTGCAGGACAAAGGACGGCAGAATCCGTAACAAGATTAGCCTTCCACTTCAATGTAGTTATGACATCTACTACTATTCCTTCTGATTCGTCAAATTTAGAACAATTTCATTTTAAACTCATAACTAAAACAGATCTTGAAATGTACATTCTGAAAATGCGTGGAAACAAATCTCCTGGTGCCGATAAGATTCCAATTAAAACATTTTAAAGATTGCTTGTCTAATAATTCAACTCCACTGACAAATATCATCAACCAATCTTTTGAAACATCTACATTCCCAGATAACAAGAAGCTAGCTGAAGTTATTCCTCACCTTGTGATCATGTGATATATGAACTAGCAAATAATCGCCCTATATCCCTGATACAATCAACTGTCAAAGTATGTGAGAGAATAGCCTTAGAACAGTTCACGAACCATTTGACAGAAAATGATCTACTCACTAGACACCAAAGTGGGAACAAAAACAATCACTCTACGGAAACTCTGAATATACTTGTCAATGCTTTTATTCTTAAAGCAATGGATTGTAAGCAAATCACAGTTCTCGTACTGTTGGACTAATCCACAGTTCTCGTACTGTTGGACTTAAGCAAGGCATTCGACAGTATAAATCATAATATACTATCAAAACTGGAAAAGATTAGTGCAGCAACTTCAGCAGTCAGATTGTTTAGGAGTTATTTGACCGGAAGGCAGCAATCTGTACGCATTGGCTCAACTCTCTCTGATAGTTTAGCCATAAATCATGGTGTTTCCCAAGGATCAATTTTGGGTCCTTTACTTTTCAAATTATATATTAACGACCTACCTGCAGCTTGCAACTATTGCGATACGGAGTGTTACGTAGATGATTCAAAACTATTTCCTTCATTTTCTCTGAACTGAGGTGCAGTGGCGTAGCCAGGGTCTTCGCTTTGGGGGGGGGGGGGGGGCGAAAACGCCAATGGCGCTAGTTTTCTAGGGGGGTCGGGGGCATGCTCCCCCGGAAAATTTTGGATTTCTAGGGTCTCCCACATTCTGAGGCGAATTTTTAAAAGTAATCTGAAGGCCATAAATCGCAAAATTTTGTTATTACTAAATCAGAACATGGCACAATTACACTTCAAGATTCTTGAGATTCATTGATAAACAACTCTAAATCGAAACATTTATTTTCATAGAATCATAGGCCTTTTTAATAAGTACAGAATATTTTAATCAATTAATTTTTCCATAAAGGAAATTTTGTTTCTCTTGTTTTGGGTGACTCCTAACGCAAAGTGAGTCATAGAGAGTAAGATGGACTTGACAAACATGCAGACAAAGATTGAAAGATACAAAATATCCCCTCTTCATATATAGTAATGGAGTAATGATCACGCATCACATTTGGTAATTAAAATCAAGCTCTTCCAATAAATCAGCTTCCGCAGACATCCCTGATCAGCATAAGAATTTCAAGCCTTGAAGGAGCAGGAGCTTCCGCATATATTTTACATATAATTACATAACACATGCATGTGTAAGTCACATGGCGCTAGAACATTGGTACTTTGTTACGTTTAGCCACTGACCAACACATTTTGAATTTTTTGACAGTTCTATGTCGTTGACAGCCGGATGCCCGTACCTTAAATTTCCATCTATGCCAAAACGCACGCGAATTATCAGATACCTGCGAGTTGCTCATCGATGTTTTTGCAATTTGATAATTGGATTTGACTCGATGCTCAGAACATTTACCCAAGTTATACTTTTCACAAGAAGGGTCTTGGGGTCATTGAGGGGGCGGTCGCCTCCCCTCGCCCCCCTTGGCTACGCCACTGCTGAGGTGGACAATGCAGTAATTAGAGTAAATCAAAATCTTCAATCTATGTTTGAATGGTGCTGCTCCAATTACCTGTTAATAAATCCAAGTAAAAGAAAGATCATGTTGTTTGGAGTACCCCAGCTGTTATCACGATTACCCCATGACGTAACATTAACCTTGATGGATAAAGAGCTAAAACCTACCATTAACGCAAAAGATCTCGGTATTACATGGGATATACGCATGACTCATGACAATCACGTGACAACTGTGGTATCGTCTTGTATGAATGCATTGTTATAAATTAACAGCATACGTCATTTGTTTAACCGTGAAATATTAGTTAAGATTATTAATAGTTTAGTTTTCAGTAAACTTTATTATTGTTCTTCAGTTTGGGCCTCAACTTCAACAAGTAACATAGTTAAGCTGCGAGTGTGTTCAAAATGTTACCGCACGCATCGTTACTGGAACACGCAAGTATGATCACATTACTCCATGTTTGAAAGAATTGAAGGCCCCGGTGTCGAAGGAGCTTTATTTACATGATGCAGTTATGGCATTTAAATTTATAAACAGCATTGCCCTTATTTACTTAAGTGAACAGTTCTGCAGAAGAGGATTTCTAAGTGGGCGCACTACAAGACAATCAAATGACATTCACATCCCAAAATGTAGAACCACTACGGGTTAAAAGTCATTTGTTTATAGGGCATCAATTAATGGAACTGCCTTTGTCCTTCACTTAAACAAATTGGGTGCACTAGAGATTTTAAACGTAGCTTGAAGAAACAACTATTTGAACGATTCTTAGACACAAACTACTGTAATCTTAAGTACACTATAGTTTAGACATAAATCTAAATTTAAATATACTTGAACTTTTAACACTCCTTTATCGTTTCTGTAAATTAATGTAATTCTTTTAATTTTATTCACCACATTTGTAAATTAGTTATGAAAAACCCTTTGGGATGACTAATAAAATTGTATGTATGTATTATGCCTTTTCTTCGTATTTTATGCTGGGTTATAATTAATTAAGCAAGAATTATAATTAATTGAGCAAGAAGATTTTATTTTATTTTGATAAGCTGAATTTAAATATATACAAACTAAGGGTAGTGCAGAATTTGTTTTCCAAATTCATACCTTGCTACGTCACTGCTCTTTTTCATCAGCATTGCCATTAAATATATTACTGTTATCCAATTAATTAAATTATGTAAGAGTGTAATATCACTTTTTGCTAGGTTTTACTGTGATATCGTAATATATTTTTAAGTACATGGAAGTTAAATAAAGTGGATACATTTGAAATTACTATACTTGAGAGATTTATGATCTCCCGTAAATCCTAATAAATATTGAATACTACAATGAATTACGAATGCCAACATTAATGCCACAGTCAAACAGGAGAAATGTCTAACAGCATGTTGCAGGTACTTCATAAACATCTCCTTTCACTCCAAATCTAAATTCATTCCACGATATTACGTTTCCATGCTGGGTTTCTAAGCACGTTTTCGACATCTCCAAAATCTCTGTTAAAGAAAGGACTCTATCGAAGATATTAACTTCTGCCATTTCTCCCTGGAACGCCTGATATAATTCGAAGTCACCTCCACGCTTATCTTGGTCCTGCCCAAGGACCCATATCTCTCCACCCGGGATAGTTATTCCTATGGCAACATTTCCTTTGACCACAATACTTCCATTTCTGTAAATCGCGTATGCTCCATCTTCAGATTTCCACGTAGCGCAAAGATGTTGCCAATTTCCATCATTAACTTGCACATTCTGACGGCTATAAAAAGCAAAGTTTACTTCAAATAGCTTTTCAATATTGACACAGCAAAATTAGAAATAAATTTAGAAAAAATGCAACTTTTATAAACTGAAAAGTGTATATGAACGTCTGTATAAGAGTCGAGGATTGAGAATCTATGTTGGAACATTAAGGACTAATAGGTTTTCTCCATGTCAAAATCGAGATGAAGTAAAATGAAATGATTGAATGATCTGAGATGTTTGTTGGTATTGACAAGCTGTTTAGCCTATGCACAATTGAGTACTCGTGCGTCGTAAAAACGAAAATACATAAATTTACATAAATATTTGAAGCCTTCATAGCGTAGTGCTTAGTTATTTTACTTAAAAATAGATAACCCATTAATTTGCCAATTGAATGGATTTACAGTGGACACTACATGTATCTCTGAGAGCCTTGTGTTATTCTGAATTTCATTGTTTCATAATTATACAAATTAAATAACTAAATAGCTCAAACAGTGGCGTAGCCAAGGGGGGGCTCTGCCCCCCCCCCCCCAATCATCTTCAAGACACCCCCTGTGAAAAGCCCAAATCCGAGGAGAAAATATTTGGGGGGTGGGGGGGGGTACGAAATGATCGCTGGATCCTCCCAACATTCCTGTGAGTGCTTTAATAGATGACAATATATATAATTGGGGTCTTACTAACTGCAAGTAATAATTTACATTACAAGCGTATTATTTCAATCACTCGAAAGTCAAGCCCACCTTTATTTTTGAGTACATATATGTGTTAATATTAAAGTTATAAGATAAACATGTGTTTTTACAAATGTAACTTTTCTATACACACAAAGATATATTAGCTAAACTTTCTTGTGAAACTATAAAAATATCTTTTTATGTGTACTGCTTGTTATGTTCTTTATTATATCCATTTTGAAATCACTGGTGATACTTGCAATTTGATTGGCTCTTAGCAGTGCGATTTAATCACGAATCGCACTATTTTGTGCTTTAAATCGCATCTTTTTTCAGCCAATCAGATCTAAACACTGAACCAAAACAACCAATCAGCTTTAATCACTGAATTAAACTAACCAATCAAATTATCAAACTACAGTAAAAAAAAGACACAACATTTTATTTTTTTTGTGATTGTTTTTAAAAATTCCACTTTTCTTCATAAAAATGGACAAATTCAACTACTTACAGTTTCTTGATGATGACAATGACCTGCTTGAAAGTGAAGAACTAGAAGTTAGAGAGTTTGTCATCTTTTGGTGTCACCTTTAACCAAAATATAACTGTTTTTTTCTCAAATATTGCTGAAGTTTCACGTCCTCCCGAGTCCAGCAAAACCAAAACAAATGAACAAACACCAACAAATGAAGGCCAAAACCATGCAGAAATAGATGTTTCCAGATTTCTAGTAATTGCCTACAAAGACATAGAAGAACTGAAGTCTTTTGCTGTCAATAAAAATACCTCGCGCTCGACAAAACAATGTATGAACGTGTTCAAAAGTTGGTGCACATCCCGTCATCTTGAAAACACAAACATTGAAACAATGGCGCCGGAAGAACTTGACAAAATCCTTTGTGAGTTCTACGCAGAGGTGAAAAAAAGGACGGCGAAGATTACGAGCAGATTCTCTCAGAATAATGCAAAGTTCCATTGAGCGTCATTTGAAGGAAAACGATTATCCAGTAAGCATCGTACGAGCGAGGGCCGAGGGAGTTTCATAATTCACAAGAAATCCTCTGGCCAACCGCGACATGTTATCTGTGAAATAACAGGCCACGCACGCGAATCTTCGTTGGACGACTACGACGAAATAGACGAGAACCAAAGAAAAGATTTATTTCACATCATAAGTGGATACAACGAAATCTCCAACCAAAATAATACAGATATCTCCAAACAATCGATCGTGCAACGAGCACCACTGGCGTCTATCAACACCTCTTCAACTTCAAGTTCTTCTCACCTCCAACAACAAAGCCATCAGCTCACGAGTTTCAATCCTGGATATTTTCAGCCTGTTGGATTTCCATTATTTCCACCAAATTTTGCTTTCCCCAGCAGCTCTACTGTCCCAATGTGAATGCAAAATTACACGGGTTGCACCATCAATTGCTTCTCAAAAGATGCCAAGTCTCCTCAACCACGGAAGAAACGAAGGGCTTACATTATTGAATCGGACGACGAGGATTGAACTTTGTAGTTGACTAATCTCTGTTTTTGTTTTTATAATTATTTGGACAACTTGTCCACAAGCTTTGTAGTTGACTGATTTTACACGCTCTAGAGAATTTTGTCACATGACATTTTTGTCACATGATCTTTGTTTAAATTAAATACCGTTTCCGGTTCCGCTGTCGCATAGTGTTTTTAATGTGTATGATTTCAAAATGGATATAATAAAGTGGCAATTGAACTTCGTGTCGTGCAATTTTGGTCTGAAATCAAACTTGCGATTACAAATCGCACTCCCGCTACGCGGTCGTGCGATTTTGTAATCACGCGTTTGATTTCAGACCAAATTGCACTCCACTCAGTTCAATTACCATTATAAATTCATTTAACTCGAGCCCATAAAACGCAGGAAATCACATCGCAGAGGCCCTAGAACTCAAACATTTTCGGGACCCACCCCCCTCGGCCCCTCCAATGTATAGACCCTGGCTACGCCACTGAGCCCAAAGTGTTTAATTTTTGGGTGCAATATACCTGCACTGCACAGAACAGTGGGGAATTAAAGTATTTATGTAGTAAATTTCCAGTTCGAAATAAACTCTCTTACTTGAAAGAACTATAGAAATTATAAATATTGGCATTTACAACTCTTCCATATCTCACTTTGTTCTTGAGATATTTAAGATTTGTTTGATATGTAAAGGCCGGATCCTCACTGTCATCATGTCACACTGTATAATAACTTACTGAAAAAGCATGTATGTATTATATATATATATATCTTTGGGATTATTAAATCAAGGCACTCAAAACATAACTTCATACGTTTAGTATGATGGGACACACACTTTCATAATTTAATTTGTTACATAATCCCAAGGATATATACAGGCTTCTTCAATAAGTCATTATTCAGCGTGATATCAAAGTGAGTACATTTACATATCAAGCAAATCTTAATATCTAAAGATCGATCTAAGTGAGATATGGAAGAGTTGTAAATGCCAATCTTTATAATTTCTATAGTTCTTTCAAGTAAGAGAGTTTATTTCAAACTGAATTTTTCACTTATAAGTATCGGTCACTAAGAAAGAATTGACTTGTCACATACACCTGCGTAACCCACCAATTGTTTATGATTTAAATAATTAACTTATTGTCAGTGCTATGGAACTTCATGACGCTCACAATATCTAAAAATGTTAAAATATATGCAATAATGCACCACATCCCATGTGGATGACCAATGGTGCATACACTGATAACTATTGATAAATATTTTATTCCATTGGAAGACCTCTATTGCTATCATAATATTAACACATGATGCCATATTTATTTCAATGGTAATTAACACAATAACCCTATGCAATAGAGCACAACATTATGTACTATCTAAATAGCGCTCCGTCGAGATGACGTCAGTACCGATGTTTGTCCGCTTTTACCCATAATTCTTGCGGCCATAACAAAAGAAATAGCTCATTTGCAATAATTTGTGAGTCAAATTTGGTTTGTTTGTCCGCTTTTGAGCTATTAATAGCAGCCAGACTCTACGCTATTATATAAGTACTTGTTTAACCCATTCAGGATAACATGCCCTTTACCTGCTTAATGCATTGTCGCAAGTGAGCTGACACAATGTTCAATGCCTAACATTTCCCCATCTCCTTCTGATTTAATATCTGATTATATATATATATATATATATATATATATATATATATATATATATATATATATATATATATATATATATATATATATATATATATTATATATATATATATATATATATATATATATATATATATATATATATATATATATATATATATATATATATATATATATATATATATATATATATATATATATATATATATATATATAATCTTTACTTTAAACAGTTCGTTGTTACTCAGAGTTTCACGCCGAGAGACGATCTTCAGACAACTGTTGAGATTCTGGTTTAACTATTCTTTTATAGATACTCATACGTCACGGTGTCACTAATGGTGATGATGTCATCTACTGATATTGGAGCGCTTTAGGTTGTTTATGTAGAATTTATTCCTGTGACGGCATTTTGAATAAATTTCGGTTCGTTTGTTCAGAAGATGTCCTTTGTCGGCTTTCATAATGCATAACTTTTCTTCGATACAAAGATTGCACCGCTTCGCTCCACTTTCGTATGATTTCATGCGTTTTAAGATGGACCATTTTACCGAAAATTCTTTTTCTTCGTTTTTTAATACCCAAACATAACTCGAGAGTGCCGTCTCATTTGAGTATTTCGGGTCGCGAAAGGATTTCTTGTGGTTGTTGTAGCGGGTCTTGAATGGGTGTGCAGTCATACCAATGTAAAGTTTCTTATCCAAACTGTCGGCTCGGTTAACTTCGGCTTGGTAAATCACGTTTGGGACTAAGCAGTTTCTTTGCACTGGGCATGCTTCTTTGTTTCGGCAGTTACATTTTCTTTCGCTGGTGCTGTTGCTGTGGTTCTTTTTTGTAAGGATGCGGGTTGTGTTTGCTAACAATACTTCTCATGTTTTCCATGCAGCTGTAACTTACTTTTAAAGTGTTTCTATTAAAGATTTTATGTAATTTGTTCGTGGTCGGGAAGTGCTTGTCCATTAGGGCGAGGAATTTGTGTCCAACGTTCGTTTTGACATTTCGGCTGTAGGGTGGATTGAACCACGTTATGTTCCTGTATCGCTTTTTCTTCTGACTAGCTGCTGGGCTAACACTCGGGTTAGGATCTTCGTCGGGGAGGTATTCAATGTCAGAGTGGAAACCGCTGTGTTTAAGGGCGTCGTTGTAAGTTGGGGTAGCAGTCTGAAAGGTCGCATGGTCGGAGGAGAGTTTTGAAATTCTTTGGCTGATACATTTGGGTAGCTGTCTAATTATGGAAGGAGGATGGTTGGAGTGGCTGTTTATGTAGAGCGTGTCATCATCTGGTTTTCTGTAAGGTTGGAATTTTCCGTCGCGCAGGTTCAAAAAAAACAAAGAAGCATGCCCAGTGCAAGGAAACTGCTTAGTCCCAAACGTGATTTACCAAGCCGAAGTTAACCGAGCCGACAGTTTGGATAAGAAACTTTACATTTTTTTTTCCTTTTTTCTATCTAACGTAATGTCATTAGCTCCCAAGATTGATGAAGTACGTGAAATTGTCCGACGTGGAAAATACCAATTTATAAGTATAGTTGAGACCTGGTTACAGAATCATATACATGACAATGTAGTCAATCTTCAGGGATATAACCTCATCCGCAGAGACAGAACTAATGGTCAACATGGAGGTGTTTGCACGTATATTGAAGACACAATTAACTTCGAGACGATAGAAGATATCAGTAACGATTTGTTCGAGATTCTATGGATTAACATGCGCATGTCTAGATTACCTAGAGGATTTAACAATTTAGTCATTGGTACTGTTTATCACCCCCCTAGTGCGGATGCTCCAGCAATGATAAATTATTTATCGAACTGTCTTTCAGTGTTGGAATCTCGTTTCTCTAATTGTGGATTTATCATCTTGGGTGATTTTAATAGACTGAATATTTCAAGTCTAAAACGTAACTATAATTTACGACAACTTATCAACTTTTCTACGCGAGGTAGGAATACCCTCGATCTCGTTCTAACAAATCTACACAATTTCTATGATCAACCTGTAAGGTATGCACCTTTTGGCCTCTCTGACCATATGTCTATAGAGTTAAAACCGAAAAATCAACACCAGCTTCAAAAGGTACAAAAGTTGGTGGTGAGGAAAAGAGACTTACGACCGAGCTCTCGTCTTGCATTTCGTAAATATTTAGAACTGTTGGATATTCCCAATATGTTTGATAAAGTTATTTCTTGTGAGGGGAAATCTTCCCTTTTGGAAACTATCATAACAACTGGTTTGGACCTTATCGTTCCGTTACGTTCTACTATAGTTCGGTGTAATGAACCTCCTTGGATGAACCCAGAATTATCTACACTGATTACGAAACGCCAAAAAGCCCTCAATCAGGGGAACATTCACAAATTTAAATACTTGAGAAATAGAGTTAACCGTGAAAGGAAAATCTGTCGCGCAAAGTATTATGAGAATAGCGTAAAACATCTCAAACAATGCAAACCATCCTCTTGGTGGAATGAAGTTAAGAAGCTTAGTGGTGTAAATTCTGCTGGGGGAAATAGCGATGTAATCCTCAAAGCCCTAAGACCCAGTGAACATCATACAAAAACAGAAAAGATTACAGTAGCAAATGAGATAAATGATGCCTTTTTATCCCCAATGGCAGAGTTTGTACCCCTGGCTCCAGAGTACTATCAGAACTTTGTATCAATTTCACCAAACGAATCTACTATTACAATTACCACAGGGGACGTGTTTGAAAAACTCTCAAAGCTCAATCCAAGGAAAGCCCACGGCCCTGATGGAATACCAACATGGGTATTAAAAGAGAACGCAGATATTCTAGAGCTTCCAGTCAAAGAGATTCTAAATTGTTCTTATCGTGAATGTCGTGTCCCGAAATCTTGGAAGGAGGCTGATATTGTCGCTATCCCTAAGACGAAACCCATAACAGATATAAACAATCACTTACGTCCGATATCCTTGACCCCAATTTTATCAAAATTAGCCGAAGACTTTGTTGTTGAACGACACCTAAAACCTGCAGTTTTAGCTAAGATTGATAAAAGGCAATTCGGATCCATCCCAAACTCAAGCACTAAGCATGCCCTAATAAGCATGCTGCACTCTTGGAATAAAACCACAGACGGCAATGGCTTCACAAATAGAGTTTTGCTCTTTGACTTTCGTAAAGCTTTTGACATGATAGATCACCGCATTCTGTCGGATAAATTATCAAACTACGATATCCCCAAAACCACACTGCATTGGATTTTGGATTTTTTAACAGATCGAAGCCAAAGAGTTAAGCTGAGTGATGACTGTGTTTCCGAATGGAAAACTGTACCGGCAGGTGTCCCGCAGGGGACAAAATTAGGTCCCTGGCTTTTTTTAGTCATGATGAACGATCTTGATGTTGCTGGTGACGTGAGCCTTTGGAAATACGTTGATGACTCAACCTTGTCCGAAATTGTCAACAAACATCAATCTAGTGCAATGCAAACTTATGTTAACGAATTCGCTGCGAAGTCTATAAGTGATGGTATGCAGCTGAAGGAATCCAAGTGTAAGGAACTTCGTATTAGCTTCTCATTTACAAATTCCGAATTCGCCCCTGTTGTTATCAACAATAAAGAAATTGAAGTGGTCCCGTCAGTAAAAACTGTTAGGGCTATTCATCTCCGATGATCTTAAATGGAACACACATATCGAGAATGTATGCAAGAAAGTTTCATCTCGCTTATATTTTTTGAGACAATTGAAACGAGCTAAATTACCACAAAAGGACCTCCTACTGTTTTATGTTACTTGCATTCGCCCAGTTGTTGAATATGCGTGCGAAGTGTTTCATGATTCTCTTCCAAAATACCTTTCCGATGACCTCGAAAAACTGCAAAAAAGGGCCTGTAGAATAATTCTTCCTGGTCATTGTTATCAAAATGCACTTAATGAACTAAATCTCATGTCGCTGGTCGACCGAAGACAAAACCTGACGAATAAACTTTTTAAAAATATTGTTAATGATTCACAGAACAAATTACATCATTTATTACCCGCATTAAACCACTCTGAGGTATCTCTAAGAAGAAGAAGAAAATTTCAGGTTCCTAATTTCAAGACAATTAGATTTAAAAACGATTTTATTAACTGTAATTCCAGTAAATATATAGAATATATATAATACATTTAAAGTGTTCTTAATCCATGTAAATATCTAGCTAAATAGCTTCTATTATCTTTTTAATTTATTGTTGTAAAACTTAACGTTATTCAGCCGAATGTGATTACTAAGGCTGCGAGTTTCAAGTATTAAATCATCAATCAATCAATCAAAAAAAAAACATTGGTATGACTGCACACCCATTCAAGACCCGCTACAACAACCACAAGAAATCCTTTCGCGACCCGAAATACTCAAATGAGACGGCACTCTCGAGTTATGTTTGGGTATTAAAAAACGAAGAAAAAGAATTTTCGGTAAAATGGTCCATCTTAAAACGCATGAAATCATACGAAAGTGGAGCGAAGCGGTGCAATCTTTGTATCGAAGAAAAGTTATGCATTATGAAAGCCGACAAAGGACATCTTCTGAACAAACGAACCGAAATTTATTCAAAATGCCGTCACAGGAATAAATTCTACATAAACAACCTAAAGCGCTCCAATATCAGTAGATGACATCATCACCATTAGTGACACCGTGACGTATGAGTATCTATAAAAGAATAGTTAAACCAGAATCTCAACAGTTGTCTGAAGATCGTCTCTCGGCGTGAAACTCTGAGTAACAACGAACTGTTTTAAGTAAAGATTCTATATTCGCTCTATCATTAACGATATTGAGCACTCTATTTAACGTCAATATTCAGATTTATTTCGTTTTATTTCATATATATATATGTACTATTTACAAAACGAGTTGGAGGGCTTTATACACCGATAAAGCCCGATAACGAGTTTTGTAAATGGCTTCAAAAACGTCCATTAATTAGTATTTATCTATTGTGTGAAATTATTTAGCAATGCAAACGAGGGACACGCTGCAGTGCGTTTGGACTGCTGCTTGTGCCGCAGCATAGTTTTGGTATAATTGTGAGATGAAGCGCTTCAGGCTGGCTGAATGAGTGTTCTATCAAATTTAAAGACACTGATGTTTTATTAATGAGTGTTCTATCACATTTAAATACACTGATGTTTTATTAATGAGTGTTCTATCACATTTAAAGACACTGATGTTTTATTAATCAGTTCTGTACTACATGGTAGAAACATTGATTAAAGATGCATTTCTTTTGTGTTTTCTTCATGCATTATTAATGAGTTTTTGAAGTAATGTTTAAAACACGAGCAGCAGTGTTTTATCAGATATAAAACACGAGGCGCAGCCGAGTGTTTTATACCTGATAAAACACGTCTGCGAGTGTTTTAAACGGCTTAAAAAACGACCAGCATTTGGTAAGTTCGTTGGCGTAGTAATTTTGAAAAATAACGTTGTCTAAGCCGAGAAAATCAAAGCTAAAGTTTATGTAAATTAGGATGAATCTTTATCACATATAAAGATACGACACGGTGGTGATTTTCCTTTGTGTTTTCCTCATGAATTATTAATGAGTTTTTTAAATATATATAAAATATTTGCTTGCGAATAGGAATTTTATGTCTTCCGCCTGTAATTCGCTTATAAGATTTTACCCATAGTAGCATTATCTCTTGTCAAAGAGGGCCCGAGGAGACGGAAATTTCATCAATGTCACGACGCACGAGGTCAGATAAGATGAACCATATAAGCCCGCGCTGATCAACTTAGTTCATTCACATTGGTTCACCACGACGACAAGACGTGTCATTGATTCGAATCACTCTCCTCCTCCCCGGATCCTCCACAATATTAAACAAATGTTACTTGTTATTAGTTAAACCGTAGGTGGGCGTGTGTTGCCCCACCTTTACTGGACTACATCATTAACTGTAGCCAAAGTCAGAACATAAATAGATTAATTATACATTTCTTATTAACGTTTCTTATTTCAAGTTTCAATAAAACGGCTATAAGTCTTTTCTCATAGCCAAATTATCCCAAACTGGGAGATTGTAATGTGTATTCCATCGCCCAGTAAACAAGCTCAGGAAATGCAACATCAGCAGTATCTGTAATATCAAATGGCGAGACATAAATGTATATAGTTACAAATTAAAAGTGAAGCCCTATTTATAACAGATTACAAGATAATGATATTCAAAAAAGTCTCTCCGGTTCAGTCCCATAGGAATAAAGCTGTTTTACTTATACAGGGTGTATAAAAAAAAGCGCAACCTCGGAATTTCCCAAGAAATCCACTGTGTTCTTAAACACAAAAGATTTTCGCCCCTGGGAATTTAAAATAGCTTGTAATCGTATTCCAGGGGCATAAATGTCTAATTACTATAAACTCGAGCACGTAAAGCAGAATTGAATCGAAATTTATGCATTTATTTAATACAAAGTTGTTTAGTTTACAAGTATCAACAACAGTTAAATTCCCAGAGGCTTAAATCTTTTGTGCTAATAAAAACAAAGTGGATTTCTTGGGAAATTCCGAGGTTGCGCTTTTTTTTATACACCCTGTATATCCAGAATCCTATTGGTCATTTCAATAACATTAGTTTTATGAATAATTTTAACACTCACATCCTCTAAACCTGCATGTCCCAATTTTAAAATGCACATATAAATGCTCTCCTGGTGTATGCCCAAAGTGTGTTGTCAGATTTGTAAATTTGTTGATGAAGGTACACTTTTAGTTCGAGTGATCGCACATATCATATTAATTTTGCATTTGATTGTTTGTAAGAAATGTAATAAAATCTACGTTGTTTGTACCATGACACTTAAGAAAGTACTTCAACAATCACAAGAGTAGCTTAAATATATATGGGAGGGTCCGGCATTGCATGTGCAGTTATATTCCAAGGACAAAAGTGTTTACACAGAAACACTAAGTGTAGGCAAGGCCTAACATGCGTAGGTCTATAAACCTATACAATGCATGTTTATACTACTCGAATGTACAAATGCCCATACAACAATTAAAAGCACAAAATTCATGCATGCATTACAGTAAATTATGTCACCACATGAAGCCAAATCAAACTATAACTATTAGTGTTATTATATTATTTTATTATATTATATTATATTATATTATATTATATTATATTATATTATATTATATTATATTATATTATTATATTATTATATTGTTATATTACCGTATTACGTTACGTTATATTATATTATATTATATTATATTATACCTCAACTATAAATTATCTAATCAAAGAGCTAGATTTGTACCACGTAACCAGTCAATTTAAACTCGAATCCCCCGCTGATGACGTCATCAGCGGGTGATTCGAATTCGAATACCCCGCTCATATCATCCCTAGCTCGGGGTAATATTTCATCCCTCGGGGTAATATTTCGTCGAATTCCCCTCGCTTCGGGTCTATAAATGATAAATATTATTATATCACATTATTATATTATATTATTATATTATATTATATTATATTATATTATATTATATTATATTATATTATATTATATTATATTATATTATATTATATTATATTATATTATATTATATTATATTATATTATATTATGTCATTATATTATATATATGATTATTAGTACTAGTGTTTGAGCAAAACTTGTACCCAGACTTCACAAAATATAAATCTATAACAAGTTACGAAAAAATATGTTTTAAATACACTTTAAACTATTAAAATGAAATAAAAAAATAACTTCCATGAAGAGTAGTTGTTGTCCTTGTTGCTTTTTGGTACCAATTTCAAATAATTTTAATAAATTTATGCAAATTTCAAAACCCTGTCCTATACCTAAGAAAAGGAAAGTATGGGAGCTTCAATCACAACATCCAGCCGACTCACACTCGATTGTCCCAAATTTCGTGGACAATATCACGTCCGAACACATTCAAACTCAGCAAATGTAAGTAAATTTCCTAACTTTTTCCATCGCCAAGAGTAGAAACAGATTCTATACGAGTAGAAACCCATCATAAATTAATACATGGAGCGTAGTCGGGAAATTTTAAGCTCCAGGAATTTGTTAGGTTTGCTTCTACTTTTTCTACTCTTTGATCGACTACTTTTGCAAAAAAGAAGACTTCTACCCTCAATATCTAACTGTGATCTTCTGTATGTGTGTGAAATTGTTACATCAGTTAAAATTCATCGTCAACTCCATCCAACTTCGTCGTAAAATTCAACGTAAAATTCACCGGCTAACGGCCAAACAAGCACCGTTGCCTGCTTCCATCAAACTTTTAATTATCTACCGCCTCGTGCTGATCGCATCTCTTTCCTTGATGCTGGTTCTTTTGTCTGGTGATGTGGAGAGGAATCCTGGACTAGGTTTGTTAACAAGCAAGGTACCGTTAAAATGTCTCCTATTAAACGCTCGAAGTTTGAAAAGCCTGCACAAGCAAGGTATGGCTGTAACTAATAACATTCATCAATTTCAAGACTTGGTTTATTCGGAGGACAGTTACATTGTACTATGTGTCAATGAAACCGGGTGAACAAAGACATACTGAACTGTGAGGTTCTCGATAAACGTTACGAAATCGGCATTAGAAAGGACAGAGGTAGCAGAGGAGGCGGAGTACTTGTGCGTGAAACTCAAACAAATCACAACATTGAAATTCTTACAGTTGATGTTACTACGGATTCAAATTCACATTTGTTGATATGTTCATGCTATAGACCTCCAAATTCGGATGAAAACTGGCTAAACGAATTTAACGACTTTCTTGATGTGACTCGTGATCAGTATGATGACATCATCATTGCGGGAGATTTCAATCTACCGAATATTGATGGCAGAACACAGGTCGCGAATCAACAGAAAGAACAACCGAAAATGCGTTTTGTGAAATTTTGAAAGACTTTTTCCTTTCTCAAATAAACACTCGTCCTACAAGAGGGAACAACGTTCTAGATTTGCTGATCACCAGCATACCCGACCAAATGAAAATATGTGAAATCCTCTTGCCAGAAGTTTCCGGAGCTTGCATGTGACTGATCACAGCGCCATTACTTTTGAGATACTGACATGCCCTTGTCGGCCGCCGAGAATAAACAGAATGGTTTATGACTACCAACGGGCTGATATCGACGGACTTCGTACTGCTCTTAAATCCTTAACCTTGTCTGACATGATATCAGATAACGACGACATAAATAAAGCGTGGCTTTGCTGGAAAGACGCATTTCTTGCCGCCGTTAAGAATTTTTTAAACCCAAAACGTTTTTGGAACTTGTTAAGTTAAAATCTAAAACTAGCACTATACCACAATCAGTGTCTTGGAAAACGAAAAATGATACAAAAATTGCCAACAAGCCGAACACCATTACATCTATGTTCAATAGCTACTTCGCTTCAGTCTTCACTCACGATGTCTCAGGAGCAAGGCTAGTATGGCTGATACCTACGACGCTGATGTTCCACCAGTTTCTCCTTTACCAACCGTAGATGATTTAACTCTGTATGAAAATCAAGTTCTCCATTCTGTAAAGTCTCTAGATCCAGACAAAGCATTGCGACCCGATGGAATCGCTGGCCGAATTCTAAAAGCGACAGCCGATCAAATTGCGCCATCACTCATATGTCTTTTCAATAAATCTATCCAACTTGGTGTCGTGCCGGACGAGTGGAAACTAGCCTATGTTGTTCCAGTGTTTAAAAAGGGAGAGAAAGATCGGGTAGAGAACTACAGACCAATTTCCCTTTTATGTATATCGTTTCCAAATTATTGGAACGATGCATACTAAACCATATTAAACCATACTAAACCATATCGTCATGCCGACGATCTTTCTATTCCTGACTTTAGTGTAGACAGTGATTTTGGAGTAGCTTCTTTAGAATATATCATTCTAACCAGCGAAGAAGTTGCAGGAATTTTGAGTCAGCTTCATTCTAATAAAGCTCATGGTCCTGACGGGATCCCGGCAAGAATACTAAAAGAATGCGCAAATGAAATACATACATACATACATACTTTATTAAATGTTCCCCAATGGGGCTTTTCAACATCTAATTACAAAATAGCATACAACTCTAAAATATCTAAATATATAAATAATCATGTTATTGATAAAATTCTATGATAAGAATGTGATTCGATCAGACTGTGATAGCTAAAAATCTTGCCAACATTGCTCTTTTTAGCTCTTTCTTGAATTTACCCAGAGACGTTATTATCTTCAGATTTTCATCTAAATTATTCCAAAAATTAAATTAAATTAAATTAAATTAAATTAAATTAAATTAAATTAAATTATTATTTTTTTGTACTTCATTATGTAGTTTGTTCAACAAATCCCTTAGACTTGGACGCTTACCATCGCAGTGGAAACTTGCTCATGTTGTGCCCGTTCACAAAAAAAATTATAAAAAACTCGTGTCCAACTACCGACCTATATCTCTTTTAAGCATCGTATCTAAAGTTCTTGAACGCTGTTTGTTTCTAAACGCACTTCCGCATGTTTCATCCAAGATCAACAGTGCTCAGCATGGTTTTTTGAAAGGCCGATCAACAGTCACGCAACTTCTATGCTTTCTACACGATATTGGTTCTGCACTTGATAAAGGTTTTCAAACGGATATAGTATATATATATATATTTTTTTTAAATTTAGACACGGGGGTCTCTTCATAAAATATGCTCTTCCAGAGAGCCGTGTACAAGTTAAAAATACATACATATAGCAACTGGATAAAAATTTTAAGTACTATAACTTACATTTAATATCATAAAAATTAACTATATACTATACTAAACTAACTATATATACTAAAATAATACAGCAAAGTACTATATTTCAATATTGTTAAAAGGTCAATTTACTTTTAAAAGTTTCAATGTTTTCTAAAAGTCTTATTTCGATAGGTATAGAATTCCAGGCAACTGCTCCATTATAGGCCAGACTATTTTTTAGAAAATTAGTATTGGGTTTGGGAATACTTAAATTAACATGATTACCCCTAATATTGTGATCATGAGCTGTTTGTCCCTTCTAGAAAATTCGTCCGAGAGATAAGAAGGGACCAGGTTATGTGTTACTTTGAACATTAACACTGCCTCATTCAATGACCACCGATCTTCTAGTTTTTGCCAGCCTAATTGTTCCCGTACTTCAGTTGATCTAATTTCGTAGCCAGATCGCGTAATTATTCTTCCTGCCCTATTTTGCAGTTTTTGCAATTTATCTTTAAGACTTTTATTACAATTATCCCATACCGAAGAGCAATAATCAAAGTGAGGTTGAATAGTGGTATAAAATACTTTGATTAATGAGTCCCTGGGTATAACATCCCGAATCCTTCGCAATACACCAAGGCCTCTTTTAACCTTTCCACAAATGCTGTCTATATGGTCATGCCAATTTAGGCTCTGATCAATAACAACCCCTAGTATTATTTTAAATTTGACTCTCTTCAATTTAGCATTCCCTATTAAAATATTAGGATCAGCAGTTAATTTGTCAATTCGTTTTGCAGACCCAATTATCATATTATATTCGCTCTTAACTGTATTTAAGCTAAGACGATTTGCTTTCAACCAGTCATTTAAGCCTGCTAAATCATTATTAATTCTGTTTTCAAGCATGGTGATACTAGAGTCCCCTAATGTTATACTGGTATCGTCTGCGTACATACTCGGAGTTGTATATGATAGGCAGCCAGGCAAATCATTTATGAAAATAAGAAAAAGAAGAGGCCCTAGTAGTATAGAGCCTTGCGGCACTCCACATTTAATAGTTCGTGCACTGGACAAAACCCCATTTACAAAACTGTGCTGTGATCTGTTTGAAAGGTATGAGTGAAACCAACTCAACTCATTCTTATATATTCCATAGAATTTCATTTTCTTTTATAGGATGTTGTGATCGACAGTATCAAAAGCTTTCTTCAAGTCAACAAACACCGCGATGTTAACTTTACCATTATCCATATTATTAAGCCACAACATATTGTCCTTAAGTAAGGCTATTAATGTAGAGTGTAAAGGCCGAAATCCTGACTGTTGTCTTGATAATAAATTATTTACACTAAGATAATCATAAATTTGAGAAAATATAATTTTTTCAAAACTTTTTGAGACTACAGACAATACAGATATTGGTCTATAATTATTTACATTTGATCTTACTTCAGCCTTATAGATTGGTGACACTTTAGCAGTTTTCCAATCGTCAGGGAAAATTCCACTTTGAATGGAGTTATTAAATATCTTTGATAGAGGTTCATCAATAATATCAACAACACTCTTCAAGACTTTTACATGGGATTTTGTCCAAGCCCGCGGCCTTATTTGATGGAGTTTTGCGAATTGTATTTGCTACGCATTTGACACTGATATATTTAAAATTAAAGTTTTGCGTCGTCTGTTTCAAGAAACTGATAGGATCATGTATTGAATCTGGGATCTGTTCAGCAAGTTTGGGACCTATATCAGTAAAATGGTATTGAACTTTTCTGCAATAGTAGCAGAATCAGTATTGATTCCAGAACATCCTTTAACGCATTTACTGTGGTCAATTTGGTTGGTTTGTTCAACAAGTTATTTAATAATTTGCAAGTTTTTTTGGTATTACATTTATTAACTTCCAGATTGTTAACAAAAAAATCACGTTTCGTGGTTTTAATTTCATGGTTAACTCTATTTCTAATACTTTGATATGCCAGCCAGTTTGCCTCAGAACGATTCTTTACTGCGCGTTTTTTTAAATTATCTCTACGAAACATCTGTTTCTTTAAATCAGTGGTTATCCATGGAGCATCCAAATTTCTAACTCGTTTAGTTTTTACAGGTGCATGGATATCCAATACCTTATTGAACAGTTCCTTCCAGACAGACCACATATTATTAGGGTTATCAGATATTTCGATTTGATCCCAATCCACTTCATTCAAATCGGTAGTAAGCTAGGTGGTTAATATCAAAATTTCTATAATTTCTAGTCTCAATTACCCGTGGTCGTTCGCGTGGCGAAATCAGGCGACGCACAGCATAAATCAGACTGTGATCACTAATAGATAAATGACAGACACCACTTTTACGAATACGATTTGGTGCTGTAGTAATTATGTGATCAATCAATGATTGTGTAGTCTTTGTAATACGTGTGGGTTCCTTGATTAGTTGTTTGTATTGGTATTCGTTGTATAAGGATACCAATCTATTAGTATGCGAAATATGAGACCTCTCAAGGATCACCCAAAATTATAGTTTCTTTATTTTCATTGTCTAGTGCCGATAGATATATTTCTAATGAGTCAAACACCTTCATTTCACTTGCCGGTGGTACCATGTGCTGACTAAGAAAGGTTTCATGAATTTTCCAACGATTTCAACAGTCAATATCTCAAGATCGGAATTTAAGTCTTTAGTCAAAAAATTCCATGTATCCTTAATATACAGCAAGACCCCACCACCATGCCTACGGTCTTTTCGTACCATATTGTATCCTGGTAGCGAAATTTCACTATCAGCAATTTCACTATCCAACCTCGTTTCGTTTATCGCTAGAATATCAAATGGTTGACCCGACATAACAATAGTTAACTCATCTATATGCTTGATCAAGCTAGTGATGTTTAATGCCGCCATTTTAAAACCTTTTAAAGTACTTATTTTCTCAATTAAATTAATGTTTTTAGTATCCGAAATCCTCTGGCTACTTACATTTATATTAGGTTGATTCGTCTTACCCACCTGTGGAGCAGAGCCTGGGAATTCCGCATTATGTAGTGAATTAGAATCATTTGACCTAGATGGACAAACAATATTTACTTGTTTGTCATCACACTGTGAACGAAATTTAAATATTTTCTCCAGTTGACTGCTTGATCTTTATTCAGGTAAGACTTCGACCTCAGGGGAATATGATTTGAATATATCCCCTGAAAAAAAGGCCTATTAAAGTACTTGGAATCTATTATAATTATGTCAACTGATCCACTCCTTATTACAGGTGACTTTAACATTCATGTTAATTTACAGTCTAATAATAACAGTCTGATGTTTCTGGATCTACTTCAATCTATGGGTTTGCAACAACATATAGACTTTCCTACTCATGTATCTGGCAACACTTTGGATTTAGTTATTACTAGAGATACTGATTTCGTTTTGGAATCCGCTCCTAAACCGGATCGCTATCTCTCTGATCACTCAACGATTTTGTTTGAGCTCATAACCTCAAAACCATTCTTGTCGAGGAAAACAGTGTCATACAGATCGATAAAATCTGTTAATGTTCCGGAGCTTACTAAAGATCTGGCTACATCGAAATTATGTCTCCATACTCCTACTCAACTTGACTCGTTGGTTAGTTGTTATAATAATACGATTTCTGACTCTTGGATCGCCATGCACCGATGAAGACTAGAAGTGTCGTTGTTAGGCCTATGGTGCCATGGTACAACGAGGAAATTAGGCTAGCAAAGAAGGAAAGAAGAAGAGCTGAAAGAAAATGGCGGACGATGAAAACATCAACCGATTTTAATTTGTTTAAAACATTGAAAAACCGTGTTACATACTTAATGAATAAAGCAAGATGCTCTTTTCTCTCTGATTTTGTTGAAAAGAACAGTGATGATCAAGGTAAACTTTTCAGAGCTATTAAAAAACTATTGGTAGAAAAGGATGTATTATCTTTCCCTGGCTATGATAAGACAGCGCTTGTCAATGATCTTGGTAGCTTTTTCGTGCAAAAAATTTCCCGCATCCGCTCTGAAATGGACATCGGAAATACTCCTACCACAGTTGATCTTGATCATGATGTTGAACCGCCTGGTAACGTACCATTATTTGATGTCTTTGAGCTCTTATCAGAAGATGACGTTCGTAAGCTTATTACGAATTTAACAAAGAAATCTTGTTGCCTTGATCCCATGCCTACGACTCTTCTATTGGAATGCTTAGATGTTATACTTCCAGTGATTACAAAAACGATCAATATCTCATTAGAATCCGGGTGTTTTCCTAATGACTGGAAAGAAGCCATTGTTCTCCCTTTATTGAAGAAAACACGCCTCGAGTCTGCATTTGAAAATCTTCGCCCCATCAGTAACCTGCAATATGTTTCCAAGCTGACAGAGCGTGCAGTTTACAATCAAATGCATGAACATATGCTCCGGTCAGGCCTCTATCCACCTTTGCAATCTGCTTATCGGAAATATCACAGTACGGAGACCGCTCTACTCAAAGTTACTAATGATATCCTATTAAATATGAACTCTCAACGTGTTACTCTTTTAGTCCTTTTGGACCTTAGTTCTGCCTTTGATACAGTAGACCATGGAATCTTGCTTAAACGTTTAAGTTCTAAATTCGGGATCAGAGGAAAAGTTCTTGATTGGTTTTCAACTTATTTGTCTGGGCGCAGTCAGCGCATCACATTGGACGGTGTTTTCTCCGATAGATTTGACTTAAACTTTGGGGTTCCTCAAGGTTCCTGCCTGGGCCCGTTCCTCTTTGTAGCATATGTATCTAAACTGTTCGATATAATTAATAATCATCTGCCGCATGCGCATTGTTTTGCTGATGACACACAGTTATATTTGTCTTTTAAGCCCAACAGCTTGTCCATTCAAAGTGAAGCCATGTTAGCTATGGAGAATTGTATTTTGGATTTGCGGAAATGGATGTTTGAAGACAAGCTCAAAATAAACGATGGTAAAACTGAATTTTTAATTATTGGTTCCAAACAACAGCAAAAGAAACTTAATCCCTGTCATATTCGTGTTTGCAGTGTTGATATTCATCATGTTTCATCGGTGCGCAATCTTGGATCCTGGTTTGATTCTAACTTGTCGATGTCAACACATGTAACATAACATCAAGCGTATCAGCAAATTTTTATCTCGGGAAAATCTGGTTGCTGTGATACATGCTTTCATAACAAGCCGCTTAGATTATTGTAACAGCCTCCTTTACGGTCTACCCAATACCGAGTTGGCTAAGTTACAAAGAGTACATGCAGAATGCCGCCGCCAGATTGGTGACCTCTACTCGGAAACATAATCATATTACACCGATTTTATGTGAATTACACTGGCTGCCCGTCAAATCTAGAATTCATTTTAAAATCTTATTACTTACTTTTAAGGCATTACATGGAATGGCTCCTAACTATATTAGACTTACTCCTTTTAGAGTGCAGGGACGCTACTCTTTAAGATCAAATAGTAGCATAGTGTTAGAAGCTCCACTAGGTAAAATGTTACGATCATTTGGAGATCGTTCCTTCAGTGTGGCCGCTCCGAAGCTTTGGAATGAACTTCCTTTGGCAATGCGTGATATTCCAACACTTAGTGTTTTTAAAAGTAGCCTTAAAACTTATCTTTTTAAATTAGCTTTTAACATTTAGGTTAGTTATTTATTCAATTAATATTAGTCCATTATTTTAGTTCTTACATTTATATGTATATTGTACTTTTGTAATCTTATTGTACTGGCGCGCTTTTGATCATTTTATGTTAAAAGGCGCATTATAAATATTAAATTATTATTATTATTATTATTATACATTGTTATTAATTGCTCTTAAATTTGGTTTTAAATATGCACATAAATTATTTCCTAACATTTTATCTCCTGCATTATTTAAATGCAATCTAGAACGATTTAAGTGCGAGACATTAAAGTGCCTATATCACTTGTGGGATCTTTACATATTTATAGTAATTGGAACATTCTAAGAAGATTTGTACTATATCTTCTCAGGCGAAAATTTCATCTTCATGGACTTTGTTGCAGTTAAAGTTACCGGATATGACATCAAAGGAGGAATTGCAAATCAGTTTTCTTTTGTTTCTTGCTTCAAAAATTCCTCCTTTGATGTCATATCCGGTAACTTTAACTGCAAAAAAGTCCATGAAGATGAAATTTTCGCCTGAGAAGATATATTACAAATCTTCTTAGAATGTTCCAATTACTATAAATATGTAAAGATCCCACAAGTGATATAGGCACTTTAATGTTTGTATTATCAATATAATCAACATCACTCTTTACGCACCACTCTTTAGTAATTTGATTGAAAGATCGGATTTTCTCCTGTGCAATTTTTCCATCGCTCCTTTCAATAACACTTGAGATCGCCAAGTTGCTCGTGTTTGGCTTTATCTCACGAACAAGATCCTCGAGATTGGTAGAGACGGTTTCAGCCGTTTCGTTTACAAGATCATTAGTCCCAATATGAATAATTATGCTACTATACTTCTGTTTAGACATATTCATGTTTATCTTACTTTTCAGGTCTTTCACAGTAGCTCCACTAATTGAGTGACATGTTGCTTCACCACGATATGCTCTACCAATCTTTTCTTGTCAATGTGCTTCACCATCGAATCACCAATCAGCAATAATTTCCCTTTGTTTTCCCGCCTGCTAATCTTATTCATTTTAAATAATGAATTATTATCTTTTGTAGAAGCATTATTTTGTATGCTATGCTTAGACATTTGGGCGTTTCGGCACTCAGCAATCTGATCTTTAAAATTTGGGTTTAGAACATTTATTTCCTTTACTGGCTCTTCCTGGTTTTTTGCTTGGGCAACTTCGTCCACAAGGACTTCATAGCGATTCAAATTAACGAAAGTCATATTGTTATTTTGAGATTCACAAAGAGAACTGGTGTGCTTGGGCTTTGACCATGTAGCTTCATTCGATTGCAAGATTTCCTTCAGCACATCATTTTCGTCCTTTAACTTTTTATTTTCTAGCTTTAGCGATTCAATCTCCGACATCGCTTCACCTTTTGTGCTTTCAATAATTCAGCCGTTTCGGAGACTTTACTCGCTTTTTCCTGTATCTGGTGTATTATCGCCCATAACATTGTTATATCAAGTTTTATCTCGGCCATTTCAATGTCGGATTTATGGCACTTTTGACAAGATTTATCTTCACTCGTCGCCAATACAGGTTTTGATTTATTTGTATCCTCATTCTGGAGAATGTCTTCACACGTCAGGTTGTCATTCAGTTCGCCGAGATCAATGACTTCATTTGATGACACCCGTTCATCTAAGTTTATTGAGTCATATATTTGTTTGGATAAATGTTTGGCCTTAGTTCCTTGGAAATAGATATACTTGCTGTTGGCGTGCCACGTAACTGTCAAAGGCTCGCTTTTAAAACTCCAAGTGCCTCCACCGGGTGACTTCCATGTCGTCTTGCTCGCTATTTCTTCATCAATTTCCGTAAGGACAAATGCTTTCAAATCTTCGAGTGTTCCCGACCGTATCAATTTACTCTTTTTCAAACCAAAAAAACTATGTAGAACCTTAAGAACGTTTGAAGTATTCATTATAAAAACAAAATAAGCAGAGCTCTAAAACACACACCTCTCGCTACCACGGTGAGATTATCTAACAATGTGTGTGTGTTAGTAGCATGTATTTGTTGTAATAAGTGATATAATAAGCGATATCGTATCACAGGCTGTGATATAGTAATATGTATATGTTAGTTATATATGTAATGTATTATGTATGTTTGTTAATTCTTAGGGTAAGACACCATGACTAGGGCTGAACATCCCTGTTGTGTCTTGCCTTATGTATCTAAACACGAAAACAAATTAAATAAATATTAGATACTATCTGCAAGAGATCATTAACGACTGTCAACATGGCTTCGTTCCAGGCAAATCCTGCACTACCCAACTTATCCAAGTTGTCGGGACTCAATCGGAAGACTTCTGGATCGAGGTGAGCAGGTAGATGTCATGTATCTCGACATGTCCAAGGCATTTGACAAAGTGAACCATAGCAAGATGATGGATAAACTTTGTCATTTTGGATTCAACGGAAGCCTACTATCCTGGTTTCAATCTTATCTTCAACATCGTCGACAACAAGTCACGGTACTTGGATGTACATCTCTGCCTTTGCCAGTGTGGCCGATTCTCTTTCTACTTTACGTCAACGATCTGCCCGATGCCGTTTTTTCGTCGACAATAGCAACCTTCGCTGATGATACGAAAGTGTTCAAACGCATATCAAGTGAAGAAGATAGCACTGTTTTGCAAGAGGACTTGAACAATGTGAACGAGTGGTCGTCCTCGTCTGATCTAACATTTAACAAGACCAAATGCAATGCACAAGACCAAATGCACGGAAACGAAAACCAGTCAGGAATCCATACTTCATGGGCAACACGCAACTCGAACGCTGCGACCAAGAACGAGACCTTGGAGTGTGGATTTCCTCTGATTTATCGGGGAAGAAGCAGACTGAAGCACAGAGTACGAAAGCTAATAAGATCCTGGGATTCGTGAAGAGAACAACAAAATGCGTAAAAGCCATCACCTGCACAAGGCGAACAATCTACCTCACAATTATTTGTGTACACCTTGGATGCGCTACACAAGTTTGGGCCCCTCAAGAATGTTGACCGGGTTCAGCGACGTGCCACGAAGTATATTCTTCGTCTTCCATTTCGTTGCGAGATCGACTACAAGGACAGATTGATTCAAGCAAACCTGATTCCGTTAACGTACTGGCACAAGTACCTAGACATGGTATTCTTCTTTAATATTATGAATGGACTTACTGTTCTGGATAAAACAATCCTACCAAAAGAAAAGAAACCTAAGAGATCAACGAGATCATGTAGTAAAGAAACTGGCACCACCTTTGAGGAGCGACTGTGCAGAACATCAATGTACAGCAGATCATATAAGGTAAGGTCAACAAGGACATGGAACGCGCTACCAAAGGAAGTGCCCCGTCACACAACATCTCTGACAAAATTTAAAAATAATCTAAAAAATTACTGACTCTGCTCTACGCTCAACTTTCAACGCTGAGGACACACGTACATGAAAGACAGTCTGTGTCAAGTGTAATTCGGCTCGCAGTTTATTGGTCCTCCCTTATCCTTGGTCTTCGTATGATTTTTCAGACTGTTTCTTTGTGTAATTGTCTGTTTGCTTGTTTGTTTATTTGCTTGTTTGTTTATTTGCTTGTTTGTTTATTTGCTTGTTTGTTTATTTGCTTGTTTGTTTATTTGCTTGTTTGTTTATTTGCTTGTCTGTCTGTCTGTCTGTCTGTCTGTCTGTCTGTCCGTCTGTCCGTCTGTCCGTCTGTCCGTCTGTCCGTCTGTCGGTCTGTCCGTCTGTCCGTCTGTCCGTCTGTCCGTCTGTCCGTCTGTCCGTCTGTCCGTCTGTCCGTCTGTCCGTCTGTCCGTCTGTCCGTCTGTCCGTCTGTCCGTCTGTCCGTCTGTCCGTCTGTCCGTCTGTCCGTCTGTCCGTCCGTCCGTCTGTATAAAACTGACTTCTAATGACTTCCAATCTTCGAAATCTCATAGTTTTCATACTTGAAAACAACTAATACAGTATTTACTATAAATCCAACAACACCAAACGTAGTTTCCAAACTACTAAGCTTAATCTCTGACACGAAGGCCACTGGCCTGGATGAAATACCATGCAAGTTATTAAAACATGCTGCACCTACAATTTCTGAATCCCTTTGTGAGTTACAGTAAACACCCACTATGAAGAACCTACATTTTTCCAAACAAGCCTGGGATAGGTTCTTATATATTTGATATCTAACAAAAAATCAGGGTGTTAGGTTCTTATAAATTGGTTTGTAATTATTTTACCATGCAAAAAACTGGAGAAAGACAACTCAATAAACCATAAAGCCACAATTCCGTAACTGATAAACACTTATGTCAATGAGATGATATGGATGAAATTAACAGGCAGTACTATCAGTTTTCTTTGTAGATGGTAATACTAGTATATAACAATATTAAGGTACATCTTCCTTAACACTGAAATACTGGATGTACCGAACTAGAATTTTGAGATCTACTGTCCATCAACATGTAAATGCATTGTACATTATTGTATAAAAGATAAGGAACTGCAACCAGATGTTGGTGTCATCCTCATTTGGGACTTTGCTACAGTGGAATTATAAATTGATTTTGTGACATAAGAACCTATTTCAAATATCAGGCTCAAACAGGTTCTTATTGAGAGGGGCACAAAATCCCTAATTTCAGCCTGAGGTTCTTATAGGTGGAAGGTTCTTCATAGCGGGTGTTTACTGTATTCAACTTTTCTTTACAAACGGCTGTATTTCCTGATGAATGGAAACTAGCAAAAGTTACACCAATTCACAAAGGTGATACTAAAGACAACGTAAAAAATTACAGACCAATCTCTGTTCTGAGTGTCGTATCTAAAAATTTTGAGCGTATTGTTTATGACCAATTTTACACATACTTTAATCAGAATAATTTACTGAATGATATGCAATCTGGCTTTAGTCATTACATTCTACCACGAGTGCACTCTTAGATGCAACAAATGAATGGCTTAAAAACATGGACCTGGGACTCCTCAACTCTGTAATCTATTTAGATTTAGCAAAGGCATTTGACACTGTCAGTCACGATGTATTACTTAATAAGCTCCATAGTTACGGTGTTGTTGGAAATTCCTTGTCCTGGTTCCAGTCGTATTTACAGAACCACCAACAAAATGTTATGTAAATGAATATCTTTCAAATGAACGCACACCAAATTGTGGTGTTCCTCAAGGGTCTATCCTTGGACCTTTATTATTTCTCATTTACATTAACGATCTTCCACATTGTCTGCAGTATTCTACAGCTAGAATGTATGCTGATGACACTAATATCACCACAACAGGATCATGTATTAGAGAAATAATAACATTTGCCAATAAAGATCTTGACAATATTAGTGAATGGCCAAAAGCAAACAAACTTAGCCTAAATCTAACTAAACAGAGCATGTTTATTGGGTCTGACCATAATCTTGACAAAATAAGAAATACTCCGCTATTATACCTTGATAAAAAGCCAATAAAAAGAGTTAGGGTAACCAAATCTTTGGGGGTATACATAGACGAAAGATTATCGTGGTTAGATCACATAAATTCTATGTCTATAAAAGTAAGTGCTGGAATCTCTGGTCTTCGACAAGTAAGACATTTTGTCCCAATGCAGACGTCAATTACAATATATAAATCACTAATTCAACATCTGTTTGATTATTGTGATGTTGTTTGGGACAATATGCATTTTACAACAGCCCATAGATTACAGAAGCTGCAAAATCGTGCAGCAAGGGTGATTACTAGTCAAGGTTATGAGATCAGATCCAATGAAACAAGGCAACAATTAAAATGGAAAAATCTACCGGAATTACGAGCAATGCACAAGCTAATAATGATGTATAAAGTATTTCCCCTTTCTATCTACGAGACCATTTTAAAATGTCTACCATTAACGATAAATATGCGTTAAGAAACAGAAAATTGTGTCTAGTCCTACTTAAAGCACGCACTGAATATTTTATGAAAAGTTTAGCATATTCAAGAACTAAAAGTTGGAACAGCTTACCTGAAAATTCAAAATGCAGCGAAAACATATCAAAGTTTAAAAGAAGCCTTGCATCATGCTTCTAACCTATTTTTTATTTGTCTGTCTGTATGTTTGTTTACTTGTATACTTGTTTCTGTCTTCTTTTCATTCTACTCATTTCTTTTTCCTGTTCAGTTTTTTGTACCTCATTCAAAATATAGTAATAATGGATTCGCAGTAATTGTCCTTCAGCTGTTGCGGTTTTCCCGCCTTCTAACTTGTATTTGTATGTATATATTGACATATTATTGTAATCATGTAAGGCAAAGCTTAATAAAATAAAATAAAGTTGATAAATGATCCGTAAAATATCGATATGAGCTGTGCGTGACATTCTACATGTGGATATTCATGACCGTTGGAAATTTAAAACAAGCTTTGAACCAATGAAATAGTAGTTCCAGGCCGACCGCGCGCCAACGATTTATGAATGTCCACGTAGAATGTCACGCACCCTCATATCACTGGAAGCCAAATCAAATCATATACACCGCGGATTGCCCTTCGTCAGAGTGTAACATAGAGTGGGAGAAACTGCAGTCATTGCCCTTCGTCATAGAGTGTAACGTAATGTGGGAGAAACGTTTCACTCTCATACAAAGGGTCTTTGCTCGAAACATGACGTCATACACATTATTTCTGCAGCTGTACATCAACCTTTTAGAGTTTTCTATTTGTATATCTATACTTCCTACGCATGCGCAGCACAATTTCTTGTTTTATTTTTTACCTTTCCGAATTTAGGCCTCCAATGGTTATATGTGGTGCTTCCTCGTAATAATATAACGAAAAACCATTGTTTCTCCCGTAATTTATGAAATGTGGTTGACCATTTGTCTGCGTAGTCTTTATCCACAAGCATGCTGTAATGGACGTCATTTCACTTGTCGCACTGGTACTAATGGCATGATTATTTGTATTCCTTTTCTCAAAAAGTAAAGACTTGCCTATACCTGTAAATAAAACGTATAGTACAGCATTAGGGCATGTTCATATATAATCCCCATTAAATTAAGTACGCATTACAATATAGATACAATAACTGCAGTACATAGAGTGTAGACATAAATATATATTAGGTATAGAAGGAAGTTTAAATATGTACATAATTATATAAAAGCAATATAGTAAGATACAATAGTATTTGTAATAGCAAGGGTTATAAGAGAGCACGTTACATGAAGCGTGACATTTTAAGCAAGTAGATTTCTATGTGCAATAGTTATCTACGTCGTAATTATAATGTTTAACTGAATTAGAATTTCGTATTAAGCTTGGTAGATTATTCCATAGTTGGTAAACGGTTAAAGTAACAAGTTTGAAAGAGTTTAGTACGACACTTAATTACGAACTAACACATCTAATTCAGAGGAGGCTTTACATGAGAAAAAAAGCCTGCATTAGAGATTTAAAATACAATAAAGAACTCAATGACGTTGTCGATTTCATTCTGCAGGTGGAATGAGCCGTTCATATTTAAAATTATCATGCAGTTCTGTAATGATCTAACAGCGTTCGACGAGATCTTGGTTTGAACGCAACGGAATTTTAATAAGGGAAATATCTATCAGACGAGATGTCACTTAGATGGCCAGCTCGATTAGTGAGACCATATATATGAACATTGCCTTAGTTTGTGTTAGTAAACACGAATTTTCTATTATATTCGTCCTAGCACATACGCTTTCGCAATTTTTAAGTTGGATGGCGAATGTTTAAATATACATTAAAAATCTCAGTCAAAATTCTGAGGCACAAAGGAAAATTATCACAATATCGTGTCTTTATATGTGTTAAGGACACACTTGCTGTCCTCGATCGTAATTGGAATATTGTAATATGAATATCGTAATTGAATATTGTAATATGAATATCGTAATTGGAATATTGTAATATGAATATCGTAATTGTAATATTGTAATATGAATATCGTAATTGGAATATTGTAATATGAATATCGTAATTGGAATATTGTAATATGAATATCGTAATTGGAATATTGTAATATGAATATCGTAATTGGAATATTGTAATATGAATATCGTAATTGGAATATTGTAATATGAATATCGTAATTGAATATTGTAATATGAATATCGTAATTGGAATATTGTAATATGAATATCGTAATTGGAATATTGTAATATGAATATCGTAATTGGAATATTGTAATATGAATATCGTAATTGGAATATTGTAATATGAATATCGTAATTGGAATATTGTAATATGAATATCGTAATTGCAATATTGTAATATGAATATCGTAATTGCAATATTGTAATATGAATATCGTAATTGGAATATTGTAATATGAATATCGTAATTGAATATTGTAATATGAATATCGTAATTGTAATATTGTAATATGAATATCGTAATTGGAATATTGTAATATGAATATCGTAATTGGAATATTGTAATATGAATATCGTAATTGTAATATTGTAATATGAATATCGTAATTGTAATATTGTAATATGAATATCTTAATTGCAATATTGTAATATGAATATCGTAATTGTAATATTGTAATATGAATATCGTAATTGGAATATTGTAATATGAATATCGTAATTAGAATATTGTAATATGAATATCGTAATTGGAACATTGTAATATGAATATCGTAATTGGAATATTGTAATATGAATATCTTAATTGCAATATTGTAATATGAATATCGTAATTGGAATATTGTAATATGAATTATCGTAATTGGAATATTGTAATATGAATATCGTAATTGGAATATTGTAATATGAATATCGTAATTGGAATATTGTAATATGAATATCTTAATTGCAATATCGTAATATGGAATTTCATAATTGGAATATCTTAATATGAAATACCGCAATATTGGAATATCTTAATATAAATGACGTAATTAGAATAACATAATATCGAATATAGTAACATGGAATATCGTTATAATATGGAATATAGTAATACATAATTTAGTATTAGCAATACGAATTCGCGATAATCCCCTCGCCCGCCTTTTCTACCACTACCCCCCACCCCACCGCTAGAGTTTCTTTTCCCCATCCATGTTCCCCAATAACTAATCCTTAAAATTAAGCTGGTTCGTCGTATGTAGATTTTGAACGCTATCTCGGCCAATATTTACTCGATTTCAATTCTGAAAACAGTTTTGGAATTACGGAGTCCAAATACATCACGTACGTGTCTCTTATATTACGAGAACGGCATACCCTTCGTAAAAACGGTTTATGTACATAGAAATTATTTGGCAATCAGCCAGCCCGGGCGCCTAGTCGTATATATCCTGCACGTTAGTGCAGAAGAGCTACTATGGTCGTGGCTAGATGGTACACTCGCAGTTGAGGTGACCATGAGGTACTAGGTCTGAGTCGTCTTCTGGACGATCTTTTTTAGTATCCGCGAGAGGTTGGACGAAATGAGAGATTGGACATGCCTGTATGATGAAATACATCATGGAACTTTCAGCTGCTAACTCCAAAACAACTTAGATCCTAACCCTAACCCCCGTCTAATGGGTTTTCTAAACCCACTCCTAATGGTTTTCTAATACTAACCTTGATACTAATACAAGGATCGTCCAGAAGACGACTCAGACCTAGTACCTCACGGTCACCTCAACTGCGAGTGTACCATCTAGCCATGACCAAGAGTTATTGCAAAACCCTCGGCGTCCGTGTCTGCGTCCGGACCAAATGATAAGGTCAGCGGTAAGATAAGGTCAATATTATGAAATGATAAGATCAGCGTTAAGATGATCAATTTTCAATGTGTTTAGCATTGAACCAATTACGTATATACCCCACACGATAACAAGCTTTTTCTCGAGCTTTCACTATTTTGTAGTGGCGAAGCAGGCCATGATAACTGGTCATGATATGTAAACTCTAAAATGAATTACATATTATTTTTCAAAATTCAGAAATATATTGTTTTCAAAATATGTACGCAGCATTGACACTTATAGACAACATATGCGATCTCAGTAACTTGGGAGTCCGGTCTTTAAACGGAAAGAAACTTTACAAGCGTAAAAAAAGCGGTTTAAAATATATAACACGCTTAGGGACAGTAATATTACTGACAGATGGAGAAAAAACCTTATCAAGAAAAACGCTAAGACAACTGTCGAAGAAAACAGCAGGGTAACCATTGTTAACAAGGAAACCTTTAAGCTTAATGACTTCCGAATGAAGAATATGGTAGGATGTGCAAATCTTAAAATAACGATCAAGCAACGTGTAGATCAGCCCACGTTTAAAAGATAAAGGAATAAAACTATCAAAATTAGTGAAAAGTCCCGTAAATGTAGGCTTACGATATACGGAAGTGGAAAAGCCATCGGTACGATCTATAGAGACATCTAAAAAGGGATATATATATACATATATCGCTAAATCGTAGAATACCCGTCCACTTTATACACAAATATCCAGCATATATCAATTAGTGTAAACATTTACGCAAATTACACGCAATAAACTGTATACGTTATCTCGATCAATATTTAACCAATTTCAATTGTGAAAACAGATTTGGAATTAGCGAGTCTAAATACATTACACACGTACCTGTTATTTTACGCAAACGTGTATACCCTTCGTAAAAAGCTCTTTATGTAGTTCTTCTGATCACAAATCGATAATGGCCGCTAGCATTTCTCTGCTCAAATATGGTCAGACTCAAACGGATCACCCAAAACGACCTTTTACTTCCTTATAAGATCGAGTTGGTCCTACCATGTGTGGCTTATATATATATATATATATATATATATATATATATATATATATATATATATATATATATATATATATATATATATATATATATATATATATATATATATATATATATATATATATATATATATATATATATGAATTAGAATGTTTTCGTCACTACTCTGAGTTTCACGCGTAATGCGATCTTCAGGCAACTGACAGTTCAGCTTCAACTTGTCGTTAATATATTCGGCGGGTTAAAAATAGTTCTGATGACGTTGTTGTGTGTTGATCAACTAATTAATACTGACGAAAACATTCTAACTTTGTTATAAACGCTCTACCTCTAATGGTATCGAACCATCCGCCAGCTTTGTAACATTCATGTTACAAATCTGTTTTAGTATATACATGTATGTATATATATATATATATATACACGAACTATTTGTGAGAAATGGAACCCTGCCACCGCGAGATTATCACACTCGCTTCGCGACATCGCTTGCGAGGGGATAATTTCAGAAGTGGATTTAAGAATCCCTTTTTTATTTATTCCTTTTTACTATACAAAAGACAGTGTTTTATAAGGACTTACGTGATTACAGTAATAATTTCGATGATCAAACATTATTAAAATTATTAATGATTATTTCACATTTGCCAGATTATCATAATTCTATGCTGTAATGTTTGTTGGAAAATATTATTTTATTTAACAGAACAATACATGGATGCTTGGATATACAGAATTTCTTTTTTTTTTTAACTGGATATCAGCACTCGTTTGCTTTGCTCACCAGCGAGATATTCTGTTGAACACTCCAAACCAATTTCATATTTCCGCACAGCCATTTATTGCTCGGCTCGGTTTGTTATTTTTTCGCCACACTAAATTGCAAGATTTAGTAATCCCTCATCAGGCTTTGCAAACGTACTCCTACAGAATACCTTGGCTATATTGCCTTCGACAAGTTATTTTGAATTTTGCAAGTGATATTCCTCAACTGGCTTCGTCGTAAGTATATGCTCACAACGCTTACAACTGCACATTATCGATCGCAGTAAACCTACACAAAGTGCACCGATACTATCGATCGCAGTGAACCTACACAATGAGCAATTTCGACACGGGTTCTTCTGCGATCAAACAGCTATATGAATGTCAATGAATACAAAGTTCATTTTAACAAACGGCTTATACTCTAGGTATTGTGCAGGAAAGTATTATCTTGAAACTGAATGTCCAAGGCCAAGCCTTCAGTTGTGAACTTAGTAACCGACAATTAACACACAGCAGTGATATAAGGTATATAAATGTGACCTTCCATGGAAAAACGTACGTTAACGCTTTGGAAAACGGTTTAAAAAACGTTCATAGACCGTTCGTTATACGTTTACACGCTTGAAGTTACCGTTTAAACGTATCCAACGTAGACATAACAAAGATTGACGTAATGTCCTTAGCTGTGCCATCGTATGGTTTTGTGGATTTAACATACGATAAGCTCAACAGTACTGTAACATCAAAATTAAGAACGAGAGCTCAAACAGATCGCCTTTAGTCGCCATTAAGTTCGTTTACGGCGTTGAAACTGCCGTTCTACTGAACCAATTTCGACAAGCTTGGTCTCAATCGTTTTGTTGCAAAATGAAATGTCCATATACATGTATTGAGCAGTTACTGATGCGTGTCTTGAACTTTAGAATATTATAAAACGCCCATCTGGCCATAGATCATAGTACCCTCTCTTAACTATGCACCGGATACATAAATAATAGATCCTTGAGGTGCCCCACATGTTATGTGTTTGCTTTCTGACGGAACGTTAACAATGGAATGATCTTTAAATAATACGCAATTTTCAGTATTTCATGGTTAATAGTATCAGATTTTTAAATCAATAAATAGAATAGCATTGATCAAGCCATTGCCATATGAGCATACAACCAATTTTCTTTGGCATGAACATATCATTCTCGGATAAAGACCTTAAATCGTAGGCCCTCGGAACCCCTATCAATTGGGCTTTTAGCCATGTTGGGGTATTCCGTTCACCTAAAAGAGTGATAAAGTAAAGTAAAGTAAAGTAAAGTAAAGTAAAGTAAAGTAAAGTAAAGTAAAGTAAAGTAAAGTAAAGTAAAGTAAAGTAAAGTAAAGTAAAGTAAAGTAAAGTAAAGTAAAGTAAAGTAAAGTAATGTTGAAGTCGCCATGACTTATTAGACGGAGGATTGTTTGGGATTTAATATAGCATAAAGAATATTAATAGAACCTGTTGGGAGAGAAGCACGAAGCATGTGTTCTTTCTTTATTAAGATTTATGTAAACATAAATTAGTTATGTTCATACATGTGATCATTTGTTTATATTCAACACCCCCACTTAAATTGATGATCATATAACAATACAATATAAGTGTACAACTAAAATTACAACATTTTGTAATACCTAATTTATCTAGATTTAGACATACGAGGTATACAAAAAGAAGCTTTAATGTCCTATAAGAGCTTCAACATAATTTTTAACTTAATCCTTGTTACAGGCTTTGTGAAGATGTCTGACAAGTTTTCTTCAGAAGCTATATATATAATATCTACAGCTCTAGACTGAACCTCAGATCTTATAAAGTGGCACCTAATGTCTATGTGTTTGGATCTTTGATGCTGTACAGGATTTTTTGCTAAGAAAATAGCACTCTGGTTGTCACAATAAATAGTAGTTGGACTAAGAGTAAGTTTGCTAACAAGCTCCCCTAGAAATTGCCTCAGAAACTTAGCCTCTTGGATAGCTGATGCCAAAGCCATGTATTCGGCTTCGCAAGTTGATAACGCCACTGTTGGCTGTTTTCTGCTCTTCCAAGAGATGGCAGACCCATTTTCAGATAGCTTAAACACATATCCTGTGATGCTCTTGCGATCCTCAGATGATCCCCAATCTGCATCACAATACCCTAAGAGTTTCAATCCTTTCTTTGATTTCCTAAATGTGAGCTTATTTCCTAAAGTTCCTTGAAGATAGCGAAGTACATGCTTAGCCATACAGAGATGGGCATTTGTGGGATTAGACATGTACTGAGATAACTTAGTCACAATGAATGCTAGGTCAGGTCTAGTTGACGTCATTACAAACTGCCTACGATTTCCTGATAGAGTTGCTTATCAGCAAATTCTTCCTGATTTTCAATACTGGTCTTATTTACTCCAAATTCACTTGGAGTTGCCCTTGGCTTGCAACCTTCCATTTTGAACCTATTCAAAATCCTTTCAATGTATTTTGTTTGATCCATAGTTATGGTTGTGCCATTTAAAATGAAATTGATACCAAGAAACCATGAAAGTCTATCAAGATCTTTCATTTTAAAGGTACAACTTAAATCCATTTTCACTTCATTTAGTAGGGAAATTGAATTTGATGCAATAATAATATCATCTACCCATATAAGCACAATGATTATTACATCAATATGACGTGTGATGTAGACGCAGGGGTCGGAAACAAGTTGTGAAAATCCATCACTGGTCAAGAAAGTGTGCAACATATGATTCCAGTTGCGCCCACTTTGTTTCAGACCGTAAAGAGACTTATTTAGTTTGCAAACTAACCTTTCCCTTGTCTCACTGTATTTTACAAACCCTTCTGGCTGTTCAATGTACAGCTCACAGTCTATTGGTGCATTTAGGTATGCCGTTTTGACATCCATTTGATGCACTTCCATATTAAGATCTAGAACTAATTGCATCAATATACGGATCGAGGTTATCTTTGCAGTAGGCGAAAAGGTTTCAAAATAATCAACTTCAGGCACTTGTGGATACCCTTTTGCTACACTGTAAATTCAAAAGAGTCATTTTGACCCCTTTGAAGGAGTCATTTTTTTGACCCCAGGACGACACCTCGAAGGAGTCATTTTGACTCCTTTTTGGCCTACTCCTTTAAAGAGTCATTTCTACCCTTTACAAGAGTCATTTTGACACCTTCGAAGGAGTCATTTTGACACCTTTGAAGGAGTCATTTTGACACCTTTGAAGGAGTCATTTTGACACCTTTGAAGGAGTCATTTTGACACCTTTGAAGGAGTCATTTCTACTCTTATGTAGGGTCAGACGACACCTTTAAAGGAGTCATTTTAACTCTTCTTTTGGGTCATTTTTACTCTTATGTAGGGTCAGATGACACCTTTGAAGGAGTCATTTTAACTCTTCTTTTGGGTCATTTTTACTCTTATGTAGGGTCAGACGACACCTTTAAAGGAGTCATTTTAACTCTTCTTTTGGGTCATTTTTACTCTTATGTAGGGAGACGACACCTTTGAAGGAGTCATTTTGACACTTCTTTTGGGTCACTTCTACTCTTATGTAGGGTCAGACGGCACCTTCGAAGGAGTCATTTTGACTCTTCTTTTTGGTCATTTTTACTCTTATGTAGGGCAAGCCTGGATATTAGCGGCCGGTCACGGACATTGTCCGGTACAAATTTTCCATTTCTAGATATTTGACAGTTACAATATAAATTCTGTCTGTCATTTTGTCCGATGCTCATCTTGTCCGAAGATTAACTCAAATTTTTGTGAAAGTTAAACATTTTGTGTTGAATGGACTCTGCTTTAGATTTTGTGTTGTACAATCTCAATGAGAGACATTATTACGCTAAGTTTTGAGACATTGCGCTAAGTTTTGAGACATTGCGCTAAGTTTTGAGACATTGCGCTAAGTTTGGAGACCTGATTATGCTAAGTGGAGACCGCATTGCGCTAAGTTTGGAGACATTAAGCTTTGGAGACATTGCGCTAAGTTATGAGACGTTACGCTAAGTTTGGAGATATTGTGTTATGTTATGAGACGTTACGCTAAGTCTGGAGACGTTACGCTAAGTTTTAAGACATTGCGCTAAGTTATGAGACGTATTAAAACGTACCGCAATATCTCCAAACTTAGCGTTATGAGACGTTACACTACGTTTGGAGACTTTACCTAAGTTTGAAACATTACGCTAAGTTTGAGACGTTACGCTAGGTTTAGAGACGTTACGCTACGTTTTGAGATGTTACACTAACAGGTACAATATTTTGTATGTCCGTTACAAATTCATGTGTGCTGGTCATTCTGACAGGTACAGCAAAAATAATTATTTCCAGGCTTGATGTAGGGAGACGACACCTTTGAAGGAGTCATTTTGACATTTCTTTTGGGTCACTTCTACTCTTATGTAGGGTCAGACGGCACCTTCGAATGAGTCATTTTGACTCTTCTTTTTGGTAAGTTCTACACTTATGTAGGGTCAGACGACACCTTTTAAGGAGTCAATTTTATCCTTTTTTGGGCCATTTCTACTCCTTTGAAGAGTCATTGGTACCCTTTATGAAGTTAATTCTACTCTATAACAAGTTGTGCAAATTAACAATGTTATTTGAATGATTCCTGTAATTTGAATGATACATGCATATTGCATATACACAGAAACAAAAATAGAGATTGTGTAAAATAGTTTATTAACTAAATATGTCAATATTTTCAATAATTTATTAACTAAATATGTCAACAACATACTATACTGGCAGGTTTTAAAATCTACTTTTAAAGCATATTTCTCAATAGTACATTATCGTTCCTAATCAAGGTAAACCTGATATTATCATGCCCAATTAATGGATATTCAAACAACTGGCCCAGATTAACATCTTGTTTTAGGAACTCACACATATTTCACTAAAAGCCCATTTAAAACTAAGTAACGATATTCGGTTGAAACACTACATTTGTTTATTTCCTGCTAATCTGTGGACCTAGTTACTCTGTCCTAATTCATCAGAGGAATTACATGTATAGATCTAATGAAGGCATGAGTCAATGTGTCAAAGACTTTGGAAGAGTTTTGCAAGAAATAACTAAACGTAGTGTCAATTTTCACTAAAAATTCAATTAACATTATAAAAACATGAAATTTTCAGTTATATAATCAATGTTTTGTTTCAATAAAATGTTCTAACTGTTTTCATCCTTTATCTTCCTACCAATTGCACGCCTTTCATTTCTCCATGTTTGTGCCATAATGCCATTGTTGCCTCATTGGTGTATTCTGTCGCTTTATAGAAGTGCTTCAGGACATGAGCTGAAAATAAATAAATATATAAATTTTAAAATATTAATAAGAGGGATATAGTCCTACAGGTATAAAAGAGATATTTGTAGAGGTATTTTTAAAAAATTCAAGTGAAGAGGTACAGTACTGTAGCTCTAAATACTTGCTTTTGTTAATTACTTTTTTATTTGAAAGGAAATAATGAAAGAGAAGTAATAGAGATGAGAATGCAGAATCAACCCCTCACTTGACCTATAACATTGACCTATAATCCAGAACCATAGTGATAAATTAGGCAGATATACTGTACATACAGTATGGTACCAGTCAATTTAACAATTAGACAACAAGGCACAAGTGTTCTATGCAAGCCAAGTTGTCTAACGCTCATCACAAGTTAATTGTTTTTGTATCAAGAAACTAGTCGGTCAAACTTAAAATATGAAAATAAAGACAAACTGCAAAGTTTCTGCATTGTTTTGATTTTCAAAACTGGTGCTTAATCACTATAAGTGGTCTATCACAAATAGACCTATAGTAGCATAGCCAATTAGCATTGGCGACAGACCACTAGTTTAAGTTTGTTGTCTTGATGCCATTGAATGATAATTATCCAATGGCTTTGGTGTTACTAAATTTAGATTACAACAAAAACCTGGTATTATTAAAGACTTCAGGGGACTTTTTGAGAGAGGCATAATAGGTCTCTTATTGTTAAAATTTAAACACATGTATAACAACACATATTTTTTCCAAGGAAAGTTCTAAAGTAAGTTATCGGCACTCTGAGCATTAATTGAGAATCCCTTTCGTACATTTTTCATACATTACTGTATATGCTGGCTTTTATCCATGTTTTGTGGTGGGCACTAATATTTATTATAATCTGATTGCATATTCTGCTTAGTGAATCAATCTTTTGCTGTAATGTAACTATAACCAATTTCAATTTTTTAATTACCGTATAGCCAATTTCTGACCAATTATTAGTTTGACCTTCACATTGTCCAGAGCAGGATGGCCTTCCTTGCTTTTCCCTGTGACTGATAACTGGGACAGAATATATTTCCAAATAAGGCTGACAATAAATTGGAAGTCTTCATGAATTACAGTACCGGTAATAGATTTCTATGTGCAAATATCACATTGTGTCGGTCACAAGAAACTACATATCACTTCAATATGCCATGCAAAAACTTGACAGATATAATGTAAAATCTCACTCTCTAAATTACGGTACAGGGGGAAATACATATTATTTCAATATTTCCTCAACTAATTCAAACTAGATAATACTGGGAATTGAACCCTGCGACCCTGGCAATATACAGTACACCAGCACACTAACCGACTGAACTATGGGAGCTCCATGGTGGAAATGCCACGAATGAAGTGAATGGGTTTATTACTGAGAATATTTGGCATTTACACTCAATTAAGGTGGCTCCTGATGGTTTTAAACATGAATGCATAACTATATTAGACTAAAGTACTTAAAGGACCATCTGTACACGGTACGATTTGTCGTATACGATTGTCATCTTGGTGTATGTGATCAAATTGTACACGCATGTCAACATTCACCATCGAATCAGAAACAAGAATTATGTTGTGTGCAAACAATTACATATGCCAGTACGACAATCGTATACAACAATGTATGCCAGAATGACAATCGTATACGATGAATTGTATCGTGTAGAAGGGCCATAAGGAAGCCTAGTTAGTAAGTACTCGTACTTACTCGTACCAAGACGAGTCAGGGGTGTGACACAGGCTAGTCTTGTTGCATTTTCCTTAACTGGTTCCAGTCGGTTTATATATCACACTTACAATTTTCCTTCACTATAACTTTAATACCTGTATGTCATCCAATTAATGTAGTGTAAATGCCAAATATTCTCAGTAAAATATCCATTCACTTCATAATGGCATAATACCACCATCATATAATACTGAACTTGTTGCCAAGCTCCTGTCATCTAGGACTCCATAATCCCAAGAGCTGTGGCTTAAATTCCAGCTACTAAACTGTTAGGCCTTGAAGTTATATTTTTCACAACCCATCTCAGTTGCATCTTCACACTCAAAGTTTTCCTTCACTATAACTTCAACATTGTCATAACTAAGTGCCAACCAGCAACCAGTTTCTCTTAAAATTAAATCAGATTAATTGCTTTGATGTACAGTAATATTGGTGCATTTTCCTTCAGCCTTCAGGGGCTTATTAAACTGGCTCATAAGACCTTTTTCAGCAAACTTTCAAAGGTCTTAAGAGCAATTGACGAAAGCTGATCAATATAAATGTTTCAACAGCGACTCACTCGACGAATAATGTCAATGGCGTCCAAAATTAATGGTGATTCGCAATTATGAAACACAGATTTAAGTATTATTAAACATTAAGAGAGCAGTAGATTATCACCAAAGTCATTAACAAATTATATACAACTCACCAGTCGCAGCAATCACGCGCCCCAGATACGCTTTCCAGCCACCTTTAGGCGGTTTGACAACAGCTGCTTTGTGAAAACAACAGTGATCAACTGCATGGCTGGCTTCTTTCCTCGGATTAACGAGCATAATCGCGAACAAAATCTTTAGCAAGGATAGTCGTCTAGTTGGTAGAAGTCCAGTGGATCAATACGTATTTCATCTCGCTTCTAGATAGGTTTCATACGTCAAATAAAGTTATAAAGATACGAGCTTCTCTTCGCACGCAGAACATGTAAAATCGCGAAGCGACGAATACGAAATATTCCGCCATAACATCACCTGTCACTCTGATCACGTGCTATGTGGAATAAAGTACCGGTCGGCATTTTGATACCATGTTCAGAGAGATTTTAACAATGTTGTCAGCTTGGCGGAGCCTGAGGATTTCAGCATTATTTTAGACCAGATTGGTGTAATGTTAGACAGATTTGGTGTGTAGACAACCATATATAAAGACAATGATGCATTCAATTTCATTTATGATATTAGTGAAATCAGCTATTCAGTTGTTTTTCATGCATTACTAAAACAGAATACAGAATTGTTCATAATTATTCAAATATTTTTGAATAGAATAATTTTATATATTTAATTACCAATTTTTACCTAAACTTATCCACAAATCAAGAAAAACTACAATGACTCCAAGAAAGAGCATAATAACTCCAACAAAGAGTGCTAAGACTCTAACAAAGAGTCCTCGGACTCCAACAAAGAGTGCTGTGACTCCAACAAAGAGTGCTATGACTCTAACAAAGAGTCCATCGACTCCTCCAGGAGTCCTATAACTCCTAGAAAGAGTTCACGGAGTCCACTAAAGTGTCATTTTGACCCCATGTTGGGGTCAAAACAACCCTTAGAGTCAAAACCACTCCTTGAATGGTCAAAATGACCCTTCGAGGAAAGGTGCTGAAATGACTCCTTGGGGTCAAAACGACTCTTTTGAATTAACAGTGTACATAACGTGCTTTATACCTTTGTTCACCACTTTGACTTTCCTTCACAGTATACACCCAACGAGCCCCCACTACACTCTTACCTTCAGGTAATTTTGTGAGCGTGTAGGTATCGTTTTCTCGTAAAGATTTCATCTCTTCGCTCATAGCCTCATGCCATTTTTCAGAATCTTGTGACTTAATTGCCTCTTCATATGTTTTAGGGTAAACCGATGTAGCACAACAATAGTCTACACTGTAGTTTATCAAATCATTGTTATCAAGATCATTGTCCACTATGTAATCACTCAAATGGTCAGGTGGCCTTCTAGTACGCCTAACAGGGTATCTCAAATTTGGATTCCCTTCATCTAGTGGAGCTGGCTGGTCAACAACTTCATGTTCAAGTGGACCTACATCAGCATTCTGGGGGTGAGGAAGAACGTTTTCCTCTTCAGGTCGTGCTGGAATGGGGAAATTTTCCTCCTCAGGTCCTACTGGAAGGGGAATATTTTCCTCCTCAGGCCTTATATGCCTATCAAAAAATTTGTCATTACTTTCATGTTTATCATAATCGTGCTCATTGCTCTCACTTCTAAACTTGTTGGTAAACTTCACATTTCTTACCTTTGCAACTTTCCCACTTTCTGGGAAATATACCAAATAGGCAGGACTGCCCTTGTCGTACCCCCAAAAAATACCCCTCTCACACCTTGCATCGAGTTTTGCCTTATTCTGAGTGTATGCAAAACACTCGGTACCAAAGATTGCCATATTTGATATATTTGGCTTCTTCTGGGTTAGTACCTGCATGGTAAGGGGTTTGTTTGATACGACTGTTGTAACACCTATTACGAATGTAAGCTGCAGTCATGACTGCATATGGCCACAATCTTTTGTCAAGATTTGCACTTATGAGTAGGCACCTAGCCATTTCAAAAAGTGTTCGCCAATTCCTTTCTGCAGTCCCATTTTGATGTGGAGAGTAAGGAGCAGAAGTCTCATGTTTGATTTGATTTTTCACAAGGAGAGATTTATATGCATTGCTAGCTAGTAAACTCTGATCCACTGTCAGATCTAATGCATTTTATATTCCCATAAAGGGAAGAGTCTGCTAAAAATCTCTCTGTGGCACTTAAAGTATCAGACTTATTCTTCAGGAAATATGTAAAGGTGGTTCCTGAATAATCATCAGTTAGTCCCAAAACATACTTAAAACCTTCTTCAGATTCTGGGGTAATCGGGCCTGCCAGATCTGCATGCACTAACTCTAAAGGAATTTTTGCCTTACTGTCTGGATCCTTATTCCTAATGTTGGTCATTTTCCCCAAAGTACATACTCCTAGCTTTGTCTTATTACTGATTGACATGCCCTCAACAACATTCTCTAGCTTTAGAGTATCCTTAATATTGCAGTGCCCTAAAATTTCGTGCCATGTTTGTAAATCATGTTTCTTAGACTTAACAGAGCATAAATAGTATAAGCGACCTCTCTTTTGAATATCAAAATCTGTACCATCACATGCACTTAAGACTGCTTGTCCTGGCTTAAAAGAGATTGATGCACCATTCTCAGATGCTGCTTGTACTGAAAAAATATCTTGGCTAAATGAAGGTATATACAATGCATTTTGTAAGGTTACATTATGTTGATTACCTACTCTATCATATAGGAGGACCTTAGCATCTCCCCTATTTAAAGCAATATTATTACGCCTAGTGCCATCTGCTAACTCAATAAAATGCACTTCTGGATTAAAATTTTCATCAAGATTAATAAATTTACTTTTATCGTTAACTATGTGGGTCGTAGCGCCACAGTCAACAAGTAAACTTGCCTTCAAGTAATCCACGTCGTTGTCTGTAGGTACATCACTCACTCTAAATACAAAATATTGTTCCTGATCCTGAACGGTCTTCACTGAATTCTTAGTGTCCGTTTCTTGGTTGAGGTTCTTCTTTCTGCATTCCTTTGTATTGTGAGTCCTCGTCTTACAATGGTGGCACCATTTCTTAGATCTTGTGCATTGGTCTGCTTTGTGTCCTGGTAACTTGCATACATAACATTTGACTTTCGCGTTATAAAAGCCCGCCTTCATCACGTGTCCTTCGATGTGGGTTTCTCGTTTTCTTCGAATGCCCGTAGTGCAACTTTAAACTCGGGATAGGATGGTTGCTTGTCTTTTTGTGTGATCACGGTATTAAACGCCTTAAAGTCTTGAGGAAGTCCTTTCAAGACCATTGCTATTAGAAGAGCATCGCCAACTGCTTCTCCGGCATTCTTTAATGCTGCCACGTACAGCCGCCTCGGCTCTTAGAAAATAGTCAGTCACACTCTCGGCTTCCCCTTTACTAAGCGTGGTTAATTCGGTATATAACGAGATCACTTTGGGTTTCCCACTCGACATATAATGTTCCCTGAGTATGTCGATAGCCTTCTTGCCGTCATCTTTGGCATCTCTCATGACTAGAGCGAGTGACCGATCGTCTAGTACTTGTATCAGTTCAGCATAAACATCGGCATTCTTTGTTTCATCTGGTTCCTCGCTTTCCACAATAGATTTTAATTTTAGAATGTGTAGATAACCCATGAATTTTGTTTCCCATAGTTCGTATTTCCTTTCATCTCCATCGAAAAAGTTTCTCGCCCTGGGCCCATAACCTGTTGAAGTCGCCATGACTTATTAGACGGAGGATTGTTTGGGATTTAATATAGCATAAAGAATATTAATAGAACCTGTTGGGAGAGAAGCACGAAGCATGTGTTCTTTCTTTATTAATTATAATTTATGTTTACAGAATACATTATGACATAAATTAGTTATGTTCATAGATGTGATCATTTGTTTATATTCAACAAGTAAAGTAAAGTAAAGTAAAGTAAAGTAAAGTAAAGTAAAGTAAAGTAAAGTAAAGTAAAGTAAAGTAAAGTAAAGTAAAGTAAAGTAAAGTAAAGTAAAGTAAAGTAAAGTAAAGTAAAGTAAAGTAAAGTAAAGTAAAGTAAAGTAAAGTAAAGTAAAGTAAAGTAAAGTAAAGTAAAGTAAAGTAAAGTAAAGTAAAGTAAAGTAAAGTAAAGTAAAGTAAAGTAAAGTAAAGTAAAGTAAAGTAAAGTAAAGTAAAGTAAAGTAAAGTAAAGTAAAGTAAAGTAAAGTAAAGTAAAGTAAAGTAAAGTAAAGTAAAGTAAAGTAAAGTAAAGTAAAGTAAAGTAAAGTAAAGTAAAGTAAAGTAAAGTAAAGTAAAGTAAAGTAAAGTAAAGTAAAGTAAAGTAAAGTAAAGTAAAGTAAAGTAAAGTAAAGTAAAGTAAAGTAAAGTAAAGTAAAGTAAAGTAAAGTAAAGTAAAGTAAAGTAAAGTAAAGTAAAGTAAAGTAAAGTAATGTTGAAGTCGCCATGACTTATTAGACGGAGGATTGTTTGGGGATTTAATATAGCATAAAGAATATTAATAGAACCTGTTGGGAGAGAAGCACGAAGCATGTGTTCTTTCTTTATTAATTATAATTTATGTTTACAGAATACATTATGACATAAATTAGTTATGTTCATACATGTGATCATTTGTTTATATTCAACAAGTAAAGTAAAGTAAAGTAAAGTAAAGTAAAGTAAAGTAAAGTAAAGTAAAGTAAAGTAAAGTAAAGTAAAGTAAAGTAAAGTAAAGTAAAGTAAAGTAAAGTAAAGTAAAGTAAAGTAAAGTAAAGTAAAGTAAAGTAAAGTAAAGTAAAGTAAAGTAAAGTAAAGTAAAGTAAAGTAAAGTAAAGTAAAGTAAAGTAAAGTAAAGTAAAGTAAAGTAAAGTAAAGTAAAGTAAAGTAAAGTAAAGTAAAGTAAAGTAAAGTAAAGTAAAGTAAAGTAAAGTAAAGTAAAGTAAAGTAAAGTAAAGTAAAGTAAAGTAAAGTAAAGTAAAGTAAAGTAAAGTAAAGTAAAGTAAAGTAAAGTAAAGTAAAGTAAAGTAAAGTAAAGTAAAGTAAAGTAAAGTAAAGTAAAGTAAAGTAAAGTAAAGTAAAGTAAAGTAAAGTAAAGTAAAGTAAAGTAAAGTAAAGTAAAGTAAAGTAAAGTAAAGTAAAGTAAAGTAAAGTAAAGTAAAGTAAGTAAAGTAAAGTAAAGTAAAGTAAAGTAAAGTAAAGTAAAGTAAAGTAAAGTAAAGTAAAGTAAAGTAAAGTAAAGTAAAGTAAAGTAAAGTAAAGTAAAGTAAAGTAAAGTAAAGTAAAGTAAAGTAAAGTAAAGTAAAGTAAAGTAAAGTAAAGTAAAGTAAAGTAAAGTAAAGTAAAGTAAGTAAAGTAAAGTAAAGTAAAGTAAAGTAAAGTAAAGTAAAGTAAAGTAAAGTAAAGTAAAGTAAAGTAAAGTAAAATAAAGTAAAGTAAAGTAAAGTAAAGTAAAGTAAAGTGGAGTGGAGTGGAGTGAATTAACAAGTGCAGTTTATGTCGAGTGTAGGGTCTAAAGCGTGATTACAAATCAAAAATACATTATTATTATTGTTGAGATATTTGTAAGTTTGATTGAAAATTACTTTTTAATATTTAGCTATCATGCACGGAGATTGGCCTGTAATTGCCAGAATACGCCTTAAGAAACCATTCATACAATATAGACATGAAAGAAAAAGAGAAATAAATGAATAAAGCTGCAGTGATATTTACAAGTGATATAAAATTATTAATCAAAATAACCAGATGCTATTATAAAAGCTTGAACGGCAAGAAAAATATTAGCATCATAATTTATAGGGTCGACAAGCCGTTCAATAAAATATTAAGTCGATCATATGAATTTGTTCGATTCCACACATGGCCTGTACAGTGCACGATGGAGGCAAATATTATGTCACGCAGAGCAGCAAAACGAGGATATATAACAAGATAATAGCGATACCAGCTTTTATAGCTGAAGGGTTTACCCTGGTAAAATAAAATTACATTACATTACATTATCACCAATATAAAAATATTTGCTAGTAGGAAATGTATTAAATCAGTTGGTATATTAAATCTGTGCTATTTTTGTGCAGTAAAAAGTTTTTGGTAACATGGTCTCTACTCGATTTGGTTGAACCTATTTTTTTCGAAACATCAGCTCTGTTTTTGATCAACTAGTTTTTGTTCCGTTTTTATGCAAGTGAACTTATCTTTACTTTTTATGAAACTTATTTTTGATGAGGAACTCAACACACTGTTTCTATAATGCTGTTCTTTAAATTATGAGAGAATACTTACAAATCTCACAGCGTTCTCCTTCATAGCCATTTGAACACTCACATCTGAAGCGTTTTCCACTGCTTGTCGTGGATGGTAGACATTTTCCTCCATTAAGACAAGGATTTGATGTCATGCAGCAATTCAAAATATAAGGAGTTCTATTACCACATTCTTGATTACCGACCTGGAAATAGATAGATGGAGATAGATAGAATGATACACATCATTACAACTTTGCTGTATAATCTCCTTTCACTTAATTTTCTACATCCTAATTCATGAAGTAGTGTAACTAATCGCTTAGTATATATGGTGCTCCCAATATTATTCGGGCTGCATGGTTTTGCAATTGTTTAACTGAATAGCTAGAATGCCAAAAAATGGAGCAATAATCAAAATAGGCTCAGATATTGATTTATATACATGAATTAGATGATCCTTATCAAGTATAGGCTTGATTTCACGAAGGGTACTAAGACTTCTTAATACATTCTTTTTTACCTTAGTTACTTGCCGGGGTATGCAAAGTAATATTTTAATCTATTTCAAGACCTAAACATGTGGTGATCTTTACCTTTTTAAGCGATATTCCATCAACTGAAATATGTATATCACAATCCTCTTAACATGATAATCATTGCCTTCATCCTATGATCATATATTCGGTTTTCAGAATATTCAGAGATATTACATAGATAATTTTCCATGATTCCATTTCAGGTGAAATGTGCAAATATCAGCCGATTTGAAATAATAACGATTATATTAATAACGATTTGAAAGCATTTCAACCTAAGGGTGTCTATTTTAATATATTAACAGTTTTACCAATTGGTGCGCGAAACATGACGATAGCACCAGGGGTGGAGTGGGTTCGCCCACTGCCAATTCGACCTAAAGCCGGGGAAACACTAGGCGAATTTTCACGGCGAATCGTTCTGGCGAACCGATCGCCAGCGAATTTCGCAGAGTGTGTCCAGGTTTATGCATTCGGTAGATCATCGGCCGAGTCAATTCGCCAATATCAAGCATGTTTGATATTTATCGGCCGAATAATTATCGCCAGCGACAAATTAGGTGAGTGTGCCCACCCGGGCGAAGTGTATCGCAAGCCACATAATTTATTAGCCAATCACATGCCTTTGAAGCGACATATATGACAAAGAAAGAAAATGGCGGCCATAACTGATGATTCATCGTGGAGCTTAGAAAAGGAAGAGGAACTGGTCATATTATGGGAATCTAAGCCACATTTATATGATACAAGTCTGACAGAATATAGAGATCGTGTCCAGAAACAGGATGCGAAAAAAATTATTGCTGATAAACTCGAGATAAATTCCATGGGTCGGTCGTCGTCGTACCCATGGTTTTACCCAGTCCTTCCTATTTTCCCAGCGCTTTCTACGTTCGCGCCTTCGTCGAAGCACCAATAAAACACTCACTGAAACTGCTATTTTTCGCTTGTTTCTCGACACCGCCATTTTTTTTTCATAGACGAATAGCTCATCTACACAAACTGGCATTCGCCTTGTGTATCCACAGCGTCGCGCGAATAAATTCGGCGGCGAATAGTTCAGGCAACTATAGGCGAATATAATCCAACTAGTGTGTCCCCAGCTTAAGGGGCGATTTTCCACTGGGCGAATATTTTCGCGCGAAGCGAATTTCTATATTCAAAATATTTCTGATTAGTTCCAGCTGAGTGCTCATAAGAAGCATTAGGACGCAATTGGACTGAACCATACTGTAGTTGGGACAAGGAGTGAGTCGGTAAGGAGTCTTTGGTGTTCATTTGAGTATTCTAAGACAATAAGCCAGTTCGTAATATTTGACTGCGCATCAAAATGATGTGTTCTGCGCCGGGATAAAACTTATTTCAATTCATAATATGAATTGGATATGGAATTCAGTATAACGAATTTGCAAGTGTAAATCGAAATGAAAATGTCTATTGTGGATTTAGCCTGATGTCATGAATTGAAATAAGTTTTATCCCGACGCAGAACACGTCATTTTGATGCGCAATCGACATAAGAACTGGCTTATTAGATAAATTTACCCAAGAGTATTGCATAATATGTGGTGATTTGAACATTGACAGGCTATCAGATGAAGGTCAGAAATAGCAGATACTTAAAATATTTGGTCCCTCATATCAGCAAAAGTTGCACCTTCTTACAACCGATTATGGATCACTTCTGCATCATCTGTACACCAATATCCAGACGAATACGTTACAAGTGGAATATATCAATCATATTTTTCAGACCACAAACCGGCGTGGTGTGCCTTAAAATAGATGAGACATACACCCCTGTACATACTATAATACATACATCATAATGTTCGCTTCATAATATGTCTTACACACAGGTTAAAAATTAACTACGAAACGTAATTTTCAACTACAATGTCATCTTCAGGGTTCAAATTAACCATTAACTAACCTTCGCCACAGCTTCAAAGCTGAGTAATCAAACAGTAAACCTTAATAGCGTTGCGCACAGATGACGTATTTGTCAATGTTTGTCTGAGTCTATAATTAAATTCACGTCCTATAAACAATAGGAAATGGCTCATTTGGGAGTCAGATTTGGTTTGTTTGTCTAAGTGTCTATAAATAGTAACTGTGCGCTTCGCTATTGCTTAAACAACCTGTTAACAAATATTTTTTGTATACTATAATAAAATTGTCGTATATTATGTAAGAAAAGATTGGTGGTAGCATATAGGAAACGAGACCATTGGTTGCGTCATAAAACAAACAATGGTTATAAGCAAGCTTTATAAGCAAGCTTATAAGCGAGCGTTAACACAATTGATTAGCACGGCTGTTATGTAGATATAAATTTAAACAAAAGTTAGTGAGCCGTTTCAACGAACATCCCACCGTTTGAAGACATTCGTGTGTCGAATCTGATATCAAGATAAATTGCAATGTATAAGGAACTTTCTTATGACGAAAGTATAACGTTTCCAACCACATAAACGCTACAAACATCCGAGAAATTGAAGAAAATTTTATTATATATGTTTCACGTTTGACAGTTTCGTAGTCTCAACAATGTGTTGTTGTCGAACAACTTTTAAAGCATATCGCCTTTGAAATTCACTTAATAGAGCAAGATTATACGCCTTTTTATCCGTCCATCCAGGTTTTATCATTCAAAGTTTGAATTTGACTGCACAACACGACAATAATACAACGCCGTGATGCACAACTGCATGAACTAGTTGTAAACAGTTTTACGAAAAATATCACAATAATTGTTCACTTCCGTGAAAAAAACAAGCGCGCAAAGCATGACCCTGACACTCACTCTTTAAACAGAAGGGTTGTGAAATTGTTTCCGTACAAGAAGTAACTAATCTACAATATTTTGTATGAACAGATAAATAACATAACTACTTTTGATGTAATAAACTCAAAGCTTGCGTGAAGATGGTTTTAACTCGTTTATGATATTTTCTGTATTTACGCCAGCCAGCTGTTTGTCTTCCCGCTGCTGCTAGGGCAGGCTATTTCATATTACTAACCTCTATTAATAATTCCTTGTTAGCAAGAGTTACCCATGCCATGGAGGGTGGTTCATCGGACATTTAAAAATAACTTTCGCCTATATATAAGTTTTCGATATAATTCTCCTTCGATATTATCGCCAAGTTTAATAACTGACGTGTTATTGAATTAACCAAACTAAAAACATAAACGACACAACATCCCTTCACCAAATTTACTTAAATATTATAGCATTACCTCTGTAAATTCTTGATTACCAAAATTGTAGTTTATACAGTCCTTCCTTGGCTTCAATAACTGTGTTTTGGTATATTTGCTGGAAGAGCACAGTTGACATTTTGCGTCATCGCAAATTTGAAAGGAAAGACAACGACAGTTTCCCAGGCAATGCCCCAAACAATTCTCTATAGTAATTCCTGTGAAGTTTAAAAAGCTATGACCATATATCACTTGATTCTGATCTATGTCAAGAGACAGTTTAGCTTGGTAGCGGGCATGATCAGTAAATGAGAAAGCGTAAAACATATGTGTTAGCAGGAGCACGACGAACCTGTAATTAATGACAAGAAATTTACCATTAGTAAAATGAATGACACCATCTATAGTATATATGGTTGCAGCAACGGCAGTCGAGACCTACATTTTCTTCAAAAATAAAGCTTACCTTGACATTGTATTATGAAAATGTTATCCTCAAAGCTGTATATGCATTTATTCTCCGTTTGTTTTCACACTCCTATAACTAGCGACGCGAGACTGAATGTCGACACTTCAATAGCAGGGTCTAATTAAAACGTTTTATTATTTCACAGTTTTGCCTTGTCATTCGTCCTCTCAAAAAATCAAGCTGTGACGAGAGTAATAAAAAGATAATTATTGCCTTAATATCGTTGTTCCTTTCTCAAAGCATTGTTTAAAATGTCTCCACGTACTGTCTTGGGAATATTAACATAGGCCACTAACAAAATTGCAGTAAAATTTGTTGTAGCTCTGTCAACATGGATAACGGCCTCAAAAAATTCATTTTGTAATGTCTTCATGTTTATTTAAATGTCATTTAAGAAGACCAAATTAATTAGTATTCCTATACTGTTTATTCAAAGTTCAAAAATATACTATTTTGTTAGAGAGACCTACGTCAAGGTCACCTAGAAAAATCATTGAAAAGTTCTACGCTTGTATTTGTAAGATTAAGGACATTTTCTTTGATCTCCTTACCCATATAATCTAGCGACTATTTATATAACAGGTATATTTCAACATTTGTAAGAATTACCATTTATAAACCCGGAGCGAGGGAATTCGACGAAATATTACCCCGAGCGATATATCATCCCGATAATATTTCGACGAATTCACCGAGCGGAGGGTCCATAAATGATATATTATACCGAAACAATCTTGTTACTCCATTGTTTACAGGCTCGTCTTGGTTTAATCATAGTTAGAAGAGGGAGATGGTTTGGAAGCTCCATTGTCTTTCAAGATGAGGCAATCGTCATGTTATTGTATTGGAGAAAGTGTTTGTTATTGGTTGGAGAAAGGAAATTCTATGGATACGTGACAGCGAACGACTCACAAAACTTGACGACGAAGGACTACACTAATTAATTCCGAACGTTGTTATTGGATGACTGCTTCGTTATATAGAAAATACAATACGTTCAGTGACCGTGAAAGTGAACAACAACATAGAACAATGACTTTTGCGAACCTTCCAAACCATCCCTTCTACTAACTATGGTTTAATAGCGTGTTATTAGGTTTTTGCGCGTACGGTATTTCAAAAGGGGGACTACAAGGAAATATTTTTGGGAAATTACTGTTGGTAATGCGGGACCATAGGGAATTTTTTTGTGAAATTAGGTTATAAGGGATGACAACAGGGAAATTTTATGGAAAATTAGGTAAGGGGAACCAAGGGGAATATTTTTGGGAAATTAGGGAATTTTTTACAAATTACAATTTTCGGAAAACGTTCTTTCAAGGTTTACGATATAGTAATTTTTCTGGTGATGTTTTTCATCATCATCATCATCATCATTATCATCATCATCATCATCGTCATATCGAGTCTCCTCGGACCATAGCACGCCAAACACCTTTATCCTGCATGCAACTCTTGATCTCGTTTGCATCTGCGAGTCCATATTTCAGATCCATAAAGAAGAATTTTGATCTCCCGATGCATATAATCTCGCGACTATTTATAGTGTAACAGGTGTATTTCAACATCAAGTAAGTGGTCTTTTAAAATATTGAAATATTACTTCTTAAAAACATTGATACTACTACTCTTTCTAACTGCGATAGGTGAGTATTCCATTGCTCAATTGCCGATATTAAAAAGTTTTTGCCGTCCTCCGTCTTCTTTATTAAATTCAGACATCATTTTTTACCTTGTCTTGGATACATTTTTCACAGCTTAAATGAAGGATGAATCCAACATAAGGATAAAGAAAGAGCTTTTGTTATCGTATTTATTATATTTTGCAGCGGGCTTTGCTCCAAGCGGTAGACCCCCTATACACGCCTTATAAATAATGGCAGTAAACCAACCTTTTAGAGTTTTAAAATTGCAAATTACTATATTAGAAAAGATCTTGAAAAGAAGTTGTGATTAAAGTAAAAAATCGCATAATTATTAAAAATTTTATATTATTTACACTCATACCCATTATTACAGGAAGCATGTTCAAGTATTTACCAATGCAACACAGTTCAAAGCATGATGCCCCCTATACATCCTTTTGCGAATAAAATACGTTGGTGATGCACTACCGAAATAGTAAATAGGAGAAAGTAAAAAACGCCGTACCTGTTACTCTGCAACAACAAGCGGCCTTTGAACGAAACATTAAAGGATATTGGCAACAAAAATTAAGTTTGTCTAATATGAAAGAACTGATAAAATGATAGAGTGACACCTTTTACAACTTTTCCGTATTTTACTTCGTTTTTGAAATATTTCAGTTTGTTTGATATGTAAATAATAATAATAATAATAATAATAATAATCATGTTTATTCCACATTTTCGCAAAAAGAATTTGAATTACATTGTGATTACAAAAAATAAAAGATTACTAACTCGTTTACAACTTCATGACTTTATAAAGGACTGGGTTACAAAAGTTTTGCCTAAGTATCGATCATTACATTGTGAAATTTATCTTATCACTAATTTAATTTCTCTAAATATCTAACTTTATCTATTAGTAAATATCTAAATGTAAATATGATAAGAATTGATAAAAACATTTATAATACTATATATCAAGCATTAGAATCGTACTTGGGAAAAAGCTACGGCGTAGTCTTTCAATCCTGCATTTAAAAATCGTGTACTTGTTGGCATTCCTTGTTTGGTAATCATGCACACATGGTCTCTGACGTCATGTGCAGGGAAGATAATTTTCACTCATAAAAAGATTAGTTCCATCTTCAAGTTTGTTCCACAAATTTATTTGAAAATGTGCGTATAATAACTCCTCATGATAATGAACGTTGTAAACTTAGCAATCACTGAGATATAAGACTTTTTAATGAGTGAAAATTCTCTACCCTGCACCTGACGTCAGAGACCATCATTTACATATCAAACAAACTGAAATATTTCAAAAACGAAGTAAAATACGGAGAAGTTGTAAAAGGTGTTACTCTATCATTTTATCAGTTCTTTCATATTAGACAAACTTAATTTTTGTTGCCAATGTCCTTTAAATCGGACCTCGTCTTTCTTATTTTGACCGTACATCAACCTTTTCGTATTTTCGATTTGTACATGACTGTTAAGATTCCTGTTAAAATTATATTAGGAAAGCATAAAGTGGTCACTGGTCGCGTCTCTATTTATTAATTATTGATAATTTTAAATCAATTCTTGATTTATTTTAACACTTCAATAACTGTGGAGTGCATGGACGAGCTTTTCCTGTCATCGCGTCCATGCTTAATTTGTCTCTCCTGCAGTCGGAATATTTCGCAAAGTAATGGAAGGAGGCTTTAATTTTTCCTTTATATAAAAAAATGTTGAACCTTCGTCCTGTTTAGTTTAGTTTAATCAATATATTTAAAACAGGATATTAAACACTTCAGTGTTGGTAGTTACACTGTTATAAATGTGTGTCCTGTGAGATTATAATATACAATACAATTATAATTATAATTATAACTATAAGATAAAATAGAAATATATGGTTACATCTATGAATGTACATCTAAAAAACTAGGGTATTTCATTATAATAAAAAGCTATTTACATTCTTTATAAACGATATATAGTTTTCACTATCCCTGACATATAACGGAAGGTTATTAAAATGTAGAGCACCACTGTAAAATAAAGATTTCTTAGTAGATTCCAAAGTAATCTTAGGTAATCTCAATAATTTGCCTTTGTTTCTGGTGTTAGGAGCATCATGGTTTTACAACTGAAAGTAATTGTTAAAATCCTCACATAATAAATTATTAAGTGACTTATAAACCATAGAACAGCAGTGTCGTTTCTTAAATTGTTCTATTGTGATGATGTTAATGTTAGATTTACCTCTACCTCGTGATAATTTTAATTGCTCTCTTTTCAAGAAAGGAAAGGCGTTGATTCATTGTGTTTGTTAAACATGTAAATGAAACACAACAATTAAATAGGACAGGGAGGATCATGCTGCGATAGACAGACTCAGCGGCATATATGTTAAATGAGCTTCTAATTCGTGACAGCAGCTTTAAACGTCTTGAGGCTTTCTTGTACACTTTATCCAGATGACAGGTCATGTGAAGAGAAGGATCTACGGTTATACCAAGATAGTTATAGGTTGTTTTCCTATTAATAGTATTGCAACGGTACAATACCTTGAAATCCTCAACTTTCTTCAAGCGGTTAGAAGTTCCAAACAGCATTGTTTCAGTCTTTCCTTGTTTTTAATTAATTACAAGTTCATTATCATCCAACCATTTGGACAAATTGCTAATATCCTCAGTTTATGAGTCAGTTTATGTTGAATATTATTCACATTCTTATCCGACGTATAAATAATTGCGTCATCAACATACATAATGATATTACTATGTTGTAAACAATCGGTGACATCATTAAAACGGAGGAGAAACTGCAGTAAAGGACACAAAATGGAGCCTTGCGGTACACCACAAATCACATAATGGTAGTTAGAAATTGCACTGTTATACTTGACTGCATGTTTTCGGTTAAACAGATAATCAGTAAACCATTCAAGTTCCAGTTATTGTGGTAGTTTTGAAAGGAGTTTTCCATGACTGACTGTGTCAAAAGCTTTCTGTAAATCCACAAAGACTGCTCCGGTTACCATTCCCTTGTCCAATTCCTTTCTAATGTTATCGATAAATAATGTTATGGCGAGTTCAGTAGATCTATGACAGATTGAAAGCAAATTATTATCCTGTAGATGATTAATTAATTGTCTCTGAACACATTTCTCCAAACTTTTTTATGGTATTGAGGAACTGAAATAGGTCAATAATTATCAAAACTTGATCTATCACCACACTTAATTATTGGTGTAACTTTGGCTTCCTTAAATTTCTGTGGTATAAGACCAGACCGTAAGGACAAGTTGATAGCTGGTGCTTTATTTGTCGATCTGAGGAAAGCGTTTGACTCTGTGCCGCATGATGGTCTCCTGCTTAAACTTCATCGATTTGGTTTTAAGGATAACGCCCTAGTATGGTTTGAAAACTACCTGACTGGCAGAACGCAGGTTGTCAGTATTGGCAAGCAGCTTTCTAGCGCTATGCCTGTCAGATATGGAGTCCCTCAGGGAAGCATCTTAGGTCCCATTTTATTCTCTATGTACATAAATGATCTCCCATCATGTGTGCATTTCTCTGATGTAATGATGTATGCTGATGATACGGTCTTGTATTATCCATCATCCTCTGCATCAGAGATTGAATTAAACCTCAACTTTGATCTAACAAATCTATCGCGATGGCTGGAAGAAAATAGACTCGTGTTCAACTTTAAGAAGACGGAGTTGGTTACTTTTGGCACTCGCCAACGTCTAAGGCTCCCACAGAATACAGATCTTGATCTTTGTTTAAATGGTCATATTGTTAAACGTAGTGATTCATTTAAATACTTGGGTGTAGTTTTGATCAGTTTTTATCTTTCAATGAGCACGTTGATTATGTAAAGAAAAAGGTGTCCAAGACCTTAGGTATGTTATCGAGGGTGCGACCCCTACTTACAACAGAAGCTGCAAACCGCTTGTATAAAGCTATGATATTACCAGTCCTCGACTATTCTGATGTGACATGGCATAACTGTGGTAAAGGGAACAGTGACATCTTAGAGAGAATGCAGACACGCGCTGGTAGAATCGTCTATAAAGATGTTGCTAGCAAATAGCTGCCAAGCGATGTTATATTACAACGTTTGGGTTGGGAGATTTTGCATGATAGGCGTGAAAATCATGTCTTGAAACTTGTAGAGAGATGTATTGAGGGGAATGTTCCTGAGTACTTTAAGGACAATTTTACTAAACGTCATGAGAATGTACACAACTATTTAACTAGAGGACGTTGTCTATTATATCAAGAACGGGTTAAGTTAGAACATACAAAGCTTGCCTTTTTCTATAAGGGAGTAACAATTTTTAATAAGAACTTGTAGTTATTATATTATGATGTATTTATAGTTTTGTATGTATTATCCTTTTCTTTTTTTTTTCTTTTTTTCTTTTTCCTTTTTTTCCTTTTCTTTTTTTTTATATTTAATGTTTTACAGGGCCTACGTTGATAGCAGTTTCTTAACTGATGTAGTTACCCTGTATAAATATGTGTTTATTATTATTATTATTATTATTATTATATAAGCCAGTGGTTTAGATATTTGTTTCGCAGTGTCCTTGAGCAGACGTGGAGGCAAATCATCAAGGCCAACTGCTTTATTGTTCTTCAACAATTTCAATTCCTTGAGAACGTCAGTTTCTTGGACAATTGAGAAATTAAATTCAGGTAAAGATTCACATTCTATTGGCTGTGTATAACTCCAAACAAAATCCTTCAGGCTTGTGATTTATTTTGGAAGCAATATTAGTGAAAAAGTTGCAAAATGCATTTGCGATGGTGACATCATTTGTTAGAATATGTTCGTCCAGTTTAAACGCAGAAGTTGCAGAGGATTGGGCTTTCGTTGGAAAAACATGCAGTTTTAATAAGTTTCCAAAAGCGGTCAGGTTTAGAGGTGTTTTCATATTTTATCAAATGTCGATTAAATCTGGCTTTTGCAGACTTAATAAGGTTGTTTACTCTGTTTTTGAGATGCTTTTATTTTGACCAGTCTACACCTCCTTATTTGTTTGCCTGGCCTTTCGCAGAAGGTAGTCACGAGTGTTCATCTCTTTCTTGACATCAGCTGTTAACCAAGGACAAGGTTTACCTTTAATTCTTTTCTCAATGACGGGAGAATATTTATTAAAAAAATGAGAGAAGAATTTGTGTCATACTTTGCCAGCCAATAGACACATTATATTTTTCCAGCACTGGTTTCTTCAATATCACGAGACAGCTTATCAGGACAATAGTTACGGTAATTACGGCATTTGATTTTAATAGGTTTTTATTTTAGGTTATTTATTTTCCTCGAGCATCCAACCATGTCATGATCACTAATACTGCTAGGTATAGTTTGGATATTAACCAATTTGTCAGGATCAGTTGTGGCTATAATATCAATAAGAGTTTTACTATGCCTAGTAACTCTAGTTGCTGTAGTAACCATTTTCTTGACACCATACATTTACAAAATATTCTTAATTTCTTTATGACTGCCATTTTTGACAAGAAAGTCATAGTGAATATCTCCCGTGAGAATACATTCTTTGTCTTCAGCTGTTGCGGCGGATAATATATTATCAAAATGGAAATTAAAATCCTTACAGAGATAATTTGAACTATCTGGTGGTCTGTATAATATACCAACAAAGAAGGATTTTGCTTTGGGAAACATTACTTCAAGCCACATGCATTCAATTTCATCAATTTCAAGATCATACCTCCCTTGATATGGAGTTCCATTCCGAATATATGCGCCTACACCACCACCAGGTCCGTTTGATCTAAATTTTCTCTCATACAAATAACCCGGTGTCTGCATTTCAGCTTCATTAGTTGAACAATTTTTATGGGTTTCACTCAAGCCGAGAATGTTGATATTTTTAGATGAGCATAAAAGTTCCGACAGGAGATCTTTTTTATGAAGTAGACCACAGACATTCTGATGTAAATTTTAAATCCATTGCACGCAGAAAACCGAGTTAATCTTATTTGACTTTCCGTTGACACAGTTGGATATTTTTCAGAGGGATCTTCAGAAGACAAATCTTGCGGTAAACAACTGCCACATGCAGTCACCATCATCAGGGCCAAGACATTTCGTATGAAAGTTGAGCATACACGAGGAGCAAACAACATTGCTCTGGTTCTTTCGAATAGTCTTTCTACATGCCTGACATTTAACAGCTGCTGGGCCCGAACACGTCTCGATGTCATGCCCAGACAAGAGCAGTAGAACATGAAGAAGTCTTCACAAACAAACCATGCTGGAAATTCCGAAATACGGCAAGAATAGACAGCCTTTTAACTCAAAGAGACGACATCCCACACGAGGGTTTTTATCGCTGAACGATTTACCGTCTGTTGTTCGTTGGTCAAAAGATGAATGAAAATCAAACACTAACAGTTTGTCACTTCCTTCAACAAGGAAACTAAAAAAGACATGTTCTTTGTTTACTGTGAATTAAAGTTTAAAGCATATGGATACACCATCTCCTCAATCTTTGGTCTAACATCTGACTTGGATTTGAGGAAATAGTTTCTACAATGGTTCGTGCACAAAGCTGTATGTGGATACATGTATGTCTGAAACTGTACATGGAATTGTCTTCAAAGAAATTATTTACCTCAACTATGTGAAAATTCAGTGGACAATGGAATTGTCCACTTTGTGAAAATTCAGTTGACAATGGAAATTATTTGTGTGCCATGGATAACCATATTTGGTATACAGTAAAATACAATATTACAAGTTCTTTGGGAAAATAAAATACAGTGGTTGCAGTGGACCGTGGTGTATTCCCGAACGACAATTACAGCATAATAAGTGGAGTCGCGGACATATGCAATGAACTATAAATACATCACAAAGATCTCCTTGAAAGTATTGCATTTTCAACAAGAAGTCCAATAAAAGTTAGACGATATAAATAATCGTGCAAAAACATCGTAAACATCTGTTGCATACATACCATTACTGGTATTTATTTAGTCAGCGCCTATTTATTTAGCGCTTGCTTTGCCATAACATATCAGGCACTCGCAATTCCACTGACAGCTTTGCCACAGTAAGAAGCATGATTTATTGTGGCAGTGATTTATCAGAAATTTGTTTACCAATCACCAACTACATACTGTAGTCAAGGTATAGTATATGCAGTCAAAAGCCTTGCCAATTATATTCAGATAAGCGATAGTCATTTGTGATTTAAGTCTGCTCAGTGTATTTAAATATATTAAAAGAATTGAAAAACAATGTGTATATAAACATACTACAGTGGGTTCATTTTGGAAATTTTCCCATGACTTTTGAGGCAGCACTTCCTTTGCGATAGTAACTTCTATTTGTAAAAATATGGAACGCACAAACATTATCAAGGTTAGAATGGTCAAATAGGAAGATTTAACTTGACCTAATGTTGGATACTTGATGTGATTGTTATGACTTTCAAAAGGCATTTAATCTTCGAAAACGATTGTTGTACTGTACTGACATTAATGGTAAGACTAACTTCGTTCTCTTGTTCTTTATATATATGACGTCATCGCTGAGGGTGACCACGTGCTTCATTTCTTTTATGTCAATTGTTCATAATGTAAACTTCATTTTATTGACAATTAATAATTAATTTACAATGATAAACCTCACTTTTACAGGTAGTTTACCAATGTCTACTTGAATTGATTTTATATGATAATAAAAAATTGGATGTTCATTAGTTCTGGGTTATTCCATTCCTTGTCACGTTTACAGAAAACATAGTACGTGCTCCTTATACACATATTCAAGCTCTTTTAACATTTCAACAAAATCTAGTGATGCCGACTGTCCGAAAACTCCAAGTGTACTGATTGATAAATTGACAAACTTAACTTTTTTACAGATTTTGCGCTGATCTTTAATTAAATTTAAGTACTTGCGTTTCTTACGGGTAGCGTTGATCTGAAGATTAGACTCAAATCCGACAGTAAGTTCGAGAATGTAAATAATTTTGTTTTCAATTGCTATTAGAAGGTCAGGACGAAATTGATCTCCAGTAAGAACAGATGGGCTGATAAAGCCAGGAATATCAGCGTAAAGCTCAGAATGTTGTACAGATTTAAATGTGGATGCGATGAAATTTAAAACAGAGTCGTGTCGCCAAGTAAATCGGCCCTCATTGAGATATGCTTTGTATCCAGCAACAACATGATTATTAATTATAATAATAATAATACAATCTTTATACAGAAAGCCTACGTCACTTAAACGCGATTTTCAGTAGGGCTCTGGTAACAAAAGAAAAGTATAAATAAAAAATAGAATAACTATTAATACATACAGTATAAATCTTCAGCCCCCCCCCCAAAAAAAAAATCAGGACAAGAATTAGAATTGCTAATTTAATGTTTCCCCCCAATTGTATTAGTAAGACTATAGAGGCTAGGAGAGAAGCTACTTAAGGTAATCTACCTACGGGCTTCATCTACCTTTACAAACGGGTGTAGCCTGACGTGTTAGCCAACCACTAAACCCGTTCCACGTGAGTGTTATCTGTTAGATTGGTTCCCAGACCTTTCTGTCAGTATTACCTGCAAAAATGGCGTCACCTGGTAAGAGACAGCAGGCAACTCTGCTCGCTGTAGAATTAGATGAAAAGATTTGCTCAAATTGCTGAAAATTGTCTTTCCGAGTTTCTAGATTTCAAAATTTTCCGGGACATGACCCCAAAGCCCCCTTAAAATGCGGTCAATGATCATCAACTTCAGCCACCCAACTTTAAATCCGTTCCTACGCCTCTGCTTCCTAAGTACATCTATTTAACAATTAGACAACGAGTCCGAGTTGTGTATCAGCGAATAGTCAACGAAGGCGAAGCTGAGTTGACTATTCGCTCATAGACAATGAGGACGAGTTGTCTAATTGTTTTAGTAGAAACAAATTAGTGGACTACTACAAATCATGCATTCTCCAAAAATTTATCCAAAAACTCATCTGAAACCTCCCCAAAACGAGAATTTTCTGCCAATGTTTTGAGCGCGTTTCGCGCCATTATGGTCTATCACGAATAGACAACGGTTGAGTATAGCGTATCAGAATGCAGCATTTGTAATGGACCATGGTCAGTTTCTACTAAAACTTGATTGACCACAATAAACCATGAACCATTTCATTTACAACATTATAATAAGAAAACAAAATGATGAAAACAAACTTTATTTTGATGATTAAAAATAACTTCTCTTTGCGGAAAATTTGGAAAGTTTGGACTCTTAAAATTCCCGTGCTCCATCCAGAAATGGTATAATGAATAATGTTTCGTACATTGGAAACTATTCATGCAATGCTGGATTGAGAAAAAAATCTTGAAATCGTAAAATATCAGAACTAACAGCTTTTAAGTAGAAATCGTATTTATTATATAATAGACAGTTTCTTATTGATGGGCCACTAATAAAACTGATAATCACACGTGTGCGATTATTTATGGTAATCATACATGTTTCGATTATCGTGTTTTGAACCAATCAGCAAGCTGTATTAAGCGCCGTTGCGGGAAAAGAAACTTCGGCCATTTCAGTAGCAGTATCGCCAGGTTTTTGAAGTTTTACTATGGATTTTAATAGAGATGACGAGACAGTTTGTTGTGGAGAGCCGGACCAAACCACAAACAATTAATTTAAGTATTAAAGTATTTAAGTTAATCATTGATTTCCGGTTTAACTAAACTTACTTTTGAAAATAAAATGTTTGTAAAATCGCATTACACTCTTGTGCTCTATTTTTGTTGATTATATAATAAACAGAAAAATACATGGATGCTTGGAAATATGAAATTTATATCTCATGTTGACCAGGATATCTCACTCGTTCGCTGCGCTCACTTGTTCGATATCCTGGTCAACACTCGAAATAAATTTCATATTTCACACATCCATGTATTATTCTCTATTTATTTAACCTCTAATAATTATTTAAATGTGTTCTGATTAAATCGTAACATCTAATTCCGTTTAACAGGTCTCCATAACCTGACACAGTAAATAATTAAATTCGAGTCCTATATGTTACTAAGGTACAACTATTTAGGTAAATAAATCTGAATTGAATATCTATTTTTGCCTTACCTCTCTCAGAAACCTTTCAGTAAAATCAAAGATAAAATGCTTTTCTTTGCTTACTCATACATTTTTGTTTTGACAGCAACTTTTGCATCAACATATTCCTGTATTTTATTCATCAAAATGAGATAACAATCGCCATGCATATATTGAAACTATAGCTACTAAATAATAAATTGCCTCCTATATGTTACTAAGGAAGCAAACAACTATATTTTTAGGTAAAGCAATCGAAATTTGCGTGCATATAAAAAATGCATATAAAGAATCAAAGGTGCATATTATAAAGAACAATTAAGAAAAGCGTATTCGAAAACTGCAACTCTCCGAAGAATTAAGCGATTCATACCGCAAGATGTGATGAGACGACTGTACAAGTCTTTTATATTACCACATCTTGAATACTGTAGTCCGGTTTTGGTGGGTATTGGTAAGACTGAATCTAGAAAACTGGAAGATGCAAATTACTATATCTTAAGAACGATACTAGATGCAACCAAGACCCGTTCCTATGAAAGCCTTCTTGATCAAGCGAAAATTAAATCTCTCACCAACCGAAAATATTTTCAATCACTAGTTTTACTTTTTAAATGTATGAAAGAACATGGACCTCAAGAACATTGAACAATTACCATTTAAAACAAAATGGCTTAAAAATTCCTACTCGTTAATAATCAGCCGATTGTGGAATAGTTTACCATTAACAATTCGTCAAGAAGATAATTTTAATATTTTTAAAAATCTGCTAAAAGAAGTTGAGTTTAGACCGAATATTTATCTGGATTAATCCCACTCTAATTATGTAATATATACAAGTACTTTTTCTACTATTGTGTAATACATAGCAATATCAACATATACTCCACTAGTAACCTGTAAAACCTATTCTTAATATTGTTCTATTTTTATTGTAATTGTATTAGATATATATATACGTGCGTGTTTTAACGAGAATTTTTTGCTCCTAGGCGTTACGTATTCAATTTTATTAAAAATTCTCCATAAAAGGCACTCAGATTTTCCATTCAGATTTGACTACATATATTTTCTTTTCAGGCTATTTTGATTTATATTCCGAATAACCATGAAATTTCGCAACAACAGTTCATGCACCGGAATCAACTTTAACGTGAAAATCGGCATGAATGTGAGTCGTTTCATCGGATGCTGCAAGTGTTTGAATTCAAAAATTCCCATTAGTTTCCAGATTAAAAAGTATCCGGATTCGTCGCAAAACTGTTTGGGATTCAATTCGTCATATTGTTGAGACCTCGTCAGAGGAAAAGTATCTTGTCTTATGACTTCAAAACTTAAGCCAAGTCTCAACGCCAACATAAGTTCTGTCTCACTTTCCCTATTCTAACTTTGTTTAATCCCACTTAACCCTGACCTAAGTTTCATTAACTTGGCCAACATTTGAATTTAATTTCTTGACTAATCGTTATCATATATATTTGACCGTTTGTAATCGTTTTTTTAAATTTTTGACCGTTTTGTAACCTAATACTGAATGAACGGTGTATAAATGTATACCTACTGTATCATATAATTTAAATCGCTCTGAAGATGTTGCATGTCGCAACGGAACGTTAGATAACAAATTTCTAATTTCTGTCATGTCATACTTTCGTAATTGGATTATTTTTGTTGTTTACACAAGAATGATGAAACAAAAACAGCTACGACGAATCCCGATACTTTTGAATCTAAAGTAAATATTTTGAATCCGAGCACAGCGTCAAATCCTAAGAAATGACTCGTATCTGGGATGAATCAGTATATTTTTATCACCTTTTTAACATCATTTATCACCCTAGGAATCCATAAATATCCTTGTATTCATCTCTTAAACTCACCTCATCTGACTATTTCTTGTAAATGCTACATGAATTTGAACTTTTTTATCAATATGATTCCTAAAAAATTCCGAAATATTTCGGTTTGTTTGATATTATATAAATGAGATGGTCTCTGACGTCAGGTGCAGGGTAGAGAATTTTTACACATTAAAAAATGTCTTATATCTCAGTGATTGCTAAGCTTATAACGTTCATTATCATGAGGAGTTATTATACGCAAATATTCAAGTAAATTTGTGGAACAAACTTGAAGATGTAACTAATATTTTAATAAGTGAAAATTATGTACCCTAGCTGCACCTGACGTCAGAGACCATCTCATCTACATATCAAACAAACTGAAATATTTCTATTATTATATAAGTAAAATACGGAAATGTTATAAAAGGTGTTACTTTATCATTTTACGAGTAATTGTTGCCAATGTCCTTTAACTAAACTTGCAAGTTCAATTGTATTAAAAACACTGTGAAGTGTGCACGCCTTTTCAAAACCTTCGCGTTGGTTTCGTGAGAAGAGGAGAATAAAATTAGCTTTTCATAGGGGTTTTACTGAGTTAGAATCTAAGAAATTTTCTTTGAAATCTCCTTTGGCTATTCATAAACGTTTGAATATTGACTCATTACCCAGGCCGGTAAAAAGCTAAAACTGCATGCCTTGGCATTTGTAAAAAGAAAGAGTGACAGATGGTGGGTTGTGTAAATTAAACACGAGTGTGTGTCTATGTTGTATGGCTGAGAGAGTTTGATCCTCTAAGCTAGCATCACTATACAGATCAAAAAAGAAAACAGAGAAAGTAGTAAATTTATATATCACTGGCGGGCGCACGCGACTGATGATATTTCAGATCGAAATTGAAATAATACTGCTGGACACTCGGTCAATTTGCCCGGCCGGTGCCTGGTTTGTCTGATTTTTTCCTGATATATAGAACGAAACGTTAGATCCTCTTAAAATTTTATATGCCTTTTCTTCGTATTTTATGCTGGGTTTAATTAAGCAAGAATTATAATTAATTGAGCAGAAGATTTTATATTTTATTTTGATGACCTGAATTTAACTAAACTATAAGAGTAGTGCAGAATTTGTTTTCCAAATTCATAACTTGCTACGTCACTGCCCCCCACCCATCATCGTTGACACTAAATATATTACTGTTATATGGTAACATATTTCCTTATTAATTAAATTATATTATTATAATATTAATTAAAAGTTTTACTGTGATATCGTAATATACTGTGATATGTGATATTGTGATATCGTAATATATATTTTAAGTACATGCAAGTCAAATAAAGTGCATACATTTGAAATTCTAGCATTTACATCTTCATTGCTAGTACTATACTCGAGGCTTTATGATCTCCCGCAAATCCTAATAAACATTGAATACTGCAATGAACGAATGCCAACATTAATGGCACAGTCAAACAGGAGAAATGTCTACTAAACAGCATGTTGCATGTTGCAAACTTCATGAACATCTCCTTTCACTCCAAATCTAAATTCATTCCACGATATTACGTTTCCATGCTGGGTTTCTAAGCAGGTTTTTGACATCTCCAAAATCTCTGTTGAAGAAAGAACTCTATCGAAGATATTAACTTCTGCCATTTCTCCCTGGAACGCCTGATATAATTCGAAGTCACCTCCACGCTTATCTTGGTCCTGCCCCAGGACCCATATCTCTCCACCCGGGATAGTTAGTCCTATGGCAACATTTCCTTTGCCCACAATACTTCCATTTCTGTAAATCGCGTATGCTCCATCTTCAGATTTCCACGTAGCGCAAAGATGATGCCAATTTCCATCATTAACTTGCGCATTCTGATGGCTATAAAAAGTAAAGTTTATTTCAAATAGCTTTTCAATATTGACGCATAGAAAAATTATGGAAGTTATTCTGAATATTAGAAATAAATTTAGGAAAAATGCAACTTTTATAAACTGAAAGAGAGTCTGTATAAGAGTCGTTTTAAGAAACGTTGTGTCAAGTTACGGAGGATTGAGAATCTATGTTGGAACACTAACGACTAATTACAGGTTTTCTCCATTTCAAAATAGAGATGAAGTGAAATGAAATGAGCGAATGATCTGAGATGTTTGTTTGTATTGGCAACCTGTTTAGCCTATGCACAATGTGTTTCAGAATTGAATCGTGCGTCGTAAAAACGAAATCTCATAAATAACCTAAATTACGAAAATCTACAAGAAATACGTTGATATTTATGCTCCCTCGCAGCGTTCTTAGTGACGACACGAAGAGCGGACATTAAGAACGGCTGCGAGGGAGACTATTGATATATATATAATCAAAATAAATTTTTCTTCCAATGGCCGTGGAAAGGAGGAAATGGCCGAAATAAATAAATAATTGCTGCCGTAGGGACTAGTACACTAATCTTGACTTGGGTTGATGTTTCTGGTGCCCAGACCTCTTCGCGGAACTATGTATAATCGGACATAGTTTGACGCTACTCTGGATTAAAAAGTTTTTCGAACGTAACTTTAAAAGTTACTGTCCATGACCCAACGTTTCGACAATCCAATCGCGATGACGGTGGTTTATTATCCGAAGCCTTGTTTGTATCTTATGAATATATATTAACTTCATCTTCGGTTTTATGAGCCTATAAATAGGGATCCTAACCTTACAACGATCACCCCTGATGAAGACACTAGATTGGAGTGTCGAAACGTTGGTTCATGGACAGTAACTTTTAAAGTTACGTTCAAAAAACTTTTTAAAGCCAGAGTAGCGTCAAACTATGTCTGATTTATCACCTGGTTGCGTTGACTTCCTTCCTTCCTTCCTTCTATATATAGCGACAAAATGGCGATAGCGACAAAATGGCGATAACGACCTCTGGCTTTCACCAGCTCTGGTTAAATATTCAAAACAATGAATCAAAGTCTTTCATCATTGGAATTTTATACAGGCCGCCGGACTGTCCTCTTAGTTTCATCGATAACGACCTTTTGCCCAGATATACTGAAGTATTATCATCGGGAAAAGATGTTGTGCTAACTGGTGACCTAAACTGCGACCTCCTATCCGAAAATCCCAGCTCAGAAGCCCTAGCTACTTTCATTTGCATCCTCTGTTGGCGCTACACAACTGATAAAAGATCCACCAGAATTACTCCTAATTATTCATCAACATTGATCGACGTTTTATTTATTTCCAATTATAACCTAGCTAAGTCAAGCGGAGTATGTGAAACTACAATTAGTGACCATCTTTTAATCTATGCTGTTTTCAATTTAAAAGTGACAAAACCAGTTGTGCAAGTCATTGTGACTCGGAGTTTTAAAAATTTCAACGCTACATAATTTGTACGCGATATTTCGATGACCCGTGGGACGTAATAAACCTACAAGATTCTGTTGATGACCAACTGGCTGCTTTTAACGCTTTTAATTGTTCTTGACATGCTTAGATGAACACGCGCCCGAGAAAGACATTAAACTTAAATATAACCCAAACCATGCATTCATCAATGGAGAGTTAAAGTCCTTAATACGAAACAAAAGCCAACTTCATCAAAAAGCTAGGTCCACTGGAACATCAGAGGATTGGAATGCTTTTAAATCACTAAAACGGAGGATTAAAATTGCCATCAGACAAGCGGAAATAGACTATTTCAATGAAGAAATTCTCTCTAATAAAAATTGCCGTGGTGGCCAGCAATTGACCTACACCAAAGATACAGTATCCTTATCAAATGATTTTAATGCATTTTTTACATCTGTTGGGGAACAATTGGCTATGGCTTCAAGAAAGCTTGCTGGAGACCATGGTCTACTGGTATCAGAATCAGTTCTTTCTGTGCCATATATCCTGAAGAGAATTTATTCTACTTCAGACCAGTAACATGCGAGGAGATAAGGAATTAAAGTTATCCTGTCAATGCCTAATAACAAAGCTGCGGGGTTTGATAAGGTCCCATGAGTTAAAGTAATTAAGAACTGTCTTTCTGAAATTTTGGATATTGTCACCGCGTTGATAAATCTATCTTTCGAGAGTAATACATTTCCACGTGAATGGAAAAAAGCCGTAGTGACACCACACCTCAAGGAAGGCGACCATGAAGAGGCAAATAATAACAGGCCTATTTATTTACTACCAGTACTTTCCAAAGTTGCTGAACGTTTAGCTTTAATCCAGTTTACAGAATACTTAGTCGAAAAGCAGAGATTAACTAACCATCAAAGTGGAAATAGAAAGTTACACTCTACTGAAACTGTTAGCCTACTTGTTACTGACCACATTTTTGGAGCGATGGATAAGAAAAAGATTACAGCAATGGTCTTAATTGACCTGAGTAAAGCTTTTGATAGTATTTGCCACGAAAGGCTACCCCAAAAGCTCCAAGGTGTGGGCGCTTCTTCATCAAGCGTAAAATGGTTTCAGAGTTACCTATCCGATAGATATCAAGTCACGCGTATATTGGCCAATCTATTTCAACTCCTCTATTACTGAAACATGGAGTCCCACAGGGCTCTATTTTGGGTCCATTGTTGTTTACAATATACATGAACGATTTACCCAAAGTTGTTTCAAACTGTAACGTTGAATCATATGTTGACGATACAAAGTCGTTCATATCATTCCCTTTATCACGAGGAGCTGATCTGCCAAGACATTGTGACCTCAGAAATATTGCAGAATGGTGCTGTCCTAACAAGCTTCTAATAAATCCTTCGAAGACAAAGTTTATGATATTTGTAATGAAGAAAACGATAAAGAACCTACCAAACTTATCAATTCCGTTTCTAGGAAAAACATTAGCACCTGTTACAGTCTGTAAAGACCTTGGTCTCACACTCGATGCCACTCTGACATTTGATGATTATATCACTTCCTTGACGTCGACCCTAACATCAACTCTGTGTCATATTAACAGAGTTCGACACCTGTTTGACAAGAACGCCTTGTTGGCCATGATAAATTGTTTAGTATTCAGTAAACTCTAATACTGTTCAACAGTCTGGTCTGGTACTACCCAAAAGAATATTAAGAAACTAATTGCAACCGGAACAAGAAAGTATGAACATATTACCCCGGCTTTAGATAATTTGGGTTGGTTGTCCGTGAATGACTCGCTATATGTACCGTGATGCTCTAATGATGTACAAAATAGTTCATGGTCTGGCACAAGCATACTTAAGTTCTAAGCTGGTATTCCGTTCGAAAATTCACAATAATTTTACTAGACAGGCAAATGATTTGAATATTTTGCGATGTAGAACATCTAAAGCTAAGCGATCCATTTTTAATCATGGAGCACTGCTATGGAACTCATTTCGTCTCTCGACTCGAAATCTTTTAACTTTAGAAGGATTTAAAAAAGCAATTAGAGCAGAGTTAACAAACAAGAACTATGTTTTAATACTCTTAAGGCCCATTTACACTGGCGAGTTTTGGTACGATTTTTCTCATCTTAGGGCATGCAATTGAGTGGATGACACATGAAAATATAATTTGATATTGTTGGAGGAACTTCGTAAAACAAACCTTTGTGTTCTGCTTCTCAAGGGATCGACTGCAAACAATATATAGCTTTGCACTAAGGGTCCAATAGTTTTGTAAGTCATGAATCCACTCGATCGTATGCACCAGGAGGAGAAAATTCGTACCAAAACTCGCTAGTGTAAATGGGCTTTTAGTTCATCCAAAGCCAATCTAACTATTTAACTTAAGTTTTAACTATTTGCATGTAAATACTTTAACATTTAATTTCACTGATTTGTAAATTGGTTATGAAAGCCCTTATGGGGATTAACTAATAAATTATATTGTATTGTATTGTATTTGTTTATTATGTATGTATATTTGTCCACATATTTATGACGTTTTATGACGTAACTCATAGATGTTCGTATATACAAAATGTCCAGTGTTCAGTGGTGATCGCCCTTCGTCAGAGAGTGAAAGTAAAGTGAGAGAAACCGCGTTCATCGCCCTTAGTCAGAGAGTGTAACGTAAAGTGAGAGAAACCGCCCTTCGTCAGAGAGTGTAACGTAAAATGGGAGAAACCGTGGTCATCGGCCTTAGTCAGAGAGTGAAAGTAAAGTGAGAGAAACCGCAGTCATCGCCTTTAGTCAGAGTGAAAGTAAAGTGAGAGAAACCGCGGTCATCGCCCTTAGTCAGAGAGTGTAACGTAAAGTAAGAGAAACTGCGGTCATCGCTCTTAGTCAGAGAGTGTCACGTAAAGTGAGAGAAACCGCCCTTCGTCAGAGAGTGTAACGTAAAGTGGGAGAAACCGCAGTCATCGGCCTTAGTCAGAGAGTGAAAGTAAAGTGGGAGAAACCGCGGTCATCGGCCTTAGTCAGAGAGTGTAACGTAAAGTGAGAGAAACCGCGGTCATCACCCTTCATCATAACGTAAAGTCAGAGAAGCGTTTCACTCTCAGACAAAGGGTCTTTGCTAGAAACATGACCTCCTGCATACTATTTCTGCAGTACACCAACCTTCTATAGAGTTTTCGATTTTATATATATATACTTCCTACGCGTGCAGCACAATTTCTTACATTTTCGATTTTTTGCCTACAATGGTTATAAATAGTGCTTTCTGGTAATATAACGAAAAACCGTTCCTGCTCCCATAACTTATGAAATTTGGTTGATCATTTGTCTGCGTAGTCTTTATCCACAAACATGCTGTGATGGACGTCATTTGACTGGTCGGACTGCTACTAATGCCAATGGCATAATTATTTGTATTCCTTTTCTTAAAAAGCAAAGACTTGCATGGACCTGTAAATAAAACGTATATTACAGCATTAGCGCCTGTTCATATATAATCCCCATATGTGAAATGGCCCGTTCAGCGTGATATTTTTCAGCACGGTTTTACATGAGGAAAAATTACATGATGAAATCGGCAACGTTATTTGGTTCTTTATCGTATTTTAAATCTCCAGATTTAAAATACGATAAAGAACCGAATAACATTGTCGATTTCATTCTGCACGGGCGGAATGAGCCGTTCATATTGAAAATTATCATGCAGTTCTCTGATGATCTCGCAGCGTTCGACGAGATCTTGGCAAGGTGGTCAACCTTGTTTCTCATATACACGAAATTTTAGTAATGGAAATATCTATGAGACGAGATGTCACTTAGCCAGCTCGATTAGCGAGATTAGTTGGTTACCCTACCAACCTTCTATACCTCGCCGTTCAGAAAGCTTTTCTCGTCCCCCGTTTATAGATGCCCTTGAACCACCTTTGGAACAAGTTTCAAACAATTAAATTCCTGTAGTTCTAACATTCCATCCTTTCAATTTTAAAGTTAAAAATATTATCAATCGGAATTTTCACATTTTACAAAATGATCCTGAGACGTCAGCCATTTTCACTGATAACCCTTTGGTATCTTTTCGCCGTAATAAATACATTCGTGACTCCTTAGTAATAGTGCCCTTAAACAAAATACCTCGGCACCTGCGGGAACATTTTCTTGCGGCCGTTCCCGCTGCAAAACATGCCCTTTTCTCAATCCCACTACAGTTATTACTGCCCCCAAATTCGACCACACAATCCGTCATACTTTTTCATGCACAACCACCGACATAATTTATTACATTTCTTGCGCTAAATGCCCTAAAATCTACATCGGTGAAACTGGGCGACGCCTTTCAGACAGGTTTGCTGAACATCTTCGTTCCGTGAGGAACAATGATTTTGACAAACCTGTAGCCCGCCATTTGGTTTCAGACATGAAAGTCTGTGTCATCCTATGTCTGTGTCATCACCCATCTCAGGTGGTAACGATAACCGCAAACGGCAAGAGAAGCGTCTCATTTTTAAACTTGGCACCACACATCCTCTTGGTCTTAACGAACGTTTTTCTTTTATTTAATTTCTTACAAGTTTTTTGTTAATTTAGTTTGCTTGGAACTTTTTATTATTAGCTTATGTACTTTCATTCCTTTTCAAGTTTTTGTTTCTTACTGCTAATATTATTGCTTAACCCCTTGAATATTGGACCTGTCATTTCTCCCTCCCCTCAGTCTGTTTGCTGATCGACTGTAAAAATAGCAAATGATTTAACTTTTCGCATCTCATTGATTATTAGTTTGTTTATCTCCCGTGCATTTGATTGGCTAGTTTCTACTTGTGACACCCTTTTGGCATATATATAAGCCCTATTTATTTTATTTCATCTCGTCTTACTCTGATGAAGGGCTCCGCTCGAAACGTCAGTATTTCGTCATTAAAATTCTTGGCAGTTTACCACCTTTTCACTTTGCTATATATTCAAAATACTGTCTACGCAGCACTCTACTTTTTTAATATATATATATATATATATATATATATATATATAGATATAGATAAATGTAGTGATAGAAACTATCGTGAGGATAGAAACTAGCGCATACAAAATCGTACGGATAGAGTGCTCAATGCGTACGCGCAGAGCGGTATAACACAAGATGAGAAACACAAGTTACTTCATCGAAATTTTATTTACTACAGAACTGTTTCGTATGGCAAGTGTTAAGCTTGCCACACTCATCAGGTAAATGATATAATATTTTGACAGCGCAACGGAATATATACAATAGATGCATAATTAATTTGATCATGTTACATGTAGTGGTGAGATTGTTATCGTAGTAGGAATTTCTTCCGGTGTCGGCATGTGGATACGAGTTCGTTCCGTTTGTTGAGAGAGCTTAGTTCGGGGTGGCATATGATGATAAATTTTTCGGACAGGCATAAGTTACAGCGTTTGGTTTTATTAGAATACAGTTTTATTAGAATATATATATATATATATATATATAGAAAAAGTTCGTTGTGGAAACGATGAAGATGGAATAAAGGATATCAGTAAATAACACTCATTCTGCACAAACGTTTTCGCTTTTATTATAAGCTCTTCAGGTGCTGAGTACTTGGTGAAAGTGTTTGGATATCCTATATTTACAATGTGTAGTATTTCACCACCACGTCACTACACGTGTGGTGTTAGGTTACTTACTGCTAATTTTTACATAAAAATTTCACACAAACATCTAGTTATATAAAATATATATCTTACAAGAAGTTGGTATTTAGCAGGAATTTAAATTCGGTTGGAGTATAGAAATAATGTCTCTTTCCTTCGACTCTCTTATTAAGCGGCTTGAATGACTGTCACATTGATAAATGGGCATGATCTGGAACATGCCATTGCTGCAGTTCCTTATGTGCTCGCTAACTAGTAAGTGGCTATACTCTTCGTGATTGACTTGTTGTCGGTGTAGTGTGACTCGGTGTCGGAGGTTTTCTGTTTGACCAACATAAAAACTTCTGCATTTTGTGCAAACGAGAATGTAAATAATATTACGCGATTTGCAGTTCATTTGGCATTTTACATACCAAGTCTTTCCGTTTTTCAGTTTGATGTCGGTTCCGGTTATTATTATCGCGCAAGTGCCGCATCTTGGTTCTCCGCATTGTGTTACGGTGTTGAGAGTTCTCTCGGAAACAAATTTGGCTTATGTTAGTTGTTTCTTTAAGTTCTTCGGTTGGCGGCGACTTACAATCAACTTTGTATTTTCTAGAATAGGTTTAATTCTCTCGGAGTTCTTTAGGAATTGAATGTCCTGCTTTATCCTGTTGATTGCTTGTGGGTTGTTCGTGTTATGTGTCAAAACTAGTGGGAGGGTCTTGGCGTTGTCATCTTTGATTTTCGGTGTTCTAAGTTCGGCCAGTGATAGAAATGTTGCTTTTTCTATTCCTTTCGTAATTAGGCTTTTAGGATAGCTCCTGTTGTCGTAGAAAGTTTTCGAGTTCGTTCAGTCGTTTTGTTTTAATATCTGGGTCGGACACAAAACCCAGCATATGCGGCGAGCCAGACTGTAGGAATGTTGGTCTTCGTGTGTGTTTTCGGGTGACACGAGTTAAAGTTGAGATATTGTTTTGTGTCAGTCGCCTTGTAGAAAATATCCGTATTCAACTTTTCGTCTTGTTTGTATACTACCGCATCCAGAAATGGTAGCTTCACGTTATCATATTCCACCGTGAATTTGATGCTCTCGTGGAGATTGTTCAACATGGCGTGTAGTTTCTTCAGATCTTCCTCTGACTTGTTCCAGATTGCGAAGCAGTCGTCCAAATATCTTTTGAAGGTCTGTACAAATTCTTCCTTATCTTCTGTACCAAAATGTGTTTCGAATTTCAAGTAGAGTTTCTTTTCAAGGTAGCCAAGTACGAGGGTCGCGTATGTAGGGGCCATCTTGGTTCCCATCGCTGTTCCTTGAATTTGCTGATACAGTTTATCATCGAAGTGGAAAGTGTTTTCTTTCTGCACAATATGAATACGAGCATCCCACATGAACTCGGACTTGCAGCAATAGAATACTGGATTGACAACTTTACAAATTCTGTCACCCGACCATTTTCCAAAGAATTCATTATGGAATCAATTACGATTGTGCTGAAAGAAAACACTTTCCACTTCGATGATAAACTGTATCAGCAAATTCAAGGAACAGCGATGGGAACCAAGATGGCCCCTACATACGCGACCCTCGTACTTGGCTACCTTGAAAAGAAACTCTACTTGAAATTCGAAACACATTTTGGTACAGAAGATAAGGAAGAATTTGTACAGACCTTCAAAAGATATTTGGACGACTGCTTCGCAATCTGGAACAAGTCAGAGGAAGATCTGAAGAAACTACACGCCATGTTGAACAATCTCCACGAGAGCATCAAATTCACGGTGGAATATGATAACGTGAAGCTACCATTTCTGGATGTGTTAGTATACAAACAAGACGAAAAGTTGAATACGGATATTTTCTACAAGGCGACTGACACAAAACAATATCTCAACTTTAACTCGTGTCACTCGAAACACACACGAAGACCAACATTCCCTACAGTTTGGCTCGCCGCATATGCTGTATTGTGTCCGACCCAGATATTAAAACAAAACGACTGAACGAACTCGAAAACTTTCTACTACAACAGAGCTATCCTAAAAGCCTAATTACGAAAGGAATAGAAAAAGCAACATCTCTATCACTGGCCGAACTTAGAACACCGAAAATCAAAGATGACAACGCCAAGACCCTCACACTAGTTTTGACACATAACCCGAACAACCCACAAGTAATCAACAGGATAAAGCAGGACATTCAATTCCTAAAGAACTCCGAGAGAATTAAACCTATTCTAGAAAATACAAAGTTGATTGTAAGTCGCCGCCAACCGAAGAACTTAAAGAAACAACTAACATAAGCCAAATTTGTTTCCGAGAGAACTCTCAACACCGTAACACAATGCGGAGAACCAAGATGCGGCACTTGCGCGATAATAATAACCGGAACCGACATCAAACTGAAAAACGGAAAGACTTGGTATGTAAAATGCCAAATGAACTGCAAATCGCGTAATATTATTTACATTCTCGTTGGCACAAAATTGCAGAAGTTTTTAATGTTGGTCAAACAGAAAACCTCCGATAACCGAGTCCACACTACACCGACAACAAGTCAATCACGAAGAGTATAGCCACTTAGCAGTTAGTGAGCAACATAAGGAAGTGCACAATGGCATGTTCCAGATCATGCCCCATTTATCAATGTGATAGTCATTCAAGCCGCTTAATAAGAGAGTCGAAGGAAAGAGACATTATTTTCTATACTCCAACCGAATTTAAATTCCTGCTAAATACCAACTTCTTAGTAAGATATATATTTTATATAACTAGAGGTTTGTGTGAAATTTTTATGTAAATAATTAGCAGTAAGTAACCTAACACCACACGTGTAGTGACGTGGTGGTGAAATACTACACATTGTAACTAAAGGATATCCTGAAGAGCTTATAATAAAAGCGAAAACGTTTGTGCAGAATGAGTGTTATTTACTGATATCCTTTATTTCCATCTTCATCGTTTCCACAACGAACTTTTTCTATATACTTTTACTTGTGTGATCAATCTACACATTTATATATATATATATATATATATATATATATATATATATATATATATATATATATATATATATATATATAATATAGCCATCCACCGTATATGAGCTGTTCTGCAATCTGATTGGTTCTTATACCAGCAAGCTATCAGCTCATATATCACTAGTAATAAAAAAAACAAAATGGCGGCGTGATTTCTCAACCTAATGCAGATGAAACCGGGTGTTTCTTTAACGCACAGGAGCGAAAAAGCTGAACTGAGAGGAGTAAGGCTAATATTCAACAGAAAATACATTAACCAAGTGCAAAATTTACGAAGTTATGATGGAAAATCCACTTTAAAAATCGTCTTAAGGCTTTGAAAAACCTGATTGGTTGTGAATTGTTTTCTCAGACAAAATAAAAAGGATAAAAGTTAGCTAGCAACACATATTTATTACAAATATTATGATTATTATTTAGTAAAGATAACTTTTAAAGTAATAAAGCATTATGAATGAAAACTTTGTTATTACATCGAAAAACAACAAAGCGAGATTTTCGCTAATGTTTTTTTAGCTTTCACGTCCTCTTAAAAGCCCAAATATTCACAACCGTGACACAAATAACTAAAAATTGACCCACCTTTTGGCTTTTCAAAGGATATTTTTTTCTTTATTGAACCATCTCAACGAATTTTTGGCTCTCAGACAAAATTCTGAAGCTGTTTTCAACTCAGCGAGAAACCTTTCAAACGTGACAACATTACGCGTGACGGAAGCATATGTGGCGCAAGTTCGTTGCTTTCAATTAAATAATTTATTCACTGCGACAATCAACAGTTTTACCGATTATTATCTTAAAATGTTTTGCTATATTATAAAACAATTATACCATTCGCTCTCGTCGTGTATGAACCAATAGCCAATATATATATATATATATATATATGATCATACATGTGTCGTGTAGCTACACTGCTACATAAATGAGTGCCAAAGATTGAGGAGATGGTGTCCATTCACAGTAAACAAAGTTGAAAGAACATGCCTTTTTTAGTTTCCTTGTTGAATGAAGTGATTCACCGTTCTCAAAAGGCATCGAGGTAGATAGTGTCTCCTTGAACTATTAGACGCTGTCGATTGTTGCCGTGTTCCACTCGACACTCGTTAGTCGTTAACAGGAACGTTCTGTACGTTTAAAAGCGCCGATAAACTCATAAAGGAACACTGTTTCCCTCGAGACTCGCCAATAAAACGTTCATGACCTTGATGTATACTCCCACAAGCAAGTAGAGACACAACGTAAACGAATAAACCAATTGTTCTTACCGTATTATAAATCTTCCGTATGACAATTTTCATAATTGAGGGATGGGTAGCAAGATGTAATATTTTCTTCTATCAAGGTACCCCTGAGGTAGAGGAGCACTTATCTAATAGACCATAAGACCACGGTCAAAGCTGTTACAGTTTCGTACTGTCGTCGTATCGTAGCTATTATGGAAAGTCTAAAGCATTAAGGAATGTTTTTTTAAAGCAGCAAAAAAGTTGACCATTACTCGCCTCGACGATTTCCCAATTATTAATGTCTACATTATAGAATACCCGTCCACTTTTTGAAACCGCATTTAAAGGTAGAAATACAAACCAGGATGGTCTAAAATGTCTTTAAATATAATGTCAAAGGTTTATATTGTGTGTAGTTGTTGATTGTTAATATCAAATTAAATGGGGTTTTAAAATAGAACGAAGTTATTGTATTTGTATGTGATTAAAACTTTCCGTAATTTGACCCTTTCACTAACTGTCAACAGATACAGATGGCGAAAGTACAATTTAGCGTATACGTTAATACGGATTCTCTTTGCTTGATGGAAACCTTAAGTCAAACTGAACAGCATGATTGTCAACGATTCCGAAGACGCAAACAGCGGCGCTATAGGAACAAATAGAGCCCAACCGCAACAGACCCGCGTTTTGTTTTGCCTGGCAATGGCACGATTGATGAAGTGATATAAACGGCTGCACCCTGAAGTTCTTGTTCATTAAACAAGCGCTTGTCTGAAAACTATCTCATCGTAAGGATAGTTTTTGACGAATGTCACATTATTTCAACGTGGGGTTCAACCTTTTAAGCCATTATATTAAAGGGTGTATTTGAACATTTGGCCGTTAAACTGAATTGCTGAAAGCTCTTACTTTATGCTGTCACCTTGTCAAAGACAGTCGATTTTAAAACAATCACCGATTTTTCGCGACAATCTCGTATTTCAAGTGAAGGACAATTGAAAGCGGAATTGTTTACTGTATTTTGCCATACAAGTAGTGAAAGGTAAATAAGATATCATGTTTCAGCTAGTCAAACGAAAGAATATTTGAAGGTATTTAGTAACGATTACAAGGTCTACAAGGGTTAGTCCCGTGTCTTTCCTGTGACTTACGTTGAGGAATTAGAGATCGTAGATCGCGACGAATGTAATTGTGACTTGACGTCCTTTATTCGTTGGTCACCGCAGTCCGACTTTAAAGGACTTTTCTTTATCAAAATCGTTTACCAAAGATTTGGCTTTTTAACTTTTAACAAAGTTGCTTTAGAACTATCGCTGACAATTCGCAAGGCCGTTTTCACATACCGCGGAATTTTAGAAACAATATGTTGTAGTGGTCTTTCGATCTTGTTTATCCTCCATGCTCGATATCAAAACACAGCTTTGGGTACCCGCGTAAGTATTCTATTCATTGACAAAACCTACTTTCCCACCCCGGGTCCAGGTGCTGGTCCAAAGGTTACATCCGGTGGGCACTTTTCTGCGAGTTTTGGCAGGCATCTCTCTCATTTTATTTTTCGTCCGCCCGCAATTTTCCCGCCGCCCGCCATTTTTCCCGCCCGCATGAGAGAGATGCCTGCGGAGGAGGCTAATTTTAGACTACAATGTGATCTTCAGGGTTCAAATTGACCATTAACTAACCTTCGCCACAGCTGCAAAGCTGAGTAATCAAGCCGTAAACCTTAATTGCTACAACCTGTTAAACAACATCTTTTGTATACTATAATAAAATTGTCGTATATTATGTAATAAACGATTGGTGGTAGCATATAGGAAACGAGACCATTTGGTTGCGTTATAAAACAACCCGTTATAAACACTACCCTTGTGGTAGTTTGAGCACTCTGGCCCTACACCGCTTCACGCTCTCTGGATGTGCGCATGACCGCTATTTGTACCACAAGCGGTTGTCACCGGCAATCGTTTGTGTATAATTAGTACTCACGCCCATATCTAGATCGTACCAATCTACACTGGTGAGCTGTGGAACAGCGAAACACGTGTCTGTAGATATTGTACTATTACGCTCCTTTACTTCGGTGTTGTTGAGCACTCTGTGAAGTTGGTGTAGGTGTCCTTTAGAGTAGTTATATGATTATTATTATTATTTTTCATGTGTAAGAGCCTGGCACGAGCTCTGAACCAATCAGAATGCGAGTAGCAAATTGATTGACCAATCAGAGCTCGTACCAGATTTTATTTCCAGGGGGGTGTTCATAAAACAAGGTGTGGTCACCCTGTAAAGAGCGACCAGGAATCAAATCAGGGGGATATGCACCTGGTCGTATATAAGAGGTTTTTTTTAAGTATTTTTTATTTTATGTCATGAAACCTGGTGTTGTTGTACGACCAGTTTTTTTTAGGAATCATCCTTGAGTTTATATTGACCAAAGAGAGGAAGGTCATTCAAGGTGATCATAAAAAAATTCATGAGATATTAAAAAATAAAAAATAAACCTTAGACCATCATACCTCACCCGATGTGATTTATACTTACGTAGGCCATATTGTCCAAGAGAAAAACTTCATATTATTTTTTATTTTGAAAAGAGACGTGTTGAAAAATAAAAATAATCAAGAACCAAAAAAAATTGGTTTATGAATTAATCATAGAAATTTCCGTCACGGAACTCTTACCTCAACGCCATCTTATGGCCGAATGACTGATATTTCTTAGTTACGGTATTTTAAAAAAATGTTGTTCTCAAAAAATTAAAGATGTAATGTTTGGATTTGAAAAAATGATTTTAAAAAAATGTATTGGATTTTTTGGAAAAAAAGGTGAAAATCTTTTCTTTTTTTTGAAAAAAACAGTTGAAAGAGTATAAATAGAAGACTTGTTTGGAAAGAGTGTTTGATTTTTAAAACCAAATTTCATTGTCAAGAAAGAGTTGCGAAAAAAAATGAAGGATCACATTTTTTTATTTGCGAAAGATGGAACATATTTTACAAAAAGAAAAACAGCATTGAATCAAGATGACCCTTTGTTTTGTAGAAATGAAGATTTTTATGGAATTTTAGAGGATGTTGAAATGGTGTTGGTAAAATGTGAAAAAGTTCCTATATTACGCAGTAAATTTTTTCCCAAACTTCAATATTATAGACTATTATTCCTATGTGAATTACCTGTGGATGATCGCCAGTACGTATATACCTATTCGCAACTAGATCAATCAGACAATATTGGAAAATTTGTTAAAACCATAACAGAGTGTTATATATATAATTGATGTTTTTTCTAAAATAAAAAAAGTGTTTTTTATTTCAAAACGTATTTTTTTACATTTCAATATTTTTACAAAGTGAAAAACAATTCTTTCCCTCTATCACTGATTCTCTTTCGAGAAGGGATTACTAAAGGGTCAGCTAATTCTACACTACCATCTTTAATGAATATATCTTTTCCTTTCAATGTTGGTAAGAGGTCATATATACGCATTGTTCCATCTATAAGCAGCTTGAAATGTTTACGCTCTTTATGATCCGTCAGATATAAATAATATCCACATAAAATAATTGGTGGATACACCAGTTCGTATTTTACTAATTGTATGGGTTCATCATGATAATAAGATTCGAGATATTCTTGCGATTCACCTTCTCCAAAATCAACGTGTGATCGCAGCCACATGATTATTCAATGAAAAAAAAAAATAGTTTCTTAAGCTTATTTATATGAATGGTTTTTGGGAAAATTTTTTGCATTTGTAAAAAAATTAGGGTATAACTCCATGATTATTCAATGAAAAAAAAACCAGTTTCTTAAGTTTATTTATATGATTTTGGGAAAAAAATTTTCATTTGTAAAAAATAAAAACTAGGGTATAAAAAACGATATCATAAAAAAAATGTACAGTTAATTTTTATTTGATGGGGTATATACCTCCGCGAAAGATTTGGAGCTTTCAATTGCGTAATCAAGAAAATGGCGAAAAAATGTTAGAGGCAGCGAGCGAAATGCATACTCCACGGAATTATCTTAAATTAAATGAAATATCGTTTTTTGAATGTAGTCGTGAAATTGTAAAAGATAAAGAAATGAGCTATGTACAAGGGGTTGTTTATCTCAAAGATGTTAGAGATGATATTTTTGATTGGCTTCCATATGGGGGAGAAATAATTCGTTCTTATCCAGATGATTTCTACCATCGTAAAGATAGAATATACGACCTGGCCACGTTATATCAATATGGAAAGCGTCAGGGTAAATTAGGAAAACTATGGACTAGCGAAAGAAGCCTAAATTAGCAGATTATAAGAACCAGAATCGACAAAAAAACAAAATGAAAAAACTGTTATTAAAGAAAGAATCCCTGTAAAAATAATGATTCACATGAATTATTTTTATTATAAAAAATAAAATTTATACAAGAGAAAAAATTAATATGTCCTCGACAGTTTTTTTTATCTTAATATTTTTATTCAAAAGATGATAAATTTCTTCTTTTTCCGAGAATATTTTTATTGTTCGTCCAGCACCATAATTGAGAATTTTTATTGTTACTTCATAAGGTTGTCGATTCACACCATAGTTTTTTATTATTTTACATTTGTATGTATTACATATTGTAACAGGTTTGCAATCGGCGACAAAATATATATATTCAGGATAATCTTGTTGAAGATATTTACATGAAAAATAGCGTTGTAAAGTATTTGTGGTTTGATCCATAAAGGTTATAGTATTAACGCAATGACTATAATAAAATAATACGGCCATATTTTATTCACAGTAATGATAAAGTTTTTTTATATTAAATACCTTATATATATATTTTGGGATGAACCAAAAAAAAAATTATTTGATATAGTTATTTTTTACATTTTTTTAAATTGATTCATTTGGAGAAGTAACGAGACATGGAATTATTGAAGATTTACCCTTTATAAGTATAATCTTTTTAGATAAAAGATGAATAGCATTATGTTCAATAAGTGTTTTTATGGATATTCCAGATCATCCTGTAATAACTTTCAGGATTAGTTGATAGATTTGGTTGGGGTTCTGTATGTCTAATTGAACACATTTATCACATTTTGTAGCAGGATTGCAATCCTCGATCAAATACGTATAGTTAGGATAGTTTTTATGAATAAATTCACTTGAAAAAAAGCGAGTAAGAGCATCGTCGTAATATCTTGTACCTTTATATTCCATACAAAAATAAAATAAATGTGATGACATTTTGTTTCTCTTTTATTATCAGAAAAATATAGGATTAAATGAATTGGTGACCCTTTATATATATGGGTTTTTGTGAAAAACAAAAAAAACAGACGAGTTTTTTGTTAAAAATTTTTTATTACTTTTATTTTTTACATGTTTCAACATTAATGAGATTTTTAGAATCAACTATTAGTTTAATTTCTGTGTGTAAAAGATTTGAAGCATCACAGTCAATAATAGTGTTTATTAATATTCCCAGATATGGACCGTCATCATTTTCTAAACCAATAACATCTAGGGTTAGATAATAACATTGAGGAGGTAATGATTTGCTTTCCGCAATGCAATGACAAATTTTGGCATCCGAACATTTCTGTATCACATAGGTATAGTTTGGAAATTGTTCTTGTAGAAAACGACTTGGAAAAAAATCATCTTCATCATCAAAGTATTCCGTAAATTCATCAGATGTAGGAGTAGTGGTGGGGAGTGTTGCCATTGTGATGTATAGATATCTGTTTCCATTAAGTTCTCTGCAATCACGATAGGGTACATGTTCTTGTGAAGTCATTACCCGGGTTTTGTTAATTTATGGAATGCAGTTTAAAGACCCTGCTTATATAATATTTTTGAAAAAAATTATTAGGTATAAAAAATTGAAGATAGAAACACATATATATATAGATATGCAATAAATAAAAAAAATTAAAAAATGAAATCTAAGTGTAAACAATGTATACGAACAACCAAAAAAAAAAGAAAAGGCATAAGACGATATTCTAAGATAAAAAAAAACAAAAAAAGGTCAAAAAAAATTTTTAGAATAAAATTATATGAAAGGATATAAATGGGGGAAAAAAACATTGTGTTTTAACAAAAATGGTTGAGATAAAAGACGAACAATTAGATATAATATATTATACAAAATATCCCTGTGGAAGGTGTCTTCGCGGAGAGAAGTGTCCTGTTCATAAAAATAGAAAAAAAAATGTCAATTTAATGATGCCAACGTGTGTATTGTTCATCCAAAGAGGAAACATAATAAAGATAAAAAACGTTGGGGTAGAATGAGAGCGTATTTGTCAAAATTGTGTTACAGCCGTTAAAAAGATGGCTGTTAGTGGAAAGGATTTTGACGATATTATTTATCCTGATCTACTACAATTACCCCGAGAATTGTTTGAGAATGAAAAAACGCGAAATTCCATGTTTTATTTTTTGGAATGGAGAAAGTTTCCTTGGCAGTTTTCCTTGTGCTGATTATGATTATGAATACTTTCTAATATTTGTAGAAGATAAAAATGAACATTCTTTTGTTTCGGGAAAAACATGGTGGAAAAAGATTTTATAGTTTTTTATTAGATAGTTATATTTTTAATATGATGTTTTATGATCAGTTTAATGGGTGAACATGTTGTTTTTATCGATAGAGAACCGAGAAAACCCTCGTTAATTTCTACTATTAATTGTTTTGATAGTTTAAATAATATTCCATGTTATTCAAAAAATTTTTTGTATGATCAATGTAAGGATTCAAGATTAAGATTAATGAATTATCAATTACGAGAAAATTATGATGGACAAGGGGTTTATTTAATTCTTATTAAAGATGAAAATATATTATCGATTCTTAATGTGATTTATGGTACAAGTAATGAAAATTATATTGTAATATTAATGGATGAGAGGGTAGGATTTGATAAAGATATGTTACAAACGCTTGTTTTTGTAGATTGTTGTTGGAATTTATGTAATAATTTTAATGAATTAAATATTTGAATTAATTGGTTATATAAAGAGTGAAATTTTTGTCTTTGAGGGATACATTCATTATGATTGAGATAATATTAAGAGTTATTCCTTTTTTTCAACAAGTTAACCAAGGGGAAATTGGTTTTTTATATTGGTTATGTGGATTATTTGAATTTTATTCTGGAAAATATATTACCTGTCCGATTATTGCTGCTGATACAAGATTTGAGGAAATCACTACACCCCTCTCTAAACTTTACATGCGAAAAATCAATGGTGTGGAATCCCATTTTATTCTAAAAGAACATACCCATGATCATATGGTGCCTAATTTAAAAACAAGTCAACGTAAATATGAATTGAGACGAACATCTTTACAACCATCACGAATTATATTAGTTGAAGCTCCAGGGTTATGCTGTAGTTTTTTTTCATCCCCTGATTGTGTAGATGAAATTTGTTTCCACATCAATCCGATGACAAGTATCATTATACAGGTTTTTTACAAAATCCAAAACATAAAAGAAATTTTTTATCTTATTCAGTTGACGGTTTTGGAAAAGGCAGTTTAAATAAACAAATTTAAAAAGATACATTATGCGTTAGGTGATTTTTATCTTTTTTTTAAGTATTTATTTGTTTATGGTAGCACCTTCAGTTTTTAATTCTTATTTTTATTTTAATTCATGCTCATCTCATGAAATTATGATGCTCACATCATGTTTTATATTTTATTGTCATAAACATAATCCTATTGGAAGGTTTTTATATAGACAAAAAAATAATTACGACCTTAAAAAAAAGATTAAATATGATTTTTGGAATTTTGTATATAGAGCTAGAAAAGGTAAAGTAAACTTTCATGAATGCCGGTATAAAAATTGTAAAGGAAAAAGTGATTTTTTTGGTTTTGATCCTCTGAAATTAAGTGTTTTTAATTTGGCAAATAAAAAAATAACCGATAATACATTGGAAAATCACGCAGCATTACCCGTAGAGGTTATCGATGGTAGTAGTGATAATGTTTATATATTTACATATAAGGAGCAAGAATTTGCATGGATATATATGACGAATGAAGAAGAAACAAATTTAGTTAGTTTGATAAGAAACTATATAGAACTAGCATTGGACTATAAATTAATATCTTTGTATGATGATGATATTCTTTTCATGAATAACGAAGAAGAGGACAGTTCAAATGTCAATTGGGATAATTTTTATATAAGTATTGGTGAACAAAAGTGTATGTAAATAAAAAAAATGGAATTAAAAATGTGTATACAATTTAAAGTGTTTGCTTATGATGTTATACGTATGGAAGAAGACGAAGAAAATGACCAAGAGTTTTGGATGAAATGTGCAAATTTTTGTTTTGCCATTCGAAAATTTTATATGGAAAAAATCAATCAAAAATGGAAAATAAGCGAATGTTCTAAAGCTATTCATGAAATATCAATGCAACATTTAATGAATGCTGGAAAATACAGTAAAAAAAAAGATATGTAGGGTTTCATGAGGGTATTGACCCTCTTGATATTGAACTATATATGAAACATTTAGATGAATTTTACGTAAAAAATTATTTAAAAAAAAATATATCAGTATTGATATATTTTATTTTTGAAACTATTCATCCTTTTTCTGATGGTAATGGTAGAATAGGGAAAGCGCTTATTGCTTTTTTAGAAAATAAAATAGAATGTAAAGTAAAAACAAAAAACAACATAAACAGTTATGTAAACTTTTAGGGAAAATGCAAAGAAAACACATGAGTTTGTTTGATATAAAAATTTGTAATATAAATCAATTATACAATTTATTGGTGTAATAAAAAAATTATTTTATTTTTGAATATTGATTTGTTTTCCATCTTTCTATTCTACTATCACAGACACATTGTTCAATTATTCTACTATAAATAATTCTTGTGTAATTTCTTGTACAAAATTTGCAATAATGGTCATTGACATGGCATTCATGACATGTATAATGTACTCCAAAATCACCAATAGAATCCACATAATTGCTGCATCTTGCACAATACATTTTTTTTGTTTGAATAAAAAGTGTTTTGATTGCTTATTTTTATACATTTGTTAAAAAAAGCAAATTTTTAAAAAAAAATACTCGTTATAACGAGGGTATAAAGGAGCGACGCATTGCATCAAAAATCATTATTCAATCATGATGGCCAACAAAGAATATTATCAGAGATTTCATCTTAGTAATCAATTTAAATTGCAATCTTATACAGATTTGTCAGTAAAAATAATAGCACAAAAAAAAATCAATGGTGATGCTATACTAGCAAAAGCTTATCCAACAAGTAAAACATGTGATAAGTTTACCCTGAATGCATATGTTGATGTGAAAGCCGAACATGTCCCTGCATTATTAAATGTTCTTAACAAGATTAACACTCAGCGAGCAGTAAGCATGAATAGATTGTGCTCGGCAACTTTTGAGCAACTTCTGGAGTTTTGAGCAACTTTTTGTACTGCAAGCAACCTGAGCAACTTTTGCTTTCCTTGGCAACTTTTGAGCAACAAATAATGAAAAACTAAATTATCACTAATTGAGCACCCAAATTATCCCAAATAAATGTTTCTGTAGTGTTAATTGCAACTGGTCGACACTAAAAATAGTATTGACCCTGCAAATGATTAACATTCCTTTGTTTTCTACTTTCCGTGCAATCGACATTCGACAATCGTGCATGAATTGATATTTAATATCGCCCACAAATTATCCAGCGGTTATTCGCTCCAACACAGACTCAGTATCCAGCCAAGTTCAGCATCTGCTGAGAGAGCCTTCAGCCTTCTGAAGAATGCCTTTAATGACCAGCAAAATAATTCCCTTGTGGATTACCTTGAGGCTTCAGTCATGATTAGATACAACAACGCAAAGAGGCAGTAAACTTTATCAAAGTACTACTATTGTTAGACGTTAGTTATGTTGAACTTTAAAATTATATTGAATTACACATCCAACATTTCCATGTTTAAGTTGTTATCTAGAATAAAATGGCTCGCCAAAGTGAGCAACATTTTTAAATTTTGGTGGCAACTTTTTCAATTTTTGGCAACTTTTGAGCAACTTTTAGCCTTTTTTTGCAGCAACTTTGGCTGGATTTGCTAGCACAATCTATTCATGCTTAGCGAGCAGTGTTGGGGCAAAATATCTTTGTCGTCGTGTGTGAATATGAAAATTGGAAAAGGGAATCATGTCGTATGATAGTTCGTACAGACAAGTGGAATGGCCTTGAAATTTGTCATCAACATCAAGATAATGCAATACCCGATGAGGATATGGTATTTGACGATGATCCAACACCAAAAACATCAACAAATCACAGCCCACAAGCAACAAGCGCTACTACTACTCCTGAAATTTCATGGATTGATGAGTGGGGTAGTTTTCATATAAAAAAGAAAGATTCCTTGTCTGAATATATTATTGGTTTAAGAAATTATAATCATGCCACAAATCAGAAAGCCCAATTGACGACAACCAAAAAACGAGGAGGAGGTAAAAAAAAGAAACCGTTTTCCTCTGATGCTGACGATGTTGATGATGAAATAACACATAAGAAAATAAAAGTGGAAATTGACGATGACGATGATGATGATGAGGTGTGTTTATTATTAAATGAAAAAAAACCTTTTTCATTTTGTAAAACTGTAATTTCAGAAATTTTTTTTTATTGTTTTAAAAGTGAAAAAAATGTAACAGATACATTATGTTATTATGGTGAAACTATAAAAGAAACGTTGTTATGTAAAAAAATAAAATTTGATGTAATAGGATTATTACGTGATCAAGAACTACTTGCTGAATTTGAAATATTATATAAAAATTTATTTTTACAGAAATGAATAAACATAAGAAGAAATCCAAGTTTTCCCCCGACTTTATTGAAAAAGCTTCAAGATTATTAAAGGGAGAGACATTAACGGATGATGATTATTCTAATTATAGATTACATAGTAGTAATAAAAAAATATATAGACGGTTGAAATATTCTGTTAATAATAATAATGAACAATGGGAAATTGATTTAGCTGAAAATAAAGATTTAGCTCGATATAATAATCAATATCGTTATTGTCTGGTGTGTATTGATATTTTTTCAAGATTTTGTTGGGTAAAGTTAATAAAAAAGAAACGTCTAATAATGTTAAAAATAAATTTGAAACTATTCTTATTGAAGAAGGAATAGCTCCTCTTAAAATTCAAAGTGATGAAGGAACTGAATTTCAAGATATACGCACGAAATTAAGTAAAAAGTATAATTTTTCAGTATTTCATACGTATAATAGAGAAATAAAGGCATCACATGTGGAAACGTGTTATTGGAACTTTAAAAACAATGGTTCGTCGTGTTTTAACAATGACTGGAGAATTTAATTATATACAGTATTTACCCCTTATTGTTAACCGTTATAATAATTCACCTCATAAAGCATTAGCTGGTGCAACACCTTTTGAAATTTATCGTGAAGAAAAAAAACGAAAAATACGTAAAGTAAAATATAAAATATTACGTGATCATTTAAATTATCCCATTCCTACGGAAGATTTAGTACAGGAAGGAACACGTGTACGTATTGTACAAGCAAAAAATAATATTTTTGAAAAAAGTAGCCTTCGAAGATGGACCAATGAAATTTTTTTTATTAAAAAAGTATATATCACAGATCCTGTTACGTATCAATTAGAAGACGAACAACGTGAAGAAATTAAAGGAATTTTTTATCGTCCTGAATTACAAGTTTTTAAAAAAAAATGAATTTACACATTAGCAGCAATACGAAATCAAAGGTCTTCAAAAGAATTTGATTAATAATTTTGTAATGAAAATTTCACAACCCATTGATGCTATGAATAATGACTGTTTTTTAGAAGTTTTACAAGTGTGTTATCCTCAAACAACTAAAAATGTTGTAGGGGAAGAATGTTTTTTTTCATTTACTATAAACTATAAGAATTTTATACGTATACAATATTTTACCAATCTCGACTATACATCGGATAAAATTATTATACCCGAGGGAATTTATGATTTATCCTCGTTAATTAAATTCTTAAATAATATCTTAGAGGGATTTGAGATGTTTTTACAATTGGAATAAACGGTAAAGTAATCGTTAATGTTAATATTCAAACGGAGTATTGGATATATGAAACGGGTAGTATCGCTGCAGACGGGGGTAGTGTGAATGAATTTCGACTATCTACCTCGAGTGGGTATGAAAAAAACGGTGATCAATTGGCTTCTTTTGATATTAGTGTTAATTTATTATTTTCGCGAAAATTAGCTTTTATGCTTGGTTTAAAAAATAAAAACGATCTTAGTATCGTACCCCTCTTGTTTGAAGTAAAAAAAGATACTCCCATACCCTATACTTTTATTTCAAAACATTTTGATTACTTGCCTGATATATCCGATGGTTTAAATAAAATGTTTATATATTGTGATGAAATAGAATTGGGGTTAGTTGGAGATAGTTGTGCTGAATTGTTAACAACAGTTCCCATTCAATGGACAAAACAAGGTAGTGGTGGAAATGGACAACTAGTTTGTTATATTCCTTCGAAAGCATTGAGAAAATTTAAAAAAGATATTATAAGAGAAATCCATATTAAAGTTAAAGATATTCAAGGAAATTTAGTTCCTTTTGATTCGGGATCACTAAGTATTGATTGTTTAGTACATACATCATAATGCTTTTAATAGCTCTTGAAGAAAAAAATGGTATTATGGAAATTATCCAATATATTTTAGTATATCCTTTTTCTCTTTACAAATTAGTAAATAGTGGGAAAAGTTTTTTATGGAATTTAAATTCAGTTAATTATAAAAATATAAAAAATTCATTTCGCCTTGTTTGTGCAAGAAAAATTGATTTCACCTCTATACAAGATTCGAAAAAAACAAATAAGGGATTAATTTCAGTTGCTTCATCTACAGTTATTGCTGGTTCAAAACAATGTTTTTTATTTAATCAAAAAGAATTATTTCATATTGATGAAAAAAATCCTCATGTTTCATTAAATGAGGAAAAAAAACATTTTCCCTATTTTTTATTTATGAGTGAAAAAGATGCTAAACAATCACTTCAGTTTTTTATTATCTATGAGAACGAACCACCTCTAAAGGGAGAACAAATTCATATATATATAAATTTATTTGAAGACGAACAAAATAATGGCTGAAAAAAAAAATGAACTTACTGAGGAAGATTATACTGCTTTGTTAAATGGTAGTAATCATGGAAAAAAATATTCATCATCGTTTTTTATTGTAAAAAGAAAAAATAAACAAAATCCCACTAAGAAAGAAATTTTATTAAACGATGGAGTGGGATTACCTCCAACTTTAAATTTAGATAATTATTCTTCACCAAATAAGAAAAGAAAAAAAATAGATTCAAATGTAATACGATTTTTACAAAATAGATAAAATATAAATAAAAAAAATGTATAAATAAAAATATATTTTTATAAAAAAATCACAATTGTTTTTTGATGTTTTAAGAGGGGTTTTTTTGTAAAAAAATGACACGAAAAAAATTTCATTATATAAAAAAAAGAAAAAACAAGAGGAGTAAGAAAACGTAGAAAAAAATACAAAAAGGAGGCTTTGGTGGAGCGTTGGCATTGGGTATGTTTCTTCCTCAAGTGTTGGGAACACTATCGAATATTCTTAAAATTAATGTTTAAAAAAAACTGATAAAAAAAAATGAGTAATAAAATAATTGAAGAAGTAGAAAAACATGACATATTATTTAGTGAACCTTTACAATTTTTTACTTCATCACCCTATAACGATACGTTTGTTGAATGTCGTGAAAGTGAAATTATTGCTACGCCTAGTGATTCTACTTCGTCAGTATATACGTTCACAAGACATGGAAATTCGGTCGGATTAATGAAAACAAGTGATGCTAAAATAATGGCTACAGTATCAATTAGAAATGCTGCTGGAGTAATAGCTCCGGCAGCTGCACCATTTGCAATAACACCGTTACCCCTTCGTACACTATGGAAAACAAAAGAATTAAAAGTAAATGAAAATTTAATTACTCCATCCGATAACTTTGCACATATAACATCAATGGCACTATTTTTCACACGTGAAACGCCGTCCGGTTATAAGGATTCTAAAGACATTAATTTAGCACATTTTGACACACATTCTAATATGAATAGTATCGTGGGTTTTGCTGATAATGCAGCTGTCGTAAATCTTGGCAGAAGAAAAAGAGTAGCGGCATTTCAAAATCAATCTCAGACATTGATAGATGATGTGGATTGTTCATTATTTAGTGAAGGTGGGAGTGAAGTATATCTTCCAACTATATATAAAATTGAATTACGTTTAACACGGGCATTAAATTCAATTATAATGATGGGTGCAGATCACGCTAATATGCCCATTGCTACAACTACAGTTTCCCTTGAAGATTTTAAAATAAAAGTGCCTATATTTAAACCCAAAAATCAATTAGCTGCTGCAATTAATGCTGAAATGCTAACTCATCATAAAGAAACAAAATATTATACAACTATTGCGCGATGTATTACCGAAACAGTAATTGGTGGGCGAAGATCGCATCAAGTCATTGATATATTTAATGGTAGCATTCCTACACGTCTTTTTATATTATTTTCACCTTTGGCGAATTGGAATGGTTCATATGTTACTAATATTTATAATTACACATGGCCCAATTATGATAATGTGGAAGTTACGGTCAATAATGCTGTTGTTGGAAGAATAGAAAATCATGCTGAAGCTTATACAAAATTACGAAGGGTATTAAATCGGGATTATTCAGAAATGCCTATGACTTATACTGAATTTGTAAACGGCTATTGTATGTTAGCATTTGATTTAACAGATAATAGAGACTCTCATCTTGCAGTATTACCTATAAAACCGTCGGGAAATGTTAATGTTGATTTTCGTTTTTCTCAAAATACAGAAGCAGGAGCATTAATTTTTATTGGTGAATTTCGAAATGAAATTAAAGTAGGAATAAATACCCCTGCAAGATTATTACACGACATTTAACTTTCAACATTTGTTACAAAAGGATTAAAAAAAATGAAGAAAACAAAACAAATTACGCGAAAGAATAGAATAAATAAAGCAAAAAACAAAAAAAAAGTTATTAATCATATACCCTTAAATCGTGAACATATTCTTGTATTTCCACCAATATCAGCTTATGCTTAAAAAAATGAATGAAGAAAATAATGGTATAAAAAAAGATAATGGAGAAAAGAAAAAATGATGATGAATTAAAAAAAATAGATGATTCAAGTGATGAAAGCAGTGTTGGAGAGGGAAGTGAAAATGATAGTGATGTTGTTAGCAATGATACTAATGATGAAATGGTCGATGAAAGTTCATTGTCTTCGTCTTCATCAAGTTGTGAAGATGATTTAAAGCTTTTAGAAACATTAGTTAAAATAAATAAAATAAAGAAAAAGACCATTGAAAAAAAAAAAACCCAATTTTTTACCATCGTTAAAAAAATATCTTAAAGCAGATATTGATAAAAAAAATTCATTATTAAACACTCAATTAATTAATAAATTACAATTCATTGCTAAAAATATTTTAAATAAAAAAATTTCTATCCAAGTTTCCCCTGATAATAAATATATTTTAAATAAGTTTGTAAAGAACAAAATAAAAGAAAAGGATTTAAAAATTTTATTATCTGAGGATTTTCGAATAATCAACATTTATCAAAAAGCATACAAATTACTTTACCAACAGATAAAAAAAAATGACAGAAGTAAATAAAATGCAATTAGTTTAATCCGAGTAAATTAAATGAAATTTTAGATTTACTCAAAAATGATCATGAAAATGAACGATTATTGCAAGGAATTAACAAAAAAAATGAATTTGAACTTATTGAAAGTAAAAACATAATGAAAAAAGAAATGAAAATTGATAATAATCAACGTACTAGTGAAAATATGGTTAGATTTTTAAAAAAACAACAAAAGATGAAAAGAAAAAATAATACAGAAGAAGAAGAAGAAGATGTTAATGATGCTAATCCACCACCTGAGAAAAAGAAAACACCAACTGAAACAAGTGCAAATTTTATAAAAGAATTTCTTGAAAAGAAAAAAATTAAAATTAAAGATAGAGATGTAATAAAAATAAATGAAATAAAAATAAATCATCATGATTTAATATACGATTTAACCCATAATGTCCGCGTACAAAACATGTACAATCTTTCATAAAATAAACAGTTACTTGCGTTAAAAGAATTGAAAAAATTACATATGCCTGCCCATTATATACGAAATATAAAATTACGACAACGATATTTATCATTGGATAAAAAGACTTCTGAATCTTCTTCTATTGATGGTGAGGGTTCGTTAATACCCTCACTGCTTCCCACACGAATACCAACGCCACAACGCACGACTCCACAATATACAGAGCGACGAAAATGGCGAAGAATAGACAAATGATGAAGTTACATTGTTTTTTAACCAAATTTTTATTTACAAATGAAATTAATAAAATTGTTAAAATCAATAAATTTTTAAATCAATATTATTTGGGAACATTTCCTGCAAATATTTTTCCTAAGAAAATTGTTTATCCCTCCTGTTGGATTTGGAATACGGACGAAGCAGATCAAAGTGGACAACATTGGGTTGCTATATGGGTGGATAAAGAAAATATGTATTTTTTTGATAGTTTTGCCAAAAATGTATCATTTTATAAACGTAAATATTGGTATGATTATAGTGTAAAAATGGGATTAAAATTTCATCATGTCCAAAGTAAAACTTTACAATCCAAAAATACTACCGTATGTGGAAATTGGAGTTTATTATATTTATACAATAAATGTCGTAATGAAATCGAAAATAACAATAAATAAAAAATATTTAAAAATGAACGTAAAAAATAAAAAATGATATTAAATTAAAAAACAAAATAGAAACAATTTTAGGAGATATAATAGTAAGAATTTATAATAAGAAATGTAAAAAAGATTGTAATAAGAATAATAACAATCAGTCATGTTGTAGTTTTAATAATGCCAATTTTTAATTAAACAAAAAATTAACTTATTTACAGTGATTATATTTTTTCTAAGAGTAACACTCCTTCCATATCTTTTTCTTATAATGTTTTTTAAAAATATATAGTTAAAAATATAGTTGACATGCTTTTATATTTTTACCCCCCTAGGGAATGTCGGACCGCGTTACCCCAGTAACCACCAAACCCCCCTTTTTGTTTTCTTTTTCTTTTTCGATTACCAAATCCCAATTGATTTCCAACTAACGATCCTAAAGGTCCAAAAATATCTAGAACACTACCCCCTTTTTGTTTCTTTTTTCTAGGAATAATTCCCCTCCTGCTTCTATATCTTCTTCTTGCCATTTTTTTAAAAAAAAATTCATGCACAAATACATCCTATACTATATATATACTTTTTAAAAAAAAAAATTTTCAACAACTTTGTTTATTTTTTTGAAAAAATCATTTTTATTTTTACTTTTATTTACAAATCATAGATTATCGTTGATTCATGTGGAAATATATTGTTTCTAATTCTACAATTTTCATAACCCTTTCTACAATTATCAAATATCAAATGACCATAGGGTTGCTCATTTATTTCACTTAATACTTTATTAAATCTATTTCTATTTATTTTTTTATTATCACAAATGGTATACATATTTTTATAATCACTTAAATTTTTAAACATAACATAATATTGACTATTGACACGTAAATTTCGTAATTTGCCATTACCATATGTTAAATTTTGACAAGTAAAAATAACACTAATATTACGATGATGGACATCTTGAGTTGCAATATTATCTATTCTATCAAGATTTTCTTTTGATGATGTTGCAACTAACATGAGATCATCTAATATTATTAAAGTATTCTCATTGGTATTCGTTTGTATATCGGTAATGCGGGGAATACCCTTTTGACAATCAATAAATTCAACAATAATATCTGTTTTTTCAGCAAGAACATTTTCCATTTCTGCATATAGAGGTTGATAAATTGAATATAAATAAACAATTTTAACAATTGACGGAGTAATCATTGTGTTAATATTTTTCAATAATTGTAATATCCAATATGTTTTTCCACTTTGACTAGGACCACATAACGTTAACATAAAAGGGTGTTGAAATGGTAATGATACATTGTTCAGTTCAGTTATCTAAAAAACCATACGGAAATGTAATAAAACTATTTTTAACAATACGTTTATTAAATGTAAATGAAAATTTTTTTATTTCATCATCAATAAAAATATGATTAAGTTTATCTTTACATATTTTATTTTGATATTTAATTTCAATGATTTGATCTTGATTTTTAACACATTTTGTTAAAGACGAAAAATTCAATTTATCTTTTATTGTTTTATTTTTTAAAGAAAATCCTTTGACATGAATACATTCTTGATTTAAATTAGTGATATAGGAATAACATTTTGGACCTGTTGAACAAAAATTTGTTATCCATTCATTTTCATTTAATTCATTCGTTAAATCTCCTAAATAATTACCCGTTTTAATATCTGTATAATTAGTTTCATTAGATATATAAATAACAGAATCTGTATCAAAATATAAAACGCGATCATTTAATTTATCTATTATTTCATATAATTTTAAACGTGCATATGCAGTGACAAAACATGCGATAATTACATTTCCCGTTTTTAACGGTGATATTGCATCGTCAATTTTTTCATATGTGCACCGTAATAATGATTCGTTTATAAAATCCATAGATTTTAATTTTTTACTTTTATCATTGGCTATATTTAACAAATCTTCATAATCATTTAAAAAACACACTTGTGTATTGTTTTCGTTTTGAGCAAATTTTCCCCATAATGAATTTTAAAATGTTTTTGCAATTGTTCTTAATCCGGGATTTTTGTCTATTTTTTCTTTATCTAAATAAACATTTTCATTTTTAAAATAATCATTACAATATTGTGTTATTTTAATATCATTTTTACTACCATCAGCATTCAAACAATCTGTAGGTAATCCTGAAGATTCTTGTTTAATTTTTAAAAATAGATTTACATATTGCGAAAAAATTTTTCTTGACGTTCAAAATGATATATTTCGTAAAGAGCTATTATTTTATATCCCTTATCTATAGCAACATTAATCTCAATACTTGTCCAAGTACCCTGTAAATATCGTTCACTTTCACTATGTTCACATTTATCAGTTTTATCCACACCACATTTATAACATAAAGGAAATAATAATTTTCCCTCTATTCTAACGGGTAAAACACCAAAGAAAATATTTTGCGGAGCTAAAATACTACATTTTATTAAACCATATACGTTCTCGATTTTTATTTTACAACAATCTTTTCCAAGATAAATAATAGGATGTCCAACGGGAAAGTTAAAACATTTTTGTACACTGGGATATAACGATGTAAAATCTACATAACTTATTTTTTCATTGGGTTTTGTTTCTTTAAACAACCATACGGGCGAAGTTCTTCCCCCATATAAAGCATCCCGCGGTGCTAAGGGAATATACTGATAATTATTTATTTTCTTTTCAATTAGTTGTTTCTGTGTATATTTTGTTTCTTGTAAATAATCACATTCCCACATCTCAATTAGTTTGTAACCTGCATTTTTTATTTCAAATGAAAAACGTTGTGTAGCGGCATATAAATAATTAAATTTTTCATTGATAAGAGTGTTTAATGTATAGGGATCAAAACATTTTGGACACCCATGATAAAAACACCCATGAAATTGATATATTGTATCATCACAAAATCCATCGACAAACCGTCCGAGAATATTTTTTTCCCCATTTTGTGAACATATATATTCTAATCTCCCGCCTATTTTTCTATTAATTTTGTTCAACCAATCAATAGCAATTAGGCTTTGAGGGACATTTCCCCTATACACCAAAGCAGGAATAATTCCTACACAATTTTTTTTTAAACAATTTAATCGAAACAGTTTCAATGCCGAACTAGCGATCGTGATACAATTCTTTTCATAAAAAATAGCTATATGACCTATTTCTTCTATCAATGAAGAAAATTTAACACAACATTGTCTCAAAATATTTACATCACTACAACAATAATAATAAATTTCATTTCGAAATATATATTTCTCTTTCTGTTTTTCAAAATACCATTTTACAAAATCATTATACGTATCATTATCCATATGTTCCGTATCGAAATATTTTTCATCTACAACTTCACCCTCATAATCTAAATTATCAAATTTATATGGGTGAAAACCCTTGCTTACTCCTGTGAGACCCATTGCTTTTGGAATATCAGCTAATTTCATACTTAAAAACAAATAACTATCTAGTATTCTAATATTTTGTTCTTTAAATATTAAACTCATTACTTTAGTTCCATTCATTATAGTCTCGGGTAGTATGTTTTTTATTTCTAAAAAATATTTTAAAATAAAAATAGTATCAAATCTACCTCCCGATCCGTTATGAGCTATCCAAACAGAATTTTTTTGTTCAAACATAAAATCACATAAAGTTTCAATAACATTGTTATCAAAAATAAATTGTCTATGTCCACAACAACTAACTTTTTCAATAGTCTTATCTATATTTATTTCATCTTCACTGTTGATAATTGTTTTGTTTTTTTAAAATCAATATATTGACATTTTTTACACACTTTTTGAACAATGCAATAAAAAGGAACGAGCAAATTAGTTTTATTTACTTTTGTTTCAAAATCAAAAAAAAATAAAGTAGGTTCTTTTTCTTTTTTATTATATTTAAATGAAAGGGGTTTCATGTAACAATAATGAGATTGATTCATATATTTATCACAATGAAAACAAAATCGTTTAGTACAATCATGTTTAACTGTTTTATTATGTAAAATGAAAAAGAATCGAGGACAAATTTTGTAACAGGTCTTACAAAAAAAATAATATTGACATGGTGTTAAACGAGCGTAATTAGTTTGAGAAGGTTTAAAAATTTTATTCGTTAAATGATTTGAAAAACAATTTTCATCATAAAAAATTATATGACAATTACTACATATAATTTTATTATTTTTATCATTACATTTATTCGGATATTTATAGCATCGCAAACACGTTAAGTTACTTCTACATAGGTGATTATCGATATATTCATGCCGTGTAAAATAACTCATACATTTAACACAAAAAGAACCCGATCTAAGTTTAGAAAATTCCTTTATACTTAAAACTACATCATAATGGTTATTATTTAACCATAAACATACAATTTCATTAGTCAATTTTATAAGATCACCTTCACTATTACATCGTGAATCATAAATTATATTATCGTTATGCGTGTCAGCATACACTAACAAATCAACACCCTGTTTTTTTAAATAATTATTATAGACAAAAATAAATTGTGTAGCATCAACATTGCCCTCGGGTATCCCACATTCCCGATATACATTTCGAATCTCTTCACACGTAAATAATTCATCAACGGTTTTATTTGGATTTCTTTTCATTTTATCATATATTTCATCTTGTTTTAAAAACGATAAACCTACTAATATTGCTAAAGCAAAACAACAATCTTTAACTGTACGATATAGCACATTGCTAAGAATATAAAATACACCAGTACGAAATTTACGGTCATATTTTTTTACATACTTATTATTTTTAACTCCACCATTATCACTAGCATTTCCCTTATTCAAACTATTATAAATTGCTTTTTTCCTTAATAAACTATTTTTTTTTTTATGTGTACTTATTCCTGAGGGAAAAGTTTGAATAATTACCGTACTATTCCATCCATTAGCTATTGTTTCTTTATTACTTTGCATATGTTTTTCAAAAATATTTAAGAAATATTTAATGTCAATATCTTTCACGCGCAAAACGGCTGTAGAAAAAAAACTTTTTGGAGCATTACTAAAAATAAATCTGACGTAATCATTATCACTTTTCACACTTGCACGTGCAACGGTAATTAAATAAGAAAAAACTAACGATAACGATTGAATAAAATTAATAAAATTAGTCGTTTTTCCCGTGAAACATTCAAAGAAAAATGCTGTTCCTTGACATTAAATTTTTCTTTCGTATTTTCCCCTATTCTTTCAACAGAAAAATATTCATCTAACTTTACATTTTTTCTACTTTCTTTTTTCTTATTAAATAAACTTACTAATTCATCAATATCCTTTTGATTATATTTTAATTTTTTTTGATCAGGATTCATCTTTGGATGTTTTTTTTTTCTAAAACAAAAACACGTTCCTTTTTCTTCTTTTTTTTCTTCTTCTTTTTTTTCTTCTTCTTTTTTTTCTTCTTCTTTACCGTCAACACCTTCAATAGTAACATTATCAGATTCACGTATATTAATACATGTAAACGAAATGAAAGGTTTATCTTTTTTTGATAAGAATTCACCCATGTTCAAAAAAACTAATCAATAAAAAAAATGGCAGTAATTATTCATATTGAAATTTATTTAAACACTCTCGAGGGTTTACCCTATATTGGTTATGAAATTCAAGATAATGATACTTCAATATTATTGACACCTTATCTTCTTAAAGAATGTTTATTTAATTTTACAGAAGAACAAGAACAAATAATTCCTATTTCATCAACGATTTAAAAAAAAAGACTAAACGTATTAAAAACAGAAATCTATAATTGTCCAAACGATATTACATATAAAGTGGAATGTATGGTGAAATTTATTGAGAAACATGAAAATAAAGATTATTTAGGAATCAAAACTATTTTTTAAAAAAAATGCCAAGAAATAAATTACCACGAAAAAAACGAGATAATAAAAATATACAAAGTATACGGAACGTTGTCCAATGCAGAAGTAAAACACTAAAAAAAAAAAGATGTCGTAAAAGAACAGCTAAAACAATAAAATGTTGGATTCATCTAGCAAAACAAAATAACTTACGTATCAAAAAATCAACTATCCCAAATGCTGGTGAGGGTTTGTTTGCGTGGAAATCCCCTTTTAAATCCAATCGCAATATTTCTTATTATACTGGTTATAAAACAACTCAAGCCAAATTGGATCGTAAATATGGTGTAAACAATAATGCCACATATAGTATTTGTAACGATGCAAACAATTGTGTGGATGCGTATTTAACCACTCACGCTGCGGCTCGTTATGCAAATAATGGTGGAAGGGGTTCTATATATAATAATAATTCCGAATTTGTTTATAATCAAATTAATAAGAAATTTTTTTTTAGAAAGTACAAAACATATAAAAGCGCATGAAGAAATTTTCGCAGATTATGGTGATAATTATTGGGAGAGACAACAACCATAAATAAAAAAAAATGGTGAATTATCGTCATAGAATATATCGCGGGGGAGAATTTAAAGGAAAAAAAAGGCAACGTGGGGGTATTTTTAAAGGTAAAAAAAGACAACGCGGAGGAAAAAAAAATACAAAACAATATATAAATGATTTTTCGACAGGAATTAAAATGGTAAAAAAATTAGCAAGACAAGCAACATCAAAAGTCAAAAACCATTTTCAAAAAGGGGGTCTAGTATACCGTAAACCAAGAAACAATCTAGAGAGAATTCTCATGTATTAATTTAAAAAATAATAAAAATACAATATTTAACAAATTATATTTATGCGTCTATTATTTCATTACAACCAATACTATCCTGTTTGAAATAATCTATTACATTAATTGATCTTATTTCTTTAAAATGAACGCTATTGAAAATAGGATAATCCATATTACATACACAACGGTCTTTACATTTTTTACAATTATATTTTACAGTTTCATTATAAATATTAAAATCAAAATATATTGCTAAAATAGCATTAAAACATTCATAAGAAAAACAATGTCTTCTATCATAATCTATGCCCTTTAAATAAATAGCAATTTGATTGTTTTTTAAAGGGAAGATTGTTCTTTCATGTAAGTGACAGCGTTTACAAAGGCTATGAAGGAAGTTAAAACAGTCTTCAGGAAAATCTTGATCATTGGGTATATTAATTACGATATCAGGATCTTTTGATTTCATTACTTCCAACATTATTGTATACTTTACACGTCTTTCATAATCTGATATTTGTACTAATAGAAGATATACTGAATTATTATGTTCATCTTTACTTTCCCCACAACCAAGTAATTGCCAAAAATAAATAGCTTCCAAAAAACTATATTGAGTTATCTCATGATAAATCAAATATCCTTCCTGATTTCTTTTTCTCATAAAGTCCATTATCACTCACTCACATTAAATGAAACCCCCTTTATATATACTCATTTTTAATACCCGTCGGAATAAATAATATTAATATCATATTCAATGTAGGGTTTATCAGCTTCACCCCAGAATATATTATTATCACGTAGATAATTTGTTCCTAAAAAAGCAATATTTTGAATTAAAATAAAATCTTCGTCACCAGGTAAATTATAGGCTAAATCAGTAAAACGGATACTTTTATTAAAGAAATTTCTATATGGATCAATAAACAATTGATTATCAGCAAAATATTTTTTCTGTTGAATGTGCTGCCCACGAACCATAGCCATCATGAAAAACAGTTTTTTTAACTTGTAGAATAGACCATCCCAATGCTTCTTGATATTGTTCGCTAATATTATTTTCAATTTTTACATCAATACTATGAATTATTTTTCGACGGTTCCAATCTATTTTTCTTTGTTTTTTATATTCTTCTGTATCAAAGGGCTTTGAGGGATTAAAAGTTATTGATGCATCAATATTATTATTATATGTTAGGGAATAATCAGTAAACAAACCCGGAGTTGCCATATTGATATTGATTTTATTATTCCTATTAACTAACGATGTTGATATTACACCATCCCTCCAAGATACTGCTCGAAATTCATATTTCTGAGTACTATTTTTTTTTAACGAAACTATATGATCTTTTTTTGGATGATAAAGCCAAAATCGTTCAGTTTGATGAATAATTTTTTTCGAATTCATTTTTTAATATAGTCTTTACCCAAAACAAAATAATACAACACAGGTTTTTTTTTTCTGTGTAAACAAATTTTATTTATATAGAGAATTAACACCGTGAAATAATATGGATACATGTTTCATGTTTTAAATATTTAAATTTTGAAATTAATTTTAATATTCTTTTTATTTTTAAAAAACTCCTCTCTCCTGAAATAAAAATATATAATGAAAATTTCATTATCTCAATTTCCTGCACAAAATTAACTGATAGCAATGTTCGTTTTAGTTTCAAAAAATATAATTCCTTTAATTTTTTTCTCAACCTTTGTGATTCTGAAAATAAAGAAATTTTTCTTTAAGAAAATGATAAAAATCTTTGTTTTAAAAAAATTCAAAAGATATTGAGTATATTTATTTAAGAAAAACTTGTAGAGTTATACTGTTTTTTAAAAAAATTGATTAACCATCTGAGAGAAAAAGAGAGAAACTATGATATTTTATTATTTTTTTATAGTCTCAAATTCATTAAAAAAAAGATTCTTTACCCATTTCTTTTAATGAATTTTTTTTGAACAAAAAGTATAACTCTACATGATTATTATTTTTTACCCTATATCTTTGTAATTTTTTTAAAAACAAACAAATTTCAGCAGATAAACGTTTTTTAAAAATTAAAATACATTATTATACTTTACTAGCATAAACTGTTCATTCTTTGATTGTTTCAGTTCACGAAACAAGTATGTAGCAAATAAAATACATTCACACAAGCTACAATGATAATGTAACGTAGTAGCTTTTTTGGTATGATACCAACAATTTTTCGGTTCAAGTTTATAAAAATTAATTAAATGTTCGTACTTTGGAATACCCAAATGTTCAAGATTAATACAAGATAAATATACCCTTGGTTTTAATAATTTGACAATATATGATTATTTATCCCCCCCCCCCTTATATCCTATAATTGCCTTATGTGCAAACACTTCACGAAATAAAAAAGATAGTCGATTCATAAGTTCATGTTGGTTAAAATATACATTTGATGGTTTTTGGTTATAATATAAGAGACCATGGCATTGAAATTGATAATAAACAACAGCACGTTCCCCTTTGTTAATTAGTGCGTCATAATTTCTTAGGTTTTCATCGTAACATTGATAAACATATTCTTTACCCGTTTTCAAATCGACAATAGAAACTTCTCGAAAACTGGGTTTTTCATTCTTAAATTGAAAACATTCTACATCCATTATATGTGTAATTTCATTCAGAAAAAATAATCGCTTTTGATCAGTGAAACCATGTTTAACTTTATTCAACGGACAGTCATATGTACCTTCGTAAAGTTCTTCCACAGTCATGTCGGGAGGCGCCTTCACAGCCTCTCTGGTTGTAATCTCTGGCTGACTGCACACTGGGGGTCGAACGTTTCTGGCGTTTGGTCGTTCGTCTATGACTTCGGTCGTCTTGGGTGGTCTCTGGCTTGGATGGCGTCTGGCTTCGCTCGTCTTTGGCTGTCCTCGTCTCTGGCTTCGTCTTCTGGGTTCGTCTTCATCTTCTGCGGCCTCGGTCGTATCTGGCTGTTCTCTCACTATGGGTATATATTCTTCAAAGTCAAATTCATCTGAATCCACTTGCGCCATAATTAAAAAATTTGTTCTTCTCTCTCTTGCTCTTAGATGGTTAATGCCTCGTTTCGAACACGCACGCGTCTTTTATAATTGCATCTCTGTAACAAGGGACAACCCCTTTGACCTCAATGGGACGTCAGGGTCATTACCTTATTTGGTAATGAATGGGTAGAATATCACACTCGAACATTCGATAATATTTTAATATTCCAAAGTTCAATCCATCAGCGGGTCATGGTATACGTGCACGTGAACAACATGGCGCGTGTCAAAACCTTATTTGGGTTATGACAGTATAGAATAACAAAACACTTAGGCAAACCTAAAATATCCAAGCAAAGGCCCCAGAATATACAATTTTTTAAGGTGCGGTCAAAATGATAATTTTAATATATATGTATTGTAAAAGGGTCTTCAAAATATATACACTGCCCTATTAAATGTTGTAAAATGTTTCACATTGATATATTTTTATCTCTGCTTCTTGTATACAAGTAGTTGTTGCCATGATGGTTATAAAGTGTTAAATAACAACAACATATACACACATAATAATATATACAGATTTTTTTCTCTATTAGTTAGACAAAACTAACGATAAACAAATAGATACTGATCGTTAAGATATATATTTTGTCCTATCTTTTCATCTTGAGGTGAATCAAAGTATGTCTTATAATACTGTTCATTACTTTCGTCCTTAAAATATAAATGATACATTTGCGTATCGTTCTCGACATTTTTTTATTAGAATGGTCAAGGTTATACCCCAATGATTACCATATAAGGTAACATCCGCTATTATCATTTTAAATATAACAACCAATGATATTGCTATATTTTTTTGAACCAATATTATAAAAAACCTTGATTATTTAAAAAAAATCATTCACAATACGAACATGGCTCGCGTAAAACAAGTTAAGAAAAATATCATGGAAAAGGGAAAAGTTATTGCCAAATCTCATGGGAAAAATATAACACAAATGCTCAAGGAACGTGAAATGTGTCAACAAATTATCCATAGAAATGGTTGGAGTTTATCAGACGATGAGCAAGATTTCCGTCCCTCATCTGAAATTTTACATGATATTCGTTCAAGCAAGAAAATCAGTATACAGCATAAGATTAAAAAAAACATCTCGCTTCATCTCCACGCCAAACAAAACATCATTCACCTATCGTTTCTGGTCAAGCAAGTCTTCCTCCTCAACCATTAGAGCGTATACCGAACAAAGAAATCAAATTGCCAATTAACCCTATCATATCCCAGATTGTCGACATCTGGCCATCATCACCTACCTATGATCCTATAACACCCACGCAAGTTATATTACATCCAGAGCTCAACAACAACTACGAATTCGATATGGCAAGTATTTGCTTTAATCAAATCCCGCTACCGCCAGCTTCGAGTTTAGAACAACAACAACCTCTCTTCATGGTTGCTCCTTCACAGTGTTTAACACAACTATGTGACGATCTAACCCCGCCAACAAATATTCTTCCTAATAGCAATGAACAAAACATTACATTAATGCAAATAGTGGATGAATTTACAAATCCATTCGTACCACCATTGTCTCCTATCCCGCCGACACCGCCACAACACGATTTTGAAGAAATAAATGATGATGATGATGATGATGATAACGAACCGCCACTTAAAAAAAAATGTTTTAAACGTTCATTAATATATATGAAACGAGAAAAAAAGTGTGAATATGCCCATGAAGAAAAACGTGTGACAATTTATTCCAATTTTGATCAAGACATTATATGTACACAACATAATAAATTTCGAGAACTAGAAGCATTATATTCTGATAAACTGAAAATAAATAAAAAATATTTGCAGTGGCGTTCCAAAAAAATAATCTGTGATTTAATGGAGAAACGCTATGTTCTTGATATTAATAAAGAAGAAAAAAGAAAACAAAATTGTATGAATAAAAAAAACAAAAAAAAATAAGTGTATAAATAGAAGTGTATAATATATTTTTTGTAAAATAAAAATTCATTACAATAAAAAATGGATGTATGGAATATTATTGTACAAGAACTGCATCGTTTTGAAATATATATCAATAAATCCATGGAAAAAAGTATATGGAAATGTGTCGAGGAACAAGAGAATTTTTTTAAACAGAATATAATTGTGTTCATAAAAACACCACATCAAATGGTTGATTTATATAACTCAATGGATAGACATGAAATTGGACAAATCTTAGCATATTATGCTTTAATCATATGCTTTTTTAAAAATAAAGAAATATCTAATGATAGGGTAAAAGTTATAAACCTATGTGTACATCAAACAATTTTTGATTTTAGAAATTCTCATCTAAAAACAAAATTGTTCATCGACGAGAAAATCAAACACACAAGTTGGTTTTCCACTATAATGAATATATTTTTTTGAAATATGTAAAATAATCTAATTCATTTTTACAAGCCATTGTAAATAATAAATAATATTAACAGGATCATCATACGTAATGTTATATGATTCTATAATACTCTTAATAATAAAAGCATTTGAATTTCTAGTGTCTGAGCTAATTGTCACCTTTATATCCTTATTATGGCATATATCCAAACACCCCGATCGCTCAAAACGTAAAATAATGGGCCTATTATTTTGTATATTACTATTATTTTTTACTAAATCAGAAAATAAACTAATTTTAAACGTATTTTTTACACTTGTTTCATAAAACATTTTAAACCAATAAGAATATTTACGACAATTTTTAAAACAACATGGAATAGGAGGAGAATTCGATTTTGTTATTATTTTAATTAGCTTATCGAGATCATATTTATACACCTCACCATCATTTAAATTTATCATTGCTATAGGGTTACGTTTTCACAAAAGAAAATAAAGCAACTTGCTAAGTGATAAACTATTTTTTCATAAATATCCATATCATCAAGATACTCAAAACTAGCACTCAAATAAAATGGGTCTAAAAAAAATAAATAAAGACATACATATATAAATTCCCTATCAAAACATAACTTAAGCTTACGTATGACATTACAAAGATAAGAACCTCCATATCCCATGGATTTAGGAATTGAAAAATTAATATAATGTGAGTAATTTATAGTGAATGAAATAAAATGATAAAGATCATATCTTGGATATATATCAGTTGTAATAACAATAAAAAAAAGATCTGTATGATTATCATTTAAATGAAAAACAGATTTCAATAAATTTTGAAACGGTATTAAATCAAGTCTCTTATAACCATAACAACATTTGTCACCACGAATAAAATATTTTCGTTGTGAATGAACTACAGGAATTATATATCGTTGTTTATCAGTTACAATTTCCCAATCTTTGCATTCATTATTTGTATTCTTCTTTGACTTCTTTATTTCTTCGTTAGTTTTGATTTTTTTGATACATGCAAAGCGACCATAACCATTTGTACTGATTACGTTCCTGGGTAGATCATCTTTCGGAAATCAAATTCCGTACAGGCTATATATCCCCCATAATAATAGTCACATAAATCACAGACTGCAAATAATAATCCAATGTATCTGTTTCGATAATGTTGTATAAAATAAACGAGTTTCAATATCACTTTTATGTTGATCATTTGTTCATTATCTTGCTCAATAGCACTTTTATGAACTCTTTTCAATGACATTGTCAGATTGATAATGTAAGTAAATAATAGTTTAAAAAACCCTTATATACTTTTTGTTTTTTCTTAAAAAAGCATAAAATAAATATATAAGAATTGATAACAAAAATACTCATTTGTATAATGGTTATACTAATTTGTCTCTTAAAAAGCTAATAATAGCATAAAAAAACTTTAAAACAACCATAAATATGTTTAAGTACATATAATAAAACATATAAAGAGTAATACCCAAACAGTCATGTAGTAGTTATATTTTATAAAAATGACAACATCAAAAGAGGGGAATTTCAAGGACTTCAACAAACCCCTTCAGAATAATAGTGAAGATATTATTGAAGGGAAAGATTTAAAAAATAAAAAACCTCCTCAGGACCTCCTCAGGACCCCTGCTCTGGAAAACCTCCCACCTCTCTCATATGGGTCTCCAACCCTTCTCATATGGGACTGCGGCGATAAAGGAGAGGAGTACTCATACGGATTATACATTCACAGAAAAAGAAACAATAAACATTCAGGATAAACAGTAAAGATATTTTTTAATAAAATTCATTTGGAATCAAGTTGTCGTATGAGTAACATCTCTGTACCTGAAATTTTCATTTACATTTAATAAACGTGTTGTTAAAAGTAATACCCAAACAGTCATGTAGTAGTTATATTTTATATATTATTTTTTCATAAAAAAATAATAATAAAATAGATAAGGGCCTTTAGTATCAAGTTGTCGTGTGAGTAACATCTCTGTACCTGAAATTTTCGTTTAATAAACGTATTGTTAAAAATAATTTTAATACGATTCCATTTTTTTTAAAAGTATATATATATAGTAGGGGTGTGTATATTAGGTATGACTTTTTTAAAAAAACATGACAAGAAGAAGATATAGAAGAAGCAGGAGAATTATCCCTAGAAAAAACAAACAAAAAGGGGGTAGTGTTCTAGATTTTTTGGGACCTATTGGATCGCTAGTTGGAAATCAATTGGGATTTGGTATTCGAAAAAGAAAAAGAAAACAAAAAGGGGGTATTCGAAAAAGAAAACAAAAAGGTGGTTTTAATTTTCTGAGCGGTAAATTCCCATTTGGACCCTAGTGATAAAAAAACATTAAAAAATCACTGTAAATGTTTAGGAATCTTTTTTTTTTGAACACATACCTATTGTGTTTTGTTTTTTTTCACATAAAATGAAAAATAAAAAATATAGGAGAGTTCAAAAGAGAGTTAGGAAAACAAAAAGAAAAAGAAAACAAAAAGGAGGGTTCTTAATGCGAATGTATAATGCAATAAAATATAAAAAAAGATATTAAGGGTTAAAACCCTTATAAGATTTTTTATTCAAAATAAATTAATAAAAACTATATCATGTCTCTCTTGACTTTTTTTTTTTTAAAAACATTTCCTACTTCAGTGAAACTGTGTATTATACTTTAGCTAGCTCTTTCACCACATGCTAACATTCAAATGTCCATAACGTACAAGAAGAAAAAACCGATCGATCTGGCGGTGAGCTGAATGTCGCTATGGACCAGTCTCACCTGACATCCTTCTCCCAATTTTTTTTACAAAAAAAAGAGAAAGACCAGACAATTAAGTCTAAACCAGTCGCGATTTACAAGTGTACTGCGGATTGAATGCGCACCAATGCAATAATAAATAAATATTACAGAACATTGGAGGGATCAAGCGCTTCATACTTCTTTTTACAAAAAAGTACAACTTTCAAGCGAACACCTCTACACAGTAGACGACCAAAAGTAGAACTGATTCCAAAAAATTAAAAAACACCCTATTTATACTCTTTCAACTGTTTTTTCAAAAAAAAAGGATTTCGTCTATTTTCCAAAATCCAATACATTTTTTAAAAAATCATTTTTTCAAATCCAAACATTACATCTTAAAATATTTTTAAGAACATCATTTTTTTTTAAAATATCGTAACTAAGAAAATATCAATCATTCGACCATAAGATGGCGTTGAGGTAAGAGCTCTGTGACGGAATTTTCTATGATTAATTCAAAAAGCAATTTTTTTGGTTCTTGATTATTTTTATTTCACTACGCGTCTCTTTTCAAAATAAAAATAATATGAAGTTTTTTTCTTGGATAATGGTCTACGTAAGTATAAATCACATCGGGTGAGGTATGATGGTTGTGTATAATAGTATTTTTTTTGTATTTTTCTTTTTTTTTTCAATCGGAGTGTGTGTTTTACAAACAGTATATATATCACATTGAATTATGATCTGAACAAGTGCTGTCGCGGATGCTAGATGGAGTTAGAGAGCAGTGATGGAACAGGGAAATGATATTTAGTCGCAGAATTTTCGTGTTTCTAATAATTTATGATCAGACATAAAATCTAATCATTGATTATTCGAAACACTAAAAATCTGTTGCTAAACATCCTGTACCTGTTTCATCACAGCTCTTTAACTCCATCTAGCAAAAGACGTCAGTACTTGCTTAGCACTATTCACCTTGAATGACCTTCAAAATACGTCGTGCTCTTGGACGATCAATGATATATATATACTCTTTGACCGCGACCACATTTCCATTGAAATACAAAAAAAAACCTCTTAAATACGACCAGGTGCATATCCCCCCCTGATTTGATTCCTGGTCGCTCTTTACAGGGTGACCACACCTTGTTTTATGAACACCCCCCTGGAAATAAAATCTGGTACGAGCTCTGATTGGTCAATCAATTTGCTACTCGCATTCTGATTGGTTCAGAGCTCGTGCCAGGCTCTTACACATGAAAAATAATAATAATAATCATATAACTACTTTTAGCGATAATGCAACGCCCACTACCCTTGTGGTAGTTTGAGCACTCTGGCCCTACACCGCCCGCTCTCTGGATGTGCGCATGACCGCTGTTTGTACCACAAGCGGTTGTCACCGGCAATCGTTTGTGTATAATTAGTACTCATGCATATCTAGATCGTACCAAGCTACACTGATGAGCTGTGGAACAGCGAAACACGTGTCTGTAGATATTGTACTATACATATATATATATATATATATATATATATATATATATATATATATATATATATATAGATTTTCGCTTACCTCAAAACTGGTCTGCTACAACTTGTTTCATCTGTAAAAGAATCTTCAGGCAGTGACAATATCGAAAGGGATGACCGCTTATTTATAGGCTTTCTGCCGGAAAGTGGGGGCGTATGTGGGGGACAAAGCATGAGGTCATGGCTTTGTTTGCGTTGATTACGCGAAATTTATTACGATGACGACACTGTGAAATTATTTCCGCTCTTTTGTTGAGTAAACTATTCTTATTTTTTTCTTTTAAAATACAAAATTTTTCTTCTAAACATAAATTGCATCGTTTTGATCCTCCTGTGTACGAAATAGAATGTTTTAGAATTTGCCAATTAATACTGAAATCTTTATTGTTTTCTTTCAATGTCCAAATATATTTCGAAAGTTCGGTGTCATTTTCATGCTTTTTATGTTGAAAAGATTTAGTGTGGTTGGCCAATCGCTCTTTGAATGTGGTTGCAGTCATACCAATGTAGTGTTTTGTTTCGTTTGTGATGTTTACTGTCACTGTTGCTTTGTATACTATGTCTCTAGTCATGCATTGTTCTTGAAGCGGGCAAATGGTGTTCTCTCTACAACTGCAATTAGTAGCGTCCCTATCCTGCGGTTTGATGTTCCTAGCTATGCGTGCATTGTGCTTAGTGATTATTGACTTAACATTGTTCATGCAGCTGTAACTTACTTTAACTGTATTTCTGTTAAAAATCTTATGGAGCTTGTGGTGCGGAGGGAAATGTTTGTCAATTAGGCTAAGGAAATTACGTCCTATGTTAGTGCTGACACTCTTGCTAAATGGTGGGTTGAACCAAATGATATTGCGTTGCCTATTCCTACGTGGTCGTTGCGGTGTATCATGAGTGTAGCTAAGTTCATGATTAAAGTTGCTGTGCCTAAGCGCGTTCTGATATAAGGGTGCAGATTCCTGAAAAGTTTGCTCATCTGACGAAAGGAGTTTAATGCGTTTGTTAATTGATGCAGGTAGTTGCCTTGTTATGCTTGGTGGATGGTTAGAGTGCATATTTATGTATAGCGGATCGTCATTGGGCTTCCTATAGGGCCTATAGTTTCCATTGTTAAGGTCGAAAGTTACATCTAAAAAGTTTACTATACGTAAATTTGATTCGGCGGTGATTTTTAGGTCAAATTGCTCGAAAATTTTGTGGAGATCTTTTCTTGTTTTGTCTGCTAAACGTGCTGATTTACTTTTTATGATAGCCAAACCGTCATCTCTATATAGGCCGATGCTTTCTTTGCCAAATTTCTTACTTAGGTGATTTAAAATGAAAAGGCCTACGAGCTCACAAATTTCCGCGCCGTCGAAACTGCCCATGGTAACGTCGAACAAATTCTTGCTATCTTTTTTTATCCATGAAATTCCGCTATTGAAAAGGAGAGATTTTCTAGCGTGTTTTATTATTGAAATGTTGTTTTGAGGTATAGTAGCCAAATTTGAAGCCCAGGACAGAGCTTGGTCCAATAGTTTTTCAGAAATAGATGGATAGAAATCGACAATGTCAAATGAAATGAAACTGTGTCTGTCCTTATCTTTTATATTGCCAAACCACTCAATAACTTGTTTTGTATTTCTCCATTGATTTAAATTCAGTTTTTGTCTCAAATTAGAATTAATTTTGTCCAAAATAGCTTTGCTTAGTTTTCCGGATTCGCTTTTGGCGGGGTTAATTAATCGACATTTTGGGTTGTTTTCGAAATTTTCTTTGTGGTCTTTTAAAGATATAAATGCTTCGCGTTTTTTCATTTTTTCAATTCTGTCGCCGATTCCTAAATTGTTCGAAATGTCTTTTAGTTCTGAGTCAATTTCATCTATAGAGTCCTCGGATCCATGCTTATATGTTTTTGTAATGTTGTCATGTAAGAGATTGTTGTATATGTCGGGCGGGGTTTCATAAATATTCCGAGTTTTGTCTGCAAAAATGAAAATGTTGGGAGACGTATTAATTTTCTTTAAATCGTTAGCCAAAGATTTCTGAAATTGGTTCCTATATGGCCGGAATTGTACATTCTCGATTAGTTTTATAAGTTCGTCTTCGAAAGGTTTCATATCTGGAATCGAAGGAGGTGTTTTGTTGGACGCAAGGCCGAAATGGTTCTTTTGGTTCTCACTATTTTTGTTTTTAAGAAAGAAATTGGCTTTCCATCTCATACGTTTTAATACACTTTCCACTTTTTCAATCAAATTCTTCAAATAAGCGTCCTGTGGTGGTATAGGGATATTCTTTAGCGAATAGTCAAATCGAAATTGCCGCATTTTAAGGTTAGATAGGAATGAATAACGTAAACAAGAGTGCACAACCGATATACGGGTGCAAATATACGTGTAGGTTTTGGTCTACGAAATGCAAAGAGTGCTCAACAACATATAGTTAGAGCAAATAATCTATATATAAGCGGTCATCCCTTTCGATATTGTCACTGCCTGAAGATTCTTTTACAGATGAAACAAGTTGTAGCAGACCAGTTTTGAGGTAAGCGAAAATCTATTATTTGCTCTAACTATATGTTGTTGAGCACTCTTTGCATTTCGTAGACCAAAACCTACACGTATATATATATATATATATATATATATATATATATATATATATATATATATATATATATATATATATATATATATATATATATATATATATATATATATAATATATATACGAATCTTTAGTGCAGAGAACTGAGTCCCTGCCACGACGAGATTATCACCCTCGCTTCGCCCGGTCGGTTCGCGACCTCGCTTGCGAGGGGAATATATTAATGATTATTTCACATTTGCCCGATTATCATAATTCTATGCTGTAATGTTTGTTGGAAAATATTTGTTTTTGATATAACAGAACAATACATGGATGCTTGGATATATAGAATTTCTTTCTCCTTTTGAACTGGATATCGCACTCGTTTGCTTTGCTCACCCGCAAGATATTCCGTTCAACACTCCAAACCAATTTCATATTTCCGCACAGCCATTTATTACTCGTAAAAAAGTAGAGTGTTGCGTAGACAGTGTTTTGGATATATAGCAAAGTGAAAAGGTGGTAAACTGCCAATATTATTAGTGACGAAATAATACTTAGTGTTTCGTCACTAAATATCTTGCCAAAAAGTTTACCTTTTTACTTTGCCATTTATTACTCGGCTCGGTTTGTTAACTTTTTTGCTACACAAAATTGCGTAATTCCCGTCATACTTTTGCAAACGTACTCCTACAGACCTTTGCTATATTGCCTTCGACAAGTTGTTTTGCATTTTGCTGCAAGTGATATTTAATGTGGCTGTCAACTGTCTTCGTCGTTAGTATGCTCACATGAACGCCTACAACTTAGTACACACACCGATACTATCGATCGCAGTAAACCTACATACACAATGAGCAATTTCGGCACGGGTTCTTCTGCGATCAAACAGCTGCAGTAGTGTATGAATGTCAATGAATACAAAGTTCATTTTAACCAACTGCTTACACTCCAGGTATTGTGCTGGAAAGTATTACCTAATGAATATCCAAGACCATCACTGTTTGTATGTACGGAATAGCTTTATGATATTTTCTTGGATCTCATAATACGCAATTTTCAGTATTCCATGGTTAATAGTGTCAAATGCTTTTTTTAAATCAATAAATAGAATAGCATTGATCAAGCCACTGGACATATTAGCATACACCAACATATCATTCTCGGGTGGGGTGGGGTGGTGTGGGTGGAGAGGAGTGGAGTTGAGTAAAGTAAAGTAACAAGTGCAGTTTATGTCGAGTGTAAGTCTAAAGTGTGATTTATACAAATCAGAAATACATTATCATTGTAAGTTTGATTGAAAATTGCTTTTTAATATTTTAGCTATACCATGCATGGAGATTGGCCTGTAATTGCCAGAATCCGTCTTAGATTCTTGTTTGTGAATATAGGAGTAATTGTACCATTATGAATGGGAACAATTTTATTAGATGCTTACAGCTAAGCTCGACACATATTGTGAATGCAGTCTTTCTGATTTTTTTGTTAAACTGTGCTATTTTTTATTTAAATTTTACGTTTACTCTAAGAGCTACAAGCTCATCGAGAGGGCTTACGTAAACTTACAATTGCAAAGAAATAAGATCACGAATTAGAAGCAAAGAAACAAGAAACCACTCATACAATATAAACATGAAAGAAAAGGAAAAATAAATGAATAAAGCTGCAGTGATATTTACAAATGATATAAAATTATTAATCAAAACGACCAGATACTATTATAAAAGCTTGAACGTCAAGAAAAATATTCAAGAAAAATATTAGCATTAGCATCATAATTTAGAGTCGACAAGCCGTTCAATAATATATTAAGTCGATCATATGAATTTATTCGATTTCACACATGGCCTGATAATAGCGATCACCAATATAAAAATATTTGCTAGTAGGACATGTATTAAATCCGTTGGTATATTAAATCTGTGCTATATTTTTGTGCAGTAAAAAGTTTTGGTAACCTGGCTGGCCTCTACTCGATTTGGTCGAACCTATTTTTTTCGAAACATCAGCTCTGTTTTTGATAAACTAGTTTTTGTTCCGTTTTTATGCAACTGTTTTTTTAGTGAACTTGTCTTTACTTTTTATGGAACATATTTTTGACGCATGAGGAACTCAACACACTGTTTAATGCTGTTCTTTAAATTATGCGAGAATACTTACAAAAATCTCACATAGTTCTCCTGCATAGCCATTTGAACACTCACATCTGAAGCGTTTTCCGCTGCTTGGCGTTGATGGTAGACATTTTCCTCCATTAAGACAAGGATTTGATGTCATGCAACAATTCAAAACATCGTGAGCAGTTCTATCACCACATTGTTGATTACCGACCTTAAAGTGCCTATATCACTTGTGGGATCTTTACATATTTATAGTAATTGGAACATTCTAAGAAGATTTGTACTATATCTTCTCAGGCGAAAATTTCATCTTCATGGACTTTTTTGCAGTTAAAGTTACCGGATATGACATCAAAGGAGGAATTGCAAATCAGTTTTCTTTTGTTTCTTGCTTCAAAAATTCCTCCTTTGATGTCATATCCGGTAACTTTAACTGCAAAAAAGTCCATGAAGATGAAATTTTCGCCTGAGAAGATATATTACAAATCTTCTTAGAATGTTCCAATTACTATAAATATGTAAAGATCCCACAGGTGATATAGGCACTTTAAATATAAAATGTAGAACTATGTCGCAAACCTCAAAATATCTAACATTTAAGAAGCATATTGCTTAGAAAAGACACGTTAGTACATCTAGTACTTGTAAATTAGTTCACCGTTTATGTGAACTCATGAAGATTCCATAAGTTTTTCCGAAACATGTCGACACTGATAAAATAATTTGTCATATATTTTAAGTTTATACCCTCGCGAAGCGAGGGCGACAATCTCGCCGCGGCAGGGATCCATTTCCACGAAAGGTTTATATATATATATATATATATATATATATATATGACCTTTAGGTCATATTGAGCGCTCTACAGGATGAACCATTGTCGCTTACGCATTGTGCGCACGCTCACTGCTTGCAGTTTGAGCGCTCTGGCATGGTTCTTGATGTCCCACATTTTGTGTGCATCAAGGTGACTGTAAATAGCAGGCATCTTCATCCTGCTCATCAGCACTACACTGATGAGGCCCAAAAGGCCGAAACGGTACCGTCTGTAGTTATATATATATATATATATATATATATATATATATATATATATATATATATATATATATATATATATATATATATTTGGTGACTCCACAATGCAATCCTACAATGTGTAGCCGTACATAGTGGGTCCCAAGTCCACAGTTACCATAAAGCCATTATGGTGATAGCCGGTAGGGCACATTGTATACTTTCATGTATATATATATATATATAGCCGTACATAGTGGGTCCCAAGTCCACAGTTACCATAAAGCCATTATGGTGATAGCCGGTAGGGCACATTGTATACTTTCATGTATATATATATATATATATATATATATATATATATATATATATATATATATATATATATATATACACTGTAATTCGAAAGTAGTTAATTTAACTATAAAAACGTAGTTAAAAAAAAGGTTCAGAACAACTACAATTTTTGTAATAATTTTAAATACATATATTTAACCACTGCACTTTTGTGGCAATTTTAACTACATTTATTTAACCACACTTTTGTAAATAGTTCAGTTTGACCAGCTGGAAGTTCAAGTAAATTAATATAGTGTAGTTGCCATTCCTATGTTGCACAGTTAGCATAAACCATCCCCTCGTCCGCAATATAGACTGGCATCTAATTTGACAGGTTTCTTGAAGCGACTATTATGGAAATACCGTCTTCTCGATAAATGTGTCAATTGATTCATTATTCTAGCAAAAGAAATACATGAGAACAATTACATTTGGGCCACTGATATGGGGTATATCCTAATATATAATATTTATATGGGGTATATCCTAATGTACTATTTAAAAAACAAGCAGCAGTGTTTTATCAGATATAAAACACGAGGGCGTAGCCCGAGTGTTTTATATCTGATAAAACACGTGATGCGAGTTTTTTGAATCAAAAACTGTGAATGAGAAACATGGATTTTAAATAGAAAATAAAATCTCTAGGGAATAGCAACTTGGTTGTCCTCTACCAAAAATTTGAATATGAATTTTAAATGCCGAGGCGTGGTAATGCCGAAGCTTACATTCTCGGCAACGTTTGTCTTTGATATGCCTCCAAAGCGAAGATTTCGATAACCAAAAAACGAAGAGCAAGAAAAGCGTGTGAGTACTATTTTAGGACCTCCAAGGAATATAACAGAGAGGGCGAACAGTGATTTGAAAGAAGAATGTAAGGATTTAATAGACTTCAGTTTGGCTGATTTTAGATTTGACGTTCCCGACGAAATGTTGAGTAATTTCCCGATGCGTGCGAGTGAAGGTGAGAGGCTATCAAATGTTAACACGAAATGTCGAGTTGTGTGTTCAATAATTGTACTTTCAATTTTGCTGAAAAGTGATACTTGTAAAGAGCTAGATCGTGGTAGTTCTTAAATTTGAATGTTGTTGTGCGAGAATTATCATTATGTGTTGAAACTATAATTATGTTAATGTAAAATACGATCTTTATACAAAAAATCTTTATATAAAAATCTTTATATAAAAAATCTTTATATAAAAAATCTTTATATGAAAATCTTTATTCACGAGAAGTATTGTGTTTCTGCATGAATAAGTGTGCTTTAGCTATTATAAAGACGCATGCATGTGACTAATTTCGTAGCAGCAATTGGATAGTTGGTTTATGAATTATTAATGAGTTTTTGAAATATATATAATATATATATCCTAATAACCATTTCCCTCCCAGGGGCTCTCTTTCGATGAGTCAAAAGTTAGACAAAGTAAATAACCTGGCGTTAGTCAGAATAAAAAAACTAAAAATCATATTGACGAATATCATATAATATAGGGCGTTTGAGTGAGTAATCGAAGAGAAAACTACCAGCAATAAATTTATTTCCTGGAACAATTCACTGTGGCGATGACGTAACACGATAATTCGTAGCTGTATGCCCCTTGGTGCAGATGAAGATTACCGTGAGGCGAAATATTTTCTGTGGAAACGTTTTGGAAATTCACACAAAGTAACCGCTGCCTATACATGAACAAGGCATTACGCCACATATTCATAGGTTCTCGGCAACGGCCTCCGTAGCTCAGTGGTCAGAGCACTGCACTAGCATCGCAGGGTTGCGAGTTCAAATCCTGCCGGAAGGCCTTGAAGTGGCCATGGCATTTTTCGCAACTTGTCCCGGTTTGGTCTTAAAATGTATATATTCCGTATTGTTCAGTTTGACATTTTCGAATAAGAAAATGAATTCGCTTATGCCTATGGAGTATATCCACACCAAATTTGAAGCAAAGTAATTACAATCTCCTTTTTGTGAGAGCAAAAAGGTAAAACTATCTGAAAATTTGGAACAATGTTCAATAAGACTTTTTACGGTAGAGAAAGGTTGTTTATGGTTGATACTAAAACAATTAGACAACTCGCTCTCGTTGTCTATGAGCAGATAGTCAACTCTGGCTTCGCCCTCGTTGACTATCTGCTCATAGACAACTCATGGTTCTCGTTGTCTAATTGTAATTATATTTATATATATTATATATATTCTAAGGATTTATGGTGAAGGAAAATTTCGAGTGTCGGAATATATACATTTTAAGACCAAACCTTGACCAGTTGCGAAAAATGCAACTTCAAGGCCTTCAGGCTGGAATTGAACCCGCGACCCTGCGATGCTAGTGCAGTGCTCTGACCACTGAGCTACGGAAGCCGTTGCCGAGAGCCTATAGTCACGAGTTATGTATATATAGTGGTGGTAATGCCGGGATAAGATTCTGGGTATATTACAAGTAATATTTGGCATTTCACTCGATTAAACTACATGTTCTAAGGATTTATGGTGAAGGAAAATTTCGAGTGTTGAAATATATACATTTTAAGACCAAACCGGGACCAGTTGCAAAAAATGCAACTTCAAGGCCTTCCGGCTGGAATTGAACCCGCGACCCTGCGATGATAGTGCAGTGCTGAAGCCGTTGCCGAGAACTAGGCAGTTACGAGTTCTGTATATATAGTGGTGCATGCACTGTAAAAAACAGATTGGTTGAAAAAACCAATTTGAAAGGTTGTCTCAGACTCAATTTGAATTTAACCTATTTGAATGATTAAACTAACGAAATATTTTGGTTAAAATTACCTTAGTTGGTTGTTTCAATCAATAAATTTGGCTGTTTCAACGCATAAAAAAGTCTGAGACAACCGAAGAAATTGGTTGTTTTAACCAATCTGTTTTTACAGTGTGGTAATGCCGGGATAAGATTCTGGGTATATTACAAGTAATATTTGGCATTTCACTCGATTAAACTACATGTTCTGAGGATTTATGGTGAAGGAAAATTTCGAGTGTTGGAACGGGACCAGTTACGAAAAATGCAGCTTCAACGCCTTCCGGCTGGAATTGAACTCGCGACCCTGCGATGCTAGTGCTGCTTTGACCACTGAGCTATTATATATATATATATATATATATATATATATATATATATATATATATATATATATATATATATATATATATATATATATATATATATATATATATATATATATATATATATATATATATATATATATATAGCAATAATATATAGAAACCATGGTGAAATGGTAAATATAGTTCTTACAAGAACTGTTTGAAATCACTACTAACGACAAAATCGTTGTTCTAATATATTAATATATATATGTTCTAATATATTATATATATATATAAACTTGGTTATGGCCTTGACTATTGTTTTTAAGCCTTTCCCATTGTATACTACTCTTGCATTCCTTTATTGTAATGCACAAATTCAATTCCAGTTAATAATTAGCATCCAGATCCCCGTCTTTCCTTCTTTTACATCTCATTAATAATTTGTTATTGTTTCTCGTATCTTATTGGCTTATTTTTGTCACATGTTTATTTTGGGTATATAAACGTTTTATTTCACTTTACGTTTCGCTCTTTAACGAAGGTCCTTCGCTCGAAATGTTACACCTCCTACATATAGTATTTCTGCCTATCACCGACCTTTTAGAGTATTCCATTATATTTCTATAATGTGCGGGAAATTTTCAAGGCGATGATATTTCTTAACATCTGAATTTAGATGAATAAATAATTATATTTTTGCTGAATTAATTGAGTTTTAAAACGGCAAATAACATTGTGTAATCGACGGATTGATATCACGGTTTATTTTCTCCCACCTTCCACCGTGGAGTAAATATCTTTGGTGCGATTGTTATGCCCACCGCATTCGCGGCCATTTTACCTGGAAGATGATTGATGCACTGCAGTATTTTTGAACGGAAGGCGAAATCAGCCAACATGATCCAATTAACTAACGGCCAACCTTTGGCTGTGTGAAATGGCTTTCGTACAAGAAATAATTAACTAATGAACAATATTCAACATGAACAAATAAATAACAACTACTTTTGATCTAATAAACTCAAAGCTTGCATGAAGATGGTTATAATAACTGGTTTATGATATTTTCTGTATTTACACCAGCCAGCTGTTTGTTTTACCGCTGTTGCTAGGGCAGGCCATTTCATATTATTAACCTCTATTAATAATTCCTTGTTAGCAAGAGTTACCCATGCCATAGGGTGGTTCATCGCACATTTAAAAATAACGTTTTTCGCCTATATATAAGTTTTCGAAACAATTCTCCTTCGATATTATCTCCAAGTTTAATAACTGACGTGTTATTGAATTAACTAAACTCAAAACATAAACGATACAACATCCCTTCACAAAATTTACTTAAATATTATAGCATTACCTCTATGAATTCTTGATTACCAAAATTGTAGTTTGTACAACCCTTCTTTGGTATTAATAACGTTTTTTTGGTATATTTGTTGGAAGAGCAAAGTTGACATTGTTCTGCGTCATCGCAAATTTGAAAGGAAAGACAAAGACAGTTTCCCAGGCAATGTGCCAAACAATTCTCTATAGTAATTTCTGTGAAGTTTAAAAAGCTATGGCCATATATCACTTGATCTTGATCTATGGCAAGAGACACTTCAACGTAGTTGCTGGCAGAAAATGGGAAAGTGTAAAACAGGTTGACTACCAACAGCACGACGAATCTGTAATTATTGGCGAAGAAAAGAAACTTAATATTAGTAAAATGAATGACACCATCTATATTATAAAGGTTGCTGCCATGATAGTTGAAAGATGAAAAGCGTTTTTGACATTTGAAGGTCTGTTGGTTTCCAAGCTAGTTTTTGGAAGATACTGAAAAGCTTAACAATCCATACATGCACAACGTAATAATAATAATAATAAAGACGTATTAGGAGCATTATACAATAGTCTCAATGCTCTTACAACAATATATTCTTAATGTTACTTATTTATATATTACCACTATGAACATAAAACTATTAATTTTAAACTATTAATTTTAAAGTAATGACTTAAAACTACTTAAAATATCAATGTTTCTAATTTCCTGTTTTGGTGCGGCAACTGAGAATGCTCTGTCTCCATGAGTCACCGTTTTGGATTTTGGCTCAAGTAGCAGATTTCGGTTAGATAATCTTAAAGTGCCTATATCACCTGTGGGATCTTTACATATTTATAGTAATTGGAACATTCTAAGAAGATTTGTACTATATCTTCTCAGGCGAAAATTTCATCTTCATGGACTTTTTTGCAGTTAAAGTTACCGGATATGACATCAAAGGAGGAATTGCAAATCAGTTTTCTTTTGTTTCTTGCTTCAAAAATTCCTCCTTTGATGTCATATCCGGTAACTTTAACTGCAAAAAAGTCCATGAAGATGAAATTTTCGCCTGAGAAGATATATTACAAATCTTCTTAGAATGTTCCAATTACTATAAATATGTAAAGATCCCACAGGTGATATAGGCACTTTAAAGTACGAGTAGGGTTATATTTAGTCAGTAAATCAATAATATAAATAGGTGCCTGGCCATGTAAAGCTTTGAAAGTAATCAACAGTATCTTAAAAACAATCCTTGTTCTCACAGGCAACCATGAGTGAAGATTACGAAGCACATGAAGGGAGATATGATCTTATTTTTTAACCCTTGCGACAAGTCTGGCAGCTGTATTTTGAATTCGCTGTAACTTGCTCAATTCAGCTTCTGGTAAGCCGTAAAGGATGCTCTTGCAGTTGTCAAATCTCGATGTTATAAATGCATGCATATATTTTAATATAGATTATTTTAATTTAAGAGACCTTTGCGGTCAATTAGGACCTACATTTTCTTCATAAATAAAGCTTACCTTGACATTGTATTATGAAAACGTTACCCACAAAGCTATATATGAATTTATACTCCGTTTGTTTTCACACTCCCACAACTATAGCGACGCGAGACTGAATGTCGACACTTCTAATAACAGGTACTAATTAAAACGTTTTATTATTTCCTAGTTTTGGCTTGTCATTCGTCCTCTCAAAAAATCAAGCTGTGACTAGAGCAACAAAAAGATAATTGATTGCCTTAAAATCGTTGTTCCTTTTCTCAAAGCATTGTTTAAAATGGCTCCTATACGTACTGTCTTGAAAATATTAACATAGATAACGGTCTAACATAGATAATATAGATAACGGTCACCTCTCTCAACATGGATAACGGTTTAGTTAATTGTTATTGAAATGAAAGTATTCCTGCTGTTCATTGAAAGTTTAAAAAATTACTATAAGTCATTTAAAAGTTCTATGCTTGTATTTGTGAAGTTAAGGACATTGTTAATTTCAAACTGAAATTTGATATACAATTTATAATTTTCGGAAAACGTTCTTTCAAGGTTTACGATATAGTAATTTTTCTGGAAGTGTTTCTTTGATCTCGTGATGCATGTAATCTAGCGACTATTTATATAACAGTTGTATTTCAACATCTGTAAGAATTACCATTTATAGACCCGGAGCGAGGGGAATTCGACGAAATATTACTAAATATTACGGAATTCGAATAATATTCCGTCGAATTCCCCGAGCGGATGGTCTATAAATGATATATTATACCGAAACAATCTTGAATGCTGTCTTGAAACGTCCAGAAACGTCTTGAAACGTCTTGTTGTTCCTCCATTGTTTACAGACACGTCTTGGTTTACGCGCGTGGTATTTGGTTTCGCGCGTGATACTCGAGTCGAATACCCCTCTGTGGAGGCGTATTCACTATTATACCCCTCCACAGAGGGGAATTCACTATTATACCCCGCCACAGCGAGGAATTCGAGTATAAATTGACTGGTCACTTGGTACAAATCTAGCTCTTTGATTGGACAATTTATAGTTGAGGTCACAATATATATATATATAGTGTTTCCTCCCTATAAACATTTGAATTACAATTGAGGTAGGAATATAGTTAATTCAGAATGGGATAAAAAAAATTCAATGTTCATTTGCTGTAATCAATAAAAGGAAGACACTATTTAGAATTGAAACCAAATCATAAGATACAGAACATCGGAAAATAATATTATATATAGCTTATTATAAAATCCTCAAAGTTATATTGATTAGCCTTTTGATAAGCGGCGGTATTAACAATAAACGGAAGAAGAAGGCTGTTCATAGGATTATTTAATATAATGATAGGTAATATCGTAAAGGTTTCATATACCAAAAAATTTCTTGGTTAACTATTTTAATATATTCAACAAGCGATCAACTAATATTCTCGAGTTAAAAAAATATATTGGCAATAAAAAATAACTACGTATTATAATGAAGTTTATAAAATAACATTTCGTAAACGCAAGCGCTGATTGGCTGAAAGCTGTGTTTATATAACTGTATGTAAACATGGATTTTTCCCGCCATTTTTATAAAATGGACTGTAAGACGAACCTTTGCTCACAAACAGCTAAAATGTCGATAAATATGTTCTGTGACAGCCAACAAGAAGAAAAACAAGACGATTGAATACTTTTCTTCACAGTTAAGAGCGTTTATGTTCATTTGAGCAGCCGACGACATTGTCTAGCGTGAGTAAGGAGAATGTATATTTTCATCATTTTAATAAAAGTGTCTTATTACTTATTTCCTCAGTGTTATTTTATAAAAGAAATAGAAAACATCTTTGCGTGTTTATATACAGTTATAGAAACACTCGTAAAAGTTTGAGAGAACTCGAAATAGCGTGGAAACACTCGCACGGCGGGCTCGTGTTCCCACTAATTTCTCGTTCTCCCAAACTTCCACTCGTGTTTCTATAACTGTATGTAAACACGAAAATTTTTCTATTTCTTAAATATAACTTAGCTAGTCCGAATATTAGTAGTTTGGAGCTAGGAAATGCTCGTAACACATTTGAAAAGTGGAATAAACCATGTAAGAACGCCGCCATTTTGAATATGACCGTGACGTCATCTATTGAAGCGTTTGTGTACAGACAACATTTGCTAACCATCGTTAGCCCACTGCGTGAGAATGCCGAACGATGCTCTACAAAAGCAAACGTTGTTCATGGAACCGACGAAGGCCTATTACCGGAACATGTGGTCAAAGTTGTTGAACACTGAACTTATCGACAAAATGCAGCTCAGAAAAAGCAAAATTCAACCGGTACATGGCACAACGATATAGCAGCTCCAAGAATTAAATATTTAATATGGAGTATTACAATCATCATCATGTGCTGGGAAGTGTTGTATTTCATATTATTGTGCTGCTTATCGTGGGGCCATGTTTTGCCCAGTTTATGTTGTAATAACGATTACGAAAATAACGTTAAGAAGAAGCTTAATTTCTTTACATTTCCGTCAATAGCCTGCGAGCAGGCTCTCCCGGGGAGGGGAGGGCGGAAAATTGGGGGGGGGGGGGGGAGAGGCCCTCAAAGTGTTCCATCAACGTGCTGTAAAAAATTAGCCAATTAGCGCGAACCGGAAGTTATTGCGAACGCGTTGAACGCAGGCTAGTGTTTATGTTCTTTGAGACTTTGACAGTATGTCGGCTGTTAAATAAACATCGACAAAATCGTGTTCGGGGAGAAAACCGCTACTGTAGATGATGTAAAGTGTCATTGAACGTCATGTATGGTGATACTTGGAAGTCCATATCAACAGAAAATCTATTTATGCCATCTAAAAATGGGTGTTTTAAAATAGAACGAAGCAATTGTATATAATGATGGAACTTTCCGTAATTTGACCCTTTTACTAACTGTCAACCGAGCTGTCAACATATATTATAAATTGCGAAGCTAATTCCTATGAGTACGAAGAAGCACTGAAACCTCTACGCCTTAGCCTCTTCAACTTGGTCGTCTACAATACTTAAGAGGACATAGAACGAGAGCAGAAGTCCGTTGGCCTTTTTCGATCTTGCTTATGAGAGCCAAAAGTTGGTTAAGCAAACTATCAATTGTAGAATATTGCTCATCTTTCAACTCCAAGGAAAACTTTAATTTAGCTGTGAGAGAGTTCAAAACATATTTTATAATACGTTCTCTGTTGTTGTTCAAGATCTTTCGGCCGTGTTGCACACGTCATTACAAATTAGCCAATGAGAACTTCGCGTCCCGTACGGGACGCAGAGAAGCAAAATTGCATGGGATCCGTGCAGGCTCTCTTTCCCCTCTGCCGCCCCCCGCAAGCCGCCCGCCCCAACCCGCAGAGAGAGAGCCTGCTCGCAGGCTATTCCGTCAACGCTGACCGCGTTACCCAGCACTTGACGTCACAGGTCATGTGACAGAGAACCCTAATTCACCTTTAAGGCGGCTAAACCTGAATTATTTTATTTAATTTTAAGTTCTTTAAAACAGGGAGCTCACCCACTAGAGTGATTTTCAGTGAGGCCCTGTATGTAGGACCAAATAATTAAAAATATTGTTACAATGTTGAAACATTAAAAGATTATCTACAATATATTAAAATAACTAAAAATCTGACATTACAAAATTACTTATCACTCGTTTAAAATTATTAAAAGACAAATTACGAATGTTATCTGGTAAATTATTCCAATGGCATCGATACATTAAGATATGAAACTATCTTGTCCCCATGTACGTTTGGATAGAGGCTCACATATATAAGTTGTTTTTAAAACGTGTATCAAAATTATGAATATCTTTGTGAGATAAAAAGTTAAAATTCCAATCTAAAGTTCCATTTATTCCCTTATAAGTAACAATTAGAAGATGTATTCGCCGTCTCTCACACATCGTCTTCCAATGAAGTTCCTCAAGAGCTGAAGTTGCAGAGGAATGCCTGGGCCTGTATCAATTTGCCTGCAGTATTTTGAATGATCTGGACTCTTTTCATCGGAGCCAGATTTGCGTTGTTTCCATAAATAACATCACCATAATCCATTATTGGTAGAATCATCGTTTTAACAAACAGCTCTCTCGTTTTCCTAGGTGACAAGTGCTTGATCCTATGTAGAATTCCAAGTCTTTTGCTCGCCTTCCGTTACATATATAGTCAACGTGTTTTGCCCAGGAAAGAGTCTCGTGAATGACAACACCTAAATATTTAAACGAGTCAACCCTGTCCACTTGCTTATCATTGATCCTCAGGGAAACTTGATCGAATGATTTTATTTTCTTCGTTCCACCAATCAACATAAACTTTGATTTACTTATATTTAGTGTAAGTTTATGGTCAAAAAGCCATTGTACTATGTATATGGATCCTCGTTAAGTAATCTTTGTAGCTGTGACGGTGACGTATAGATGAGTAATAGAGCGCGGTGTCATCAGCGAACATGGTTACATTAGTATTCATTAAACAGCTGGTAATTCATTAACATAGATAGAAAACATCAACGGACCAAGAATTGACCCTTGAGGAATACCCACAGTCACCTTGCGCACTGTAAACGTAGTCTGACCAATAGTGATTGGTGCATTGTCTGCGGCATGAAAGATAAGAGCTGAACCACGCGAGATTTGTACTCTTTATTCCCAAGGTCTTCAATTTCTGTAACATAATGACATGGTCCACCGTGTCGAAGGCTTTCTTAAGATCTATATACACTACACCGTTAACAAGTCAATCGTCCATATTGTTAAGAACATCATCTGTAAATTGTGAGGCTAAATCTGTTGATCTGCCACGTCTAAAGCCAAATTGATTATTAACCAACAATTTACCTCGCAGGCAAAATCAATTTATTTGAACACTGGAAGAACCTTTTCTGGCTGATTCACAATCAAATTATTGTTTTTTTTATCTGTTTATAATCATTTTTAACTACCTAGTGACTTAGTTTCCATCGCAACGCATTTATCATTTTTTTGTTTTCTTGCGTATTTTATCCGCCAGAAACGAAAAACAAACCTTTATTTATTTATTTATTTCGTTTCGCCACAAATATTGGAATGTGTAGTGATTAAGATGAATATAAGAATAAGTTATTTGCTAAGGTTATATTATAAGTAGTACATGTGGCAGGGTGGCCGCAACAGCAATCGCCAATTACTGCGGTCCCGAAGTGAGTTGGGAGAAAAATGAACTAATAAATTAGGTCCTCGCGTGGAGAGGGACGCCCTGTCCTGTGAGCTCTCGTGCGGAAGTAATTTTATTAAGCAAAAGACAAAGGAATCCCGCTCCGCGCGCAAAATTCTATTGATGATATGAAAAATTGATGATTGATTGATGATTTATGATGTCCATGATCCATTTTTTCGGTTGTTTTCTGGCCAAAACTGATCCTGTTTCCTGGAAAATGGTGTATTGACTTGTTACTATTGTGGCATGAGTAATGATAGACCCATATGGCAACGGAAGTAATTGATCATGCAAATGATCATAAACCCTCCTTAAATATTCATTTCGAACTTTGAGATTACGTAATTAAACCTTCAGGATCCCTAACCCTAGCTCGTGTACCAGTAGGACCTGTCATTATCCCCCGTGTACCTTTAAATCCCCAACCGAGGCCTTTTCGATTCCATTACGTCATTTTGGTGTGATGCCATTCCCGATTAGCAGCCGACTCCTTCCGATGATGGCATTACGTCATTCGCTCTTATGTCTCTTAATAGTATAAGAGAAGCCTTCATATTTACTCACTTTATGACCATGTATCAGACGCATTCTTGGCTAAATATTATAATCTGGAATGAACTAAAGAGATGTTGAACGGAAACATCTTACTTTCATACTAGCGCGTGTCTCGACCAACAGAGGTTTATACGATGGCCTTTTATACGTTCAAATACCCTTTAGTACTCGGAGTATAAAGATAAGAGCCCAGCTCAATATACGTAAATGTATTGCCATAATAATATGGAAACAATTAAAGTTTTAAAACATTTTTACTGACGTTTCGTTGCGAACTTACAACATCTTCATAGTGATAATTACATGTGTGAAAACTACTATCTATATATAAGTCTATATTTATAAGAAAACTATTTAAATATAAGTCTATATTTATAAGAAAACTATCTATATATAAGTCTATATTTATAAGAAAACTATCTATATATAAGTCTATATTTATAAGAAAACTATCTATATATAAGTCGATATTTATAAGTCTATATTTTGTAAATATAGACTTAATATATATAGATAGTTTTCACATATGTAATTATCACTCTGAAGATGTTGTAAGTTCGCAACGATACGTCAGTAAATATGTTTTAAAACTTTACTTGTTTCCATATTATTATGGCAATACATTTACGTATATTGAGCTGAGCTCTTATCTTTATACTCCGATTACGCTTTCCGCCCTGAAAATCTATATATAGCCAAGATTGTTACCCTTTAGTACTTCGACAGATCTATACGAATATGAGTCCAAAACATGTTACGAAGCAGTGCGAATTGTACGATAGTTTAAAAGATCAAATCTGCCGAATACTGTCAGAATGCTATTTAACAAGAGATGAATGCCAATAACTTTGACTGGAAGGAACTGAAGAGAGATAATGTTGAAGAAACATCTTATGTTTTTCATACTACTGTATCTCGTGTCTCGACAAACATATAGAGATTTACGATAGCCTTTACGTTCATACCTATTTAGATCTTCGACAGATCTACGAAGATATGAACCCAAACCGTTTCGCCTATTTGCGATATTTACCGATTTGTGATTCACTGATCTCTGCGAGACTTAATCCTTTGCTTCGGTTAATAGATCCCTTGAACAACGAAGCGAGTATATTTAAACCACTGAGTCGAAAGAGTCATAAACGGCTTTTATGAACGTACTTGCTACTGTATATGTTGAGAAACGTTACGGATTTATAACAAAGGTTATGAACGTATCGCTATATGGCTTGAGCGAAATATAAAAAACATCAATACTGTTACCATGGCCAAGTTGTATACTTCATATGGCCATGAAGAGATTGGAATTTTATCGCTTATCTCGCTTTCATTCTCAAAGTAAGCATATTTTGGTCGTAGAAACATTTCGGAAAACAGTGAGAAGAAATGTTCATCAACTCAAACATGTTAACTTAGAAAAATATAAAGTTAAAAGATTTCACGACATTACTTTCAAAGCGTTGCTATGTATACTGATCATATACGGTTGATATTTGCATATTTCTCCTGAGAGCACGCGTGTGGGAGAGTGATTAAAAACTCATTAAGGAACGAAACAAAGGGGTACGTTTGGACTAGAAAGTGATTAACAGTTCTGTAACCGTAGAGTAAATACCGCGTCGTTTTATTCGAGTCAATGGAGTGTCTTCGTGGAAAACCCGCTTCTACCTCAACAACCTTTTGGTTCTGTGACGGAGAAATATACGAGATCATCAACTTGTGTGGAACCGAAAAGACGACGATTTAAACACGCAATTACTTCGGGCACACAATCCTAAAACTAAAGGAAAGAAAAACACTACAGAAAATGGTTACAAAAGCTAAAGATGCAACGATACAGCCTTGGAATCCGAGTGAGAAACGCAGTTCCTATCGCAATGAGAAGATATTGGTTAACAAGCTACGCCAACATGCAGCGAGAGAAAAAAGAAGGAAAAGAGAATTAATGTTTGTCAGTTATGTTTATTATTCGAACAGTCGAGGGAATTGCTATATGGAGTTAGGGACTGAACATTCTTACCATACGTTATATTAATTTTAGTGACTCACTGCTGTAACTACAAGTAATGTGTATTAGAGAATAAATAGCCTGTGTGGCGGCGTTAGTGGGAGAGAAAAGCGGAAAAGGCGAAGAGGGGAGGGATCGCCTGTAAAGACCTATGTTTTTTTATATCCGCCCCCGTGAAGAAATGTCAAAAACAACCAATGAGCGACTAGCGGGCTTTCCTCAATGATTCACATTGTATTTCCTATAAATAATAATAATAATAATAATAAACATTTATTTCAACACGATAGAATTACAGCATAGCTGATGTTGTCGTGCATAACTAATAATATATATATACAAAGAGAAAATAAATCACATGTTACGAAAGAAATGTCTGCTAGCATAAAATATGTCAAATAAAATTAAAATCGGATTACCAAAGAAATCCTCCCTGATCGCAACTTCTTATTCCTCATGTTTTAATTTAAAGCTACGACCATGAGCAGAAAACTAGCTGAAGATCGGTTAAAACTTTTTAAAGTCGCCATTTTGAAATGTTTATTTCCTGACAGGAAACTTTGAATACTAATAAGCTGAGTTAGCCAATCAGAATATTGCGTCTCCTGGCGCCAGGCGTTCGCTTCCGTCACGCAGGCTAACAGTAATGAACCAAGACGCGATCCTTGCGGAACACTGCAATACAGGCAAAAGCAGAATGCCATGGTTTACAGGACGGTCCAACAACACGAGTAGTGTCACATGCTGTTTGTTCATATTCATAAGAATATCATTATGAACCTTCAGCATGGCCGTTTCTGTGCTATGTTGTTTTCTATAAGGTGATTGGAATTTGGGATGTAGGCTATTTACAGACATATGAGACTGCATCTGGTAAGCAGCTGTACTTTCCGTAAGCTTAAAAATAAATGCTAAGTTACTAACAGGACGAAGGTTCAACATTTTTTATATAAAGAAAAATTAAAGCCTGCTTCCATTACTTTGCGAAATATTTAAGCATGGACGCGATGACAGGAAAAGCTCGTTCATGCACTCCACAGTTATTGAAGTGTTAAAATAAATAAAGAATTGATTTGAAATTATCAAAAATTGATAAATAGAGACGCGACCACTTTATGCTTTCCTAAAATAATTTTAACAGGAACTTTAACAGTCATGTACAAATCGAAAATCCGAAAAGGTTGATGTACGGTCAAAATAAGAAATACGAGGTCTGATTTAATGTTTCGTTAGACGGCGATTTTACTCTCTCCTATTTACCATTTCGGCAGTGCATCACCAACATTTTTGACTCGCAAAGGGCATCATGTTGTACTGTGCTGCATTGGTAAATATTTTAAGATGAACCGGCTTCCTGTGATAACGGGTATATAAGTGTAAATAATATAGAGATTTTAATAATTATGCGATTTGTTTTTATCTTTTAAAGATCTTTCCGGAAGGTATGTTTGAAAGTAAAAATATTCTCTTAAACAAACTGAATATAGTAATTTCCAATTCGAAAACTCTAAACAGTTGGTTTACTGCCATTATTCATAAGGCATGTACAGGGGTCTACCGTTTGGAGCAAAGGACCCTGCAAAATATAATAAATACGATAACAAAAACTCTTTCTTTATGGCCTTATTTTGAATTTATCCTTCATTTAAGCTGTGAAAAATTTACCCAAGACAAGGCAAAAAATGATGTCCGAATTTAATAAGGAAGACGGAGGGCGGCTAAACATTTTTAATATCGGCAATTGAGCAATGGAATACTCTGCCTATTGCAGTTAGAAAGAGTAGTAGTATCAATGTTTTAAAGAAGTAATATTTCAATCTTTTAAAAGACCAGTTAAAGGCTTAGATCATTTTAATATTTCATAGATAATATTTCAACTATAGTAAATATAAATATTATTGTAGATAGAGAGATGGCCACTAGTTTATTAGTCTGGACTGTAAAGTGTTTATTACCCTCTTAGTACATGATCGAGTAGGTTTTCTTTGTTAAATAGATAAATCCTTCAATATATTTAGATTTTACACAAAAATACCTCAGGAATAAGATCATGTACTAGTCAGATAAACAACTCTAACGTCGGTATTCAGGCAATTAAATCATATAAATTTATATGCCTGAATACCTCCGTTTTCGGTATTTATTACTCTTACTTAAAAAGTAATTCTTATTACTAATTATAATTATTGTTAAATTGTTTTTAGCTCGGAAATGTTAGTTGATCACTTGTTGAATATATTAGAATAATTAACCATGATATTTTTTAGTATATGAAATCAAAGACTAGTTCAACAAACATGTGTAGGATACAAAGACTGCAGAACAAGGCTGGTAAAATTATTCTGCAACTTGATATGAAGACTTGAACAAAACCAGTGTTACAAAGTTTGAACTGACATGATATGGCAACCAGAAAGAATTTCCACCGAGCGATATTTATGTATAAATCGTTTAATAATTTACTCCTGAATTCTGCTCTACATTTCAATTTCAATCAGAAATTTATAAATATAATACGAGAGCTAAGGATAGTCTCCTTTGCCAAAACCCAAAACTAATTGGGCCAAGAGTACAGTAAATTATTTAAGTGCAAAAGTTTGGAACGCTCTTGATGCGGAAATTAAAACCGTAGCCACGTTAGACATTTAAAAAAAGTTTTATAAGAAGACATATCTTAATTATTAATACGACTTTTTACATTTTATGAACTTTTAAGATTATAACAAAACTATAAGTATTGTATGTTTGTTTTGAAATATATTTCATTCTCGTAATCACTATTTATAGTTGACATTGTAATTTATAGTATAATCAGTAATTTCAGTATTTAGTTAATATTGTAAGTAATATAGTTTTAAATGCAAGGCCATCCTGGAAAGCAGCTTTTAGATAAGTGATGCTACCTTGCCTAAATAAAATTATTATTATTATTATTATTACCTGTACGATTTTAACTATCATTATTTTAAATAATCCTATGAACATTTAACATGGTCAGCCTTCTTCTTCTTCCGTTTATTGTTAACCCTATCTACACTGGGGCGGAATCTGCCTTCGCTAAATTTAAATGCTGGTATATCAATATAATGGACACAGCTATGAATCTAAAATTTTACGACTTTTCCTAGTTATGTATTGGTAGTATGGGCTGAAAAAACGGTTAAAAATATTAGGAATAAAAAAGTTACAGAGTATTCCTGAATAGATACTAAAACGAAATTTCGACAAAAAATTTTTATTATAATAGAAACAATAAAAAATAAGAACATATCGATCAAGATAAATCTATTTATTGATATAATAACTTATGTACGTTAACAGAACAGTGAGAAAAAATCCACTTTTTGAAAAAAACTTTTTTGAACTGCTTCAAATCCAATAACGATGTCACAATTTGTTGCCATGACAACAAAAATTTAACGTATATTCAGTGTTACCATGTAATCAACCTGTGAAAATTTCATTGGCATACATCTAATAGTTTTGGAGAAAATGGCCGCGGGCATATTCCGCATCCCCCTCTAACCCGATAAGATAAAAAAAAAACAGTCTAGATAGAGTTAATACCGCCACTTATCAAAAGGCTAATCAATACAAATTTGAGGATTATATGATACGCTATATAGTATGTATATAATATTTATGAATATTGAATGTTTTTTTATCCCATTCCGAATTAGCTAAATCATATCTCAATTGTAATTCAATGTTTATAAGGAGGAAACAGTATATATTATTTTTTACTGATGTTGAAATACACCTGTTATTTAAATAGTCACTAGATTATATTCATCAGGAGATCAAAGAAACATTACGACAAAAATTACTATATCGTAAAACTTGAAAGAACGTTTTCCGAAAATTGTAAATTGTATTCAGTTTGAAATTAACAATGTCCTTAACCTCATGCAAATACAAGCATAGACCTTTTAAATGATTTTTCTAGGTTACCTTGACGTACAGTAGGTCTCTCTAAAAAATATAGTAATTGTTTAAACTTTGAATGAACAGTATATAGGAATACTTATCGGTCTTCTTTAATTAAATTAAATAACAATTAAATAAACCTGAAGACATGTCAAGTTATTACAAAATGAATTTTTTGAGTGATCTATTTTGACAATAAATAGAAATTTTGTTAGTGGCCTACAGTATGTTAATATTTCAAGACAGTACGTGGGAGACATTTTAAACAATGCTTTGAGAAAAGGAACAACTTTTAAGGCAATCATTATCTTTTTATTGCTTTGGTCACAGCTTGATTTTTTTGAGGACGAATGACAAGCCAAATTAAACTATGAAATAATAAAACGTTTTAATTAGTACCTGCTAATTCACTCTCGCGTCGATAGTTGTGGCAGTGTGAAGAAAAAAACAAGTATAAGTTCGTATACAGCTTTGTGGATAACATTTTCATAATACAATGTCAAGGTAAGCTTTATTTATGAAGAAAATGTAGGTCCTAATTGACTGCAAGGGTCTCTTAAATTAAAATAATCTATATTAAAATACATGTGTACGTCATGTCTGTGTTGTTCTTTCGAAAACTAGCTTGGAAACCAAGAAACCTTGAAATGTAAAAACGCTTTTCTTCTTTCAACTACTATGGCAGCAACATTTAGTAATATAGATGGTGTCATCCATTTTACTAATAGTAAATTTCCTTTCTTGTCATTAATTACAGGTTCGTCGTACTGCTGCTAACACATATGTTTTACGCTTTCTCATTTACTCATGCCAACTACCAAGCTAAACTGTCTCTTGACATAGATCAGAATCAAGCGATATATGGTCATAGCTTTTTAAACTTCACAGGAATTACTATAGAGAATTGTTTGGGGCACTGCCTGGGAAACTGTCGTTGTCTTTCCTTTCAAATTTGCGATGACGCAAAATGTCAACTGTGCTCTTCCAGCAAATATACCGAAACACAGTTATTGAAGCCAAGGAAGGACTGTACAAACTACAATTTTGGTAATCAAGAATTTACAGAGGTAATGCTATAATATTTAAGTAAATTTGGTGAAGGGTTGTTGTATCGTATATTTTTGAGTTTAGTTAATTCAATAACACGTGCAGTTATTAAACTTGGCGATAATATCGAAGGAGAATTATTTTGGAAATGTTGAAAAACTTTGTTTTTAAATGTCCGATGAACGACTCTATTGGCATGGGTTAACTCTTGCTAACGAGGAATTATTAATATAGGTTGGTAATATAAAATGACCTGCCCTAGAAGCAGCGGGAAAATAAACAGATGGCTGGCGTGAACACAGAACATATCATAAACCAGTAATATTAAAACCATCTTCACGCAAGCTTTGAGTTTATTACATCAAAAGTAGCTATGGTATTTATCTGTTCATACAGAATATTATATAAGCGTTTTTATTTCGGTCAGTGCAGTGACAATGTTTCATGTGTTTAGTCGTTGAATTTCCTTCAATTCATAAAGAATTTCTGTGGGTGTTTAGTGTTATAAAATCGGTAGTATGTTTCCCATGTCATTTGTTTAGTATTCAGTTCATTACTCGCCAGTTTCTTGGGCAGTGTATCGCGGTAATCTTTACGGCCGATACCGTACTATTAAATTCTTTAAGTTTTGCTTGGTTTTTGATGTAACTTAAATGATTTTTAATGTTTGTAAATGTTATTAAATTCTATATGAAAGGCAATTCAAATTGTCTCATAAACTATATCTAGGCAATATCGATTTATGAACTACGGAGTACACTTTTCCAAAGAAAACTGACAACAGTCAGTTCGTTCAATCGAGTTTGTTTTTGGAGCATATTTATTTCGCTGTTCTGCGGGTTTTTGAGCACTTTCTATTCTCTCTTTGCAACTTATTTTTCATAAATATTGCGTAAAATAATTTCCCTACATACAGTAATTGTTTTCTACCTTCCTGCTTTTACCAATTTCTTGCATTACGTAAAAAGAAAAGTCGTTCAAGAGAAGGACACCATGTTGTTTTGCGAAACAGTGAATAGTGCAGGATATCCCGAGCTAGAGGAACCAATCAGATTGCGCGAAAAGCACTATTCACTGTTTTGGTATATGCTAATGTAGATTAGTTACTTCTTGTACGGAAACCATTTCACTACCCTTCTCTTTAAAGAGTGAGTGTCAGGGTCATGCTTTGCGCGCTTGTTTTCTTCATGGCGGCCATTTTATGGGACGCCTAATTCAACTCGTGAATAAATCCATCGATATTTCGTGAATCCTGCTTATGAATTATTCGTTTTCAACTTTTCTGGTAAGTAAATATACCGAAGTGAACAATTATTGTGATATTTTTCGTAAAACTGTTTACAACTAGTTCCAGTTGTGCATCAGCGTTGTATTATTGTCATGTTGTGCAATCAAATTCAAACTTTGAATGATAAAACCTGGACAGACGGATAAAAGGCGTATAATCTTTCTCTGGTAAGTGAATTGCAAAGGCGATATGCTTTAAAAGTTGTTCGACAACAACACATTGTTGAGACTAAGAAACTGTCAAACGTGAAACATATAATAAAATTTTCTCAATAATTTCTCGGATGTTTGTAGCGTTTATGTGGTTGGAAACGTTATTGCAATTTATCTTGATATAAGATTCGACACACGAATGTCTTCAAACGGTGGGATGTTCGTTCGGCTCACTGATTTTTGTTTACATTTATATCTACATAATAGCCGTGCTAATTAATATCAATTACGTTCGAGCACATTCATTGTCGAACAATTTTCCAAAGAATATTGAATTTCACACCAGAGCAAGATTATACGTATTTGCCCATCAATATTTTATCCTTGGAAGTTTTAATTTGATTGCACAACAAGACTATATCTACAACAGTGAAAAATAGCGCACCACGCTCTCAGCTGGAACTAACAGTATGAATAGGCGAATCGTGACAGTTCATGTTCTCCGCTGCCAAGTCAGAATCCGATTTTCATTTCGAATAATTTTATACCACTAACATTCACTACATCCATGCGAGGATTGAAACAAAAGTGTTCCCGTATGAAAATAAAAACACAAGCGCGCAAAGCATGACCCTGACACTCACTCTTAAATAAAATGACCACGAATGAGTGGGCATCAAACTCGTACCAAGGACATTTTTCCCATGATGGTGGAAGGTGGGCGAAAATGAACTGAGATATCAACCCGTCTATTCCACAATCTTATTTGCACGTATTATGGGTAATTTATATGGAGGAGGGCTGACTCTTGTCACGAAATTCTTTCCTCGGTCCCAAAAGGAGATTTGAATTTACGTAAAGATTTGTTTACATCTAAACTAAACCAATTCTCCTTTGTATATTTAGTTTATACACGTTTCAAAACCACAATGCGATCCTAATCAATCGCGTGAGCCGAGCTAGCCCGGTTAAACCGCGGGCTCATGTAAACAGCCCCTTAGTGAGAAATCGTTATTATTGAATGATAAATCAATGATTGAATTCGTCTGTCGCAAAATATCATGATTTGTCAGTGTCTCGCTACCAGTTATTTGCCTCAGCCTTCGGCATCGGCAAATAACTGGTAGCTCGCCACTGATAAATCATGATATTTTGCATAGACTCATCCAATAATTGATATTTACCAAGTGTGAAAGTTCCCTTTTTCTAGTATGTCATTGGTCGAGAGTGTATCACGTGAAAGTGACGAAATTTAGCTGTTTCCCCTGCAATAGCTCTGAGAGGGCAATAATATGTTGTTCACCGTCATGCAATAGAGACCTTTAGCACCACGTTCTTTTTAGGTACCGCAAACCTCAAACTGCAGTTCGACGTCAGGCGTTTTCCGTCAAACTTTAGACATTTAGCAAGGCGTTATTTTTCTAACCACAAAAAACGGAATTCTGGGTAATTAAAATGGCGGCTGCATCACCGTGGCCGCCATATTGAATTCTAACCGAGCTGGGGCATTGGAACGAGATCACCCGAGAACCGCGTGGAGTCTCGGTACGACCAGACACCTCCGCAAAATATCAAAATATCAATGATGCGGGCTAAAAATGCTAATTATTTGATCGTTTGCTCGTTTGGTTGTTTTAATACACACTACTGCGTTAAAACTAATTATTTTCTGACTATTATTTCTCCGATCGCGTTATTAATCAAGAACACGAAATGTGGAACAGTGAGACACAAGTAAGTTTATCAGTATCGTCTATATTTCGTCAATATATATCATCTTAAGTGTTTACAAATAAGGAAATTATAGCTTGGCGCTTGTTGCCACGTGCTTCACACAACCATTCTACCTCATTTTACCGCATTTTACGTCAATTTCTTGGCACCCAGGCCATGGACTTTTATGGCCAGAAATAAAGTCATTGAATATATTGCTTATAATAAAGTTAATATTTTATTAGGAACATAGGGTATTTATAAATGAAGTATACAACCCCAAGAACATCATACATATTATTATAATGGGAGTTAATGTTATTTACAGGTATATTTTCTCAAAAGAAATTACAAAAAGCTGGTGCCATCTGACCTTCATCAATTAAGTCGAGGTTTGGCATATGAATCTTCACTCCCAAAAGTTGAAAATTGGTATGCTGAACAAGTGAAATGCTACCCAAATCAGCACTGGATCACTTCTGGATCCTTACACTATCACATCTCTACCTGGCGAGAGTTAACTTCGGGATTGGAGAAAAGCAATTGAAGTACATGGAGACATCGAAAGGTGGGCTGGACATTGACTGCCTAAATCAGTTATCAAGGCAGCTCCACACAGTGAGGCGCATCCAAGCTGCCGTAGAGGAAGAAATTAAATGGTTTGCATGTTCATACAATAAACCAGAAACAGTTGTCGAACATCCACCAGCTTCCCTTATATCAGGTTTTCAAAATGTCCTGTACTGCAAACGGTGTGATGAGATCTCCAAGCCATATTGGTTGTCCTCAAATGAATTGTCTATGCTGTGTGCAGACCGCTGGGTATCATCTGACCATGCGTGCTGGCTAATGACAATCCTAAATCAAACCCAGGATACAACTTACAATGTCCATCTCAATGGAACAAATAAACTCCCTACATCTCAGCGCCGATTTACCCATGGTAAAATAAAACCATCCAAATTCTGTTTTGCCATAAACGTTGGTAGGGACCAAAAAGGTAAAACCTATATTGGAAATGATCAGCACCATGGGAACCATTGGAGCTTGTGCCATGTTGATACAACTGAAAAAAGAATTATATATGGTGATTCATTAAGCTGGCAAGTTCCCGATAGCCTCCTTCGCAAAGTTAATGAATACATTTAAAGCTGTCAGTATTGATGATGATATTGCCAATTACTCTATGACAATTGCACATGACCCAAATAGCAAGAACCCAAATACAGGTGGACACAAGTGCAACAATAAGTGTGCACAACACTATCCTTTACAGACATGTGGCAGTGTCGTGTTGTTGTTATGGTTGTGGCTGCAATTGCATATTACAACGAATGTAACATCAGTTTAAAATCCACTGACCAACGACTTCCCACCAATATATCTGAAAAATCCCACTAGATTCAGTAAATACCTTCGACTTGTCGTTGGATGTTGGATCTCAAACGATTATGTGAACCCACTTTATGTGACCCCACAGTTCTGGTATACTAACCCCAACGCTGAGCTCCAGACAAACACTCAAAATAACAATGAAAGTATCAATCAAGATGATGCGACTCCTAGAATAAAGAACAATGACATTACTCCTACAATAATTAAGAAAGATGATACAACTCCTACCATAAAAAAGGGAAATGATGCAAAGGCTACATCATTAAAACAACCTACATGTAGCTGCTCTTTACCCCTCAAAGCAAAAAATGAAGATTGCTCTGGTCCAAAGACAAAAGAGGACTCTAAAAATAAGAAACAATATAAATGTTCTCTGTGCAATGTAGTGTGTTCTAGAATATTTGCACTCAGGCGGCATATTCAGAAGCAGCACCCTTCTGCAATGGAATAATTGCCAGGAAGTTATATTTGCCACAACTGTGGCTTCAAGTGCAGCAAGATCAAAGACCTACGGGAGCATCTTGGGAAGGAGCATGGTGTTGTATTCAAAACTGAAACAGTAGTGCTGGACAGCATGACAGGTTCGTACTTAACAAATAGATAACATTTTATAATTGTCTATTCAATTATAGATACACAGATGACGTCATAACATGGTAAGAACAAAAAATGGCCCAGGAGCTGCCAGGCCAAGTTGCCCCTAATAGAGCAAAGCTCTTGACCATTGTATAATAGTCTGAACTCAGATTGTTGTATGATAGACTAGTAGCTAACTTTTCATTCCATTTCAGTAATTTTTAATATCTATTATTTTTTTAGCATTTGAGCAATGGAAAAACAAAATTGAAGAAGACCATGTCTGCTCTTTTACTAAACGAACTGGAGAAAGGAATAAAACACAAAATTTCCAATGTAATCGAAGTGGTGTTTATGTCCCATAAGGAACTTGCAAAAGGCGTACAAAGTCACAAGGTGAATAATTAATCATATCCTTTATATTGCCCTGTTTATAATCTCTAAAACAATTTATCACAATAAGTGAATAAAGCCTGAAAGCCAGATATATTTTTCACTTAGCAAAATTTACTTTAAATTTGAGAACATTTGATAAATGAAATTACTTTATTTCAGGGAGTTGTAAATCCAACAAAATTGTACATCAGGCATTAAAGTCATAAAAAACAGTGATGACAGTGTATTGGCTGAAATATGTCACACTCATCATGGGCATAAAAAAGAAATCCAGCACATATGGTTTACCAAAGGGAAGCGAGAAGAAATTGCTGCAAGTCTGCAACAAGGTGTAAGTAGAGATAAAATATTGAATGACATTAGGGAAGAAGCAATGAATCAGTCTGACCAGGAGTTTAAACGTCACCATCTGCTAGAAAAAAGGACTTGAGCAACATTAAGACATCATTTGCGTTGAGTGATATACAAAGGCACCGTGATGATCAAGCTAGTGTATGTGCCTGGGTACATGAATGGAGCACTAGTGAAAGTAATCCCATCCTTTTTTCAAAATTTCAAGGAGACGCTCCTCCAGATGGACTAAATCTAACTAAAGATGATTTTGTTCTTGTAATTCAGAACCCATTTCAAAAACTTATGGCAGAAAATTTGATAGCAAACGAATTAGTATCGATACAACCCACGGCACAACAGCCTATGACTTCCTTTTAACCTCGCTAGTTATTTTAGATGAGTTTGGCGTAGGTTTTCCCATTGCATGGTACACACATTTGTGTATTTTACACACATGTGTGTACTTTATACACATGTGTGTATTTTTTGAAATGGTTAAAAAGAACTGTGGTGTGTTGTCACCTCACTGGCTGATGTCTGATCTAGCTAGCCAGTCAATTTTACAATGCCTGGGTAGCGGTTATGGTGGGAGTCCAAAACGTTTATTCTATGCATGGTATGTTGATAGGGCATGGCAAGAGATGCTCAGAAACAAGGTTAAGGATACCTTAAATGGCAGCTGAGATTTATAAAATGTTAAGGACTGTGTTGCAGCACAGAAGTGATATCTTTTGAACAATATATGTCACAATTTCTTGATCGTCTTCCAGCTTTAAACATGGAATTTTTCGATTATTTTCAAAGCGAATGGTGTGGAAGAACTGAGTCTCGGGCCTATTGCTACCGAAGAGGGATGGGCATTAATACGAACTTGGCAGTAGAGGCATTCCATCGTGTGTTTAAGTATAGTTATTTGAAAGGCAAGACCAATAGGAAAGTAGACAACTGTTTCTTAGTCCAATGCAATTTATTAGAGATAAGTCTTTTGATAGAGCCATTACGTTAACAAAAGGGAAATCAACATTCAAAACAAAACTGATTAATGAACAAAATAACAAAAGTAGAGGGATGGATATCAATGCTGTTACATTTTAGATGGAAAATGATAGCATAAGCCTTCGTAAATGATAGCATAAGCCATAAATCGACAGAAATAAGTTGCCGAGTAATCTGAATGCCATTTATCAGAAGATGGATGTTAATCATTTCGGGAGAATTATAACCTATCTAACCTTCCTTTAGCGATTAAGCAATTCCTGTGACGAAGAAACGCTTTGCGGGAAGCAGTGTGAACAACTGTTAACGATTTAAAACGTGTGGATAATATAAACTAAAACGGTTTCAAGGCATTGCTTTCAAATCGTTCCTATAGGCCAACTGTACGGCTTTTTTTGCACATTTCACCTAAAATGGAATCATGGAAAATGATCTATGTCATATTAAACAATGGCTACAGTGCAATAGACTATCCGCTCTGAATATTCTGAAAACCGAATATATGATCATAGGATCAAGGCAAAAGATTATCCTCTTCATAGAGAATTGTGATATAAATCTTTCAGTTGATAGAATATCGCTTAAAAAAGTAAAGATCACCACATGTTTAGGTCTTGAAATAGATGAAAATATTACTTTGCATACCCAAGTAACTAAGGTGAAAAAATGTATTAAGAAGTCTTAGTACCCTTCGTGAAATGAAGCCTATACTTGATAAGGATCATCTATAATTCATGTATATAAATCAATATTTGACCCTATTTTGATTATTGCTCCATTTTCTGGCATGGCATTGGACAGGGTCTAGCTATTCAAATTGCAAAACCAAACAGCCCGAATAATTTTGGGAGCACCATATACTAAGCGATTAGTAACACTACTTCATGAATTAGGATGGAGAAAATTAAGTGAAAGGAGATTATACAGCAATGCTGTAATGATGTTTAAGATATTAAATAATCTTGCTCCACAATATTTGATAGAGTCATTTCCAAACAAGCCAAATGAATTTAATACACGATCAGGAGCGAGAGATTTTATCGTACTTACTAAACAGTTTTGTTTATAGTGGACCAAGGTTGTGGAATTCACTTATAGCAACCATTAAAGAATGTAAGACAATTGATTTATTTATGAAATATCTTAGAAATATTTCTCTCTGTAACGACATGTAATTAATTTTTATCTTGTACTTTTAAATTAACTAAAAACTCAAAACTTCCACGACTTTCTGGTAGAGAAGAAATTTACACAGTTTACTTGTAATTTACTTACGAAATTACCGTGATTAAATAAAGATTTCTATCTATCCATCCATCCATTTCCGCCTCCGTCCCTGTCTACGTCTCCGTCACTGTCTCTGTCCCTGTCTCCGTCCCTGTCTCCGTCCCTGTCTCCGTCACTGTCTCCGTCCCTGTCTCCGTCCCTGCATGTCTCCGTCACTGTCCCTGTCTCCGTCCCTGTCTCCGTCACTGTCTCCGTCACTGTCTCCGTCACTGTCTCCGTCCCTGTCTCCGTCCCTGCATGTCTCCGTCCCTGCATGTCTCCGTCTCCGTCCCTGTCTCCGTCCCATCTCCGTCCCTGTCTCCGTCCCTGTCTCCGTCCCTGTCTCCGTCCCTGTCTCCGTCCCTGTCTCCGTCTCCGTCACTGTCTCCGTCACCGTCTCCGTCTCCGTCTCTGTCTCCGTCTCCGTCCCTGTCTCCGTCACCGTCCCTGTCTCCGTCACCGTCCCTGTCTCCGTCCCTGTCCCTGTCTCCGTCCCTGTCCCTGTCACCGTCCCTGTCTCCGTCCCTGTCTCCGTCCCTGTCTCCGTCACCGTCTCCGTCCCTGTCTCCGTCACCGTCTCCGTCCCTGTCTCCGTCTCCGTCCCTGTCTCCGTCCCTGTCTCCGTCACTGTCTCCGTCACTGTCTCCGTCTCCGTCCCGTCCCTGTCTCCGTCTCCGTCTCCGTCCCTGTCTCAGTCTCCGTCCCTGTCTCCGTCTTTGTCTCCGTCCCTGTCTCCGTCTCCATCACTGTCTCCGTCCCCGTCCGATCCATGTCTCCGTCACCGTCCCTGTCTCCGTCCCCGTCCCCGTCTCCGACTCCGTCTCCGCCTCCGTCTCCGCCTCCGTCTCCGCCCCCGCCCCCGTCTCTGTCTCTCTCTTTGTCTCCGTCCCTGTCTACGTCTCCGTCCCTGCCTCCGTCCCTGTCTCTGTCTCTCTTTGTCTCCGTCTCTCTCTTTGTCTCTATCTATCAATTTATCTCTCTCTATTTTCCAGGTCGGTAATCAACAATGTGGTGCCATAACTGCTCATATTTTGAATTGCTGCGTGACATCAAATCCTTGTCTTAATGGAGGAAAATGTCTACCATTTAGGACAAGCAGCGGATCACGCTTCAGATGTGAGTGTTCAAATGACTATATGGGAGAACGCTGTGAGATTTGTAAGTATTCTCGTATAATTTAAAGAATAGCATTATTACAAGCATTATATATTACATATTATATATTAAAGAATTAGACAAGCATTAAAGAATTAGACAAGAATTAGACAAGAATTAGACAAGCAATATAGACAAGCATTACATATAGCATAATTTAAAGAATAGCATTATTAGCAGAACTACACGTAGTAAACTCTTATAATTTACGATCTCTGACAGCACCAAAATTAGAGATTCCAAAAGAAACAGGCACATTTCAAGATAGCGCAGCTAAATGTTTTAATGTCTTACCGGATAATATTAGATCAGAAACCGATTATAATAAATTCGGCAGGATGGTCAATTAGAATTATTTATTCGAAATGGATATATATTAACTTACCAACATCTTTTTAATTTCTTTTATAACAAATTTGTAGTTGATGTTTAAATGTATAATGTGTAATGTAATATATTTGTAGTAATATTTTTAGATGTATAGCTATTAGTTAAACTTAGTAGGCGAAGAGCCATTTTGTGGATAATGGTTAATCTTATCCATTTTGTGGATATACTACTAATAAACCATTATTATTATTATTATTATTATTATTAGACAATGTGTTTAGCTCCTTAAAAATAGGTTCCATAAAAAGTAAAGATAAGTTCACTAAAAAAACGGAACAAAAACTAGTTTATCAAAAATAGAGCTGATGTTTCGAAAAAATAGGTTCGACCAAGTCGAGCAGAGGCAAGGTTACCAAAAAAGAGAACCATTTTACTGCACAAAAATAGAGCAGAGGCTATATCAGCCTGTATAACAATTATCATAAATACAACACACACCCTAATCTAACGATAATTCGGTCGCGAACTCGGCGGGAACGTCAATATAACGTCACTAGAAATTTCACTTCAAAATGTAGTTTTTGAAACAGGGATTTTAATATCTTAAATGTTGTTGCTTGGAAGTGAGATTGAACAAGTGAGATTGAACTAGTGAGTTTGAACTAGTGAGATTGAACTAGTGAGATTGAACAAGTGAGATTGAACAAGTGAGATTGAACAAGTGAGATTGAACTATATAGTGAGAATGAACAAGTGAGATTGAACTATATAGTGAGAATGAACAAGTGAGATTGAACAAGTGACATTGAACTAGTGACATTGAACAAGTGAGATTGAACAAGTGACATTGAACAAATGAGATTGAACAAGTGAGATTGAACAAACCAAGACATACTATTATGGAACAGATATCTTAACGACGTTTTGGAAATAGTGAAGATAAACAAAATAAACAGTTTACTGCAAACGATTAACAACACTACCGACAACACTACATTCACGATAGAAAACGAACACGGCAACAAACTTGCCTTTCTTATTGTTTTACTAACCACAATAAAGTGACGGCTCCATCCCTGCACACTGCACAAGATCACAGAAAGAAAACGAACATATACACAACACATACCCTAATGCTGTACAATTCGTTTTATTTACAGGTCAACGTAAGTCGTTGCTTTTTAAGAGAAGGAGTACAGAAAATTATGCCCTTGTTGCCAGTGAGACAAGTGAAATGACGTCCATCACAGCATGTTTATGGATAAAGACTACGCAGACATTTAATCAACTATCATATTTCATAAGTTATGAAGTTTCAGGGATACCTAATACTTTTCTATTTTATGACCAGAATGAACCACGTATATACATTATAAAAGAGAATTCGGAAAGGTAAGAAATAAAACAAGAAAGATGCGAACAAAAAGTCCATATTTTGAATAATGTGTATATTTCTATAAAATGTCGTGTTTCGTACGAAGGTAGTAGAAAAATAAATCGAAAACTCTAAAAGGTTGGAGTACTGCAGAAATAATGTGAAGGAGGTCATGTTTCGAGCAAAGAGTGCCGTAACGTTTAAGACTATTAAGGAAAGCTTTGTTGAAGAAAAAAGAGTTAATCACTGTATATATACGTCAGTAATCCGTCCAATCTTTGAATATGCTGCTGAAGTCTGATCCGACCTCCCACACTGATATCTTGGTGCGGATAAGATATAGAAGGAATACAGAAAATAATACTCTGGATAATCTACTTGAAATACACTATGAAGAAGCCCTTGAAGCTTCCGGTTTGGAAACATTAGAATATAGGAGAGATAAATTATGTAAAAATTATATTACAATACTTAATGACAATTCCCACTACCTACACCATCTAATTTAAGATCAGGAAACAATAACCAGATAAGTCAAAGAAAGATTCAAACTGATAGATGTTGGAATTTTGTAACATATATGTAAATATAATAGATAGGTTTGATCTAGCACATAAGCACATAAGAATATATATAATACATATATATATTATATTTATAGTACAGCACATATATATTATATTTGTTATATAACCTCCACCATGAGTCGGTTATATAGGGGAACTTCTCAAAGGTAGAACACACAAGCGTGAGGTTAAGGATCTTTAATAGGATAACAAATGCAAAGAATCTACTAAAAGTATATATAAAGTTAGTTCAAATGTTCATGATATTCTTTCGTGTTCTTTGTTCTGGTTTACTTCGCTATTCTTTAGATCTGCTGAGTTCTTTATAATAATAATAATAATAATAATTAATAGAGCATTACACAAGTCTCAATGCTTTACATGCATGTAGAGAGAATTCTAAAATAAATAAATACAATCAAGCTATACTATCTTTAAAAGTTACTTGTTAATAAAATAATTTTCAAAAATATATGTTTTTAGAGAAGATTTAAAACTAGTAGCTGAATCTGACTTTCTAATAGTTAGTGGTAACGAGTTCCAGAGTTTAGCAGAGACAACTGTAAATTATCTCGGTTGTCGTTTTGTTCACAGGATAAGTTCAAGATTCAAGGTTAAAGATTCAAGGTTCAAGGCTCAAGAAGTTCTTCTGACTCAAGGTTCTCTTCTTGGTTGGGTTCTGTTCAACTCAGCTCTGTATCTTCTGGATATTCTGTTCTCTCTGCGACTTATTCGTTCAGGGAGTGGCGCTTTCTTTTATGCTTTTTGGCGGGTAAATGTGATTGATAACTGTAATCTTAGATCAACCAATCAGGTGGATTTGGACTGAGTCTCTTGCTCGACCAAATAAAGGCGTTGCTGTAGAATGCGCTGGCCAAGGCAAGTCGGTTGAAAAGTTTTTCCATATAGTAAATAATTTTAGTTCCTATACTAAATTGACATGGTAAGATAGGAGATATCATAAGCTTACATAATCGTTATATCATTTTACAGTTTCATAAAGTATTTAAGAACCAATTCGACTTTAAAGGTTCGTTACGACTGCTGATGTAAATAAATCGAAGGGTTCTTCTTCGTTTACATTTAATACCAATCATGCTCAATTTAATTAAACAAAATCAACAAATGTGCATGTGGTATAAAATCATTCTAATTAAAGACAATAAAAGCTTTTAAGGAAACTGCTAACAAGATGGTAATTATAAATAAGTAATTATCAACAAATGTGCGTGTGGTATAAAATCATTCTAATTAAAGACAATAAAAGCTTTTAAGGAAACTGCTAACAAGATGGTAATTATAAATATGACAGGAAACACGCAATAGTAGATAAGATAATTTCGATAATCTTTATGCGTCGGTATTCAATTAGGTCGGCACGAATGCTCTCACGAGATAAGGTTTATAATAATAGATTATATATATATGTTGCATAACATATTTATTACTATCGGAAAAGGCTAAAAATATATTTTCGAGTGGTCCTCCAATGGTTTCATTTAAGAAGCCTAGGATTCTTAAAGATATTTTAGTAAGAGCGAGATTACCCAAAGTTAACAAGGAGATTGTTAGAGTTAATGGTGCATAAATGTGGTAAATCCAGGTGTAAGATTTGTGAGCTGGCGAAATGTGGACAAACGTTTATGGACAGAACGGAAAAGGACTCTTATATTATAAACTATTCTTTTGACTGTGATTCGGTTGGGGTAGTTTACTTGTTATTGTGTAACAAATGTCGAATGCAATACGTGGGAAGTACAATTAACACCTTTAGGATTAGATTTAACAATCATAACAGCTCATCGCTTACACGATATGGGAAGGGTAAACGGGGTATGCCGGGGTGAACATTTGTATACACACTTTCATAGTGATGGCCACTCTAGTTTAAGCGATTTGGAGGTTTATGGTAATTGATATTACTGATTTGTTATGTCCTGCACAAAGGGAGGGCTTTTGGGCTGTCCTCGGGGACTAATTCTTAGAGACTTCTAGGTATACTTATTGTAAATTTATTATTTTAATTTATGTAAATTTTGTGACTTTTCTATATAAGGACGCCTTTCTTGACTTTGATTGCGGTTTTCTGAAGAAGGGGCAGTGCCCCGAAACGTTAAGACGTATAGCTAAAACATTTGATTAAAATTGTTTTTTTTTGTTTGAGCACATGGTTGAAGGTTAGCTGTTTGATGATATATGAATATATATATATATATATATATATATATTTATATATATATATATATATATATATATATATATATATATTATATATATATATATATATATATATTTACAAATATAAGTAAACAGATGAGTTACAAATATGACCTTGGATATGAGAGCGCTCAATACCATTGCAGCTGTAGAGCGAAATAATATAATTAGTTTGAATACAGGAGTCGCAATACGTTATAATTTACGTTATAATCTCTGAGTAAGGGCGATGACCGCGGTTTTTCCCACATTATGTTACACTTTCTGACTAAGGACGATGACCGCGGGATATTTTACAGAACCTCTTCAAAAATGAACTAAGGAGGTTAGTTACCTCAACTTTGGTAGCTAACTTGAATAACTAACTGAATAACCAACATAGCTATAACATCTTTACGGTGATTCAAATATTTCTTTTCCATTTTACTTTCTATTTACTGAAATATATTAATTTTCCCAATGGAACTATTATTTATGTTTATATAATTATGTATTATTTCGGCCACTTCCTTCTTTCCAGGGCAGTTGCAACAAAAATCTGCTTTGATTATTTCTGTCAACGTATTTCTTGTAGATTTTCGTAATTTAGGTAATTTATGAATTTCCGTTTTTACGACGCACGACTCAATTCTAAAACACATTGTACATAGGCTAAATGCAGCTTTCTAATACAAACAAACATCTCAGATAATTCAATCATTTCAATTTACTTCATCTCGATTTTGACATGGACAAAACCTGTTAGTCCTTAGTGTACCAACATAGACTCTTATAGACATAGATACTCAGATTGGAAAAGTTGCATTTTTTCTAAATTTATTTCTAATATTCAGAATAACTTCCATAATTTTTCTATGGGTCAATATTGAAAAGCTATTTGAAGTAAACTTTGCTTTTTATAGCCATCAGAATGCGCAAGTTAATGATGGAAATTGGCATCATCTTTGCGCTACGTGGAAATCTCAAGATGGATCATACGTGATTTACAGAAATGGAAGTATTGTGGCCAAAGGAAGCATTGCCATGGGAAAAACTATGATGGCTGGAGGGACATGGGTCCTGGGGCAAGACCAAGATAGCCCTGGAGGTGACTTTGATGTAAATCAAGCGTTCCAGGGAGAAATGGCAGAAGTTAATATCTTCGATAAAGTCCTTTCTTCAACAGAGATTTTGGAGATGTCGAAAACCTGCTTAGAAACCAAGAATGGAAACGTAAAATCGTGGAATAATTTTAGATCTGGAGTGAAAGGAGATGTTTATGAAGTACCTGCAACATGCTGTTAGACATTTCTCGTGTTTGACTGTGGCATTAATGTTGGCATTCGTTCATTGTATTATTCAATATTTATTAGTATTTACGGGAGATCATAAATCTCTCAAGTATTGTAATTTCAAATGTATGCACTTTATTTGACTTGCATGTACTACGATATATATTAAGATATCTCAGTAAAACCTAGCAAAAATGATATTATACACTTACATAATTTAATTAATTAGGAAACATGTTAATTGCTATACAGGGTGTATGTTATGTAGGTGTAGTGTAGTGTAGGTTATGCTCCTGTGAATTTAAAATAGCTTCTAATCGTACGAAGGAGCATAACTGCATAACAAATTGTCAAAGTACTAAGTCATATCATCAGTTCGAATAAAAATGGTTCAACTGACCACAGAGCACCGAGTTTTTACTGTTTTACATTACACCGAGACTCAAAGTACATTGTAAAACAATGTAAAACAGTAAAAACTCGTTGCTCTATGGTCAGTTGAACCATTTTTATTCGAACTGATGATATGACTAATTAATAATTTGACAATTTGTTATGCAGTTATGCTCCTTCATACGATTAGAAGCTATTTTAAATTCCCAGGAGCATAACATCTTGTGCTTAACAACAATAGGTTAATTTCTAAAGGTCTCGTGTTTTTTTACACACCCTGTATAACAGTAATATATTTAATATTGTCAATGCTGATGGGAAAGAGCAGCAACGTAGCAAGATATGGATTTGGAGAACAAATTGTACACTTCATTATGGCCTGTTTATATGTTTTTACAGCTTCAGACAACGTTGATTTTTTATTACCGCGACAATGAACGTTGTTCGCCCTAAGGGGCTGTTTATATGAGCCGGACCAGCCAGGCTAACAAGGCTGAGAGTTGTCACGAAAATCTTTCCTTAACCCAAAAATATTATTTGAATTTACTTTATACTCTTCCTACAGACAAACTAAGCCAGTTCTACTTTAAAGCTAACCAGGCTAACCAAGCTTGCCCGGCTCATATAAGCAAGCCATTAGTTTGTAGGAATTTAAATTCAGGTTATCAAAATAAAATCTTCTTGCTCAATTAATTATAATTCATGCTTAATTAATTATAAGCCTGCATAAAATACGAAGAAAAGGAAAAATAAATTTTAAGAGGATCTAACGTTTCCTTCTATATATCAGGCAAAAAATCAGGCAAACCAGGCACCGGCCGGGCAAATTGACCGAGTGTCCAGCAGTACCAATCATGAAGCGGGCACCGACATTGCAAATTGACCAATAAGGCCCAGGAGCGTAATTTGCAACCTCATATACAGGTAATTCAAATTATACCCTATTGTACTTTATCAATATTATATTTGTAGTAGTTGTATCCCAAACAACACAGGCATAATGCATATGCCATATTATACTAGAAATACGAATCCGCAATAATCCCCTCGCTCGCTTTTTCTAACAACCATACCTTCACCCCACCCCTAGAGTTTCTTTTCCCCCATCCATGATCCTCAGTCCCCAGACCGCGCGCGTCTGTCGATAACAACCCAGTCTCTTCCTTAAATTAACTATTATCCTTAATTTACAAATCGCTCTGAATAGCGCTCCGTCGAGATGACGTCAGCATCGATATTTGTCCGCTTTTACCAGACTCTACGCTATTAAGGTTAATGGTTAATCTAATGCTACAACCCAACCCGAGTCAAATAGCTTCCAAGGCTGTTTTGGCTTAATCCCTTCACAATCCCTATACTTCCCTGCAATCCCAGCCAAAACATTGCTCGCACAGAAAAACGAAGCCACAAAGTTGCCTGCGGAGGAGGCTAAGTCTGACTATGTGACTATTATTTTAAATATTAAAAGTGTTGAAAACATTCATAGGATTTCAGATTTCTGGTGTGGTTTCGGTCTCGACGTTTTATATTCAAACTGCATATTTCCAGATCTGCTACAGGTACTTTAATTCGAACAGTATATTGACAATCGGAGATGTTATTTTTGTAATTATTTATAGTCAAATACAAATTAAAATTGTTGTTTAACAGTGTTTTGAGTTTTTATTACCTTATTGAACATATATAAATGGCGCGTATAAATCTAATCATTCTTATTTATGTTTTAAATGTTTTATTAAATTTTAAATAACTCTGTGGATATAGTTATACAAATGTACTGATGCACATGTATTCTGTAGTCACAACAGCACATGTATATATCCAGGAATCTAGAAGGTTGGATGAGATCATGAGCTGAGAACAAGAATATTTAAGCTATGAGGGTATAAAGGTATGACAACTGCAATGCGCAATTTCTGTTTACTGGAGACTGGTTGTCTAAGAAAGGAACTGTTGGATTATTTAGGCTCGTCATCTGATCCAAATAAAGTAGAACACTCTTGCTGTAGTAGTTGCCTTTAAAGAGAGCCAATGCTCCTCCTGTATAAAAAACAGAATGTGATATGTACCAGAAAGATGAATCACAGGGTTTTTGCAATGTTCCTGATATCCAACGTTCAAAGATAAGGAATTTACTAAAGAATTACAGGATTCACCTGGGAAGAAGTGTCCATCATTTGGGGGGCATTGATGCTAGTACTGGAGTTATTTTAGAACTGATTGACTCAGTAGCAGAAAAATGTGAGCAAATCCAGTCAACCAAGGGCATGCTTTCTATGTTTGAGATATGGGACATTTGACATGCTGATAATTACTGATTGAATGTTATCATATAGAGATAAAGAGAATAAAGGAAATGATCACCAAAGGCGAACCAGTTTTAAAACAACTCTCAACTTAGTACTCATTTTTAAAACAACTTCTCTCAACTTAGTACTCATTTTTAAAACAACTTCTCTCAACTTAGTACTGTAAGAAATGCTTGTAGACAAATAAGGGTTATTATAAACAAATGAACTAACAAGCTGTTGCAGGTTAACATAGCCAAATAAGGACCCTTGGATCCCTCCATAGTTAATACATTTATTTACCAAATACACACTATTAAACACTATTAAACAACAGTTTTAATTTGTATTTGACTATAAATAATTACAAAAATAACATCTCCGATTGTCAATATACTGTTCGAATTTTAGTACCTGTAGCAGATCTGGAAATATGCAGTTTGAATATAAAACGTCGAGAACGAAACCACACCAGAAATCTGAAATCCTATAAATATTTTCAACACTTTTAATATTTAAAATAATAGTCACATAGTCAGACTTAACCTCCTCCGCAGGCAACTTTGTGGCTTCGTTTTTGTGTTCGTTTTTCTGGTTTTTGGCTGGGATTGCAGGGAAGTATAGGGATTGTGAAGGGATTAAGCCAAAACAGCTTTGGAAGCTATTTGACTCGGGAAAAAGAAGCCACAGAGTTGCCTGCGGAGGAGGCTAAGTCAGACTGTAAATTCGAACTGTTCTGGCGTTGATCACCATTTATCTTTAATATGACAGCAACAAATGTCCAGTAAATCAACGTATTTTTCGAAGTAATCCACCATCTTTCGTTCGTACTGTCTTTCCAATGGAAGAAATTGTAAATGGTGTTATCACAGCGATCCGTCCCCCGGATGATATAAGCGAGAATAAGCCAGGTTAAAAAATAACCCAATATCCTTGGAGTAACGTAGGGTCTTCTCTTCCCTCGTTCCACTCCCCTCCCATCCCGGGCGTTCCCTCCCCGGGCACTGAGACGACACTGGGTACGAGGTTGGGCCGGATTATCCAATAGGCACTATAGGCACTGTGCCTAGGGCCTACGAAAGTTAATGGGGCCTACGAAAATGATTACATTTTTTCTTTATATTTATATATTTTATAAACGATATAATTAGCAATAGGTAAAGATTCAGTTTTGTGTACAGTGTACTTAATCCCTACCTTGCCTAGTTGGCTACCTAATCCTTGTATTGTGGTATTGTTGTACTAGAAATACCTGTACGCAATCTGTGTTTCGGTACTGACAAGCTGAGGTAGCTGTAGGTAGCTGTAAGTAGCTGAGGTAGTTGTAGGTAGCTGTAGGTAGCTGTAGGTAGCTGTAGGTAGCTGTAGGTAGCTGTCGGTAGCTGTAGGTAGCTGTAGGTAGCTGTAGGTAGCTGTAGGTATAGCTGAGGTAGCTGAGGTAGCTGACGTAGCTGAGGTAGCTGAGGTAGCTGACGTAGCTGAGGTAGCTGAGGTAGCTGAGGTTAGCTGAGGTAGCTGAGGTAGCTGAGGTAGCTGAGGTAGCTGTAGGTAGCTGTAGGTAGCTGTAGGTAGCTGTAGGTAGCTGTAGGTAGCTGTAGGTAGCTGTAGGTAGCTGTAGGTATAGCTGTAGGTATAGCTGTAGGTATAGCTGAGGTAGCTGTAGGTAGCTGAGGTAGCTTTTTACATTTTTCTTAATTGACTAGTATGCAAAAACTTGATCTAATAAAGTACCAACAGTTTGCCTGTTGTGGATTTTGAAACCCTTCTGGTTATAACTCCAACCGTTTATAATCCTACTCCAAACCCCTTACAAAGTTGTATAATTCCAGGGTATACAGGTATATACCGACGCCGTAAACCCAGATGAGCCAGTCAACAATGGAGATACAAGAAGACGTTTCAAGACAGTATATTCAAGATTGTTTCAGTATAATATATAATTTATCGACCCTCCTCTTGGGGAATCCCCTCAGAATGTAATATCATATATATATTGTTTCGAAGGGTAATATTTTGTTGAATTCCTCTTGCTCCGGGTCTATAAATGATAAATATTATCATTGTTTAATATATGGTTATCCTCCTCACAGGCCAGGCCTTAGACTATGTGCCACAACGGATGAGGTAAACACTGCAGAGTGTCATGGGTCTGGTAGTGTAAAAGCAAACCAGAATCTGTTGGTTTTCTGTAAACCTCAGTCGTCAGAACGGTACCAGACTTCTTTACGATCATTCTCAAAAAAGGTAGCTTACCATTAACCGCAACCTCCATGGTAAACTCAATCGACGGAAGTACTGTAGGTCAATCAAGGTGGCTAGAAAATTGGTAGCAGCATTAACATCAGGCATTAAGGAGCAGGAATCATCAACGAAGCGCTCATAAAACTCTGGCATTTTATCAGCGTAACATAATCTCTCTTCTAGGGAACACATAAAAATATTTGCTAAAAGTGGACCAAGGGGAGAACTTTATGAACAAACGGACGGTGTTTCTCCTTGGTCCAGTTTTAGAAAATGTTTTATGTGTTCCCTAGAAGAGAGATACTGTAGATGCGTGGTATAATGTCGTGTGACGCGGACAATGTCGGATATACTTCCCGGTACCTTTGCAACGCATTGATGAACATAAAAGAGCAAGCTCGTCCATAGCAAAGCACCTGAATGATGTTCACTACAATAATGCAATCGAATTATCTAGCAAGAACTTTAAAATCTTATGTAAATGTAGAAGTAAATTTGAATGTTTACTTTATGAGATGTTTTATAGCATAGGGATATATACAATCGGACTCGATTAGCGCCAAACATTTTATACTTTTATACTCAAACTTTTACACTTAAACCTAATTAAACTTACTTTTATACTCTGTGTTTTTAATTGTTTACCTTTCAATGTTTAATTAATTTATTTATTCTGAGCTATTAATTTATTTATTCCAGCTCTGAATCTAATTATTGTAATTGCTATAAATATTTCATACACTTTGCTTTCTTTTTACTTTGACTTGAAAATGACGTTATAGGTTCGTCGAAACGTTGTCACTTTCTTAATAAAATGTTTTTATCATTTAAAGCTTTAAATACGTCGTTAAAAGAGCTATTTGATATATAATTATTATACACGGTGAATAGTGTGGATATTTACCTCGCCGTTTCGCAGCTCTGTAAATATCCACCACTATATATATATATATATATTTCATTGATATATGAGAGGATTTAATATTGTCAAATACATATATGGAAAAAGTGACTGCCCCAACCGGGAATCGAACCCTGGTCTCCGAATCAACGTTTCGGCGCTCTGACCTTTGAGCTAATGAGACACGGTCAGAACAGTCAGTGATTTTCCATATACATATTAAATTCGCCGCTTTTCACTTAACACCAACAGGCAGACATCGCATCTAACCATAATGTGGAGAAAGACCTCTCGAGCGCACTTCCCAAAGTAGCGAAGCGATACACAACTTCTTGTATACAGAGGGCTTTAATAATAATTAATTGATATATGAGAGGATTTAATATTGTCAAACACATATATGGAAAAAGTGACTGCCCCAACCGGGAATCGAACCCTGGTCTCCGAACCAACGTTTCGGCGCTCTGACCTTTGAGCTAATGAGACACGGTCAGAACAGTCAGTGATTTTTCCATATTTATTTATTTATTTATTAACTTTACAACCATACAAGAATGCAAATATACAGTAAATAAAGAGTGCAATACTTGAACATGATTGAAGGAATGATCAACAGGACAGGAGTTCCATGTGAAGACAAACCGAACAAAAAACATAATAAACATATTTAAGTAAAAACACAATTTTTATTTTTTTTATTTATTTAAACTTATTTACACACGGTAGCCTTTCAGTTTTCTGATTTTCAAAGGGCCGTGTATTTACATAAATATGTGTATAAAGAAAGAATATGGAAAAAATTAACTATTTACAAATTATACAGATAGCTTCTAATACATACCAATAATTAACAATATATACAAATATAACTATAAACGCACAAATAAACAATTTAAACTGTCGACAAGTTTGTTCTTAAATCATTGTAGTGCTCATTAATACACTTTTTAAAATAATTAATTGAGGAATACTCGTACTTGTCGACAATTTCTTGTGGCAAACTATTCCAGGACCTGGCTCCGCGATATGAGAAACTATGTTTTAGGAAATTTGTTTTAGGTTTTTCTAAATAAAGCTTTCGATCGTTGCTTCTCAATCTATATGTGTTGTTATGGTTAATTGCAAATAGTTCTGATAAATAGGTTGGTGTCATACCTCGTAGTGCCTTAAATGTCATTAATTGTTCTCTTTTTTTAAAAATAGTTTCAATTGAATCCCATTTAAGTTTATCAAATATGTCAGATGATCTAATTTCATACCTTGAACCCGTTATCACCCGAGCCGCTCTTTTTTGTAACTTGCATAATTTATTGACTTGTGTGACATTGTTACCGTTGTTCCACACTGTTGAACAGTAAGTGAAGTGTGGCAAGACAAGTGAGTTATACATTGTTAGTAATGCATCTTGTGTTACAAAATTTTTTGCTCTTCTTAAGAGAGCAATGTTTTTCGAAATTTTATTACATTGAGCATCATTATGTTCTTGCCACCTTAACTGATCATCAATGATAACTCCTAAGACTTTTTTATTATGCACTTGTTCTATTGTTTGATCGCCAATTACTATTTGTATAGATGAGTTATTGGACATTTGTTTTAGTCTTTGTCGAGACCCCGACTATCATATATTCAGTTTTTTCACTATTTAAAGTTAGTTTGTTGGCAGTAAGCCATTTGTGAACATTATCCAGATCTATATTAATTTTGCGTTCAATGTCTGCGGGCGATTTCCCCCGACATATAATGTTGGTATCGTCCGCAAACATTGACGCTTGCGTCGTTTCTAGACAGTTTGGCAGATCATTTATGTATACAAGAAAGAGAAGTGGACCAAGGTTGGATCCTTGAGGGACACCACATGTAATTTGTTTAGTATTTGAGTTTGAACTATTAATTTTGCATATTTGTTTTCTTTCACGAAGATATGACTGAAACCATTGTAATGTAATCCCTCTTACTCCATAACATTTTAGTTTAGAGAGAAGAATTTTGTGATCAACAGTGTCAAAAGCTTTTTTAAGGTCTAGAAATAATATACCATTAATAAAGCCCTTGTCCATGTTAACTAGACATTGGTTTGTAGAATGCAAGAGTGTAGTTTCAGTTGAATGCTGAGTACGAAATCCTGATTGATGTTTTGAGATAATTTGATTGTTATTTAAGTAGTCGTTTAATTGAATATAAATAATCTTTTCGAACATTTTTGCGACGGCTGATATCACAGATATAGGCCTATAGTTATTACAGTCAGTTTTTTCCCCCGATTTATAGATAGGGGTGACCTTTGCAAACTTCATTTCTTCTGGAAAGATTCCAGTGTTCATAGATAAATTGAAAATATAGACTAATGAATCAATAATGGCGTTTCCCGATGCTTTCAATAGTTTATTTGAAATCTTGTCCAGACCTGGTGATTTACTTGCATTCATCTTTTTTATAACACTCTCCACATCTACATATGAGATATTTTTAAACTCGAAGACTCCGGATTCCGGGGTCACACAGTAAAGAGGGTCAAGATCATTTGGTGGAATGTTATCTGCCAATTTTGGACCTATTGTTGAGAAGAAATTATTAAATTCATCAGCGATATTCTTGTCACCAGTTATTTTGTTGCAATTTACTATTACTTCTTTAATTGTCGTACATTTGGATTGTTTGTTTAATAGTTCATTTAAAGTTTTCCAACTTTCCTTGCTATTTTTGCTATTTTCGAGTTTAGACTTATAGTAATTTGCTTTAACTTCTTTAATTAGACGATTTACTTGGTTCCGACAACGTTTGTACGATTCGTGGTATGACGTAGATTTAAGACTTACCGCTTTTCTTTTTCAAGTAGTCTCTGCGGTAACTCATTATTTTAATTTCATTTGTTAGCCATGGATTATACTCGCTTTTAACTTTTTTCCGTTTGATTGGTGCGTGAAAATCAGCTATTTCAAGAAATATTTTTTTCCAGTCGTGAAATGCTGTATTTGGATCTGTATAACTATCATGTAATGTGCTAAGTGTTTCTCTTAGATCATGTTGGAATTGGGTGGCATCGAAATATTTAAATTGTCTTGTTTCGACTATTTTAGGCTTTTCTTTTGGAATACTTATTTTTCGACATAGGTAAACAAGGCTGTGATCACTAATTCCCAAGTGTATGACTCCAGAATCTATAGTCTTCAAGTCATCTATTTTAGTTATTATTAGATCTAGTAAAGTACTAGTTTTAGTAGTTACTCTAGTCGGACTCTTTATATGTTGTTGTAGTTGATACACATCAAATAAGTCTTTAAGTTTTGTAATATGAGCATTACTTTCCATCGCTAATAGATTACAGTTAAGATCGCCGGTTATGATTAGTTCTTTTTCTTCATCATCAGCTATTTGCACGAAATTTTCAAAACGATCAAGCAAGTCAATGCTTGAATCAGGTGGGCGATACCAGGTCGAAATTAATACAGGTTTACTTTTAGGTTTTTTAATTTCAATACATATTGCTTCAACATTATTAGGTATTAATTCACCTCGTTCAATGTAGGGAATAGTATTTCGTATAAAAATTGCAACGCCTCCACCGTTTCGGTTTCGATCTTTCCTTACTAGTTCATAACCCATGATCTTAACCTCATCATTATGTATTGTATTATCAAGTCTAGTTTCATTAATGCTTAATATGTCAAAAGTCTGATTATGCAAGAAAATTTTGAGTTCTTCAATGTGTTTTACCAAGCTTGTAATGTTTAGTTGGCCAATTATAAAACCTTTAAGTTTCGGATAAGGCATTTTGTTTAGGTGTGATAACGGGTTATTTTGGTTTGAGTTTGATTCCGCAGAGCCATGTTCCGGGTTTACGCCTAGTCATTGAATAGTGCTTAAAAAATGCTTTATATTCTTGGCGAGTGATGCTGAGCCCATCTTGTTCAAATGTACACCATAATTGTTTAGATGAGATTTGTCAATGTTATTGTTAATTATAAGACCCCATTTTCGTTTCAGGCAGATATTAGCTAATAATTTGTTAAAACTTACTATCTTGTCTGCTAAATTTTCGTCATCATCTCTTGTTATGATCTCGGAGAAGCATATCTTTGTATCTTTGTTTTCGTTTGAAATGGTCTCACCGAGAATCTCTATGGATTTCGCTAAAGTTATGGGAGTTTTTGTTTTCAAATCGTTGGTTCCAACGTGCAGAATGATCTCTTCTGGACAGGTGGATAAAGTAGGTTTGACATAATGACACATTTCTTCTGTTCCGGCACCAGGGAATGTCTTTATGGTGACTTTGCAGCCGAGTCCATGCTGCATTCTTCTTGTGTCAAGGTATTTTATCATTGAATCTCCTAAAATAGCAACTCTGCGTGGCCATCTGCCTTGGCTAAATCTCGTTTCAACTCCGGTACTTTCCTGGGATTCGTTGTTGGACCTTTCACTGACATTGTGTAATCTTTCATTGACATCGTTACCATCAGATCTATGGTTGATCTTGTTGTGTTGCTGTTTGCCTTTTACCTTTAAACCAGAGTTATGACCAGATTTTATTTTAGTTTGTTGTTGTTGTTGTTGTTGTTGTTGTTGTTGTCGGCTGGCATTTGTTTGGATTGATTGGTCAGCGATATTACACAAATTAGGCTCTACGTCGTTTTCCGCATCAATATTATCAGTATCATCTGCAGTATCCTCAACGTTAAGTAGGGAGAATCTATTTCCAGTCAGAATACTTGGGTTTGGAACTTGTGGATTCTTTACTTGTTCATTGATTTGTTCGTATTCATGGCCCTCTTGATTAGCAGAATTAATTTCAGCATCTTTGTATACAAGCCGAATAGCGGTGATGAGGCTTGCCTTTTCTTCCTCTGCGTTTTTTGCTTGTCCCTGCAAATCTGCTAAAATATAGCTTAAGTTGTTTATTCTCTCAGTTAGTGCTTCGTTTTGACTTTTTAGCTCATAATTTTCAGCTTTCAATCTGTTTATCTCGCTTGTAGAATCTGCTTGTTTAAGTTTAAGTTCATTTGAATGTTCCGACAATACCTGATCTACAGCATGTTTGTTTGCGGTAAATTCTTTTGTCAGATTCTGTAGTTGGCTGTATAAATTCTTAATGACGGTCTCTAAGGATTCTTCATTCAACAATGGGCTATTGTCTTTGGAACAAATTGACTTCTTGGGATGACTTTTGACTTCTAATTGATTGGTATTGTCTGCGACTTGTTCAACGGTTTCAGATTTTTCTTCGTTTATCAGACTTTGAGAAATTGAAGCAATTGATGTCAATTTCTCCTCAATCTCATCCGCTCCGTTTCCATTTACAGTAATCGTTTGTTTATTGGTGTACCAACGGAACATTATGTCTTCATTTTGGAAGAGTTTAGTTCCTCCACCAGGGCATGACCATTTCCCTTTCTCCAAAAGCAAAACTTCATAAACAAACATTTGCAAGGAATCAAATGAACCTGTCCATATCGGTTTCCCTTTCTCGTTTGTGGACAGATTGCGGAGTAGGCTGCTTCTACCAGTATCTTGACTAAGATGAAGGATTGATTCATTTTGGATGTTATATTCGACAAGGGTTCTGTCATCTTCTAGTTGATTGTCCGCGAATATAAGATGCTGTTGGTTAGGTAGAATATTTTCCTTGTCTTGGATTTTGGCCATTTCACTGAGTTATATCAGTTATATGATCACGGCTGAGTTTCGAACTCGCAACCGAAGAGTTTTTCTTAAATTTCTATATAGTCTCCCTCGCAGCCGCTCTTGACTATGAGCTGTAATACACATAAGAATAAAGATCAATAACTTGGATTGAAAGAACGACATTTAGAACAGAAACTTTTCCAGGTGCGCAGTCTATCTACATCGATATATATATATATATATATATATATATATATATATATATATATATATATATTATATATATATATATATATATATATATATATTATATATATATATATATATATATATATATATATATATATATATATATATATATATATATATATATATACAGTACTGCCTAGAATTAACCTAACAGAAACCGCGGTTAACCGGGGTTCATCCGCGGATCATCCGCGGTTCAACCTCGGTTCAACCGAAGTCGATCCTCGGTCGGTCCGCGGTTCAACCTCGCGTAACCTAACCGCAATATTAACCGCAATCGCATTTCGGAATATGTCGTTTATTTCCGAAGTTTGGCGTCGTTTGACACATGGTTTAAGTTCTGTTGCAGTTCGAAGAAATGGGAAAGTTGTCAAAATATGAAAATATGCTAAGTTACGGCAGCGATGTAGAATATTACTGATTTCAGAATATAATATCGTTTGCTATGAATTTGATAATATCGTTTGGGAGAACTTGTGGCAACTTAAAATAAATACTTGTGCATTATCACAGGGAGCCGTAATGTGAAGCGAGTTTATAAACAGCGAACTAGCGTGTTTATTAGTGAAGCGAGTTTAACAGTAAAGGTTTGTTTGGTATTTTTACACAAGAATTGTATTAAATCGCTATTAAAATGTTCTTACTTGTTAATTTTGTCGACAATCGGGACAAATTACAGACAACCAGACCAGAAAGGCAATGAGTCAGTGTTTACATCAATTCGGAAGGCCGTTGACTGTGCGTCGCGCGGTAGTGATTTCGGTAGTGATTTGTTTTGACGTCTAATGTAGTTGTTAGGTAAAATCTTAGCTTGAAAATCGGCTACATGATAGATTAAAGGTTAATGTTCACAGTCGTTTTGAAAATGTTGTAATTGAAAGCTGTAGAAACTTATATATTGGAAACATTTTTAGTGGAGACCTTTCGTATCATCTGTCGACCACCGTTTGTTAATTAGTCAAACATATCATCTGTCAATCTTTTACACAAAATATATAATCTAGAGGCCGTTTACACGAGCCCAACCCGGGTCGACCCGTCTAATAATAATAAAATAATAATAATAAACTCCTGTTAGCGTTTACACGACAGCCGGGTCGACCGGGTTATGCATGAGTCAATGTAAACCCCGAGCCCCCCCACCCCGGGACAGGGTGGGGATTTGACTTTGACCTTGTTCTAATATTCACAAATGTCCCACATCCTGGGGATACTGTATGGCTCCAAATGTCGTAAAATGCCCCCTATACGTGGGGCCTTCAGCCAAAAAATTTAAGAGTTTTTAAACACTAAACATAGTTTTCCCAACTATGTTCAGACCCTTTACCGTTCAATTTCAGGCTGATTACATTTGAAATATAGACTGCTAACTATTCTTGAAACGGATAGTTTGCAAAGTACTGTAAACAAATAAAAGACCAATCTCGTTGGTCCTAGGCCTCTTAGTGCGCACTCGTTAAAAAACATTCAATCCTGTTAAAAAGCTTTGTCTTTGACGATGATGCAAAAATTTAGACGCTAGACAAAACGCTACTTGAGACGAACAACCGCTGAAATATCAACAACAGGCTCATTACTAATCCCTTACCCAATACCCGTACCCTGGGGACAAATAAATTTTAAAAGCTTGAAATCCCCTACCCCCTAGGGCATGTTCACTGATCTAAATCCCCTATCCCCTATTAACCCCCACCCTGGCCCGGGGTGGGGGTGTCGGGGTTTACAAACACGGGTTGACTTGACCTCGGGCTCGTGTAAAGTGTCGGGAATACGATACCCGGGTACGTAAGTTTCCATTTTTCCGCGCCAAGCCGCAAGCATGGCAAGTTCGAGCGCTCGTAAAGAAAAAACTCCTCAATGGCAATGGCAGTGACCAGTGGTCATAGACTGCACCAGCGCTCGGATATATATTAATAACAAATAAACCCGCTTTATTGTTAAACTCGCTTCACTAATAGACGTTACGGCTCCCTGTGGCATCACGTTACCTGCCTGGTTCATCACTCAATCGCTATTCAATCCAATAAAAACAGTCCGACGAGTGCGAGCAACAAGTTAATACTACCGTAGACTTGCAATCTGCAATTTAGCGAAAAAACCGCCTTGCTATAGTACTGTACACTGCCCAATCTTTAACGCTTGATGATTTTGTCGTCTTATATGACATGTTGGCATATTGAATCAATATGATTTGTCGATTTATGCCCACAGGCAGTGAAAGGTAGCGAGACTCATATACATACTCCAATTTAAAAAGCTCTTGTTATATGACTGTGTTTCTGGAGCATTCTAACTCGCACAATTAATTCAACAAACAAGTAATTTACGCCGGAAATACGCGCGCCGATGTACGTTGCTAAAAATATTAACAGTTCACCACCTTTTCACTTTGACAAGACCCGTTTTTCCAGTCGTATTACTTTAAATTTTAAAGGTCATACTCTGATGGACTCCTAGGCTCGAAACGTTAGTATTTCGTGACTAAAAATCTTGGCAGTTTACCTTTCACTTTGCAATTTGTCATTTACACTCGTTCTTAATAACGACGCACAGCCATACATGTGGTTGAAGTAAGAATCAATATCATACAATAAAGAATGTAGTTTGACCAACTCAGACAAAACACTCTTACAATAATGTATAAATCACCGTTTGCCGACATAATAGCGTCCAGAATACTCATTGAATAGATCTAATTTCATTTGCTTTCGTGTTCTTACGATCGGGCGAGATCGGAATCCGAAGTGTACGGTCGCCAATACTCTTGCGGTTGCGGTCGAATGTGTCGACCGCAACATCACCGCAACCGAACCGCAAACGAACCGCAATCTAACTGCAACCGAACCGCAAACTAACCGCAACCGAACCGCAACCGCAGTGTTAGGTTAATTCTAGGCTAGTACTGTATATATATATATATATATATATATATATATATATATATATATATATATATATATATATATATATATATATATATATATATATATATATATATATATATATATATATATATATATATATATATATATATATATATATATATATATATATATATATATATATATATATATATATATATATATATATTATATATTATTATATATATATATATATATATATTATTATTATATATATATATATATATATAGTATTATCAGCAAGAAGTTCCTTGAACGCATCAACACCAAAGTAGTGTCAGCCACAGGCGTAAACCAGTGGAAAAATAGCGACGCCGTCATAACTTGGTACAAAAAACATCACCAACAAACCAGCACATTCATTCATCGGTTTCGACGTAGTAGAATTCTACCCGTCGATAACAGACGACTTACTGAACAAAGCCCTCGCATTTGCCGCCGAGTTCGACGAGATCACTGAGCAAGAGAAACATATAATTATACAAGCAAAGAACTCCCTCCTGTTTAACGAAACAGAAGCGTGGTGCAAGAAGGATTTCAAACTCAAATTTCGACGTCACAATGGGCAGTTTTGACGGTGCCGAGACTTGCGAACTTGTAGGTTCTTATCTCCTGTCACAACTACCTCCCAACCTGAGAAACAAGATCGGTCTATATCGAGACGACGGTCTTGGCGCTTTCGATGATCCACCAAGAACCATCGAAAACATCAAGAAACAAGTCTGCAAGATATTTAGCGACCACAATTTAAAAGTAACTATCGAAGCGAACAAAAAATGCGTAAACTTCCTCGATATCACCTTCAACCTGACAACTGACACCTACAAACCATACTCAAAACCCGGAAACATCACCCAATATATCAACACCCTCCAACTATCCTACAGAGAATACCTGAGACGATTAACCGGCGATTGACAAAAATCTCATCGAACAGAGAAACATTTGATAGCACTTCCCAACCCTACCAAGATGCACTCAGACACAGCGGTTTTAACTACAACTTACATTACGACCCCCAACCCACAACCACAAAACACCGTGGGTTCAACCCACCATTTAGCTCGAACGTCGCCACAGACATCGGCCATAAGTTTCTTAAGGCAGTTGACGAGTGCTTCCCGAGAAACCATCCACTCCACAAGCTATTAAACCGCAACACAGTGAAGCTGAGTTACAGTTGTATGCCGAATGTGCAGAGCATCATCTCATCACATAACAAGTACATCTTGAAACAAGAAGCACAGAAGCACAAAGAGCCAGAACCAGAATGCAACTGCAGACAAAAAAACAGCTGCCCGCTGAAAGGAAAGTGCCTGACAAAAAGCGTAGTGTACCAAGCCACCGTAACCAATACCGAAAGCAACGAAAACCAAACTTATGTCGGCCTAACAGAGACCAGCTTCAAGACAAGATACCTGAACCACACTTCATCATTTCGAAACAAGCATAAAAAACACGCCACAGAACTAAGTAAACACATTTGGACATTGAAAGAAGATAACATCCCTTACACAATCAACTGGAAAACCCTCAAGAAATGCCAACCCTACTCCAACAAGACAAAACACTGTAACTTATGCCTCCACGAAAAAATTTGTAATAATCTACCACCCCGAACTAAGCTCCCTCAACAAAAGAAACGAACTAATATCCACCTGCCGACATCGAAAGAAATATCTATTATGTAAATATCCAACATAACTTACATCACTAACCGTAATACGAGCCCTATTTGACTGTAGGCATATCACATATATATCCGGCTAAACTGTAATCTAAGTCATTCACCTGATGAGTGTGGCAAGCTTCGGCCTGTCATACGAAACAAATTTGTCGCGAATAAACTTCAATGAAATAATCGGTGTTTTCATTTTGTAATTATATATTATATATATATATATATATATATATATATATATATATATATATATATATATATATATATATATATATATATAGTGTTGAAAGGATTTATGGTGAAGGAAAATTTCGAGTGTTGGAATACATACATTTTAAGACCAAACCGGGACCAGTTGCGAAAAATGCAACTTAGCGGCCTTCCGGTAGGAATTGAACCCGCGACCCTGCGATTGCTAGTGCAGTGCTCTGACCACTGAGCTACGGAAGCCGTTGCCGAGAGCCTAGTCACGAGTTCTGTATATATGGTGGTAATGCCGGGATAAGATTCTGGGTATATTATAGGTAATATCTGGCATTTCACTCGATCAAACTACATGTTGAAAGGATTTATGGTGAAGGAAAATTTCGAGTGTTGGAATATATATATATATATATATATATATATATATATATATATATATATATATATATATATATATATATATATATATATATATATATATATATATATATATATATATATATATATATATATATATATATATATATATATATATATATATATATATATATATATATATATATATATATATATATATATATATATATATATAAATCTGGTGAATTGAGTTTATACTGTCGGTAGAGTGCTCAATGCATTAATTTGCAGAGCGTAATAAATTGTAGATAAATCAAAGACAAGACATCACTTTGCTGTTACTCCGAGTTTCACGCTTACGCGATCGTCAGACAGACTTTAATGAAGAATACACGTGCTCCAACCTATATATATATATACCTTACTCTAATTTATTTACATGTGACGTTTTTGATTAGTTATTCTGTGTCTATTATTATGGCGGTTTATGGATTTCCGGGTCTATTCATATTATGTTACGATATGACGTTATGTCATGTAATTCGGATATTAAAGTTTTTTAGATAGAACTTGTTCTCGTGGACGGCATTTTGAAATTAATTCTGATTTTTTGTTGAGAAGGTTGACTTTATCGGCTTAATGATGTAAAGTTTTTCAGCTAAACAAAGGTTGCATCTTTTGGATTTGTTGTTGTATGGGCTTGCTGAGGTGATGGTTGACCAGTTGATTGTATACTTTTTCCTGTTGTCTTTGAGTTTCCAGATATGTTTTGAGAGTTCAGTGCTGTTGGCGTATTTTCTGTTTTGGAGCAATAGTTTGTGTTGTGTGTATCGTTGTTTGAATGTACCCTCTGTTAATCCTATGTAGTTCTTTCCTGTTGTGTCTTCATCTGTTATTACGCGCGCGTTGTAGATTAGGTTGGTTGACAGTTGTTGTCAAGTGGGCATTCTTCTTTCTTTTTGCAGTTGCATTCTTTCTGGGGTGGGCTTGTAGTGTTGTTGCTTGTTATTTTTTGTTGTGCTTGTCGATTATGGATGCCATGTTTTCCGTGCAGCTGTAACTGACTTTCACGTTTTTTTTGTTGAATATGGAGTGGAATTTGTGGTTTGGGGGGAAGTGCTTCTGGATAAGGTTTAAGAAATCTTTGCCCACGTTGGTTTGGACGTTTTTGCTGTAAGGAGGGTTGAACCAGGTTACGTTTCTTCTTCTATTCTTTTTTGACCTGATATACACCAGCCACAACACATCTACACCCACAAAAAAGAATAGAAGAAGAAACGTAACCTGGTTCAACCCTCCTTACAGCAAAAACGTCCAAACCAACGTCGGCAAAGATTTCTTAAACCTTATCCAGAAGCACTTCCCCCCAAACCACAAATTCCACTCCATATTCAACAAAAACAACGTGAAAGTCAGTTACAGCTGCACGGAAAACATGGCATCCATAATCGACAAGCACAGCAAAAAAATAACAAGCAACAACACTACTAGTCCACCCCAGAAAGAATGCAACTGCAGAAAGAAAGAAGAATGCCCACTTGACAACAACTGTCTTTCAACCAACCTAATCTACAACGCGCGCGTAACAACAGATGAAGACACAACAGGAAAGAACTACATAGGATTAACAGAGGATACATTCAAACAACGATACACACAACACAAACTATCGCTCCAAAACAGAAAATACGCCAACAGCACTGAACTCTCAAAACATATCTGGAAACTCAAAGACACAGGAAAAAGTATACAATCAACTGGTCAACCATCACCTCAGCAAGCCCATACAACAACAAATCCAAAAGATGCAACCTTTGTTTAGCTGAAAAACTTTACATCATTAAAGTCGATAAAGTCAACCTTCTCAACAAAAAATCAGAATTAATTTCAAATTTCAAAATTGCGTAAGCGTGAAACTCGGAGTAACAGCAAAGTGATGTCTTGTCTTTGATTTATCTACAATTTCGAAGCACGTGTCTGTAGATTACCCTTGTGGTAGTTTGAGCACTCTGGCACTACACCGCTTCACGCTCTCTGGATGTGCGCATGACCGCTGTTTATCCCACAAGCGGTTGTCACCGGCAATTGCTTGGGTATAATTAGTTCTCATGCCCATAACTAGATTGTACTTATGAACTGTGGAACAGCGAAACACTGTAGATTGTACTATATATATATATATATATATATATATATATATATATATATATATATATATATATATATATATATATATATATATATATATATATATATATATATATATATATATATATATTTATTAAGTGAAAAAGCTGTCGCTACTCGAGTTTCACGCTTATACGCGATCGTCAGGCAACTGACAGACTCGATCTAGTTAAACTCTATTTACATGATGAAACGAGGTGTCGTGTTACGTGTCTGCATTTACTAAAAAGTTCAGAGCGTCTGTTCAGTAGTTCGTGTTTCCGGTCCTTCAGTAGGATTAGTTTTTCTTCCAAGCACAAGTTACACCTTCGTGAGCCGATTTTGTAGGCGGGAATTTTCTTTCTTAAGCCACGGTTACACACGCCGATTTGTGTCACCGATTTGTGTCGCAACGCTGTTGCGACACAAATCGGTGTGTGTAACATACCCATGCAACGCCGATTTTAGCGTTGCCGAAGCATTGCAAGTTTTTGATGTGGGAACAAAAACTTGCAACGCAATTCTGCAACGGGATTGCAAGTTGACGAGTGTAACATGTCAGACGCCGATTTATGCCGCAACGATATCGTTCCCAGACCCTTTTTAAAGCAAAAACGCCCAATTTCCCATGAATCCAAGGGAGCATAATTAACGTTTCAAAATGGAGGACGATAATGAGAAGTTTAAATTAATCGAGCTGTATCGTTCTGTCCCCATTTTATGGGATGCAAATTACAAGGGAGGAAGAAAAGAGAAAGGAGATATGATGTGTATGATGTATCTTGTTTTCTCAATCCTAAACGCGACAGCATCGACCAAATAGTTAGAACTGTTCTTTCCCCATGCGGAAATATTCTGCAAAAGCAGGGCCATCTTCGAGGGCTAGCTCTGCAACTAGTTGCTGAAATGCGCCGCGTTCTTTCCTTCGTTTTATCCATTCCCTCATCCAAACTGTCCTGTTTCTTCTCCTTGTATCAGCGTCAATATCGGCTTCTAGTAATAAAAATATCGCAAACAACTGCTCTCCGGTCAAACGTCCCGCCATTTTGATTGTTGTTTAAAGTTTTCCCACAATGCATTAACATTATATATCGCGCACACAAGTCGACGTGTGTAACCAAGTGCCCGATTTGTGTCGCAATGCGTTGCGACACAAATCGGTGACACAAATCGGCGTGTGTAACCGTGGCTTTAGCGACCAATTTATCTTGAACGCGCGCTTAGAATCACTCAATTTCCAAATATACTTTGACAGTTCCGTTTCATCGGCGTATTTTCTGTGTGAAAACGACTTTGTGTGGTTTCGGTATCTGCTCTTGAATGGACCGCCCGTTACGCCTACGTACGATTTCGTCTGGTTGTTGTCAACTGTGGTAACATCAGCTTGGTAGACCACGCTTTCTGACAGGCATTTCTTCTCGATTGGGCATTCGTCTGGTCGTCTGCAGTTGCATTCAAACACAAACGAATGCAACTGCAGACGACCAGACGAATGCCCAATCGAGAAGAAATGCCTGTCAGAAAGCGTGGTCTACCAAGCTGATGTTACCACAGTTGACAACAACCAGACGAAATCGTACGTAGGCGTAACGGGCGGTCCATTCAAGAGCAGATACCGAAACCACACAAAGTCGTTTTCACACAGAAAATACGCCGATGAAACGGAACTGTCAAAGTATATTTGGAAATTGAGTGATTCTAAGCGCGCGTTCAAGATAAATTGGTCGCTAGAAAGAAAATTCCCGCCTACAAAAATCGGCTCACGAAGGTGTAACTTGTGCTTGGAAGAAAAACTAATCCTACTGAAGGACCGGAAACACGAACTACTGAACAGACGCTCTGAACTTTTTAGTAAATGCAGACACGTAACACGACACCTCGTTTCATCATGTAAATAGAGTTTAACTAGATCGAGTCTGTCAGTTGCCTGACGATCGCGTATAAGCGTGAAACTCGAGTAGCGACAGCTTTTTCACTTAATAAATATTCGCTCTACCTATAATGGTATTGAGCGCTCTAAAACCTTTTGCCAACTGTGTGACTTTGTTACATATTCTTCTTGGTATATATATATAATATATATATATATATATATATATATATATATATATATATATATATATATATATATATATATATATATATATATATATATATATATATATATATATATATATATTATATATATATATATATATATATATATATATATATATATATATATATATATATATATATATATATATATATATATATATATATCAGGGATGGATCCAGCATGATCTGGTAGGGGGGGTGCTCTGGTGCCGAGTTGTGTCGGTCATGCGCGCGCGTCCATCAGTATTCTGGCGGTCATGCGCACCACGCGCCATCAGTATTCTGCCGGTGATGCGCGCCGCCCGCCCATCACTGCATCAGTATTCTGGCAATTTGGCAAAACAGCCTCCATGCAGTCTGCAGTACAACTGTACAAGTGTACAACTTAGTTACTGAGTAGCTAGTTGTAGCCTTGTAGGGACTGAGGGACAGGGAGAAGTTTATAAATATAATAGTTATTAGTTAATAGTGTATTACAGTAGATTCTATTCTCTTAACTTCATAGTATGCTTTTGAAAAGCAGAAGAGAATTAAAATTTAAAAATATAAATATTGCTTAGATCAGTTAGATGGGTTCCAGACTCCAGAGTCAGAAAGGCATCAGGTGCATGATGCATCCAAAGGGCCAAAGCTAGCAAAATAATATCAAACATGATACATTCAAGTGATGCAACAGTCAACAGATAGTCTAGTTATGGTCACAATCACATGAATATCTAAGTATCTAACCTTAAATTACTGTATCTCATTTTGTCTCTAATATTTTTTGCTTTATCGTGAAAAATAGCACCCCCATATATATATATATATATATATATATATATATATATATATATATATATATATATATAATGCCAAAATATTACCTATAATATACCCAGAATCTTATCCCGGCATTACCACCATATATACAGAACTCGTGACTAGGCTCTCGGCAACGGCTTCCGTAGCTCAGTGGTCAGAGCACTGCACTAGCAATCGCAGGGTCGCGGGTTCAATTCCAGCCGGAAGGCCGCTAAGTTGCATTTTTCGCAACTGGTCCCGGTTTGGTCTTAAAATGTATGTATTCCAACACTCGAAATTTTCCTTCACCATAAATCCTTTCAACATGTAGTTTGATCGAGTGAAATGCCAAATATTACCTATAATATACCCAGAATCTTATCCCGGCATTACCACCATATATACAGAAACTCGTGACTAGGCTCTCGGCAACGGCTTCCGTAGCTCAGTGGTCAGAGCACTGCACTATAGCAATCGCAGGGTCGCGGGTTCAATTCCAGCCGGAAGGCCGCTAAGTTGCATTTTTCGCAACTGGTCCCGGTTTGGTCTCAAAATGTATGTATTCCAACACTCGAAATTTTCCTTCACCATAAATCCTTTTCAACATGTAGTTTGATCGAGTGAAATGCCAAATATTACCTATAATATACCCAGAATCTTATCCCGGCATTACCACCATATATACAGAACTCGTGACTAGGCTCTCGGCAACGGCTTCCGTAGCTCAGTGGTCAGAGCACTGCACTAGCAATCGCAGGGTCGCGGGTTCAATTCCAGCCGGAAGGCCGCTAAGTTGCATTTTTCGCAACTGGTCCCGGTTTGGTCTTAAAATGTATGTATTCCAACACTCGAAATTTTCCTTCACCATAAATCCTTTCAACATGTACTTTGATCGAGTGAAATGCCAAATATTACCTATAATATACCCAGAATCTTATCCCGGCATTACCACCATATATACAGAACTCGTGACTAGGCTCTCGGCAACGGCTTCCGTAGCTCAGTGGTCAGAGCACTGCACTAGCAATCGCAGGGTCGCGGGTTCAATTCCAGCCGGAAGGCCGCTAAGTTGCATTTTTCGCAACTGGTCCCGGTTTGGTCTTAAAATGTATGTATTCCAACACTCGAAATTTTCCTTCACCATAAATCCTTTCAACATGTAGTTTGATCGAGTGAAAATGCCAAATATTACCTTATATATATATATGGTCACTCAGGTCACTCAGGTCACTGCCTGAAGATTCTTTTACAGATGAAACAAGTTGTAGCAGACCAGTTTTGAGGTAAGCGAAAATCTATATATATATATATATGCGGTTGTCAATGACGATCGTAAGTGTATAATAGTCCAGCCAGACTCATCCAGAATGTTCCAAGCTACACTGATGAGCTGTGGTACAGCAAAACACGTGTCTGTAGATTGAACTATGTACGCTCCTTCACTTCGGTGTTGTTGAGCGCTCTGTGAAGTAGCGTGTGTCCTTTAGCAATAATGGAACGCTCGCTACCACTTGTGGCAGTTTGAGCGCTCTGGCCCCATGCGCACTTCACGCTCACAAGCGGTTGTCAATGACGATCGTAAGTGTATAATAATCAAGCCAGACTCATCCAGAGTACAGCGAAACACGGTCTGTAGATTGAACTATATTATATATATATATATATATATATATATATATATATAATATATATATATATATATATATATATATATATATATATATATATATATATATATATATATATATATATATATATATATATATATATATATATATATATATATATATATATATATATATATGAGTAAGAGTGCTCAATACCGAAGTAGAGCGGATATAACAAAGAAGACAAACTTGAGTCACTTCATTTAAGCATTTATTCACTACAAATTTGTTTCGTATGGCAAGCAAAGCTTATAGGCCGTGGGCCATGTTGGGAAAAAAGGCCTAGAAAAACAATTCCGTAGCACATCGCTGGGAAATACTTTTTCTCTGTCTTGATGCATAGAAATATAGGTACTTGATGACCAAAAAAAGTTCCCAAGAAAAAAACGTGTCAGTTAACGAGAAACACGACGTTTAAAAAAATGCTGACGTCAGCAAAAATTAAATAGTATAAAATCAGTATTCTGGAGCAAGAAAAATATCAAAATCTTCCAGAAATGCGAGCTATATCTTTAAAAAGGTATTGTTTCGATAGATTCTTGTTTCAATATAAATAATTTCTTGAATGACTTGTCTATACTGAACTTTCACGCTGGAATTTTAATTTTTCTTAAAAATAGTTTCCTGATAATTGTTCCCTGTTCATGGAAAAACTTTCGTACACGAGTTAAAGCGAATATTACAAAGTAATATATAAGATGATCAGCCATCATATAGGCTATACCAAAGCGAAAATTTGGTGGACTGCTTAGATTTCGAGCAACGAGACACTGACGTCGACGTTTTGAGCAGAGTTTTTCCTCAAAGTAATACAGTGTATTGTAATAAAATAAATACCAGCATTTCCTGGCTCAAGATCTTGGCAGCTCACTATCTTTTCGCTTTGGTATGAAAAATACTTTCTACGCAACACTCTATTTTTTATTCACAACATATACAGTTACTGCATGCTTACTGTACTAAAAAAACATTATATAGTTGTAATAGGCGTTTGATTAAAATTTCAAAAAAGTCATGTTATATTTATTTACAAAATGGACTGTTTTAAACATCGTCAGTTTCCAAGTCCAATGTTGACTCGTCATACAAATATTCGTCGTCATCAGATGTGTCATCTGGCACGGTGTTCGTGCAATTTTTGCATTTACAAAGCTCCGTGCACCGAAGCCCAGCCTTAGTACAGGAACATCTTTGAGAAGAACAGCCTTTCTTGCAACCACAGTGTACAAATTCCAAAAGCTGATCTGGTGCGGCGTTGCTGGTCATCCAGTGTATTGTTAGCTCACCATCAATGACGACCCAACCATTCCCCACTGGACTTGGTGGCAAGATGCGTGCAACTAAACATCGCTTCCAGATAAATGCTTGGTAACTGGCTCTTTGGATGTGTTTCTCTAGACAATCATTGTTCGGTGGTAAGCATTCGTCAGAAAAGCTTCCCAGGCAAAATAAAGAGTATCGAACTTCGTTGACAGACTTCATTTCTTTATGGCCATAAAGAGCACAGACGTATTCCACTAATTCTTTATACAACGCTTCCGTGGGATCAGCTTCATTTCCTAGCAATCTGAATGCTCCATTGTCGTTCAAATTTTCAGTCGCTACTTTCCACGCTTTTCTTTTTCCTTTTCCATAAAAAGAACTGACGGAGTCGCAACCTGTCAAAACGAAAGAGCAAATTAAAAGACCGCGATTTTGTAAGCAATAGACAACTTAAGAAGGCATTATAGGATTGTAAATTAATTGTAAAATTAATTGTAAAATAAATTACCGGTAAATGCATGGAAACCAATAATCAAGTCACATGTGTCCTGGGGCATACTATCGCACACATCTTTAACGGAAAGAATTCTTGACTGATTTTGATTCCCGGTTATAAAAAACAGATCAGAAGAAAAATACTGTTGCATCGCTACCATTAGAATAAACACGTCGGTGTCTGGACTTTTGATAGCGACAATAGCATAACCACTGTCAGATGCATGTTTAGCATGGAGCAGCAAACGGGTATCAGCTTCTTCGTGATCGCTTTCTAACTCTGGAGCATCTGTTGTTACCACAATGGTAGATTGACTTGTTGAAAAGAATTTCAAGCACTTCTCTTCTCGCGTAGCGTACAGGGTCAACCCAGACAGATCTTCTGACTTCAATTCTTTCCAGCAGTCGGCAATAAAACAGATCAAGGCTTCTTTGTTTTTCCCGTTGCTCAGATACTTTTTCCATTGTGTTGGTGTTGGTTGACTCTTTCCATATATACTTACAAGGGTGCTACCTTGTGCAGCTCTTCTACTTCTTTCGCTATTCTTAATGCTGTGTTCAGGGTACCGATCTGCAATAAAATCTATGCGTGAAGCTTTGTGATACGCCGCCAGAGATAACAGCCGTGATAAAACAAAAGAAGACAGTTCGCCAAATGTTGGTGGAATTCTTGTTAGACCCTGTAATAAAGCCATAGCATCCACCATTATAGCACCGTTGGGGAGAACAAAATGGCGTATGCATTCTGATGCCTGTCCTTCAAGTATATGCATTAAATTTGCCTTTACTGTTTTCGTAGGGGTACCATCTACGGTTGCAAGACTCAAAGGATACGGCCCGAGGGAATAGCTTAAAACAACCTTCATGTCAATATCTCTGCTCTTCGCAAGGAGCAAGAGGCGAGCACAAAGGTTCCTTGAGCTTTTCAAAGAAATTTCTTTGCCTTTCGAAGTGGATGTCTTGCTTGGTTTCAGTCCTGAAGAAAAGGTCTGAAGTTTTGTCTTTTTTATTGTATCAAACAAATCCGGTGTATCACTTAGGAGATTTTCTTTCACAAATGACATGAAGCGCTCTTCGCCAAGAGACTTTGCGCCAAGTAGGTCACGTTGAACAGCAGCTGGTGCTATCACACCACTAGCCAGGTGAATGAGGCTTCTCTGATCCACGTCAAACGGGTTTGCCATACTTTCAATCGTGCAGATAACGCTTTGTACTTCTTTCTCGTAATTTTCTTTTTGAGTTGTATCCAAGTTCTTACGTTTCCTGCAACGAAGTTTAAGGAATAAAATATATGTAAATTAAAGAAATATAATATACTAACCATAACAACTATTATACGATAGCTCTTAACGTCTTCTTCCCATTTCTGACATTTTCAAATATTTTACCTTTCGTCATTAATAGTACCAGCCATTATTTGACATTGTCGTGTGATTGCGGACCGTTCTGACTGGGAGAGCATCCACCGATTAACCGCACCTTTATTAAGTGTAAAACCAATCAATCCTCCTTTTGTTTTTGAATCTCTGTTTGCCGTCTGTTCTATGGCTTGGTCACAAGCTATGGAAGAGAAACCATATCGGCGTTGTCTCTGAACTGTCCAATGATTTCTCAGATTTTCAACTGCATCTAAACAAGAATAAACACAACAAGGTCAAGAAAAATGATGACAAAAATGTTACATTGACTCGGAGTAAAGCCAGGTTTGCATTTGCTCCCTAACGGTCGATAACATGCAGATTTGCTAGGATATGCCGCGAACACCTGTTACAAATAGAAGGTTAGTAACATGTGCATGTATAATTAATCAGTTGGAAATATTATCTATACCTGGGTGTGTTTCTTCAAGTGCGTTCATTTCAAGCCAGTATACCGATCCATATCTTGAGTAGTTAACTCGATCTGCTGCAAAGAACCACGGGAGCATAGATCTCAATGACGACAGATGAAGAAACCAATCACTTTGTCTAGTTGCGCGGATAAACTTCATCATCAAACCTATACATCAAAATAAGTAAGGTACATATAATTAAATAAAAATCACAAGAGGACTACGGCAGTCACAAAAAGTAAAGAAATTCCAGGCTAACGTAAATGTACCTATCACAATTATAACGATATATGTATTTTACACTAACACATTTAACAGATTGTATACCTGTAATATCAATATAAGTACTCCATAGTGAAAACGTTGGGCAGGTTTTCTTATGCGTTTCAATAAACAAACCATACTGCGTCAGGATACCATCAAATCCCGGTGCTTCTAGTAATTCTTGAAATTGATGCTCTGCAGGATACAGGTCTTTCAACATTGATATATGGTCTTCTATATCTTTGCGTTTTTCAAGAGACAAGGAATCCATGAACTTCTGGAATCTGACTCTTTCTAAGGCTTCATGCATTATCTTGTGACAGCGGGTACTGCCGTTGTAAAACTTACCGCTCATTGCTCCTTTCACAGATCCTGTTCCAATGACGCCAGATTCAATCAGTAAGTCCTACAAAACAAATAAAGTTACATGATCAATATTAATAAGATTACATGATTTTCACGGATGCTTAGAAATACTGAATTTAGTAAAGCTAAGAACTTTAATTTTGAACACTGAATCTATTTCAGAAATTGAACTATAATCAAATTTTGTATAACCAACAAACTATAATATAAATAAAATGTCCTCAAAAACAAAACTTAGTCGTTTAAATTAGTGCTTTACCTGAAGACCTGCATCTCTAAAAAGCTTTCCAATCGCACCACAAAATGACATGATAGCGTGGAAATCCCCCAAACGAACAATAAACTTCTTCAAAAAATTCCGGGTTCTTCCATCTTACATGCTGTGCTTTGGCATAGATCGCCTCATCAAATACCAATATCATGTAGTCCATCCCCAAATGCAACGCGATATCTCGACTCTTACTTAGTATGGTGTGCACGGTGGAATACTCTGTCGGTGAAGCATCTATTACTGGCAAATACCCAATCTTGGAAACTCGTGGAATTTTGTCAGCAGACAACAAGGTGTTAAATCCTGTCCAATCTGGCAAGCAACCACCGAAATGCATTTTAAGGAGAACATACGCAAAATCACATTTTTCGGCTAACTGTTGTACGGCAACGTAGGCTCTTTCTTCGAGATCCAATGAGCTACAAATTGACTTCAGATTAGGTGATTTCTTTTTGCCAACAACATAGGGAATAATCTCAGTATCTGGAGCTGCGAGCGATTTACTTCGGCTTCTTGGGAGAGTCACTTTTGGAATGATGTCGTCGGCTCTTTCTTCTTGTATTGCTATTCCATTGGTGATGTGTGTTGATATCTTTGCTTCTTCGCCAAAATCGTCATTATCCCAGACGAGAATGGTGTGTCTATTTGGCAAAATTTCTTTCGGGAGAGATATGCCTGTCTTGAAATTCATCTGTGCCAATGCTGTGTCGTGTCGAAGTGTGCTTGAATGAGAAACACAGTGTCCAAACCCATTCAAAATATCTATGATGCTTGAACAACCAGATATTTGTCTAACAGCCATGCTGAGCGCAACAGATTTTGGCGTCGTCTTCCGTCCATTGTGCATGATAAAAATCATATCTTGTACAACCGAAAGTACCTTTCTATCCTCACATTTCTTCAGTTGCACAAAGCCATCAAGTGTAGGTTCATCTGACTTATTCAGAAACCCAAGCTAGAAAATTGTACAACAAAATTGGAGTGATTTCTTTCGCTGCTTTATTGCTGATATCTGCTGACGTTGGTGGCCAAACTCCCGGGAAAGTTCCTGCCTCCTGTATGCAAGATCGCAGTAACAAAGCTATCTTATACAGTTGTGACAACTCACTTTCCCCTTGTGGAGCATTTTGGAGACCGTCTTCTTGCAACTCCTCCATCTCGTCGTCCTCAGTTTCCAAGTCTAATGGCGACTCACCATTCGCACTTTCTAAGTCAATATTCTCTAGCACGTGTCCAATTTTGACAAATTCACCGTAGACAAGTTCACTCTTGTTACGCCGGTTGGGAGAGAAGAACACTAGTTGGGGATAGTCTTGTTGCAACCTCTTTTTCAGTCTCGATGCACGGTAGTTTGATGCATCAGCATCTTCATTCATTGAAACATAGGAAACAAACTTTTCAAATAGTTTGGTTGAGTAATAGACCTTGTGTTTTCTCAATATCTTCTCCTCTATTATATCCTTGCAAAACAGATTGTAAGATCTCAGAAATAGTTTTTCTACAGGCAAATTGTCTTGACGTCCCTCATTCTCTAGGAATTTTGTGTATGATTTATAACACTTTTTGTGGTATCTTACTTCTATGGCTACACAGTCTTTACCACGAATGTGATGCAATATTGACTCATCGTTTTTCCTCTCAGCAGCTTCACGAAGACGACCACAATCAATTGTTTCTGCTAAGTGCGTTTTGTCCAGCGAGGTTTTCTTGGATTTCTAATGAGTTGTGCAAAACAAATACTCAAATTAATAATCCCCTCGTCCGGCGCCAATATATATATATATATATATATATATATATATATATATGTGTGTGTGTGTGTGTATATAAGGACCAACTCTTTATAAGGAAATAAAAAGTCGTTTTGGGTGATCCGTTTGAATCCGTTTGCATATCAAACAAACTGATATATCTCAAAAAGAAAGCGAAGAAACGAAAATCTTCAAAAAAAGTTACTTTAATCATTTTAAAAGTTATTCCAAATAAGATAATAAAACATTTTGAGGTTAGGTGCTCTTTAACTAACATCACATTTTATGACCAACACGAGATATTTAGTAGAAAGTAGAAAGCTTAAGTATGGACGTCGTTTCGACACTTTATAAACATTTCGGATAATAAAAAACAAAGTTAGGAGACTTACCTTGTCCCTGATATAAGAATTCTTCTGCTTACAAATAATGCAAACATCCGGAAGCACATTTGTACTGCAGTCATTACATGGATGTAATTCTGATGGCTGTGACAAACGAGTACGTCGCTTTGGTTTAGGTGACCCGGTGTCCTCGCTCATGTGCTTGGTAATTTCTTTCTCAGCATCATCCTCAGTCAGTTTCTTTTGTTCGGCTCTTCTCAGTTTAGAAACATCCGTAAATGCACTATAGCATTTTGGATGAAAAAAAAACTGACCACAGTTTTCAGAACTCTCTGCTTCAGGACAAACTTTGAGTGATTGTTCTGCTATCACAGAAGCGACTTCGTCATACCTAAGCCACTCTTCACGCCGAAAACGAAACGTTTCAAATCTTTTTTTGGTAAAAGGGACCAAACTACCTTTTGTTCCTGTATAGTGGATCAAAACACGAACAAATTTCCGACTTAAAACAGTTGTTTTCCTCTTCGAAAACCGACATTTTCTTTTTCGCTGGAATAAGACTGCGCATGAGCAAAGGGGAGAAGAGTTGATTTTGTTAAATAACATCACTCAGAATTATTTTATTAAAAATGGCGGCGGCAAAAACTCGTCATGATTTTTGTAAACTTTGAATAAGGTTTTCTCGAGAACTGGCAAATATTTTTCTTGGGAACTTTTTTTGTGCATATAAATAGCAGTAGGCATTCTGATTCTGTTGGGTTTTTTTATTTCCCATACATGTGCAACGAAACGAAACAATTTTGGTCCATGGCCCACGGCCTATTACCACACTCATCAGGTGAAATCATATACATGTTTGGCGTCATAGAAATAGTATTATATTACATAGGTTAGCTATTGGTTGCAAAGCAGGAAGTTTTTCCTGTGTCTACAGGCTGACAATAGTTCGTTTCTAGAGTTCAAGGAGCTGAGTTGCGGATAATAAATAATATAAACTTTTCATGTAGGCATAGGTTGCATCGCTTAGTTTTGTTCGAATAACTCTTGCATTTTTTGATGATTTTTTTGCATATATATATATATATATATATATATATATATATATATATATATATATATATATATATATATATATATATATATATAACCTCATCAGTGTAGTGCTGATGAGCAGGATGAAGATGACTGCTATATACAGTCACCCTTGATGCACACAAAATGTGGGACATCAAGAACCATGCCAGAGCGCTCAAACTGCAAGCAGTGAGCGTGCGCACAATGCGTAAGCGACAATGGTTCATCCTGTAGAGCGCTCAATGTGACCTAAAGGTCATAGAGCGTATCTAACTACAGACGGTACCGTTTCGGCCTTTTGGGCCTCATCAGTGTAGTGCTGATGAGCAGGATGAAGATGACTGCTATATACAGTCACCCTTGATGCACACAAAATGTGGGACATCAAGAACCATGCCAGAGCGCTCAAACTGCAAGCCGTGAGCGTGCGCACAATGCATAAGCGACAATGGTTCATCCTGTAGAGCGCTCAATATGACCTAAAGGTCATAGAGCGTATCTAACTACAGACGGTACCGTTTCGGCCTTTTGGGCCTCATCAGTGTAGTGCTGATGAGCAGGATGAAGATGACTGCTATATACAGTCACCCTTGATGCACACAAAATGTGGGACATCAAGAACCATGCCAGAGCGCTCAAACTGCAAGCCGTGAGCGTGCGCACAATGCATAAGCGACAATGGTTCATCCTGTAGAGCGCTCAATATGACCTAAAGGTCATAGAGCGTATCTAACTACAGACGGTACCGTTTCGGCCTTTTCGGCCTCATCAGTGTAGTGCTGATGAGCAGGATGAAGATGACTGCTATATACAGTCACCCTTGATGCACACAAAATGTGGGACATCAAGAACCATGCCAGAGCGCTCAAACTGCAAGCAGTATATATATATATATATATATATATATATATATATATAAATATATATATATATATATATATATATATATATATATTCGCTTACCTCAAAACTGGTCTGCTACAACTTGTTTCATCTGTAAAAAGAATCTTCAGACAGTGACAATATCGAAAGAGATGACCGCTTATTTATAGGCTTTCTGCCGGAAAGTGGGGGCGTGTGTGTGGAGACAATGCATGGATGAGTCATGGCTTTGTTTGCGTTGATTACGCGAAATTTATTACGATGACGGCACTGTGAAATTATTTCCGCTCTTATTTCTTAAATCTATTATTTGCTCTAACTATATATGTTGTTGAGCACTCTTTGCATTTCGTAGACCAAAACCTACACGTATATATATATATATATATATATATTATATATATATATATATATATATATATATATATATAATATATATATATATATATATATATATATATATATATATATATATATATATATATATATATATATATATATATAGGTAATATTTGGCATTTCACTCGATCAAACTACATGTTGAAAGGATTTATGGCGAAGGAAAATTTCGAGTGTTGGAATACATACATTTTAAGACCAAACCGGGACCAGTTGCGAAAAATGCAACTTAGCGGCCTTCCGGCTGGAATTGAACCCGCGACCCTGCGATTGCTAGTGCAGTGCTCTGACGACTGAGCTACGGAAGCCGTTGCCGAGAGCCTAGTCACGAGTTCTGTATATATGGTGGTAATGCCGGGATAAGATTCTGGGTATATTATAGGTAATATGGTCCCGGTTTGGTCTTAAAATGTATGTATTCCAACACTCGAAATTTTCCTTCGCCATAAATCCTTTCAATATATATATATATATATACAGTACTGCTCAGAAGTAACCTAACGCTGCGTTCTCGTCCAGAACGCGTTCCCTTCGCGTTCCAGAACGCGTTCCGAACGCGTTCCAGAACGCGTTCCGAACGCGTACCGGAACGCGTTCCGGAGCCGTTCCGGAACGCGTTCCTGAACGCGTTCGATTGAGATGGAAATTTTGTCGGAAGCTATTACCGAGTTCGGAAAACTCCGAGTGATTAACCAATGTAACAAATCACATTTATACGAAGAATGTATTAACTTGAGACTTGTATCAATCAATGATGAGATCATCAAATCATCAAATCTTTATTTTATTCATCTGTGAATTAAAACGACCGCTATAAAAATTCGTGACTGCCATGCTTCGCATGCATGCACATTGTAATGTGTGCAATGACATGTCGTTTCGCTACAAGTCGTTTCGCTACAACCAGAAGTCGTTTTGCTACAGTATGTAACACAAAGTCGTTTCGCTTCCAGCGTAACAACTGTATGTGTCGACTTACCAACAAACGATTTCGTTTTAATGGTTTATTGGTAAGTCGTTTCCTACATCTATACGTTTATGTTTCGTTTTGGTGTCATGTCAGTTGGAAATTAATCTGAATTTTGATCTTGAAATATGCTCTGATAAATATGTAATTAATCTCGTACCCAGAGCCTGCGTTCCTTTATGATTGTCGATGGCGAATTTATATTTAAAGATTATGAGCTCGAGATTTCTATCATGATGTGATAAATGACGATGGCGAAGGCAGAGTCATCTATCATCTCATAGAAATTGAGAGCGAATAGACTATTGGCAAGCGCGGGGTAAAGTTTATAATGGGCACGCGGCAACATCTTTATGAATCATCACTTATTGTTTTCACTCAACTGCCATGATTTTTAGTAACGAAATACTGACGTTTCGAGCGGCCGTTTTACTCTGATGAAGGGCTCCGCTCGAAACGTCAGTATTTCGTCACTAAAAATCTTGATACCCTTTACCACCTTTTCACTTTGCTATATATCCAAAACCCTGTCTACGCGCACTCTACTTTTTAACTTTATACTATCGTGATATCGTCGGCCGGGTATTTCATGTTCGAAGGTCGTTTTTGATTGACATGTTTACATGCTTATGTTCGGACGAAGCAAAACATAATCCGTAGATATAAATTCATATTACTCTTCTTCTACGACTTAAGGTTGTAGCGAACTAAACTACTCGTATCACAAGCTGTGGCGGTCAGCAATGCGCAAGAGCTCGTGAACCAAGACGTTTTGTCCATAATTTGTTTCGCCTGGATAACCGGCGATCTATATTATAATATCTATATATAACCGGCGAGTCATATTCGTCTATAAATTTGATATGTTCTTCTGTCACTTTTGGCCTTCGACCACTGCGAGGAGCATCGTTCAATTGACCACTCATTCGATATCGCAAAAGAAAAAGACAGATTGCTGATCTTGAGATTTTAATTCCTTCCTCGATTAGAGTATCTTTTATTTTTGGAATCTTTACTCCAGCAGATCCCAAAGAAATTACTCGTTTTCTTGCATATAATGAAAGCTTTCTCATCGTAAAATATCTCTTATATTCAGTAAATATGGCGGAGCGACGATATGAAACAAGATGACGCTACGAATCGGAAAGTGACGACAATTTCCGGATATGGCCGAACTGATCACGACATGTATAGCCTGAAAACCGGAACGCGTTCCGAACGCAATTTGGAACGCGTTCGGAACGCGTTCTGGAACGCGTTCGGAACGCGTTCTGGAACGCATCCGGAACGCGTTCTGGAACGCGTTCGGAACGCGTTCGGAACGCGTTTTTGGTTAGGTTATTTCTGAGCAGTACTGTATATATATATATATATATATATATATATTATATATATATATATATATATATATATATATATATATATATATATATATATATATATATATATATTATATATATATATATATATATATATATATATATATTGTTGAACATATATATATTTTTATTGAACATGTATTTTTTTTTCATACTTGGTCGGATTTGTATTGATGTTGTAGTGAATTTTGCAACAAAACGCTAACCATAAATCACATAAAATAGGGGAATGGGAATAAATTTGATCGCCGTCACCTGAAAACAAGTTGAATACATCTAGTTACGTGAATATACTGAATTTAATGAAAATTACTTTATTTATTGGGCTTCCTATGCTATTATTTAATATTTAAACATGTTTTGAATATCATTGGTTTACCACGTTGTGCCGCATGCCAACAGCTCTCTCTACAACCACATAGTAAATAATTAATTTTGAGTCCTATATGTAATTACCATGGTAGCAAACAACTATATAGATAACGCAATTTGAATTGAATATCTGAATTGAACATTTATTTCTGCCTGTTTTCTGTAAGTAACCTTTCTAATCAATGAAATTAAAAATAAAATGTCTCTCTTTGGTTTCAAGGCATTTTTTTTTGCGTTGTACTTTATTCTTCACTAATGGCCAGCAAATTTCGCAACAACGTCTTCCAAAGCTAAATAGATAACATACGTGTCTATTATATTACGAGAACGTGCATACCCTTCGTAAAAATGGTTTATGTACTAGCTCAGCTTGCCTGGCCGCTTCGTCGTATATTATTTTGCACGTTATCTCGATCAATATTTAACCGTTTTCAATTCTGAAAACGGTTTTGGAATTAGCGAGTCTAAATACACGAAAAACACACGTACCTATTATATTACGCAAACGTATATACCCTTCGTAAAAAACGTATATACCCTTCGTAAAAACCTCTTTATGTAGTAAGTTCTTCATATCACCATTCGCAAATGGCGGCTAGCATTTCTGGCAAAATATTGTCCGATTCAAACGGATCACCCCAAAACGACTTTTTACTTCCTTATAAGGAGTTGGACCTACCATGCTCCGCTTGAATATATAAATATATATATACAAACTATTCGTAAGAAATGGATCCCTACCCCGGAGAGATTATGACCCTCGCTTGCGAGGCTTGCGAGGGGATTATGTAACATACCTGGCATGTTATATAATATTTGCATGAGTTGACAAATTATAATTAATTTCCTGTTGAAATACAACGAGACATTAGTGTTAGGTAATAAAATCATTGAGTAAAATATCGTGCGCCTAAGAGTTATTTGCTAGGCTTTCATATCTATTTTCAATGACCGCGGTACATCAAAGAGATTAGAGCACCTTACACCCTCCCCTCCCATGCGTAGTTGTTTTGCTCAGCTATTTCTCTAACAAAAGTCAACACAACCTCGTACCCAGGGCCTATCTCCGCCCGCCGCCGACCCCCCGCCACGCGCGCTGCGAAAAGGCCCTGGAGGGGCTGGTCACGTGTCACCCAGATTCTGGGTGATAACAAAAATTAATTTAGTGGGAGGGGATGGTACGTTTAGGTTGTCCAGGTGCAGCTACTGGCGGCATGTAATGGCTCCGATATTGAAGTTTTATCCTGTCGTAGATGGAATCGATCTTTCCTCGAACCGTCGCGGACTCCGCACGCTGTAAGAAGTTGAAAATGTGTCAAAAGCTCATGGCGACGTGCTTCAGCGAAACAAAGCGCTTCCTGAACTCATCTGTCGTCGTTGAGAAAGAAAAGTAAAGAACGCTTCAAATTTAAAGAAAATTATTGCTAACACGCGAAAGTTACTTATCCAGAATTCAGCCGATTTAAAAGGTGCATTGAAATATCGCCGTCTGCCCTTTCCCTAGAGAAATATTTCTAAACCGACGCCGCCTCGTCGTCTTCAATTTTCAAAGGTTAGTTTTAAAATCATCAGTTGTTGTTTTTAATCTAAAATATATAATAACATCATGACAGAACGTTGACGCTTTATAACTGCCTTTTTACATTGAAAGAGTTGAATAGAGATAACAATGATCGTCACTGCATCAAGTGATTTTCATAATAGCATATTTCCAATGTAGACATGTTAACCCGAAATTTTCGAAGTTGATAGAAAATGGAAAATAACACTGCGTACGCAACACTGTGTACTTTGTTATTTCGAATGTCTAGGATAGTATTATGCTTGTGTCACTTCATATTAAATTAAAATATTTCGCAAATATAAGCAATTCGATCGATCGGATATTAAAATACTATATTTGGGATAAATACTATCAATAGACATTCGAAATAACAAAGTAGACAGTTGCATAGACTGTTTCTTTTCTATTATTAAAATCACTTGACGCAGTGACGATCATTTCTATCTCTGTTCAAAAGGCAGTTAAGCGGTAAACGTTATTATATATTTTGGATTGAGTCAACAACTGATAATTTTAAAACTAACCTTTGAAATTGAAGATGACGAGGCGGCGTCGGTTTTGAAGTTCAAAAACGTTCTTTTCGACAAAGGGACAGACGGCGGAAACTAGTAACTGTTGCGTGCCAGAAATCATTTTCTTTAAATTTGAAGCGTTCTTTACTTTTCTTTCGCAAGGACGACAGATGAGTTCAGGAAGCGCTTTGTTTTGATGAAGCACGTTGTCTACCCTGTGTGCCACGTTGTCATGAACTTTTTCAACATCAACTAATATAACCGCGTTCTTGCAGTACTGTATGTGGAGTCCTCAAGGGATTCGCAGAGTCGATAGAACAAAAAATCGATTCCATCACAGGATGAAACTTCTTCGCATCAGTGGCCATTATATGCCAGTTGCTGCACCTTGCCACCTTGCCACCTGGACAACCTCCCCCTCCCACAAATATTTTGTTATCACCCAGAATCTGGGTGACACGTGACCAGCCCCTGCCAGGGCCTTTTCGCAGCGCGCGTGGCGGGGGGTCGGCGGCGGGCGGAGATAGGCCCTGGGTACGAGGTTGAAGTCAACATGGCTACAACTAGTAGTTGTAGCAATGGAAATATTGATGGCAACGTTGGTTATTTTACATTTGAAATTGCTTGGGAGGTAGCCAATAAAGGTAAGTTATTGAACATAATAAGTAATATGTTTTAAATGTCAGAATGGCTGCAATCTCGTTTATCACTACTCAAATTTATAGTTTGACCTCGTCTGACCATTCGTCTGCCATAACTGCAAATGCTGCGCTTTTTATAATCCATTAACTATGAGGTTATGTGTTATTAGTTGCGAGAAAACCTATTATGTTTTACTGTCTCGTTTGATGGACACATTATTTAAAATTGGGTTTGTATCAAACAAATATCTTATTAATATGAACATTGCTCATTTAGCTACGGGGCCACACAATTTTGTTTTACAAAACGCTGATTTAATAACTCGGAATGGTTTAGATTACCTCGAGTGAATGTACTAAAGTAGACTTTGCGAATAATTGTGTTGTATGGGATATATCGAGCCAAAGGCGAGCGTTTGTATATTCGATACATGTCAACAACACGTAGGAACAAGGCGTTATTAGCAGGAATCACTCCCGCTTCTGATTGGCCGATAAATTTAGCACTTTCGCATGGTATAAATTATCGCCGGCAAAATTATGAATATTTCTAAAATAATTATCTGCGTTCTGAAATGTAACTTGTATTTTAACTTTCAAGGTAGACAATGAATACAGTATTTAAAACTCTCAAATCATGAATACTGCATGTTATTGTATGCATGAACATGAAAGAGTTTACTGCACAAGTTTGACGCTATCCTGAATCAAAGTGTGATCATCTTCAGTTCTGTATTTTATATTTCTTTTTATTTCTTTATATTATATATTTCTTCCCGAAATCAGAATTCAGAAAGAACATGTCAATATTGCCAAGTCTTTCTGTCAAACATGGAATGTTTCTGAATTCCGAATAAGCTCCGATAAATTTGGGCGATGTGTCACATGCATATAACAACGTAGAATAGAAGAGTTGCGCATTCAAAAAGAAATAATGTACAATAGCGTGGTTGTGAATTGGTCAAGCCAGTTCTGAGGCAACAGTTAATTGCTTGGCAAATTTGCATGAGATGCGCAACATTCCTATAAATATTTGACTTGAACCTTGCCAGTTATAATTAATGCCACTATAGCGTATACGTCATGTGGAAGTGCAAAATCTATCAGTCAATCAGAAGCTGGCGGGATTCCTGCTAATAATAGGGATGCACCGAAACTTGGTTCCGGCCAGTTAGTTCCGGCCAGAACTCCGATTTTTCCAAGTCCCGGCCGGAACTCATGAAAAATGTTCGGCCGGAACCGGAACTTATTTTTCAAAATGTGGTCAGCGGTTGATATGTAGTGCTCAGGCTTTCTAAGACTGTGCACGGCGTCAACACGATTAAAAAACAGATCAACTATTAGGAAACAAAGGACTTTCTTGAGAATATTCAGTACATGTATTCACATTTGATTGGACAAAAAATGTTCATGATACCAGCAATGGAAAACAAAAAGTTAAAACATAAAAAAACTAGTTTTGTATGTGGAAATATGAAAGACAATTTTAATAATTTTCTATCTGGTATTATTTAATGAGGGGTTATTTTCACTTTTTAACCACTTAATTCCACAAGGACAATGTCAGACAATGTAAGCTACTGTACTGGTTGAAACAGAAAGATACTACTCTGATACCCGGTTCCGGCCGGTTAGTTCTGGCCGGTTAGTTCTGGCCGGTTAGTTCTGGCCGGTTAGTTCTGGCCGGTTAGTTCTGGCCGGTTAGTTCTGGCCGGAACTTATTTCAGTTCCAGCCAGTTCCGGTTCCGGCCGGAACTTTTAAATTTGGTTCCGGTGCATCCCTAATGTCTATGTATGCAGTGTGTGTTTATGCAACAAGAGCATGATATTATTTGCATAATTATATCTTTGTGTAGCAGACTTACTAGAAACAATTTTGGAATTCATATGAATTTTAGTTGTCAAATTATTATTGGTGTGCCATATAAAATGTTTATACATTATTAATCATTTATGTGGAGTGGTGACCATGACCTAACTTCTCTTAATAATGCACCTATCAATGTAAATCCCACAGGGGAAGGGTGTAGGTAACAGGTGGGGTATAACAGTGAAAACAATATCGCAATGGTCAGGTATTTGACATGAATAATATCATGGACTTTGACTAGCTGTATGTGCTGTGATGATTGATTGACTAATTTGTACCAGCTCACAGATCAGCCTGTCGAAAGCTGAGTAAGTTGAGAGAGATTTAATGGAAACTTAAGACACAGGATGGCCACAGGCATGTCCGATCGTATGATAGCAGTACAATCTCTCATTTTGTTCCACCTCTCACGGATACTAAAAAGATCTAATAGAAGACGATTGCTTGCGGGCACTGACAAAGAACGCCGGGATATTATGATGCATCGTTTAAATTTCAATTTATTTATAACATCCTTGACCGTGGATCTTCTGTTTTTTCCTATATAGGATATCGTATATAGGATCCTGTGGTATTTTTAGTATCCTACATAGGATCCTACACCTACAGGATCCTGTAGGATTTGCTTAGGATCCTGAATAGTATCCTGAACAGGATCCTTAATTAACATACAGTATAGGATCCTGTGGTGATCCTGTAGGATTTGCTTAGGATCCTGACAGGATTCAATATAAAATCAAAATCCTATAGGATCCTACAAGAATAGATCCTTTATAGGATCCTACAGGATATTTCACCGGGGAAATTACATGTGGCCGTGAGCAAATAAGCTCATCAAACGTATTGAACAACGGTTCTATTAAACATGGTTTTTGCAGATACATGTACTTCATGTTAGAGCATATATACATCAATCAATCTTGCAATCAATCACCATATCTGCATATTTGCATGTTCTTGACAAAAATTAGTAATGACACCTAAACAATAGCTAAAAATAACAGAAATAAAGAAATTTAGAAATTAAGGGGGAAACCTGTAAGATGTTTCAGAAAAAAATATTTTGCTTTGGCCCCATCCATATGATAAAATGCATCATAGAACTGCTAACCCCAAAACAACTAACCAATTGTCAAGACAATTGCTTGTGGGCACTAGTAAAACCCCACCAGCAAAGGAGTCACTGTATATATATTTTAAATAATAAACTTTATCATCAATTGAAATAAATTCTGGCACGTCAGTTAATAGCAAAACATTTTTAATGGAATAGTATAAAGGTTATTTCAGCACATAATATTGTATTTAAAAATTATGAATCCCAAGTTGTAATATGTTTTACTTGAGTATATATTATTGCAGCATTTTTTCCAGATTGTCTTGAATTGCCTTGACTAAAATCTGCACAATTTGTATCACTTGGATAAATTATATCATATACATGCAGTATTGGTCCTGGATTTTCCTCAACATCATTTGCCATTCTTAACAATAGTGCAACATACACGATATAGCCTATTAAAAATACACAGCGCTAAATAATATCAATATTGGCATTTAATACCCCAAGATGAGAGTTAATATCCTCTTTGGTTTTTACAATGCAAATTGTGGGCACCACCGCACCAATTCAAGCTCTGTATATTTGCTCAATCGTTACTCCCATTTCAAATGATTCGTGTTCAATTACTGTGACTCGTTTGCTGTACATCCGTTTCTTTTGATTCTATGCATGCTTGCGGTAAATGTAGTTGCGAGTTATATATAACATTCTGCATTTGGGTGACATACTCGGAAATCTAAGAATGCAAATCTTTGTTTCTCCCATATTCCATAAGCCACGTGCACGAACATCTAGTCTGGCATCAGCTTATTTGTTTGATCCTGGAATTAGGGCTTCTCCATTGACTTCTCGTAGTACAGGTTCAATCTGGACATGATGACAAACAATATTCAGAAGTTCAGCTTCTAAATCACGCAATTCTCGTCTACATATCATCGCATGATCTATATTGAAGGACTCTCCACATACACACTTCGATGGATTATCATTGAGTGGCTAATCATATCTTAACTTCAATGCATCCCTAAACTTGCGCTTATTTAAATTAAGGTCCATCTCTAAAATCGGGATCACCGTCAACCAAGTTGAAGCTCCTTTCCCGGAAGCGAATTCCAGCATTCGCTTTGTCTTATGTCATGCTGAAATATTGATAACTTCCGCTTTTTCATTTATGGCGTCGTCGTTTCCCTTCCGCAGTACTGTATCTGTTTCAGTGTTTGTATTCTAGAAATATCAGGTAGTTCATGCCTTTGTGATAAAATTTGTTCCACCGGTGGGGCTAGTTGTCAGTGACCGCTGCTTGACTTTCCAAAATTAAGTACCGTACCTCTGGTACACTAAATGGATGGGTTACCACCTTTTTCCATACAGGTGTATCGGTCATGGAAGACTGAAAATTAGTGTTGCCATAATCCAATGAGCAGTGCTAATTGGAGGTCGGGCTTTCACCAAGAGCTTTAAATAAAATTGGGACCAGCTCTGGCTGGGGTAAGTAGTTAATTCCAGGGATAGTAATGGCACCCACCCCTACCTTCGGGTAGCAGCTACTGAAAGAGGAGCCTACGGGTCGCCTCCGGCTACGGCCGGCCAACTTACTTTACTTATCGCCTGTAAAAAGACCTTACTGAAGCTATTGTCTTGTCTAATGTTCGAAAGAAATATGTCCAACGATGATTTAGGCCGATGGTGTTATTAGTTAACAGAATACACACTATTAAATAACTCTCATGGGAAACTTCCGTCTGTTAAGTGATGTTGAAATTCTAGATAGGTCTGTGTGATATCTCCGAAATGAATGGACCAAATTAAAGGACAATTGGCAACAAAAATTAAGTTTGTCTAATATAAAAGAATTCGTAAAATGATAGAGTAACACCTTTTACAACTTTTTCGTATTTTACTTCGTTTTTGAAATATTTCAGTTTGTTTGATATGTAAATGAGATGGTCTCTGACCTCAGGTTTTTTTGTTTTTATTTATTTATTGACTTTACAACCAAGCAAGAATGCAAAATAATTAATACAAGTTACAAATAAAAAAACAAAAAAACAAGACATGCGTCCCATGTGAATGCCAACCTGACAAAAAATTACGGAATAGTAATAAATTAAAGACAAGACTAATACACTAATAACATATGATAGGACAGATTAAGAACAGCAGCTTAAATTATATGAACGGCACTTAGAGCAGTACAGGTACGTAGTTTTCCAAGTGCGCATTCTGTTTACATCGAAAGAAGAGTCCAATTGAGAAGGGTAGTATATATAAAGTTGGTATTTAAAAGAGAATACAGACGTAGTATTACGGATGATCGGAGATAGATTGTTCCAGAGAAAGACAATTCGATTAAAAAAGGAGTTCCTAAAATGAGAAGTCCTGCAAGGATTGGCTTGAAGCAAAGGTGCTGGGTAGAGAATTTAAAAACATTAAAATATTAGTTCCATCTTCAAGTTAAAATATTTGATAATGAACGTTGTAAACTTAGCAATCACTGAGATATAAGACTTTTTTAATGACTGAAAATGCTCTACCCTGCACCTAAATACGTGTAATATACGGAAAAGTGTAATATATGTAAAATACGGAAAAGTTGTAAAAGGTGTTACTCTATCGTTTTACGAGTTCTTTCATATTAGACAAACTTAATTTGTGTTGTCAATGTCCTTTAAATACAGTAAAAGAAGTTATCAGTTTCGTCTTCTGCACTTTAACTTAAATTTTGTTCTGCAGTTGGAGGAATTTACACCGTGATTCGATCGAAAGCTCCAGTAACTGTGGAGGAACTGAAGAACCAGTACTGTCTTATTGGACCTTACAAAGAAAAGATGGTGAACTTGGAAGTAGAAGTATGTGAACCACAAATACCAGCCATTAAACAAGCAATGGATGCTTTACGGAAAGATGAGATTAAGGTCAGTAAAAAAAAGAAACAGAAACAGACAAACAGATAGACGGACGGACGGACAATCTGATTGACTGGGTGTACTGAGGGACAGACAGGCAGATGGACAGACGGACGGACGGACGGACGGACGGACGGACGGGCGGGCAGGCAGGCAGGCAGACAGGCAGACAGACAGACAGACAGACAGACAGATAGATAATCTGATTGACTGGCTGTACTGATGGGCAGACAGGCAGATGGACCGAGGGGTGGACAGGCAGACAAGTACTGCATACATGTGTACAATCTTGTTGGCGGGTGGGCAGACGAACGGGGATCTTGGTTGGAGTTGAGGGTCATACATAGAGGTAAACAGTGGACATTTTGCTCTGAGAAGAGGGACTGGTAGGGCAGGTCAATGGATCTGAAGGGAGATACATTGTACTGTAGACTGATGACATTTCGACAATTTGACACTACTTAACAACCACTGGCGGCAATCGCAAATGAAAGTGGATGAATATTTTTTACCGAGCTTCTACTTTAGTCTAAGTTAATGATTTTTATTTTGATATCAGGTTGTTTTTGGAAGATGGTTGATTGATGGTTACCCACAAGTAAGTGAAGAATGCAGCTACATGTATAATATACTGTATGAATAGCAGCAAAAAGTAGCAGCTAAAATTATACACATCTTGAAATGGTACATATCTAGCGAAGAAGTCCGAGTCAAGGTTAAATGGAACTCTTTAATAATAATAGTAATAATGCTCTTACAACAATATGTTCTTAATTTTGCTTATAAAACTAATTACAGTTTCATTACAAGATAAAGCCTACTACATATATTACCACTATGAACAAAAAACTATTAATTTTAAAAAAGAAAAGTCTTAAATGCTGACTATATCAAGACAAATATCAAACGACGTGTTTGAGAAAAATAAGGTGGTCGAAGTTGATTCGTTGCGGTGTATGACGAATCGGCCGCGAAGAACCAACCAAACAAAAAGGATAACGTGGATTGTTCGGAGCAAAATCATGGCGCGTGTGTCTACAGCGAGTACAGTTCGATGAGTTTTATAAACAGCATGTACAATATAAAACACCTACTTAATTTAGCGCATACAGTACTGCTCAGAAATAACCTAACGAAAACCGCGGTCGAACCTAGGTCGATCCTCGGTCGATCCTCGGTCGAACCTAGGTCGATCTTCGGTCGATCCTCGGTCGAACCTAGGTCGAACCTAGGTCGATCCTCGGTCGAACCTAGGTCGAACCTAGGTCGATCCTCGGTCGAACCTAGGTCGTAGTCTGGCGTGACCGCAACCGCTCTTCAAGTTTCACACGATAGGAAATACGATCATTTCCGAAGTTTGCCTTTTCAGTTACGCGACGGCGTTGTTTGGTGAAATGAGAAAACTGTCTATTTACTCATGGAATCGAATTATTTCACGCAAATATATCGACGATAACATGACATGAACGACGAGTTAACATCTGCATGCCAAATTGAAAACTAAACTAATGGAAGAATGCGGTGTGAATGTTTTGAATTCTACTATTCGTCGGATCAGACGAGAGCAGCTTGGTTGGAAGCACGAGAAAGCATGCTACTGTCAATTATTCGTGCAGAAGGCAAACAAGCTCAAAAGATTGGCGTTTTGTCTCAAAGCTTTAACGGAGAAAGACACGTTTGAAAACGTGATACTCAACGCACTAAAATAGATATAACTTGGCAACAATAATAGCGTTGATACTTCCGTGGTCACATGTTACGAAATTCGTCTAAATCAATACGGCTTTGACTGCAGAACTTTTTCAGTGAATGTTGGTCTATCAGAGCTAACAGTAACATCTACTTTGTTTCAGCAGATTGCATTAATATGATTACGATGACCAATCCGTTTTCGTATTTGGAGAACGTAAACGTTTATAAAATCGATGTGGCTATATAGGTCCGGTAACCGGAACTTGTTCGGGAAAAACTAGAGGTTCGGCAGTCAGTAATCGTAACAATAATTCTAAAATAAAACCTAATCATAACCCAAATCCTAACCCTAACCAAAATACTAACCCTAACCAAAAACTATGCAGAAAAGGCAAACTATACCAAACTATATTTTTATCAAACTCGACCGGAAATCGCGCGTTGTGAACGAACGCCTCTATATATTGTTGTTATTTCTGCCGGACGAATAGACACTTCGTTATAAAATTCCGTCGCCGTGTAAACGAGACATGAAAAAGCTTCACCTGTGTGAACTACTTCGCCCGAAACAACACTAGAATACAATTATTATTCAATATATTCATATAAGGGTGAAGTGGCCAATTCTATTCAATCCTGTCAGGCGATATTTTGATTTACGACGCACCGTTCAAATCTAATTTTGTTAATGATGATTTTTTGACTTCCTATTAACTTAAAATATTTTCACTAGCAGATACAGTATTCAATGACGTGGGATCGAAATTTCAATCCCATTGGAACAAGAAATAGTGTCGATTTCTTTTGTTTTGAAAAGTCGAGTCGACCGGCATTGTAAGCCGATCGAATTTTCGATTCGCTTCATGTAAACACAGAAATGGTTGAAACTTCATGCCAATCCACTTTTCGACACGTGAATTATTAGGAATCGAAAATGCTAAAAGGTTTGGTGTAGTGCCGAAATCGTGAATAATAGGTCTAACAACTTCATCAGAGATATAGGCTCTTTCTAGTTTCTGCCATGCTATACGCGGCTGACGCACTGCAATAAATAATAATGATCGGGGAAAACGGTTTAGGAATTAAAACGGTACGCGCTCTGCCGCAATCATTATATTTTCGTAATACTATCACATTCATTAGGTTCGAGGAGGATTCACTTAACGGTGCCACGAGTGCAGTATAAGTCGAACATTACTTGAATTAGGTTTTGGACGGCGAAAGCACAACGTTTCGCTTTCAACTGCGAATCTCTTGCGCTAGTGTATTCTTGTCAATAGGACATGAAACAGACAAAGAATGAAGCCAAACATGAAGATCTATTTTGCTTTTGGTGCCCTCTCTACATTTTAAACTAAACGCTTTCCATGTCGGAAATAGTCGGAACCCAAGCCGTTTTCACACACGATAATGTGTATCGACCGCAAACCGAACCGCAAACCGAACCGTAACCGAACCGCAACCTAACCCCAACCGAACCGCAACCGAACCCCAACCTAACCCCAACCGAACCCCAACCTAACCCCAACCTAACCGCAACCGAACCGCAACCGAACCCCAACCTAACCCCAACCGAACCGCAACCGAACCGCAACCGCAGTGTTAGGTTATTTCTGAGCAGTACTGTAGTTGCTACCAGCCTACCATAGTCAAGTTCCCGCGTCTTTAGAAGCTCTGTTTACCAAGAGCAACTATAAATATAATTTCAGAAAGAAAATGACATTTGTATTACCGAAACCTAAATTAGATTATGTTAAAAATTAATTTCTTATCAGGCAGCAGCTTTATGGAACTCTCTTGATAACGATACTAGAGCACTGGAGAACAGACTCAGCTTTAAGAAGGCTCTGAAGTTATAATTTTAAATTTATAATTTTTTATGTAAATATAATTTCGTATTGTAAATCGTTGGGTTTTAAACTAGGGGGGGGGGTTAGAGTATTAAGATACACGACCACATCAGTTTTAACTGTAATTTTATCGTGTTTAAATAAATGCTATTATTATTATCATTATTATTATTATTATTATCTATTTTGACATCTGTGCACAAATTAACGCACCCTGATTGGTTGTTGAGAGGTCCAGAATCCTACGATATTGCTCCCCAGTCTACCCTGCGAGCGCCATACGTTTTTTCGTATCAGTACGAGTTGACTTGGAACATCAGTATTGCTTTTTTTAAAAGTTTTTTTATTTAAAAGCGCAGCAAATAAATGCCAAACTGATGTAAAATTGAATGAAAATGTACTAGTGAAGAGGTACATGTAAGGTGGAACAGCTGAAGATTTAAACAACATTATAAAATAACCGGAAGTAAATTTACTAGAACACGCTGTCTGATTGGTTACTGAGCTCAAAAACCGTGTCATTCCTCGCGTAGATTTTGTCATTTTGACGGATTTTAAGTAGTTTAAATCACAAAAATCTTTATGATAAAATATCCAACCGAGATCTTGCTGTATTGGCTGAGCAATAGTGCCGAATGTTTGGTATATTACTGTAAAGACCATGACACTTTTTATTACAAAATCAATATTGTATTTCTTGGTCTTTGGTCTTTGCTTCCTTTAACGTCATGAAAACACCGGACTAGCATTATTTTCTGTTGTTTCATTCTTAAATGGATATTAAAATTTACTTTCCTAATGTTTATTGTTCATCGTCATTTAATTTATTTTGAATGAATGAATGAATGAATGCAATATTTAATCAGAGATGCCCAATTCAGCCGTAGCTGGTTTAAACGGGGCTCTGGTAAAGTCAAATTACAATACAAACTATAGACAAAACAATGAACAATACATAGATGACATACATATACCAAATAGTTCATACTAATTATTCAAGAAATGTATCTTTAGTTTCCGTTTGAATAATTTCAAACTGGAGACATTCCTAATAACTGATGGTAGAGTGTTCCATGTCTTCACACCATTTAGCCTAAATGAACCTTGATATTTTGTAGTTTTTGCACGTGGCGGTCGAAGTAGGTCTTTATTTCTAGTGTTATACTGATGGTATTTGTGTGTGTGGATAAACTCATTAAGAAGATAAGAAGGTGCCATGTCATTTAGACATTTATAGACCAATAAACATTTCTGGTAATCTCGTCTTGCCTGTAGATTTGGCCATGTGATCGTGTTATGGAGTTCACTTTGCGATACTTTCCTACCCTCTATTATACTTACAGCGCGTTTTTGCAGCCTATCAAGATAATCCTTATTTCCTTGCCCACAAACATCCCATACACTTGAACAGTAGTCAAGTAATGGTAGTATCATCGAGTTATATAACATAACACACGCCTCACGCGTAATGACTTTGCGCGCCTTCCGTAGCATGCCAAGTCGAGATGACATTTTCTTGGCAGTATAATCAATATGATCACTCCACGAGAGGCATGGATCAAGTACCACTCCAAGATACTTAAACTGATAAACTCTCTCGAAGATTTTGTCACTTACTTTGATAGTGAAGCTATCGGTCTTGTGCAGTCTTTGGTGTGTCCCTACTAACATAATTTTGGTCTTATCAAAATTCAAGAATAGCTTATTGTAGTTTAACCATGACACAATAAGTTCAAGATCTTCAGATAGCCTAGATTCGATTTCTGCTACAGAATTACTGCTAAAGTATAAAAGAGTGTCGTCGGCATAAAGCTGTATGCTGCATGATCTAATTACAGAAGGCAAGTCATTTATGTATGCTATAAAAAGTAGTGGGCCTAAAATTGACCCCTGAGGCACTCCAAATAAAATGGGTTGCGGGTCAGATAAAGTATCATTAACCAAAACACTTTGAGTCCTATTAGACAAATAGGCTTTAAACCATTCTGTTGAAGGCTTGTCGAACCCCAATATTGCCAATTTCTCTAGTAGCCTGCAATGATCTAGAGTGTCGAAGGCCTTGGCAAGGTCCAGAAATACCAGACCGCTCAGTTTCCCGTTATCGATGTTGTAGAGGAGATCATTAGTGACGGCAGTTAGACAGGTAGATGTAGAATGCAACGGTCGAAAGCCTGATTGATAAACAGATAGAAGTTCGTATTCTTGAAAATAGGTGTAAACCATCTGATGTATTGCCCGTTCAAATATCTTGCTATAAACAGGCAAGACATAAATAGGACGATATTTTGAAGGGTCTGTTTTTGAACCTGACTTAAAAACCGGAGTAATAGTTGCATGTTTCCATTGTTTCCAATCTGCTGGTATTTCACTTTCAACCAGGCTTCTGTTCATAATGCTTGCTAAAGGTTCAGCAAGAACACTAGAACCGTCCTTGAGAAGACGTGCCGGTGTGTTGATAACACCATAAGTTGTCTTGTTTAATTTGATCTTCTTCAACTCATTACATATGAAGTCTGGACTAATCTGAGAAAACTGGAACTTGTGATGTACTGCAGGCGTAATTGGAAATTTAGGAGGCGAGTGAGTAGATACAATACTTTGTCTAATTTTCAAAACAGCCGAGTGAAAATAGTGCGAAAAACCCTGAGATATATCTTTGCGGTCACAAACAATTCCATCAGCAGTTTCAATGCATCCAATGTTATAAGTCTTCTTGTCAGTAGATATTACCGATTTTAAGGTTTTCCAAAGTTTTGCAGAATCATTCTGGTTTTCATGAATTAGGGTCGAATAGTAGTTGCGTTTGGAGTCTCTTATAAGTTTAGTTGTTTTATTTCTCAGGGTTTTATAAGATGCCCATTCACTTGGGAAGCCCGTTTTCTGCGCCTTTTTATGGCGGAAATCACGTTGTCTCATGGATAATCTTATCTCCGCGGAAAGCCATGGCAGCGTATTAACACGCGCCCTCTTAGAACAAAGAGGAGCGTGTTTGGCCATTATACGATTTAATATGGTATTGAACGCATGCCATGCATCCTGAACAGTGGAAGAAGTGTTCACCACCTCCCAAGGGGCTGAATGTAAATCCGTGGTGAAATTATCCGGTGAATAATTTTTGAAGTTACGATACTGGATGTTTTTATATCCAAATCTCGGTTTTCTTGCACGTCTTATAATAAATACAAGAGAATGGTCCGAAATAGAACATGTCAAAACTCCAGATGTGATGATCTTGTCTGCCTCTGTAGTATAAGCAAGGTCGATAAGTGTTGCAGTACAATCCGTTAATCGAGTTGGAGATTTTATCAATTGAGTAAATTGATAAATATTCATAAGTTGGCGAAGTCCTTTAGCCTCAGGGGAAAGTTTTTTGTTCCACATATCACAGTTTAAATCTCCTAAAATTACGATTTCTTTCTCCTGGATGGAAATATCTTCAAGAATCCTATCCAAGTTCTGCTTGAAGTTCTTGAATTCACAACTAGGTGGACGATAGATAGAACATATCAGAGTCTTGCTTTTGTTCGGAAAAATTATTTCAAGCCAGACTGCTTCAATGTCATCAGAATGTAAATCGAGTCGTTGACGAGCCGTGAGATTAGAATTGTAGAATATTGCAGTTCCCCCTCCTTTTTGTGGGCCATTGCGATCTGCTCTAATATGACAATATCCATCTATAGTGAGTTCCGCATCAGTCCAGGATTTATCCAGCCAGGTTTCGTTAAGGCATATCACGTCAAACGGATTTTCATATAATAGAATTTTCAGTTCGTTGAAGTGCTTGGGAAGGCTACGGATGTTTAGTTGAGCAATTTTAAGCCCAGGACGATTGAGGACAGGATAGTTCCAACCAGGATTTGGCGAAATGTCTCCTGCTAGAAGAACTAGCATTGCCATAGAGTAATATTGTAGGATTTTTGCGATCTTGATAATCTTGATGCTCGTCGGCAGGCAAGCATGTCGTTGTTTGGTTTGGCTCGTCACGGTAGGAATTTCAGGAGACGACAGTATCTTGCCCACAAATAATAAACTTGCACCAGTATCTCGTTTAGATGATTCAAATGATATTAAGCCATTCAGTATAATATAGCAAAGATAAAATGTTAAGATTTTCGCCCAATTATAATGAGAGATGTTAAGAGCTACAAATGACTGCGACATGGCCGCCATCTTACCTTGAACCTTGAACCTATATGAAATTACTTTTCATATGTGAAATGTAAATTTCATATATATGATCTGATTTTCATATATGAAAATTCTGATTTCATATAATTAAAATTATGTGAAATGAATAATTTCATATGTGAAATGAAAATTTCATATATGACTTGATTTTCATATATGAAAATTCATATATGAAATTACCAAATTTCACATGTGAAATGGATTTCATATATGAAATTACCTTTTCATATATGAAATTAAAATTTCATATATGAACTGTTTTTCATATATGGAAATTTAATATGTGAAAAAGAGAATTTCACATATGGAACTGAAATTTCATTTATGAAATTACCTTTTCACATGTAAAAATCTAATTTCATATATGAAATTTTTCATTTCATACCAGTTTCATATATGAAATTTAATGTGAAATTTTTGTAAGGGTAGTAACTCTTCACTAGAGTCCAAACTGTGTTAACGTTACCACCAATTGCCTTGTCATCGTGACGTCTTTTGGTGTCGATGAGTATTCTCGGTAGGTCTGATTTGAAGGAGTTATTGTCGTCAACAAAGACGTCAAAATTGTGGGTTGGGTAATTGAGGACATATGGTGGAAACGTCGCGACTTCCCCATAGCTCTTGTGGGTTTCTGTCAGTAATAACTTTGGGACACGCCCATCGCTCGACCATATTTTTGGGAATCTTGGTGTGTTGCTAAGGAATTTTGTGTACTCTTTGTTACTCGTGAACTTTGACGACTTTATGTTTATCATGTCAGAGTACTTTGGGCCTGATTTGAAGTAAATGTCAACGGTCTTGACTGTTTTATTGTCGTCTGCGAGGTTGTACCCAAATTCAAACTTGTTTAGTTGCGCGTTTGGGAACTGGTTAAGAAGAATTAGTTCACCTTGTTTTCTTTTTGTCAGCATCTATAACACACACTACATTATATGGTTAGGATTGTGGTATTGATTAAAGGCGCGACGAAAACTGTGGATCTACCAGAAGCTCTCTTGACGTCTGACTCAAACCCTCACTTGTTGGTGAAAAAAGCGACCATCTTTTGGGACTATGTTAATGTGGAGACTGGTGTCAACGATAAAGTGAGCTACAACAGCAACGAACACGTTTTTGGACCTGGGTATTACACTTTTAAAATGATTGCTGACGAATTGAAAGGACTAGGGGCTATCGAGTTGATTGCTAACAAACACGACTCAAAGTGTGTGATAAAGACTGACCAACAATTAGAGTTGTTTAAATTTGGAGAACTGTTAGGGTTCAATGATAACACAACGGTAACCACTAGTGGCTTGGCCAGCCCTAACGTTGTGAGTATCAACAAAGGACTGAAGTATGTACAAGTGGGTTGCAGCGTTGTGAACAAACCTGAGAACATAGTCAACGGTGCCAAGAGTGACGTTATCGTTGAGTTACCATTGACCACCACTCAACCGCTGAAGAGCTCTGTTCAACACTTCTTCGATATTGAGTCGAAGGTGTCGATAAACAAAGGCGTTTTCACACAGCTAGTGTTCAACGTGACTGACCAAGACGGTGTTAGTGTCAACGTTGGTGACGTATTGTTGGATTTGTGTGCGACGCTTGAGTAGTCAACGCTAAATGTGTGTTAAAGTAATGAGTCTAAATTATGGGTTCGACTTCAGTCAACCTAGTGACAATAGTAAAGAGCGTCGCATAGACAAAGATCCTCGAAAGTTGACGGTGCTTATTGAAGGTGTGAAGAAAATTGTGACCTTTGACGATAGCGTAGTAGTCACACACGATAACCCACACGTTGTGGTCGAGACAGCCACTGTGTTTTGGAACTACAATAACATGACGAGTGCTGATAGTATTCGGGCTCATTCGATCTCTGCTGGGGGAAGTCAACCACCAGCTCTCGGAGTGATTCGAATGGGTGGGGGTATTACGACTTCGACGCGTTGGTTAGAGCATTGAGATATAAGTTTAGGAGACTTGGGGCGAGCCTTGAGATAGAGAAACTCACAGTCACAGGAAAGAGTAGGGTCAAGATTAAGTCTATTCGAGGAGTGGCAACTTTCCTATATACTTAGACACCATTGGACCTTTGCTTGGTTTCGCGAAGGGTGCGGTAATAAAGAGCAACTCGTTGTGGCACGACAGCCCAAACAAGGTTGACATGAACAAAGGTTTGAAGTACATAGAAGTTTCGTGTGACACCGTTGAAACGGAGAGTAATGTGGGTACTGACGGGAAGCGCAGCAATGTGATCGCAACGTTGCCAATACCTGCCGAACAGTCTTTGAATGGAACAGTACAGCGTTACGCAGACATTGAGTCCAAGGTGAGAATTAAAAAGGGTGTTCACTCAAGTATGACGTTTCGCGTCAAGCCAATAATGGCAACGCTGAAATTGGTGCGGTGCTATTGGAACTGTACATCGTGTGAATTATATGGAGCTTGGTGTGGAAACAGAACAAGGGTTGAGAGACATTTACTACAATCCTAAGACAGGGCTCAGTAGTGTAGAGAAGTTGTATCAAAGCGCGTTGGGAGACGGTTTGAAAGTGACTAGAAAAACGGTGAAAGAATGGTTGACCACACAGGACACTTACACAAGGTACAAACCTATTGTGAGAAGACATATACATGTAAGTTCCGCGCGACTTTTGTTGGGTTTCTTGGTGAAGAACTTCAAATGGACTTAGTGGACATGAGTAAGTATTCAAAACAGAACAAAGGGTGTTATTGGATACTAACAGGCATTGAAGTGTTGAGTAGATACGCTTTTGGTATCGCAGTTTATAGAAAGGACACCGCTAACATGACCAAAGCTGTTAGAAAGTTGTTGAACGACTTTAAAGTGCATATAAGCCCTACGGGGTTTTCAGTTATTCGTGTAGACCACAAAAAATGACCTGATAAAGTATTTTACAGTTTTGGATTTGGTCCTTTCGTTTCCGAGATATTGCTCTTCAAACATAGCCATTTGGCGTTGAAAGCCGCGCGTGAGAGAGTCCTGGTACTCGGGACGGATTAGATTTCACAAACAAGGAATACATAACGTTTTGGACAACAACAAGTTCAAAAGATCATATATCAAGTGAAATCGCCGCGATATCACACTCAAATTCCGACTCAAATAAGTATGAAAGCCCATTGTCTAGTTCAGATAATATAATCGAGGAAGAAACTGAACTATCGGCGAAATATGAGGACGAGTCTGATGACTGTTTCATGGACGCCTACGCTGATGAGCCGTTGGCTGACGAAGAATGGCTTGCCGCGCGTATGAAAGAAGAAGGGAGGAGGACAAAAAAACACTTGGAACAACTTACTCGAAGGTGGAATGGTGCTGAATCCGTCAAATCTTGGTACGTTCATTGCGCCATATTGGTCATAGCTTTCATTAATTTATTTTATGTACAGTATGGTATGGGTTTATTGTATAGCCTGTAGTATAGGACTGTAAAACCCTACGGAATGTTGTTGCTGCACAGAAATAAGAAATGTTTGACTGTTTTGAGCGACACTAAACTGATTGAAGTCGTAGGTTAACAGCCTCCGTGCATGACTTTGGTCCTGTTTGTCTCAACAGATGAAGTTTGGAGTTAGCGGCAAACACTTTTCAGACACGAGATGGACGTAATATGAGAGGCCAAACTATGTTAAAATATTTAGCAAACAACCTTGTCAATATTAAACTACACATAGACACCTATTATAAAATGGAATGGTAAAATTAAATATTGTCTATGTTTAGTTTGATATTGACAAGGTTGTTTGCTAAATATTTTAATAGTTTGGCCTCTCATCTTTCTTTTGATAATATTTGATTGTATCGACGTCCGTCTCGTGTCTGAAAAGTGTTCAAACTCCATCTGTTGAGACAAACAGGACCAAACTCCAAAGCCAGGATGTTCAAGTTATGCACGAAACAGTCGAACATTTCCCTAGGGTTTTACAGTTACAACGACATTACAGTTCCCACACTTGCACCTATACTATAGGCTATACAATAAACCAATAAACCCATACCATACTGTACATAAAATAAATTGATGAAATATATGACAAATATGGCGCAATGAACGTACCAAGATTTGACGGATTCAGCACCATTCCACCTTCGAGTAAGTTGTTCCAAGTGTTTTTTGTCCTCCTCCCTTCTTCTTTCATACGCGGCAAGCCATTCTTCGTCAGCCAACGGCTCATCAGCGTAGGCGTCCATGAAACAGTCATCAGACTCGTCCTCATATTTCGCCGATAGTTCAGTTTCTTCCTCGATTATATTATCTGAACTAGACAATGGGCTTTCATACTCATTTGAGTCTGAATTTGAGCGTGATATCGCGGCGATTTCACTTGATATATGATCTTTTGAATTTGTTGTTGTCCAAAACGCTTATGTATTCCTTGTTTGTGAAATCTAATCCGTCCCCGAGTACCAGGACTCTCTCACGCGCGGCTTTTTTATGCAAACAACGCCAAATGGCTATGTTTGAAGAGCAATATCTCGGAAACGAAAGGACCAAATCAAAAACTGTAAAATACTTTATTAGGTCATTTTTTCGTGGTCTACACGAATAACTAAAAACCCTGCAGGGCTTATATGCACTTTAAAGATCGGTTTGGGAGAACCACACCCAAGTTAGCTCAATTTGATGATGGACTTGAGTTCTACAACGTTGGCGTGAAAAGCTTGTTGAGAGACTCGGGTGTTGAATATTTCAGCACTAAAAGCGATAAGAAAGCTGCTGTTGTTGAGCGTTTTAACAGAAGTCTCAAGAGCATTATGTGGAAGTACTTTTATGCTCGTGGAACGTATAAATGGGTTGACGTTTTGGATCAGTTTGTGGGCAATTACAATAGCAATGTGAATCGAAGCATTATGATGAAGCCAAAGGACGTCAATAAGTCGAACGAAGGTGAAGTTTGGACCACTTTGTTTGGTCATCAATTTGCAGACAACCCATTGCCGAAGTTCAAGGTTGGTGAATCAGTGAGAATTAGTAAGTACAAGAGTATATTCACAAAGGGTTATGAAGCTAACTTCACTGAAGAGCTGTTTAAAGTGGTGAAAGTTATTCGTGGTGATCCGAATGTGTATGAAATTGAGGACCACACCGGTGAACAGATCATTGGGAAGTTTTATGAGCAGGAACTATCGCTGGTTAACAAGAAACCTGGTGGTGATGACGTGTACAGAGTTGAAAAAGTGTTGAGAAGAAAGAAAGTCAGAGGAAAGAAGATGGTGTTGGTTAAATGGCTAGGTTACGAAAGCAAACATAATTCATGGATACCAGAAAGCGATATTCAAAATGTGAGCTAATGTAATATGGCTGAAGGAGGTGGGGAAGGTTTCGACGACCTTGAGATGGAAAACTTCAGCGAGTACAAAGACGTCACTAACGAGCAATTAGAAGAGGAGCTCACTAAGATAGATGGGTGGTTCACTAGGACAGATGAGCGGCTCAGAAAGACAGCGTGGGGGTACAATATTAGAGAGATGTCGAAAGACGTTCGTGTTCTTTACGACAACAATCGTGACACTGTGAATAAGATAAGAAACGAGCTAACTAGAAGGCAGGGTGAGCAAAAAGAGACGTCGTTTACCGACACTGACGACGGCAAAACGGTGACAATAAGGGGAACTAACACAGAAGTCCCAACAGTAGAGTTTGTCGAACAGGAGTTATATGGTGACGTCAATGACACAAGTTTCGATTTAGCTTTTGAAGAGGCGGACGAAATTGAGAGAAGACTAGGTGAACTAAAAACACTCAACAAAAAGTTAGTAGAAAATGGTGTAAAAAGAACCAAGCTAATAGATAAGAAAATACGTAAATTGTATAAAAAAAGACTCGGCCGTGACGACGTGTCAAGGAGCATAGTCAACAGATCGTACGTGATAGACTCGGGGTCTATTCTTTTCAAACCGATAAACAAAGATGGTGAATATGGGAAACCCAAATTGATTCTAAAACCTGGGGTGAATGGTTTGATCTTCAGTAAAGACAAGAGTAGTAAAAACGCGATTGAGCAGTTCAAACAGTTAGTTAATCAAATCCCCAAGAGTGTAGAAACAACAGTTGTCACAACAGAAGCAACCCCAGATGACTTCCCAGTAACTGAAACAAGAGTGGACCATGATGACATACCTGGACTAACATCAAACGAGAACCGCGAGCTGAATGGTGTGCTTAATCCAAGCGATGGTGTGTTGCGTGAGTCAAGAGTAGGTGATGACGGCGCACTGCAAACACAGGCAGACCATTTTCAAGAAACGATAGATGAGACGAGTGGAAGATTGGCGGAGCTTGAGAGAAAAGCTGACCAAAGTGGTCTCACGAGTGACGAAGAGCGAGAGTACACTGGTTTGTTTGAAAGAGTGGGAGGACTTGAGCAAGCCAGAGACAGAACCCTAGGACAGCGCGAGCTCGAAGAAGTTAGAGAGCAACAAGAAGTCGATATTGGCAGATTTCAGAAGTTCAAGGAATGGGCTAAAGAAAATGTGGTTGGGTTGAGCGCTGTAGCAATTTCAATGGCTGGAATTATAACAACTATTATTATCGCTGGGAGGTCTGCTGTTATGAAAGGCGCTATGGCCACGAGGTCGTTCGCACAGGCTGTTAATAACGCAATAACGAAGATGGGTCCATGGGCTGTTGGATTGGCTAACTTAGTTTACAATGTACTGACGTTGGGCGCGAAGGGTCTCGCTTGGTTGGCTCAAAATCTGTGGGTACTTGCGGTGATATTCGCGTGGTTTGCGTATGATTATTATAAGCTAAAACGGTAGTAACAAAATATATGTAAAGTATATGAACATCACGTCAGCAGAATTGAACCCTGGCTTTAGACGAGCAACCATGGGCGCCATAAAAGGGACGAGAACGCAGCATGTGATCACGTTGAATCCTAATAAAGCCAGCCCTGGTGAGGAACTTTACATTGACGTACCGAACTCAAGGTTAGTAGCTGATTGGTGCCTGGATCGTTAGGTTTGGTGTTCGACTTTAAGAATGCAAACGACAAAAGTTGGTTCTTGAACAATGTGAGCAAGTTACTTTGTGAGAAACTCGTTGTGAGATTAGCTGGAGAGACTGTGTATGACAACACTGGGGAAAACTATACTGGTGTTTATCGCGACCTTTGGGAAAGCTTTAGTAAGCGAGACCAGATGATTGACTATGGTGTTGGTCCTGAGAACTTGAGAAAGCTAATTTCTAAGGACGACAGTGGTGCGACAAGTGGAAACGCTGCCAAGGTTAGTGACGCGTTGATGTTTAGTGTGATTGGAACGAAACTAAGCTTGGCAAAATCATGGACGACCACGGGTTGTACGCTCCTTTCAGTATGAACAACAACTTGCAATTTGTGATCACACTTCCCAAAGTTACAGACATCATGGTGGCGCAATCTAGCGAAAGTGTGGGTGGATACACTCTGGAGAACCTCGAACTTGAGTATGAAACAATCGATAACCAGGAGCTCTCTGATGAAATAACGTCGGGTTACGCAAGTGGTAAAGGAGTTTGTCATACGAACACGTCACGTTGATGAAGACCACTGAGTGGGATAAAGGCACAACCATTGTGAACGAGAACATTAATCTACCGAGAAAAAGCATGAAAGCAATTGTGTTGTTATTCACGAACAAGGTGCGAACAGACAGTGAGGAGTTTCTTTACCCAAATATCGAGAGTGTTAGAGTCACAATTGAGGGTGTGCCAAATAGTGTGTACTCACAAGGCATTCCAAAATCGAAGTTCTACGCAGAAGCGAAACGACTGTTTGGGTTGGGTGAAGAACACGCTCAGTTCATGACTATGCAGAAGTTCTATAAAAGTGGCTTTGCGTTGGTCATTGACTTGAGAAGCGTCCAAGATAACCACAACGTGGCCACCGGCAAGAAAATCGTAAACACACAATCCGGCGTGCTTCTTGAAATCACTAAGAAAGCGACGACTGCAAATGTCATGTGCAGGGTGTTTGTGATGAGTGATGGATTAGTCAACTTCATGAACAATGGGCTAAGTTCAATCCAATATTAAACCAAGCGTAATTTAATGGAAACTCCGTTTAATATGCTAATTGTTGGGATGACAGCTTGTGGTAAGACACATTATTTACTCAACACACTGGAGTCTGAGTATCGTGGTAAGTTTGACAACATCGTGTTGATTTGTCCTACTTTCAAGTGGAACAAAGCGTATCAAGATTGGAAATATGTACGCGACCCCGATGTGTTAGCGATAGACTGTGCACAAGACAATGTCGACGCTGTTCTCAAATTTGTAACAAACACGTTTGAAGGCACTAACACTTTGATTGTGTTGGATGATTGTGCAAGTGGACAGGACGTCAAGAACAGGACTAGCCAATTAATCAACTTACATGTAGCTTTTAGCGCGCGACACTTTGGGTTGAGCGTTATTGTCATCACACAACAACTGACGTCGATCGCAAAGCCGTATAGAGAAAACATTAGTAAGCTTGTTTGCTTTTACTGTCCGAGCAGGAGTGACATGAAGGTTGTTATTGACGATTACCTTGGGCACATTAGCAAAGAGGAAGCGTCAACAATTGTGACCGCATTGAAAAACCATAAGTACGCTAGACTAGAGAATATGTTGAGACACCCATACAGCTATGAAGTTGTTGTTCCGCAATAAAACATGGGTATAAGTAATAACGTGATGGTGAAACGCAAAAGTGAGGAAACCCCCACGATCGAAGAGTTACATGTAGTTGAGGACACTCAAACCGCTGATATCTCAACTATAGAAGACGACACTGATGTTAAGAGAGCTGAACTAATAAGACTGTCTGGCGACGGCATGGTAAGCCAATCTGAAGCGTACATTAAAAAAGCGTCTACAAAGGTTATCGACAAGATATGGCGCCAATATGAGTTGAAGAGAATGGAAATAGCAAACGCCTTTCCACTGACTTGTTAATCAGCAAATTCGCTAACTTATTAGACGGGTTGAACGCTATTGAGAACCCCGACGAACTAAACGACGAGTTGCAAAAAGACCCGTTACTAAAGAAAGACGTTGAAAGTATTGTCGCGATTGTAACACCGTACGTACCCTTCTTGGGCTTGTTGTCGGGAGGAATCACAACGTCGAAACATGTGTACGATCACCACTTCAAGAAAGAAACGGTAGACGATGCCGAAAATAGTGAAGGACATACCAACGCTAACAGTAATAATATCTGAACTTGCTCAACGCGGGTGTTAGCAGGTGGCTATTTGTGGTTTCATAATAAACGCTCGGCTTGTGAAGACAACGATTTCGCTCATCAGTCCAGATGACCGGTTATGCTAATTTATCACGCGCGAGACACTTTTTGCGAGCATATGTGCGATATTTCAAAGTAATCCGTTTCTTCAAAAGTGTGGAAAACAAACCCACAGCGCACGCTCAAATTTAATTTGCTGAGCAGGTGGTCATTATGTGTGGAGCGCTTGATTGGACGCGTGTCTCGTTTTGCACAAACGGAAAGAAAACAAAAAGACCTGTTAGCGGTTGTTTCCCCACGCGTGTGAAATTTATTTAACATTGATCCACTAGACTCACGATGAATAGTGGCTCTCCCTCGTTGAAATTTACCTAACATTAGCCCACTAGACTCGCAATCTGGTGGCTTTGTTTTCGCGCGTGAATCGAAACTAGAGCAGAAAACATGGGGAACGTCTGGCTCAATCAACGTCGAAGTAGTAGTAAACAGGGTGGGGAGTGTCTGGCTCAATTAATGTCAAACATACGCAGAAAGTGCAGAAATGACATCAGCTTTTCTAAATTGTGACGAAATGACACCAGATTTTCGCTAAATGACGATTTGGCACAAATTTGGCACTGTTTCGTCATTCTCGCGCGTGGTTGACATCAATTGAGTAGAAAACATGGGGAGTGTCTGGCTCAATTTATGTCAGCCAAAGTAGTAGAGAAGGTGGGGAGTGCCTGGCTCAATTGGTGTCTAACACACGCGAAAATGACGAAATGACACCAAATTTTCGCCGAATCGTGATTTGGCGCAAATTTGGTACTGTTTCGTTACTCTCGCGCGTGGCTGACACCAATTGAGCCCGCACCCCCACCTTCTCTACTACTTAATCATAATACAAGGAATTCAAAAGCTCTACGCATACCGTTTTGTAGGACAACGTTAAGACAGTTCTCTATTCGGTATCAAGGTTGTAAATTTTATAACTCTCTGCCTGAAGAGATTATCAATTTGGTTTCTTTTTCTTTATTTACATCTAAATTAAAAAAGTATTTAAGTTCTGAATATGGAAACGTGCTTGCATCTTAACTGATATCTTATTCTTCTTTACTTCATTATACTTACTGATATACAGTATCAATTGCTAGCTTCATATTATTTTATTAATATTATTCAATCTGAGCCTCAGAGGTAGTCTAATTTTCAATAAGACTTCTTTTTAGACTTCCTCGCCACTAACACCATGTATATTATTTATTTAAGTATGGCAAATTCAATGGCAAATTCAATAAAATTCAAAATTCAAAAAATCACTCGTAGACGAATTCCTAAATGTATTCTTTTAATCTGAATGATTTAATACCAGTATACTTACTGTAAGTGAATATTTTGTAAAGAACAGCATTATACATACATATAATACTACAAGAAAAAAGTATAGTTAATATAATTAAAAATGGTTTAGGCAAGAGAACCTTTAGATACTCCGGATCAATAATTTAGAAGACTCTTCCAAGAATCTTATTCAAAGACATGCTTTTTTAGCTTACTGTAATATTTCTATATTAATGTAAGTGTTCACCTGAGGAATAAAATAGACATTAAAATAAAGTAGACACTAAAGTAGACATTGCATGAAAGCGGCGACTGCCTATTTATAGACCTAATTGGCTTCACCTATATTAGGTAACGTATCAAAAATCTCATCGCACGTTGTTGCTTCTCTTCTGTTATGTTCGCTCCTACCATCATGCACAAAAGTTGCCGTCAAGGCGGACATCAAACGCAGGAAAACTGGGCAAAGATAGCCTGCCATAATCGTCAACAATGCATGGATTGTGTACTATCAGCTGTTTGGTCTGTTGTGCGGTGTTCGCGATTTGGAACTTCCTCTGTTCTGTTTGCTTGTTAAGAACTTTCAGATACTCACTTCCCTGGGTTTGGCGGTGTTTTCAGGATCCTCGTAGCCAGAATGTAGTCTAGCACAGCGAATAAAACAAAAGCAAGAAAGTACGAGTACTTTTCTCGTTCAGTGCGTGTCTGTGTGAATAAAATGTATCGAATTACCTAGTGTATTATAATATTACTTAAATATTTTGTTAAATATTTTTACTTAAATATTTTTCGAGACTTAAATATTTTGTAATATTGGGCGAAGATGAATCCAATAGGTGTTTTATTATATCGAACAAAATAAAATACAAAGATGTTTCTTCGCACGTAAACAGACAGTCAAGACTGTTCTTATGTTCTTCACTTATGTTCAAAACTGCTCCGTTTTTGTTTTTGTTTTTTATTGTTTTGTATTAATTATTGTATTAATTATTTTGCATTTTTGCTTGGTTGTAAAGTTAATAAACAAATAATCAATAAATAAACAGTCAAAAGACTCAAAAGGTTGCTGACTCAAAAGGTTGCTGGTCGTCAAAAAGAATAATAAAAACTCGGAAAAACACATCACGTTCCGCGAGAATTACTTCAACCAATGAAATTTCGATTTAGATAAAAGGCACGCGAGTGACGTTGCTTTGCACGTGAACAGCCCGCGTAAACAGTCCAAAGGTTACTGCCCAATATGTAGCTGTCCTACATCGTAAAATATTGGGCTGCCACGTGATGCTAATAGAGACAATTGATTGGTGGATTCTGTGTGAGTGTATAATAACATTAAAGGGGGTCTACAGTCGCATCTGCGCATGCCCAAGTGGGGGCTCCACCGGAAATAGATTTTGTTTACATCTCATGTTTACATCAGTACTGGGCTCATGTTACTTTACGAAGGTGCAGCAAGGAATTAGCTTCACGCTTCAAGATTTGGAAATCAGTCAAGTAGAACAGTTCGCTGCATTACCTAACATAGATAACATAACTACGTGCAAATAGCGGTATAAAGTTTATTATTTTTTATTGTATCCAACTATATGTATTCTGAGCAACGGACTAAAATCGGGACTGGAATCATTGTAGCGTGTGACGCTAATTTTCTTACTATTGTATATATTTTATACGTCTTTGGGCTTCAATGGCTTCATCCGCACAATATTAAAGTTGATATTCTGTACTTTTTATCGTTCAATTTCCAAATTGTGACACAACCTTCGACTTTGGAATTCTAATACCTCAAGTACTGGCCCTCAAGTCGAACCATCAGGTCGAACCATCAGGTCGAAAGAAAAGAGTACTACAGATGCTTCTAGACTAAAGTTTACTTACTCGACGCTTTTGAGAGATGGAAAGCGGTAAAGGGAGAAAATAATATATAACAAATAACAAAACAAGGAAGTTGCGGAAAATTATGCTACCTGAAGAAATAACTAACGATGCATTCAGAATCATATACTATTAAATATACAGAATGTTTTAAAGGAAATTTTTAGACAAAATCGACCAGCAAATACAGAATATAATTTCACCTTTGCGCGAAATGCGGATGAAGCCAAAGACGTATAATAATTCAATAATTCATGAGCAAATTATTCAATCAGATCTTCTAAATTGAACCACGTGATGACACTAGAAATGCCAGTAAAGTACTTGGCAGAGGACTAGAAATATTTTTTATGTAAACATGAGATGTAAACAAAACCTATTTCCGGTGGAGCCCCCTTGGACATGCGCAGATGCGACTGTAGACCCCCTTTAACATATTACTAGGGTTAGTTAGATATTTGATATGGGTGGATACTACAGGTGTCTGCTCTAAATTGCGTACTGCAAGGTCTAGCGATGTTCGACTTTGATTGCGTTGCATTGTTCGAGTATCATATTCCCAGCTGTTATTGATCTTCAGGAACGTGCTGCACAGCATGTGGTTTAAACTTGTGTGGGTAAGTATGTCAACAGCTTAAAGTGTTTATGCAATTAGAATTTTGATATTGGGATTTTTGCATATTATAAATATTTCATCTTTTCTGGTCATTTCGATACTAACCGTGATTAAAAATTCCTACTAGAAGTTGGTGAATTTTGCGTTTGTAAATTAGTAGTTGAACGATAACCTGAAATTCGATCGCGCGGCTTATCAAGGTTATGACGTATGCAGTGTGACACAGCGCGCTGTCTATTGACTCTACTCTATGTTCACAAGCATGGCTTCCAGCGCGAAGAGAGATAAAAGAGGAAAATTTTGTGTTTGTGGAGGGCCTGGAAGGCTTAGTTGCAACATACCATGTTGACGGTATATCAATGCACAAGTTTCCCGAGAACGAAGAACATCGTAAATTGTGGGTGAAATTTGTGCGAAGACATCGTCCAGATTTTGCGGCCACGAGTTCGTCTTTTATTTGCTCGGCGCACTTTGATAAAGCCTGCTTTGGCACAAGGTATCTCGTTGGAGTGCCAGATGAAGTAAAACCTAGGTCAAGATATCTACTCCAAGGTTCAGTTCCCACAAAGGACACAGTGACGCAAGAAGAAAAGCCGGCGACCTTGCGTGAGAAGAGACTGGTGAGTTTGCTTTTAATTCATTCATATATACGGTATTAGTTTATGCGAAGCCTTGACCTTGTGTGGAATAATTCACTTGGATAATTTTATACTGTGTATCACGCTATAAAGTATACTCCGATTTTCATTTGAGTTTAGAGACAAGAAGTTTTATTGCACACTTTGATCGTTGAAACATACATGTACAGACTGCTATTAAAATACAAAAGGCAAATTGAAATTGAAACCAGCGGAAATTTTAATGTTTACATCGAAAATGTTGCCGTTTTTTATCAATCATTATTTAATTCAAATTGCCCTTGGTAACATGTACGTTTCCATGATCAAACTGTTAAATGAAACTTTGTGTCTCTAAGCTCAACCGAAAATCACATTATTTACATTTTTACTCAGATAATATACAGCCAGATGTCGACAGACACTGCTAATTCATATGGGCAACTTTTTCGGCCATGCGCCAGCGATTCGCAAGCGGTTTCTAACATAAACAACTCTCAAAATGGCCACACATTTTACTATGAAATATATAGAGAAACATAACATTTTCGAAAATATAAACGAAAATAATACATATTCTCAATTTGCCGGACCGGCAGGTTATTCTAACACGTCAAGTCAACACATTCTCATAGATATTCTGGCCTAATGTTTGAAAAATAGCTTGCGTTTCAATATTGGCTCTTAAGCGACCTAGACATAAAGCAATTCCTTGTGAAAATGGCTAAATTACGCAAAAGTAGAAACATTAGTCCATCATAACTCCATACCGATAAAGATTTGTTAATTTGCCGGACTGAATCACCGTAGTATATACTATTATAGTTCATGCCTGAAATTTATAAGCTCCAACGCTACAAAAATAGTTTGCGTTTCTTCGTTTGAAAATAACTAAAAGTTTAGAAATAGAGACGAAATACCAATGCAGTGCCCTATCCTTCATAGTGATTTCCGGTTCATGAAAATACGCTTGCTCCATCTTCATTTTCGCCCAGAAAATCCGTCGAAGGTACACATATTTGGTACCGATTTGATCGCTAGAATGTGCTCTATATTATGGACACGTGTATAAAGGATAGCTGCTAAGCTGTCCGCTTGATCAGCAGTTAAACCTATGAGTATTTTACTTCCGGTAAAATTATGGCGCAAATAATTTTACTGAGTAATATTGGTTGATGACCTGCAATGGTTGGTTTATACTTTATACTACATGCTCATCGGTTATCTTTATCATCATATAATTACTGTATTATTCATGTTGTTATACTTGAGGATTCTTGAGGCATAGTGTTTGATGTTATAGTCATCTTCCAGTTGTAGGATTTGCCGATTGGCGATTTCGATAACATAAATTACATTTTAGTGTGCGTCAATAATAAGTTTATCGATGAAGGAGTGAAGATGGAAACTGGGATAATGCTTTAGAATATGTTTCTCGCCTTTTATTACCACCGTCACCGTATAACACAACGGACGAGTTGAAGATAACTAACTCCTTGCGCTTAGCTCCTTTTGGAATTTGCGCTGGCCAGACGCCATGCCATAGCGAAAACCGCTGATGTATCGCTGGCGCGCCATGACCGGAATAGTTGGCCATGTGGACGAAATGCCAAGTCTCCACACTCCTGCAGTCGAATATATGGATGTAAACGACAGCACAACACCTCAAGTTCAAAATATGTTTGATGAACACGAGTTTCAGCTAGAGGAAAACTCTGAGGTCTTAAATACATCCATGTCACAAGCAATTCAGACATCCTTCCCTTGCCTCGACTGTGTGATCAAAAAAGATAAGGTCGAGAGTCTGCAGAAGATACGTTCGAAGTACAGGCAACGTATTTCGATGAGAAATAAGCGCATCTCAGACTTGCAAAAGGAGAACAAAAACCTGAGAAAGGTAGGCGATATATATATACATAATTGCTTTGAGATAAGTCCTGGATGTTGTTGTTTTTTTACATTGATCTGTAATATTTGTGCCTTCTCATTTGACTCTACCATTCACTTGTCCACTGACTGAATCATTGCAAAAATTATGACCAAAATGACATTATTGCGGAAAACCCTTTGGAATCTAGCAATCTCAACATAGTGTAATGCACCTATTAATTTGACACTTGGGTGAAATTGTGGGTGAAATTGGTGGGTGAAATTTGGGGAGGGGTTCAAAACTTCAACTCGGGTTCAAGAAAGCTATTTTCCATGGCATTCTGTATTAAGACTATTAAATGGTTGACCATTTCTTAAAGAATTCTGACATACATTTCTTCCTTGTATAAGACAATTGAATCTCTGCAACAAGAGTCATCTTCAGAAGAGGAGAGTTCTAATAGTGATGATGGAATTGGAAACATAAATTATGCATGCAAAGATTTTGGTATTGTGGAGGAAACTTGGGATGTGGAAGAGGACTTGTGGGAGGACTGCCTAATATATCAGGAGGATTGTATAAAAGATCCGGACTGGAATGCAAACATGGAAGATGATGAAACTGACTCATCAGATGATGATGGGATTGATGAGGACGAAATCCCGGTAACACATCACAGGATGCAAGGTGTTTTTTTTTTGCATCATCTACAAACTTTTAGGAAAAATATGGGCTTGCTATTTCATATAATTTGTGCCTGTATTGTATGAAATAAGCGAATGAGAATATTGATTAGACATATAATACTACGTGTACATTAAATATTTGCAACAATGATGACAAACCAACACTATTATATTTTTATTGTTCTTTCAGATCAAAGTCAAACGATGCAGAGGCAAAATTTATTGTGTTCTACAGTATGCTGGTTTCACACTTTTCTATGTTTTGCTTCAAATGCAAGGCAGATTCCCCGAATGTAAAAATTAAAGTCCGGGGAACAATGGCAATAGTGGAACAAACATGCAAATCATGTAAAATAGGCTATACATGGAGAAGCCAGCCATTGGTTTTGGGGAAGTACCCTGCAGGGAACATTTTACTTAGCTTTGCCATTCTCATGTCTGGATCATCCATTAGCAAGGTGTTGTTGCTCTTTAGACACATTGGCCTCAAAATATACTCTGCTAGGACATTCTTCTACCATCAAAGGAAGTTTATGTTTCCTCTTGTTCTGGAGTACTGGGAAAAATCTAGAAGTGTATTGGTAAACCAGCTGAAGGGAGTCAAAGAGAGTGTTTGGGCTGGGGATGGCAGATTCGACAGCATGGGACACAGTGCCAAATATGGATGCTATACAATGTTAAATTGCAACTTGACCAAAATAGTACATTTTGAACTACTTCAGGTAATTAAATTAAAAACGAATAAATAAAGTCGTAAAATAAATTAAGTGGAGTCTACATACATGTACATGTATAAGGTAATGTCTTTCATAAAATAAACAATGTTTTGGGGTATAATGCCATCTTCAGGTTTTCTGTATCAAGATGAAGTTATATTCCCAAACGTTGTTTACAAGCTTGTGGTCTAATAATTAATTTATTTTATAACTATATTATGAGGCTTAGAGACAGTTTTGTCATACAAGTATTTGACATTGAGGTTGATTAGTTTTACTACTTCCATAGGCTTTATCACTCAATATTATTATCATGGCTACCGAAACAATATGAACAACATGTTTATCAGAGCAACAATAAAATATAACTATTGCATAAACGTTAAGGTGTGATTATTTAATAATAATAATAATAATCCCCTCGCCCGGCGCGAAGCGCCGGCCGAAGGCCGAAGGCCTGAGGGCGAGGGTGCTAATATCGACTGGCGTTTAGTCCCTTATCACGCGAGATGTACGGTTCCTAGATCTAGGATCGAGTTTATAGGTATATATATATATATATGATCAACCGCCGTCCGCGCGGCATCGGAAAATTTGGTCCTGGTAACTAGATACTCAGATTAAATTTATTGAACCGTCACAAGAGACATAGTTTTTTGAGGAAATAGAAATCCGAGTCCGAGTATGTATTTTGACTCGCTAATTCCAAATCTGTTTTCAGAATTGAAAACGGTTATATATTGATCGAGATTATCATAGCCGACCAAGCCCGGACTAATTTCTAAGTACATAAACCATTTTTACGAAGGGTATTCACGTTCTCGTAATATAGTAGACACATATGTTATGTATTTTGACTCGCTAATTCCAAATCTGTTTTCAGAATTGAAAACGGTTATATATTGATCGAGATATTCAACATAATATTCGACGAAGTGACCGGCTAATCACAGCCGACAAAGCCGACTAATTTCTAAGTACATAAACCATTTTTATGAAGGGTATTCACGTTCTCGTAATATAGTAGACACATATGTTATGTATTTTGACTCGCTAATTCCAAATCTGTTTTCAGAATTGAAAACGGTTATATATTGATCGAGATAACGTTCAAAATAATATACGATGAAGTGACCAGTTTATAATCGACTAATTTCTAAGTACATAAACCGTTTTTACGAAGGGTACTCACGTTCTCGTAATATAGTAAACGCGTATGTTATGTATGTTGACTCGCTAATTCCAAATCTGTTTTCAGAGTTTAAATCGGTTAAATATTGGCCGAGATAACGTTCAAACATTTCTTCGACGAAACGGGCTTTTGGAAATTGTGAATTTTTGCAAAAACAGAAATACACGGCCACGGCGTGCGAGGTCTGGGCACCATGGATGGAGAAATTCCCGTAGGGGGGGGGGGGGGGGGGGGGGGGGCGCAAGAAAAGGCGGGCGAGGGGATTATTGCGAATTCGTATTTCTAGTAATAAGTTTATTTAATATAGCGCTCATTCACTAGTTGTCCATAGCGCTTTACAACACTACGATTTTACAATCTAAAAAACTATATTACATGCATGAGTACTTAAAATTGTTCTTAATAAAAACACTAAAAATTAGGAAATGCTAACTTAAATAGGTGAGTCTTTAAATGTTTTTTAAAAGTGTTTAAATCAGCTGAACGCCGAAGTTCGAAGGTAAGTTCATTCCATAATGTAGGAGCAGCCACTGCAAACGCTCTATCACCATAAGTTTTTAATTTAGATCTTGGTATAGTTAAAAATTCCTGCGAGCTTGAGCGAAGTGGACGTTTACAAGTTCGGTATTTAAGAAGTTCTGAGATATAACATGGTGTTAAATCATTAAGGCCTTTATAGACCAACAACAACACCTTAAAGATAATACGGTAATGTACTGGTAACCAGTGTAATTTAACCGTAGCAGGAGTGACATGATCATATTTCTTCGTATTTACTAATTGTACAGCTACTCAGCTAGTTTAGATATTAATTACCCTTTTCAAAGAAACGATTTAGAGGAAGCCAAGACGTTACATATATTTCTCATTACAATTTTCTTTCTAAAGAGAACTTATTGGTGAGTTTCTACTTATAATAGGCTAATGAAGTTGGAAGTAGCAACAACATGGAATTAAAAGGTGCCAAACGTTCATTTGAAGCAATTACAAACAAGGAACAACTACAAATCAACACATTTGTGTCAGATCGTCACCGCGGAGTTGCTAAATGGATGAGAACCATGCAAAGAGGTGGCACTCACTATTATGACATATGGCACCAAGCAAAGTCAATCGTGAGAAAGGTGTTGAAGACGAGCAAGGAGAAAGGTTGCGAGCTTTTGAAAGAGTGGACTCGATCCATTAAGAATCATCTTTACTGGTGTGTTACATCTACCAAGCCTGGTTTCACTGCCCTTATAGAAGCAAAATGGTTGTCGTTCATGAGGCATGTCAATAATGAACATGAGGGACATCCACATGCACTGTACAGTCAATGTAGTCAAGCTGAAATAGCTGAGAGAATGAAGTGGATTAAAGTTGGTAAGCAACAATACAACATTTACAGGTTTCACTGTTTATTAGTTTTCCCAAAGAAGAAACGTAAAATAATGTCCTGCCAGTACTGGTCACCCATTTTTATGTCTGCAAACGTTTGGGTTCAGCCTCGGCTGCAGTATTCATAAAAACAATCTTGGGTTGTAGCACCTAGCTCTTTTCTTTGCATGCTGACATGCTACAACCCAAGATTGCTCATCATTACGTTTGTTGTGCAGTGCTAATAGTAGCTCTTGGTAGTGTTATTGTTCAAGCAATTACTTGAGGTCTCATTGCAGCATTGAAATTATATTAGGAACAAAGCCATACCAGAAGTTGAATACCATCATCACAAAGACAACATGTGTAAAGGATGTTAAAAAACTATCGCCTGTGGTCCAAACCAGCTCCTTAGAAGGATTTCACTCTGTGCTAAACCATTGGCACCCAAAGATGATTTGCTTTTCTTGGCTTGGAACATACTGCAGGTGAGTTTACAAACCCATTAAACTTTAGATCACCCTCTCTGATTATTGTCTAATACTTGGCAATTCTACCCATGAAGGGGAGACTATCGTATATTATTGGAATTACTATAACCCAAGTTTTATTTTCTACCAAGCCTCAATACTGTATTAGCATTGTGCATTCAGGAAATCGTAATTAATTGCTAATTCAGATTTAATATTTTTAGGCACATCCTTGCTTGCCTGCACTTCAATGAGAATGTCCTAAGAGAAACCAAATTTTCTAAATCTGTGACTCCATATATAAGGGTGACCTATCCTAAATATAAGCTAGGAGAAGAGATGGTCAGAGAAATTTCTGTCCCAGCCACATATGGTATGTACTGTACTTTGTGTAAAAATTCACTTTACACAGAGTTCGGAGGAAAAGTTCCCTTAATATTATGAAAACCATTTAAATACATACATATGCAGTCGTGTACAAATTAGATGTTTCTTTACACTATCAAATATTTAATTTATATCAATATTTCTGTTATTCTGTAGGGTATGTAGATAACATGCGCACTCAACTGTTTGGCAGTAACAAGGAAGATCTTAAAAAGATCTTTGATAAATACAAGGCAAAAGAACCTGGATCACTGACAAGCCAATTTTCCAATCGCCGCACTAAAGAGGAGACTATTAGAAACCAGTTGCAAAGAAAGGGGACAATTACTGAATTATTTCCTCCAGGTACAGTGTACAATACATCATTTTCCCCATCTAACAGTAATTTGTATGTACAGTATGACTTACAAAAATCATTATCTGTTGTTTAGCTGTAACTCAAGACAGACTTCTGGAAAAAGAAAAACGTGCCACTGCAAATAAACCAACGCGCAAGGCCCCCTTCTGCAAGAAATGTAAGAAGCCAATGAAGGGGCACAATAAAGACGATTGCCATACTGATCAACAGTAATTATACTGTATTAAAAGTTTGTATAGGGAGTAGGGATCTAAAGTATACTCCTTTGTCACATCTTCACATAGGAACACAACCAACTTTTCTGACAAAAAGAAACAAAAGTTCAATAAGCTGGCATATGTCTGTGATAATGAAACTACCTGAGAAGTATGAAGATAATTCAAAGGTCCTTTGTCAGGAGGTTACAGTAACAGCCTGCTCAATTTCTTCATACATTTCAGTTAGTTCTGTTCACCACAGAAATAGGCTAGCTAAAGCAGTTATAATGCAGAATCCTGTGGTTCTTCAGAAGTCCTTTGCTGTGCAGATTTATATCCAGTTGTGTATTCTGATGAATACCTTTTCCTAATATCGTTGTATATACATGCTGGAAGTGGTCTAGCATTATCCCACCCACGCATGCCAAAAATCCATCAGACTATCCAACGATAGGCTACTGCACGAAAATATCTAAGTGATAAAACATAAAGTTAGTTTAAGAACAGTTATAAATTAATTGCATCAAAGATATGCAATTATGGTTTTACCTATTTATGTAATCAATCATTTACTTCCAATATGCAATTAAGTTTGACATTAGAACATTGGAAACTGAACAAATGGCAACAAAGAATTCAAGATTTGTATAAATTATCTTTGTAAATTTCACTTTTGTTTAATAATAATAATATTTATTTATTTATATAGCGCTATTTCCAATAAAATACATTGCCCAATAGCGCTTTACAAAACTCTAAAAACCGTTACCATTACATTGTGGTGGTTTACAAGGAATTAAAAATAGTTTAAAATCTATATATCTAAGAATCTAAAAATAAAAGTAATTATTTACAGTTCATATGCTTTCTCAAAAAGGTAGGTCTTAAGTTGGTTTTTAAAACTTGATAGAGATGTAGCGAACCTCACTTGCTGCGGCAGAGCATTCCACTCCAAAGGTGCAGCATGTGAAAAAGCCCTAAAACCGTATGTACGTAAATTAAAACTTTCTAAAACTAATTGTTTACTCTGTGCTGACCGGAGATTACGGCTAGGTACATAAATGTTAATAAGGTCAGATATATATTGAGGAGCTAGACTATTCAGTGCTTTATATGTCAGTAACAGTAATTTGTATACTATCCTTTCTTTGATTGGTAGCCAATGCAGGTTGTACAAAGCTGGCGTAATATGTTCTCTTTTACGAGTAAGTGTAACTACCCTCGCAGCCGCATTTTGAACTTTCTGCAAACGTTCTATGAGGTAACAGGAAAGTCCGTATAGAACTGAATTACAAAAATCAAGCCTGGATGTTATGAATGCGTGAACTACAGACTCCGCAGATCTGCGGCTAAGGTATTTTCTGATTCTGCTTATCTTCCTCAAATGATGGAAACCAGACTTGCAGATGTTGGCAATGTGACTTTCCATAGACAAAGATGAGTCCATAAGTACACCAATATTTCGCACTTTATGTTTTCGATGGATTATCTCATCACATACTAATAGGTTTTCCAGAGAAGGAAGGGGGCGATGACGTGCGTTCAGCAGGAGAAGTTCTGTTTTGTCTCCATTTAGCTTTAACTTGTTCCAGGCCATCCATGTGTCAACATCACGTATGCATGCTTCCATTCGAGATCTCGCTATGTTCATGTCATCAGGACTGGACGATTTAAAAGTAATGTAAAGCTGCGTGTCATCAGCATAAAGATGATAGTTCATGCCATGACGTCCGATAAGGTCTCCAAGGGGCGAAGTGTATAGATAGAAAAGAATGGGCCCAAGCACACTCCCCTGAGGAACACCAGATGTAAGAGGCCGTGTTGTTGACTTACTACCTGGAACAATGACATTCCATTTCCTTTCGGAAAGATAGGATGTGAACCATTTATAAACCTTGCCAGTAATTCCAAATCTCGAGCTCAGACGCGAAAGAAGGATATGATGGTCGACCGTGTCGAAAGCTGATGATAAATCAAGTAACAGGAGAATGACAGAGTTTTGGTTATCCAAAGCTCTTAAGATGTCATTGTGAACTTTAACCATTGCTGTCTCTGTACTATGGTGCACTTTATAAGCCGACTGGTATAGTTCGTTTAAATTATTATCTGACACATGTTGGCAGGTTTGGGTTGCTACTACTTTTTCAATTGCCTTGGCTACAAATTTAAGATTGGAAATCGGACGAAAACTGCAAAACTCCTCAGTTTACAGGGACAATTTTTTAAGACGTGGCTCTAGAGCAGCGAATTTAAAACAGCTAGGTATTTCAGTACTCTCCAGTGAAACATTAACCATCCTTGTTATTACTGGGAGAAGTTCAGGGAAGCAGTTTTTCAAAACAATTGCTGGTAGTGAATCGAGGCTGCACGACTTAGTAGAGATTTTCTTAATCAGTGGGATCAGTTCTTCACTTTTCACAGGTTTGAAAGATTCAATTAAAGTTTCACATTTTGGCAGACTGGAGTCTGGAAGAGGATTTACAAACTGAGCACTTTTTCGCAGAAGGTCTTGCCTAAGCACCTTAACCTTATTTTCAAAGAAATCAGCAAACTGGTTTGCCAACATTTCTGCAGAATCAGCAGTTGGAAATTTCTTTTCAATGATCCCCTTATTGAGACCTTCAACGATCTTAAACAATTCCTTCTGATCATAGCCACAGGAATCAATCAGCTCAGAATAGTATTTGGTTTTGGCTTTTGATATAAGGTTGTTGACCAGCACTGACTGTTCAGCATAGGCCTCTCTATGAACAGTCAATCCAGTTGCCCTCCATCTTCTTTCTACACGTCGCCGCTCAATCTTTTTTTTACGAATTTCAGGCGTTAGCCATGGAGCAGCAGGACGTAGAATAATGACCTTTGTCTTTACAGGTGCATGTTTATCAAGTAATGAGGTAAATAAATATAAAGACTACTTACTCATTTCGTGCATTTTGAGATCTGCTCGTTGATATTTCTTTCCAGATCTATCAGTTAGAAAAGCCCCTGCAGTCTCTAAAACTGTTCTATGTGTTACAACGGATATTAACAAAAATGTTTTTTAACAACTCAGGGAACTTTACTTGAATATAGCAATTGTAAACTTATTTATTTGACACTTCATGTACACTTTAATTTTACGCACGGTTTCCATTGTGAGAACTAACTTGCGTAAGACGCACCCTAATTTATAAAGGTTGTATGATTCACGGGATCACCTCATACGTAGTCAATTTGTCATCGTAAACTGTTTCTTTACCTGAAGTCTTTAGTTAACTAAATACACTGACTCCATCAAAAGGAAGAAAATGGCTAACAAGAGGGATGGTAAGTAGAATATTTCTAACTACACTCGCGAGCTTTAATTAAATTTGATAGCGGATAGAATGAACAAAACTTTACGGGTCTTTCGGCAGTTTTTTTAATGGAGTTGCTACTATTTAAATAGTAATTTCTTGTCATGCGAAGATGTTGGTTATTATCAACTTCTTCTAGAGAATTGTCTCCCAGATCCCTCAAATAACGTTCGTTGCTCTTTTGGTCGTGCGATTTTCGAGTTTCTCCAAGCGAGAAAAAGTTTTAGACAGAGAGGCACTAAACTCATTTCACCATCTTCAGCCACAAACATATAATAGCGAGATATCATTCCCAAGAGTCACAACTGGTTTCTTGAGCCATATACGTAAATCTTGGACTGTGCCTTAGTGAGAACATAGTTCTTGTTACGTTTGTTGAGCTTTTAGTATGTTGATCACTCGTCGATGATGTGCTTCATTCTCTATATACACTTCACATAAAGGTGGTCATTTTAGTGATGACTGTTGTTTTGGAAGGTAAAGATAAAATATGTGGTGAGGCTCGTCTATTGGAGTGTCGGTGAGATTACGGACGACGTCTCGTCGTTTGAAGGTCGATCTGCAGACTTTGCATGCATGCATGAAGGTGTCCAAACGAACACTCCTTACCTTTGGCGGGACAATATCTCAGTATGAGGAAAAATTCGACCGTAGTTTATTCCACCGTATTTTAAATTGCATAGACGTAGCTACTCGTAGACGAATTCCTAAATGTATTCTTGTATTTAAGTATCTGAATGATTTAGTACCAGTATACTTACAGTAAGTGAATATTTTGTATATAGAACAGCATTATACATACATATAATACTACAAGAAAAAAGTATAGTTAATATAATTAAATATAGTTTCGGCAAGAGAACCTTTAGATACTGCGGATCAATAATTTAGAAGACTCTTCCAAGAATCTTATTCAAAGACATGCTTTTTTTAGCTTACTGTGATATTTCTATATTAATGTAAGTGTTGACCTGAGGAATAAAGTAGACATTAAAATAAAGTAGACACTAAAGTAGACATTGCATGAAAGCCGCGACTGCCTATTTATAGACCTAATTGGCTTCACCTATATTAGGTAACGTATCAAAAATCTCATCGCACGTTGTTGCTTCTCTTCTGTTATGTTCGCTCCTACTATCATGGACAAAAGTTGCCGTCAAGGTGGACATCAAACGCAGGAAAACTGGGCAAAGATAGCCTGCCATAATCGTCAACAATGCATGGATTGTGTACTATCAGCTGTTTGGTCTGTTGTGCGGTGTTCGCGATTTGGAACTTCCTCTGTTCTGTTTGCTTGTCAAGAACTTTCAGATACTCACTTCCCTGGGTTTGGCGGTGTTTTCAGGATCCTCGTATCCAGAATGTAGTCTAGCACAGCGAATAAAACAAAAGCAAGAAAGTACGAGTACTTTTCTCGTTCAGTGCGTGTCTGTGTGAATAAAATGTATCGAATTACCTAGTGTATTATAATATTACTTATTGGATTTCTCTGAGCCCAATATTACAAAATATTTAAGTCGAGACTTAAATATTTTGTAATATTGGGCGAAGATGAATCCAATAGGTGTTTTATTATATCGAACAAAATAAAATACAAAGATGTTTCTTCGCACGTAAACAGACAGTCAAGACTGTTCTTATGTTCTTCACTTATGTTCAAATTTGCTCCGTTTTTTTTTTTATTTTTTATTTTTAACCGTTCTATTAATTATTTTGCATTTTTGCTTGGTTGTAAAGTTAATAAACAAATAATCAATAAATAAACAGTCAAAAGACTCAAAAGGTTGCTGACTCAAAAGGTTGCTGGTCGTCAAAAAGAATAATAAAAAAACTCGGAAAAACACATCACGTTCCGCGAGAATTACTTCAACCAATGAAATTTCGATTTAGATAAAAGGCACGCGAGTGACGTTGCTTTGCACGTGAACAGCCCGCGTAAACAGTCCAAAGGTTACTGCCCAATATGTAGCTGTCCTACATCGTAAAATATTGGGCTGCCACGTGATGCTAATAGAGACAATTGATTGGTGGATTCTGTGTTTAACTTATTACTAGGGTTAGTTAGAGGATACTACAGGTGTCTGCTCTAAATTGCGTACTGCAAGGTCTAGCGATATTACGATTTGCCCCCGGTGTAAGTGTGTCATTAAACCTGCGTTTTAGATATTCAGCCGCAAGCGTGAGGAGCATGCGTAGATCTAGTTTCCATTCCTTCGGAGATTTCCGAACTTTGTCGGTTTATAGTCGAAAACTTAATTAGTCGGAACTCAGAATTCACAACAAAATTTTTGTTGTCAAACGTTAACTGTCCAACTATTCAACGGATACATCGCTAATTTTGGATTAAAATGAAGTTTTCTGTCGGAGAACGTGTCGAAACAGTTGACAAGGTTGGAATTTGGAGTTTGTGGGAAGATTGTTGCCATCGAAAATGGGGAGATTGTTGTACGGGATGGTTCCCTGACCGAAGAATTATAATCGACCAAATGGCCTCAGAAGAAATAAGGACTCCATCCGAGGAATCTTTATCTAGTAGTCCTCAGGAAAAGAGAAAAAGAAGGATTGAAGGAGAGAGTTAGGTAAGCTAGATTTTTATGGATGTGAATTTGTAAATTGGTAAAGTAATTCGTTGTATATATACATACATCCCTGTATGTCGATAGAGAACTGAGTACATCACTACATAATTGTTTCTCTTTGAATCCCAAAGTATTAATACATAAGCCTCAATCATTTACTTTTCTTAATTTTTATGCATTGAAAGCGAAAGCGCGTATTCGCCACCTTGAGAGAGATGAATTTGTGTGCTTCATGTGAAGTGAGAACTGCGAAGAAGTGAGTGAAGGCACAGTTAACCTTTATGAGGATGAAAGTTGTTGTGCAGGTAAGCAGCTGAATGTTAATCGGATGATAATAATTGTATTATTTTAAAACTAATTATTTCATTTTAAATATTTTAAACTAGCCTGCCAAGCAGGCGCTTTATTTTTTCGAGTTTTTTAGAGCTATATTTATTTATTTATTATAGAGAAAAAAAGGCGAAAAAAATCGGGAGAAAACGAAAAGCGCCTGCAACCAGCCTACTGCGATTTGAATTCCGCCCACATTCGATGGCGGAAACAACCAACCAATGCGGAATCAAAACAAACGATGCGGAATCAAAACAAACATGTCAGTTAACTTTTCCGGAGCAATTATAGAATACCGTCCACTTTTGAAACCGCATTTAAATGCAGAAACACAAACCAGGTTGCTTGAAAATTTAAATATACTGTCGAAGGTTTATATTGTGTGTTCTTGTTGATTAGTTATCAAATTAAATTGGGTTTTAAAATAGAACGAAGCAATTGTATATGATGAACTTTTCGTAATTTGACCCTTTTAATACCAACTGTCAACAGATACAACTAATAGCGAAAGTGGACGGGTATTCTACAATTTAGCGACTTTTCCTACTCACAAATGTCGAGTACAGGTCCTTAAAAAAACCTAGTCACTTATTAAACGAATGAAAAGTTTTCATTATTTTGAAGAATAAATAATAAACGAGTTTGACAGCGTAGGCTGCATAGCCATATAGAATTAGAGATGCTAGAACATTAGAAATGTGAAAAATTTCACTAGTTCTGCACTGTCTTTGTTGCACCATGTGTATGATTATAGTCGAAGATTGAAGCTCTTTATGTAAATTACTAAAGAAAATATGTTTACCTTCTTCCTGTCCAAGTTTCCACGGTGTGTGTCAGTGTGATTCGTCTATAACTATAACTATAGCATGTATATTTCATGTCCTCTTGAGCGATTCGCTAAATGGCTTCAGGCTTACTGCATCATTCGTCCGTTCAAACATATCAGGACTGTTATAAAGGGAAACGGCTTTAAGTCCACATGACTCAGCTCCGTTAGCTGATCCTTTATACTTTCAAAAGGGCGAATGAAAAGAACAGTGCCAGCTGGTGGACTTTATATTATGGCGAATAGTTGTAAAATCAGGCTTTTACCGAAGCCTGTCGGCAGGATAGCAAGAACATCTCTTCTAGAAGACTCGTATCTGCTTCTTTTTGTTCCTCTTTCAAGGTGTTGACTGTTGACATCAACACGCCGGAAGCGGGAATGCTTTGAAGACAAATTCTGACCAATCAGTATTTTCCGTTCAGAATCTGAACGGGTAATTCATTTGTAATAGAGGTGGTTGCAGGCCCTTTATTTTTTCTCTTCCGATTTTTTTTTCCCGAATTTTTTCCCCTCCCGATTTTTTTTTCGCCTTTTTTCTTAAAGCTCGAAATAAATAAAGGCCTGTTTCGCAGGCTAATTTTAAACTGACTTATAAAAACAACCAGTTGCATACCAGTCGGGGGGGGGGGGGGGGCTCTAAAACTTTCCAGAGGGATCTTTAACCTGTCCTGTCTATAAAGACACCCTTTATAATATTTTCATTTAATATTGGCATTTACACTTGTTGTTAAGAACCGAGCTTTCCAACCTGAGCATCAATCCTCAGAGTTAACATTGTTCAAACAAGCATTTAGCCAGAAAGTTACTCGATGATTGTCCTTTTTATGTAACCATAATCAAGTGAAGCAACCACACAATTGACGGCACCGGGAAAATGCTGGCTGTACATTTTACCAGAGTGCTTTGCGCCTTAAATCGCATGCAATAACAGTTAAATAGTGTTTACCTTGTAAATATAAAAGCTTCCTTTTCACTAAATAATAAAAGCTTCCTTTTTACCAAACTTAATCTTTTTGAAACTCTATCTTCTGCTATTTCTACAAAATTCAATGTTTACTGCGCACAAGGAATTATAGTTAAATGTACCAGTCACCATCTTTTTTGGTACCGTCAATTGTTCATAATTACAGTATACCTGATTACAGTATGTATTTGAGTTTTTTATTTGTGCTCAGCTGATAAGGAGTTGGAGGTGTTTGCCAACCAGATATGTGATCCCTTAGTTAAAACAGTACCTCAACCAGTGAAACAGCAATGCTACGGCCATGGGAAGAGGAAGTCTAATCTTAAGTCTAATCTTAAACCCGATGCGCAAGAGGCAAAAGAGCCAGAGGAGAGCCACGATAACTCATTAATGTTATTTGGTGATAATATTCCTTCCCGAGTCCCACTTCTGTTTTACCTTAGACCTTCTGATGGTTTCAAGATGCATTTTGAGATTAACACATACTTTGGAAAAGCTACCATAAACAGTCACAATAACAACATGATACACTAGCTGGGCAATTTACATTAATACAGAATTATATTTATTTAAATACTGCCCCACTTTTTTATTGTCATATGGACAAGGTTGCAAGGCATACAGATTTGAGTATGACCTAGAGAATATTTTTGATGAACATAGTAACTGACGTGTTTTTGAAAGTACTGTAACTGTAAAGTGTAAATATGTTGACATCTTAATAATTTTTTCACACAAAAACTTGTTTGTATATATATATATATATATATTAATTAATAAATTAAGTATAAAAACAAGATTTATGCACTGGCTTCATACCATGACGTGATTAAATGTCCCTCAAGCCCTTGGGAGTATTTATGAAAGTCCCTCATGCCTACTTCCACAAATGCTCCCTTGGTTTTCGGGACATTTAATCACTAATTTCCATCATGCCATGGTTTTACTTATAAAAATTCTCCTTGCTGACTGGGTCAAGTTCTACAAAAAAAACAAGATTTATACACTGGCTTCATACCATGACATGTTGGAAAATTAGTGACTAAATGTCCCTCAAGACCTTGGAGCATTTGTGAAAGTCCCTCATGTGAAAGTCCCTCATGCCTACTTCCACAAATGCTCCCTTGGTTTTCGGGACATTTAATTACTCATTTCCATCAAGCCATGGTAGGTACATCTGTTCCAAGTGATTGGGTTGCAAGTTGAACTCCTGAGACAAGACTTTCTTGGCTTGAGGCTTCACTTGGTTCAGAGTCATCAGGGGTTGTTGGTGCCTGTTTCCTAACATCAAAAATATCTTAGTGTTTTTAATTGTTCATGTGGGTCACATAAACAGTTCTAAAACTAGACTCTAGAGCATACAACATAATAACACAATAATTACCTGTATATGTAAATTTTTTAACGCCTAGACAGGCCCTCTAACCATTGAGCTACTAGGACTCAGATGGCAGAGGAAGGTTATTAGTGGTATTTATACTGGTATGTTATATGGTTATTAATGGTATTTATACCATTAATAACCTTCCTCTGTCTTCAGAGTCCTAGTAGCTCAATGGTTTGAGTGCCTTTCTAGAAATGAGAAGGTTACGGGTTCATGTCCCGTCTAGAACTCAGATATTTGCTAAGTATATAGCTTGTTCAGCAAATTTGAATCTTAACTATAATGTCAACCTGAAACATAAACAGGTTCTAAAACTAGACTCTATAGCATACAACATAATAACACATTTTTGATAGGATATCAACACAATAATTACCTGTATATGTAAATATTTTAACCCGCAGCCTTCTAATTTTTAACAATTGAGCTACTAGGACTCAGATGGCAGAGGAAGGTTATTACCGTAATGGTATTTATACTGGTATGTTATACTTATATGGTTATACTTATTATATTATTATACTTTATATATTATATAATATTTTATATTATTATACTTTATTATTACCGGTATTATAATTATTATACTTATCATATGGTATTTATACTATTAACAACCTTCCTCTGTCATCAGAGTCCTAGTAGCTCAATGGTTTGTGTGCCTGTATAGAAATCAGAAGGTTGCGGGTTCGAGTACCATCTAGAACTCAGAGATTTTCTAAGTATATAGCTTGTTCAGCAAATTTGAATCTTAACTATATATTAACCTGAGTCCTAACATCAACATGTTAGTCCCAACATGTTAGTTTACTCTAGAGCACAACATAATAACACATTTTTATAGGATACCAATACAATAATTTACTTTTTGGGCAATATATTTGATCTGAGGTTCCTTATAATCTTGATGTAAATGCTTGTCATTTTAATATAGTTAATTCAAAATTAAGTGTTAAGGTGTCTTACCTTTGGCCTTGAGGAATGTTTCGATGTGGGAAAAGCCGGATTTTTTCATCTCGTTGTTTAAGCTAAGCACTTCCAAAGCTTCTCCCACGAGGAAATATATGTTGTTGTTAATATCATAAAAATCTTGATAGCCACTGGCCATTTCCATCTCTGCGCCGTGTCTCCTGTTTGCGATCTAATTTCGTCCTGGTTTTCTGCTTGTCCACTTATACCCATTAATCCAAACAAGTGTAGAAACGAGAAACACAAGACTGTGTTTGCAGAATGGAATCATGATTTGCCTTACAAAGTCCATCATCTGAAGCTCTATCGAATCAAACAACAGTACACCATTTAAGTTTTAATATATCAACAAAACAGATCTCACCAAAAATGACTCCTAACAACGTTATGTATGTAATGCACTCACCTTACAATGAAGTCTCCATCGGGATTTAAATAGCAATTAGAATAAACATTTTAAAAATTCACTATCTTTCGATTCTTGTCACAGAACTCCGAAGAGAAGCCGAATCATCACGATACGTACGTGCGCGCAATGGTTTCCGGGATACATACCCCGAGACCAGAGGGTAAAAATCCCAGGATGCTTTATGGCAGAATGACACACTTAGACCGGGGGCGTTTTGTCATAGTCGACTTTGATTGCGTTGCATTGCTCGAGTATCATATTCACAGCTGTTATTGATCTCCAGGATTACGTGCTGCACAGCATGTGGTTAAAACTTGTGCACGGTTTCCATTGTGAGAACTAACTTGCGTAAGACGCACCCTAATTTATAAAGGTTGTATGATTCACGGGATCACCTCATACGTAGTCAATTTGTCATCGTAAACTGTTTCTTTACCTGAAGTCTTTAGTTAACTAAATACACTGACACTCCATCAAAAGGAATAAAATGGCTAACAAGAGGGATGGTAAGTAGAATTTTTCTAATTACACTCGCGAGCTTTAATTAAATTTGATGGCGGATAGAATGAACAAAACTTTTCGGGTCTTTCGTCAGTTTTTTTAATGGAGTTGCTACTATTTAAATAGTAATTTCTTGTCATGCGAAGATGTTGGATATTATCAACTTCTTCTAGAGCATTGTCTCCCAGATTCAAATAACGTTCGTTGTTCTTTTGGTCGTGCGATTTTCGAGTTTCTCCAAGCGAGAAAAAGTTTTAGACAGAGAGGCACTAAGCTCATTTCATCATCTTCAGCCACAAACATATAATAGCGAGATATCATTCCCAAGAGTCACAACTGGTTGCTTGAGTCATATACGTAAATCTTGGACTGTGCCTTAGTGAGAATATAGTTCTTGTTACGTTTGTTGAGCTTTTCGTATGTTGATCACTCGTCGATGATGTGCTTCATTCTCTATATACACTTCACATAAAGGTGAGATAAAATATGTGGTGAGGCTCGTCTATTGGAGTGTCGGTGAGATTACGGACGACGTCTCGTCGTTTGAAGGTCGATCTTCAGACTTTGCATGCATGCAGGTGTCCAAACGAACACTCCTCACCTTTGGCGGGACAATATCTCAGTATGAGGAAAAATTCGACCGTAGTTTATTCCACCGTATTTTAAATTGCATAGACGTAGCTACTCGTAGACGAATTCCTAAATGTATTCTTGTATTTAAGTATCTGAATGATTTAGTACCAACTAGTATACTTACTGTAAGTGAATATTTTGTATAAAGAACAGCATTATACATACATATAATACGAGAATGGCAAGAGAACCTTTAGATACTGCGGATCAATAATTTAGAAGACTCTTCCAAGAATCTTATTCAAAGACATGCTTTTTTAGCTTACTGTGATATTTCTATATTAATGTAAGTGTTGACCTGAGGAATAAAGTAGACATTAAAATAAAGTAGACACTAAAGTAGACATTGCATGAAAGCCGCGACTGCCTATTTATAGACCTAATTGGCTTCACCTATATTAGGTAACGTATCAAAAATCTCATCGCACGTTGTTGCTTCTCTTCTGTTATGTTCGCTCCTACTATCATGGACAAAAGTTGCCGTCAAGGTGGACATCAAACGCAGGAAAACTGGGCAAAGATAGCCTGCCATAATCGTCAACAATGCATGGATTGTGTACTATCAGCTGTTTGGTCTGTTGTGCGGTGTTCGCGATTTGGAACTTCCTCTGTTCTGTTTGCTTGTTAAGAACTTTCAGATACTCACTTCCCTGGGTTTGGCGGTGTTTTCAGGATCCTCGTATCCAGAATGTAGTCTAGCACCAGGGGCGGATCTAGACCGTAGCAACTGTAGCGCATGCTACAGTCAGATTTTGAGACAGATTTTGAGAAAATCATAACTAAATTTAAATTGCAATAACACTTTTCAGACAGCTTCATTTTGCGCGCGATATGCGTCCATTCCATTGATTGTTAACCCGCGATTGGGCATGCTCCTGTCACACCCACGCTTGCCTTGCCTCCCCCAAGAGCCTGCATTGCTCTTGGCTAGCGCTTGCTCGCATACAATGTCTAGCTACATAGCATCACTCTAAATGCGCATTTGCTGTGTTGCAAGTGTGACGTCGGCTACAGTCATACGAGCCGTAGGACTGTAGCGAAAATGTAGCAGACCAATCCAAACGCCAGATTTCTATGACGTCGGCTACAGTTGACTGTAGCCAACTGTAGCCGACGTCATATGCTCACAGCTCTTGAATGATGTGATATTTACATGTAGTGCGCTACATTCGTGCATAGTTCGTGCAGCTTCAATGGCTCCGTTAACAATGTTTTACAACAACTGTTGCCCTATTGAATACATTGGATGTAAAGTTATTCTCCGGAGGAAGAGTCAGATAGACTAATCATCATTAAACGGTGCTGTGAGCATGTTATTGCGCGAGAAGTTGGGAAGAAGGATTATCTGCGTGCATGTTCAGTTCCTTCGCACTCATGCATAATAATTATATTATTAAATATGTTAATGAATCTGTGTAAAACAAATGGTTGGTTTACTGCCGAAATATTGTTTAGGGTCTTAGGCCCTAATTTGATTTAGAGAGTATTAATACTTGAATAACTTGAGTATTCGATTTGTAAATTACACTGCTAATTACACTGCTAAATTACATGCATTAATATGTCATGTGTATTATAATATTATAACGTAAATAAGTTTCGTTTTGCGAGTACGACATTTACGATGTCAATACTGTTATGTATGTGAAGTTTGAATTTGAGCATTGCATAAGTGTTGTGAAACCACTTGCTCCTTTGATCTTGTACATACTGTAGAGAACAACAGCAGATGGTAATTGTCTTTACAATGCTTGTTATATTACTGTGTGGTAGCGAGTCCCTAGTCATATATGTACCTCTGCTGTCTTACAAGCATTGAACTGCATATGTAATGCATACTCTCAATTTATACTTCCCACCCATTGGTTGAGCAGCAGTGTATTAATGCATTTACAGATGAAGCAAATGCCTTTGCTATGTGTTTGTCTCAAGAGAAGATCGATCAAAGGCTGTTGTTGCAGAAGTTTACAATAATGTCCATAACTCTCAATTTTCCTCATTTGTATGTCTTCTTTCACTATTAGTGTGATAAATTAAACTTCCCATTGAATCATACTGTCCAATTTCTAAGAGCCAACAAAGTCCAGATGATATTAACCCTCAAGAATTGGTTGATTCCCTTGCTTTCATGTTCAACTGCACCATTTTGCCAAGAGAAGCAAATGGGATGATATTCAAATTGAGCAAATACACCTTTTTATGTGCGCATCATTAGATATAGACTATCTCAAGACAACAGTAATTCCTACGACTAAAGATCATTATGTTTCCCTTTGCCAGCCCAAATAAAGTGCCAATTAATCAAGAAGAATTTTTCATTAAGCCATTGTTTAATATATCTATTTAACATCATTTAAGCCATTATTAACTGATTTTGCCCAATCCTGACCACAGTTTGCTGCTCTACCAATATGATTTTCAACTGTCAATGTTTTCTGGTCACTATTGTGCTGCTCTACCAACATGATTTTGAACTGTTTCAATTTGTGCTTCCTACAACCATTACCTTGCTGCTATACGTAACCCTAATACCAACCCTAATCCTAAAACTGACTTGAGTTGATGCTATAATAATTTTACAGTTAGGATTAGGGATTGGTTTGTATTTCGGTTGTTCATATATCGAGAAAGTGCCTGATTTTTAACTAATTTTGCTTCCTGACCAATATTAGACTGCTGTACAGTACAGTACCAACAAAATTGTTGAACTGTTTGTGCTTCCTGACCACTACTGTACATTCAGCCATGGTAGTGATTTTGCCTTCTTGTGAATGTGATGTCTTGCAGGGGTTGCATAGTAAATTAATTTTACTGTCTTGTGCAGGAAAATAAATTTATCAAGCATCTGCATTGTATAAAATCTTGCTTGAAGTAGTTATTTTGCTTGTTGTGTTTATGGGAAGTTAACATGCATGTGATAATACTGTTGTTATCATAATTGATTCTTTACTTCTGCTTAAAATTCCTACCTAAAAATATATGCTCAAAATGCAGGAAATTGGGTTTCAGAGGTTCTAAAATCTGAAATTTTCCGGGGGGGGGGCATGCCCCGTAACCCCCTACATTTGTACACTTCCGTAATATGCTACAGTCAGATTATGACCTAGATCCGCCCCTGAGCACAGCGAATAAAACAAAAGCAAGAAAGTACGAGTACTTTTCTCGTTCAGTGCGTGTCTGTGTGAATAAAATGTATCGAATTACCTAGTGTATTATAATATTACTTATTGGATTTCTCTGAGCCCAATATTACAAAATATTTAAGTCGAGACTTAAATATTTTGTAATATTGGGCGAAGATGAATCCAATAGGTGTTTTATTATATCGAAGAAAATAAAATACAAATATGTTTCTTCGCACGTAAACAGACAGTCAAGACTGTTCTTATGTTCTCCACTTATGTTCAAAATTGCTCCGTTTTTGTTTTTTATTTTTAACCGTTGTATTAATTATTTTGCATTTTTGCTTGGTTGTAAAGTTAATAAACAAATAATCAATAAATAAATAGTCAAAAGACTCAAAAGGTTGCTGACTCAAAAGGTTGCTGGTCGTCAAAAAGAATAATAAAAAAACTCGGACAAACACATCACGTTCCGCGAGAATTACTTCAACCAATGAAATTTCGATTTAGATAAAAGTCACGCGAGTGACGTTGCTTTGCACGTGAACAGCCCGCGTAAACAGTCCAAAGGTTACTGCCCAATATGTAGCTGTCCTCATCGTAAAATATTGGGCTGCCACGTGATGCTAATAGAGACAATTGATTGGTGGATTCTGTGTTTAACTTATTACTAGGGTTAGTTAGAGGATACTACAGGTGTCTGCTCTAAATTGCGTACTGCAAGGTCTAGCGATGTTCGACTTTGATTGCGTTGCATTGCTCGAGTATCATATTCCAGCTGTTATTGATCTCCAGGATTACGTGCTGCACAGCATGTGGTTTAAACTTGTGTGGGTAAGTATGTCAACAGCTTAAAGTGCCTATGTCAAGGTCAGGAAATTTGCATATTTCGAATATTTGAGTTATTCTAAGAACATTTGTTATATATCTTGTCAGAAAAAAATCTCATCTTCATGGACTTTTTCGCTCTCGAAGTTGGCTTTTTTGGCCTTTACCGTGAGATGGAAATTACTGGTGACTACTGTTGTGAGAATACCTCAAAACAGAACAACAGTAGAACTATAAGACTCGTGTGCTGAAATAGTGCTCAAAATCTCCCTCTTCACGATATTTTTTGCATTTCGATTTAAAATTTTACGGGAGCAATGTCATCGAGCTTTTCCGAGTTAAATGAGAGCCATGGTGACTCGGAAACTAATTTTATAGCCGGATACATGATGGAAGTCGAAGACGACGCAGTTGTGTCAAGTGTCAACAAAACCCTCGCAACACATGGAACACAGAACAGTGCGCATCAAACGAAGGCGAACCTGTCGCCGATGCAGACTGGATTTCGAATTATAACGAGAAAAGATGTCTCGAGTAGAGTACATTACAGATGCTTAGACGCCGCTTGAATGGACGCGTCGCTGGACAAAATTGGTAAGTGTTGTTTTATTATTATATATAACTAATACATATATTTTGTTTCGTGTCTGCGCCTCAACAGACTGTCATGTACGTATTCGTTTTAATTTGAAGGTCCTTCTTGACAAGATCGCTGTTGAATTAATCCACACAGCCATCACTAATTTCCCGGCAGCATTGGCACTTTGTTTCATTCTGAAAATCAATTTTACAATTGCCCCTCGCAATTGCCACACAATACACCACCAATGTCTCTGAAGGACAAAAAATTGAAAAGATTAATTAAAAGATTGAATACAGTTAAGTAGTAATTCTATTTTGATATTTTCTGTAGACTGTAGTGGCAGACACGAAACAAAATACGTATATTAGTTATATATAATAATATAAGAACACTGACCGACATTTGCACAGCGACGCGATCTAAGCAAGTGTAATTTATTCTGCTCGAGACGTCTTCTCTCGTTATAATTAGCAATCTAGTCTGCATCAGCGACAAGTTCGCCTTCGTTTGATGCGCACTGTTCTGTGTTTCATATGTTGCGAGGGTTTTGTTGACACTTGACACAAACTGCGTCGTCTTCGACTTCCATCATGTATCCGGCTATAAAATTAGTTTCCGAGCATCATGGCTCTCATTTAACTCGGAAAAGCTCGATGACATTGCTCCCGTAAAAGTTTAAATCAAAATGCGAAAACATTTCGCAGAAAGAAAGATTTTGAGCACTATTTCAGCACACGAGTCTTATAGTACTGCTGTTGTTCTGCTTTGAGGGGTTCTCAATATGATGTCACTTCCGGCGCCAAACGCCATTCTCTCAACAGTAGTCACCAGTATTTTCCATCTCACGGTAAAGGCGAAAAAAGGGCAAAATAGCCAACTTCGAGAGCGAAAAAGTCCATGAAGATTAGATTTTCGTCTGACAAGATATATTACAATTGTTCTTAGAATAACTCAAACATTCGAAATATACAAGTTCCCTGACCTTGACATAGGCACTTTAAGTTAGTTCTCACAATGGATATTCACGGGATCACCTCATACGTAAATTATGGCAAAGATAGCCTGCCATAATCGTCAACAATGCATGGATTGTGTACTATCAGCTGTTTGGTCTGTTGTGCGGTGTTCGCGATTTGGAACTTCCTCTGTTCTGTTTGCTTGTTAAGAAACTTTCAGATACTCACTTCCCTGGGTTTGGCGGTGTTTTCAGGATCCTCGTATCCAGAATGTAGTCTAGCACAGCGAATAAAACAAAAGCAAGAAAGTACGAGTACTTTTCTCGTTCAGTGCGTGTCTGTGTGAATAAAATGTATCGAATTACCTAGTGTATTATAATATTACTTATTGGATTTCTCTGAGCCCAATATTACAAAATATTTAAGTCGAGACTTAAATATTTTGTAATATTGGGCGAAGATGAATCCAATAGGTGTTTTATTATATCGAAGAAAATAAAATACAAATATGTTTCTTCGCACGTAAACAGACTCTTATGTTCTTATGTTCTCCACTTATGTTCAAAATTGCTCCGTTTTTGTTTTTTTATTTTTAACCGTTCTATTAATTATTTTGCATTTTTGCTTGGTTGTAAAGTTAATAAACAAATAATCAATAAATAAACAGTCAAAAGACTCAAAAGGTTGCTGACTCAAAAGGTTGCTGGTCGTCAAAAAGAATAATAAAAAAACTCGGAAAAACACATCACGTTCCGCGAGAATTACTTCAACCAATGAAATTTCGATTTAGATAAAAGGCACGCGAGTGACGTTGCTTTGCACGTGAACAGCCCGCGTAAACAGTCCAAAGGTTACTGCCCAATATGTAGCTGTCCTACATCGTAAAATATTGGGCTGCCACGTGATGCTAATAGAGACAATTGATTGGTGGATTCTGTGTTTAACTTATTACTAGGGTTAGTTAGAGGATACTACAGGTGTCTGCTCTAAATTGCGTACTGCAAGGTCTAGCGATGTTCGACTTTGATTGCGTTGCATTGCTCGAGTATCATATTCCCAGCTGTTATTGATCTCCAGGATTACGTGCTGCACAGCATGTGGTTTAAACTTGTGCACGGTTTCCATTGTGAGAACTAATTTGCGTAAGACGCACCCTAATTTATAAAGGTTGTATGATTCACGGGATCACCTCATACGTAGTCAATTTGTCATCGTAAACTGTTTCTTTACCTGAAGTCTTTAGTTAACTAAATACACTGACACTCCATCAAAAAGAAATAAAATGGCTAACAAGAGGGATGGTAAGTAGAATTTTTCTAATTACACTCGCGAGCTTTAATTAAATTTGATGGCGGATAGAATGAACAAAACTTTTCGGGTCTTTCGTCAGTTTTTTTAATGGAGTTGCTACTATTTAAATAGTAATTTCTTGTCATGCGAAGATGTTGGATATTATCAACTTCTTCTAGAGCATTGTCTCCCAGATTCAAATAACGTTCGTTGTTCTTTTGGTCGTGCGATTTTCGAGTTTCTCCAAGCGAGAAAAAGTTTTAGACAGAGAGGCACTAAGCTCATTTCATCATCTTCAGCCACAAACATTATAATAGCGAGATATCATTTCCAAGAGTCACAACTGGTTGCTTGAGTCATATACGTAAATCTTGGACTGTGCCTTAGTGAGAATATAGTTCTTGTTACGTTTGTTGAGCTTTTCGTATGTTGATCACTCGTCGATGATGTGCTTCATTCTCTATATACACTTCACATAAAGGTGAGATAAAATCTGTGGTGAGGCTCGTCTATTGGAGTGTCGGTGAGATTACGGACGACGTCTCGTCGTTTGAAGGTCGATCTTCAGACTTTGCATGCATGCAGGTGTCCAAACGAACACTCCTCACCTTTGGCGGGACAATATCTCAGTATGAGGAAAAATTCGACCGTAGTTTATTCCACCGTATTTTAAATTGCATAGACGTAGCTACTCGTAGACGAATTCCTAAATGTATTCTTGTATTTAAGTATCTGAATGATTTAGTACCAGTATACTTACTGTAAGTGAATATTCTGTATATAGAACAGCATTATACATACATATAATACTACAAGAAAAAAGTATAGTTAATATAATTAAATATGGTTTAGGCAAGAGAACCTTTAGATACTCCGGATCAATAATTTAGAAGACTCTTCCAAGTATCTTATTCAAAGACATGCTTTTTTAGCTTACTGTAATATTTCTATATTAATGTAAGTGTTGACCTGAGGAATAAAGTAGACATTAAAATAAAGTAGACACTAAAGTAGACATTGCATGAAAGCGGCGACTGCCTATTTATAGACCTAATTGGCTTCACCTATATTAGGTAACGTATCAAAAATCTCATCGCACGTTGTTGCTTCTCTTCTGTTATGTTCGCTCCTACTATCATGGACAAAAGTTGCCGTCATCTACATCTACATCTACATTTTATTGAGTTGATAAAATCTTACGATATCACATCAACTATAAACTATAATCAAAATATTAACAAAATTATATTAAGCCTAAATATTAGTTATTCACATGTTTAAAAAGGTTAGACATAAATGAGTCTACAGAGTCCAAACAAACAATCTCTGCTGGTAGAGAGTTCCATTCTCTTATGGATCTGGGAAAGAAGGAATAATGAAATGTATCCTTAGTACTAGTTAGAAGTCTATATTTAAATGGGTGGCTTGCGCGCGTCCTAGTCTCCGGATTAAGAGTGAGGTATTTATCAGTGTTGATATTAACCAAATTACGACTAAGTTTGTACATAAAAGTTAGTCTAGACACCATCCTCCGTTTCTCGAGGCTCTTCAAACCAAGTTCATTAAGCATTTCCGTGACACTATCTGTTCGGTTGTAATTTTGTGTACAGAAGCGAGCGGCTCTTCGCTGGATCTTTTCGAGAGTGGTAATATCCTTTTTATAGTGAGGGTCCCACGCAACACACGCATATTCCAACTTAGGTCTAACAATGGACTTATATGCCGTCACTCTTACAGGCTTGGGACAATTCCAAAGGTTACGTCTCATCATTCCCAAGACTTTTCCAGCTTTGTTTGCGACAGACGAGATATGGTCAGACCATTTTAACTTGGTGTTTAGTATAACACCCAAGTATGTAATGGATTCAACTTGTTCCAATATTTCGCCACAGAACGTATACTGTCTTTGATACGGGATCTTTTTGGTAGAGATGCATATAATTTTGCATTTGGATGGGTTAAACCTCATCTGCCAGCGATGTTGCCACTGTTCTAATCTATTCAAGTCTTCCTGGAGTCGATCACAGTCAGCAGGGCTTGCGACAATGCCATATAATAAAGCATCGTCTGCAAAAAGCCTGACAGGACATTTAAGGTCATTCGGCAAGTCATTAATGTATATTAAAAATAACAGGGGCCCCAAAACAGTCCCCTGTGGTACTCCAGAAGTTACAATCGAGGGTCGAGATGATTTCCCATCACAAACAACCATTTGTAGGCGATTGATGAGAAATTATTCAAACCAGGTGAGCATAGTTCCATCAATTCCGTAGTATTGCAACTTCTTTAGAAGGCGCTGGTGTGGTACTTTATCGAACGCTTTAGAAAAGTCCAATTACTGCGGCGTGCATCGAATCATTACCTTGGATTGCTTTAGCCATATCATGGATCGTAAGAATGAGTTGAGTTACAGTCGACCTCTTTGCTCTGAAGCCATGTTGAAGATCTGAAAGTATCTTGAATTGTTCTAAATGTTTCATTATGTGGCTATGAATTATATGTTCAAGGATCTTTGATGCCACGCATGTTAAGGATATTGGTCGATAGTTCGAGGGGTCAGTTTTATCTCCTTTCTTAAAAACTCCGCAGATATTGGCATTTTTCCAGTTTTCAGGGACACGTCCAGAATCAATTGAAGTTTGATAGATATCCGTGAGCATCGGTGCTAATTCCAGTGCATATTCCTTAAGAAACCACGGGGGGATTACCATCAGGTCACAAGCTTTATGCTGTTTCAATAACTTAAGCTGTTTAATGACACCAGGAGTGGAGATGATGAGAGGACCCATGGTTGGTGCTGGGTCGTTCCCTACGACCGGGATATTCGTAACGTTTTCTTTAGTGAATACACTAACAAAATGTTTGTTTAATAATTCGGATTTAGCACTTCCTTCACTGATTACTTTCCCATTAGCTTTAAGATCAGCGACTCCAGGATTTTCTTGCTTCAACTGGTTAATGTATGTCCAAAAACGTTTCGGGTTTTCTTCTATTGCTTTACCAAGGTAATCAGAGACATATGTATCTCTTGTAGCTTTCAGATTTTTATGCATGCACTGTCTGGCAGACCGAAAATCATCCCAGTGACGTGGATTTCCCGATCTTTTTGCTTTATTATACAGTCGTTGTTTAGATCGAGCTTGGCGTCTCAGCGAACGGTTTGAACCATGGTAGGTTATGGCGAGAGCTTGTCATTTTATTAGGAATACAGGAATCCATTATGATACGTACACTTTCCTCAAACCTATTCCATTTTTCGTCAACTGATGCGTTGTTGTATTCTGTATCAAGCTTTTGGGCTAATATTTTTAATTCCTCTTTAATGCGATCTGTGTCAGCTCTCTTTCTAAAGTACACTTTACGTTTTACATTTCGCTTCTTCCGGTGAGAGGTACGCAATTTAAAAAATACCATGTCGTGGTCGCTTATTCCGGGTGCTACTTTAACGCCATCTATGATGTTTACATTATTAGTAAACACAAGGTCTAAAAGATTTTGTGTATTACCTTGTCTCCTAGTAGGTTCTTTAACGAGTTGGTTAAGGATTACGGTCATCGACTATTTCAAGGAGTCTCTCCGAAGTGGTAGGACTACTCGAGATTACATTGTTTTCCCAATCTATATTTGGCGCGTTGAAATCCCCGGCAATAATGACGTTACATTTATGAAGCTTGTCACCCATCTTCAATAAAGAAGCGTCCAATTCCTCGAGACTCTTCGTATCACATACATTCGGTCTATAATAAGATCCAAATAAAACCGACTTCGATCTCGTACCAGCCACTTGACATTTTGCCCAGATAATTTCGCAATCTGTGTCTAATTCTGCACAATGGGTGATAATTAAATCTGCCTTTGTCGCTAGAAAGACTCCCCCGCCATGATTATCACCAACCCTGTCTTTACGAAGCACTTTATAATTTGCCGGGAAAACTTCACTGCTAAAGATATCTGGTTTCAACCAAGATTCATTTCCAAAGATAATATCGGGCTTATGTTCTTCGATAACTTCTGCAATATCAGCGACTTTGTTTTTCACGCTACGGCAATTTATCAGCAAACATTGTAATTTCCTTCGCTTGGCTGCTTTATCCTGCTTAGTATATTGTGCTTTGTCCTGTTTAGTATGTTGTAAATTAGCATGTCTATAATTTGGCGAGGAAGTTTGAAAATCAGGATCGTTTAGCGGATCGAAGCGGTTTGGCGAACAAAATAAATCGACAGAATCATTGAACAATAAGTCTCCAGACACATTGGGAAGACCACACTGCGGACATATCCACGCACACGAGGAGTTCGCCAAGATCTCATACGTTTCCTGAGATATCTCACAACACTTTGTATGATACCATACATCACATTGGTCACATTGGATACCTGGGTTGATTCGTTTTCACTGATTTACTACAGATACCACAAGGACATTTGTCGCCAGGATTTATTTCCACATCTCCTCCAAGCAATAGTAGCATATACAAAAGTGAGGGGCTATTTGGTTGCCACACGATAATTTCCATTCAAATTACTCATTCGGAAGAAGCCATGTAGAATATTACATCCGATAGATTATACAGGTTTCCCTCGGAGCAAATAGAACGCAGAAAGTAGGATCCGAAGGTCCTTGAGGTTCCACAAAATAATATCCCGTAATCTTGATCCATTTTTGCTTAGATAAACTGGCCAAAAATACAATTATGAGCGGAGCCCAAAATTGCATGACCGCCATCATCGAACCTTATGATATGGTGGACATCAAACGCAGGAAAACTGGGCAAAGATAGCCTGCCATAATCGTCAACAATGCATGGATTGTGTACTATCAGCTGTTTGGTCTGTTGTGCGGTGTTCGCGATTTGGAACTTCCTCTGTTCTGTTTGCTTGTTAAGAACTTTCAGATACTCACTTCCCTGGGTTTGGCGGTGTTTTCAGGATCCTCGTATCCAGAATGTAGTCTAGCACAGCGAATAAAACAAAAGCAAGAAAGTACGAGTACTTTTCTCGTTCAGTGCGTGTCTGTGTGAATAAAATGTATCGAATTACCTAGTGTATTATAATATTACTTATTGGATTTCTCTGAGCCCAATATTACAAAATATTTAAGTCGAGACTTAAATATTTTGTAATATTGGGCGAGGTGTTTTATTATATCGAACAAAATAAAATACAAAGATGTTTCTTCGCACGTAAACAGACAGTCAAGACTGTTCTTATGTTCTTCACTTATCTTCAAAAATTGCTCCGTTTTTGTTTTTGTTTTTTTATTTTTAACCGTTGTATTAATTATTTTGCATTTTTGCTTGGTTGTAAAGTTAATAAAACAAATAATCAATAAATAAATAGTCAAAAGACTCAAAAGGTTGCTGACTCAAAAGGTTGCTGGTCGTCAAAAAGAATAATAAAAAAACTCGGAAAAACACATCACGTTCCGCGAGAATTACTTCAACCAATGAAATTTCGATTTAGATAAAAGGCACGCGAGTGACGTTGCTTTGCACGTGAACAGCCCGCGTAAACAGTCCAAAGGTTACTGCCCAATATGTAGCTGTCCTCATCGTAAAATATTGGGCTGCCACGTGATGCTAATAGAGACAATTGATTGGTGGATTCTGTGTTTAACTTATTACTAGGTTTAGTTAGATGTTTGATATGGGGTGGATACTACAGGTGTCTGCTCTAAATTGCGTACTGCAAGGTCTAGCGATGTTCGACTTTGATTGCGTTGCATTGCTCGAGTATCATATTCCCAGCTGTTATTGATCTCCAGGATTACGTGCTGCACAGCATGTGGTTTAAACTTGTGTGGGTAAGTATGTCAACAGCTTAAAGTGCCTATGTCAAGGTCAGGAAATTTGCATATTTCGAATATTTGAGTTTATTCTAAGAACATTTGTTATATATCTTGTCAGAAAAAAATCTCATCTTCATGGACTTTTTCGCTCTCGAAGTTGGCTTTTTTGGCCTTTACCGTGAGATGGAAATTACTGGTGACTACTGTTGTGAGAATACCTCAAAACAGAACAACAGTAGAACTATAAGACTCGTGTGCTGAAATAGTGCTCAAAATCTCCCTCTTCACGATATTTTTTGCATTTCGATTTAAAATTTTACGGGAGCAATGTCATCGAGCTTTTCCGAGTTAAATGAGAGCCATGGTGACTCGGAAACTAATTTTATAGCCGGATACATGATGGAAGTAGAAGACGACGCAGTTGTGTCAAGTGTCAACAAAACCCTCGCAACACATGGAACACAGAACAGTGCGCATCAAACGAAGGCGAACCTGTCGCCGATGCAGACTGGATTTCGAATTATAAACGAGAAAAGATGTCTCGAGTAGAGTACATTACAGATGCTTAGACGCCGCTTGAATGGACGCTTCGCTGGACAAAATTGGTAAGTGTTGTTTTATTATTATATATAACTAATACATATATTTTGTTTCGTGTCTGCGCCTCAACAGACTGTCATGTACGTATTCGTTTTAATTTGAAGGTCCTTCTTGACAAGATCGCTCTTGAATTAATCCACACAGCCATCACTAATTTCCCGGCAGCATTGGCACTTTGTTTCATTCTGAAAATCAATTTTACAATTGCCCTCGCAATTGCCACACAATACACCACCAATGTCTCTGAAGGACAAAAAATTGAAAAGATTAATTAAAAGATTGAATACAGTTAAGTAGTAATTCTATTTTGATATTGTCTGTAGACTGTAGTGGCAGACACGAAACAAAATACGTATATTAGTTTATATATAATAATATAAGAACACTTACCGACATTTGCACAGCGACGCGTCTATTCAAGCGGGATCTAAGCAACTGTAATTTATTCTGCTCGAGACGTCTTCTCTCGTTATAATTAGCAATCTAGTCTGCATCAGCGACAAGTTCGCCTTCGTTTGATGCGCACTGTTCTGTGTTTCATATGTTGCGAGGGTTTTGTTGACACTTGACACAACTGCGTCGTCTTCGACTTCCATCATGTATCCGGCTATAAAATTAGTTTCCCAGCATCATGGCTCTCATTTAACTCGGAAAAAGCTCGATGACATTGCTCCCGTAAAAGTTTAAATCAAAATGCGAAAAACATTTCGCGGAAAGAAAGATTTTGAGCACTATTTCAGCACACGAGTCTTATAGTACTGCTGTTGTTCTGCTTTGAGGGGTTCTCAATATGATGTCACTTCCGGCGCCGAACGCCATTCTCTCAACAGTAGTCACCAGTATTTTCCATCTCACGGTAAAGGCGAAAAAAGGGCAAAATAGCCAACTTCGAGAGCGAAAAAGTCCATGAAGATTAGATTTTCGTCTGACAAGATATATTACAATTGTTCTTAGAATAACTCAAATATTCGAAATATACAAGTTCCCTGACCTTGACATAGGCACTTTAAGTTAGTTCTCACAATGGATATTCACGGGATCACCTCATACGTAAATTATGGCAAAGATAGCCTGCCATAATCGTCAACAATGCATGGATTGTGTACTATCAGCTGTTTGGTCTGTTGTGCGGTGTTCGCGATTTGGAACTTCCTCTGTTCTGTTTGCTTGTTAAGAACTTTCAGATACTCACTTCCCTGGGTTTGGCGGTGTTTTCAGGATCCTCGTATCCAGAATGTAGTCTAGCACAGCGAATAAAACAAAAGCAAGAAAGTACGAGTACTTTTCTCGTTCAGTGCGTGTCTGTGTGAATAAAATGTATCGAATTACCTAGTGTATTATAATATTACTTATTGGATTTCTCTGAGCCCAATATTACAAAATATTTAAGTCGAGACTTAAATATTTTGTAATATTGGGCGAAGATGAATCCAATAGGTGTTTTATTATATCGAACAAAATAAAATACAAATATGTTTCTTCGCACGTAAACAGACAGTCAAGACTGTTCTTATGTTCTCCACTTATGTTCAAAATTGCTCCGTTTTTGTTTTTTTATTTTTAACCGTTCTATTAATTATTTTGCATTTTTGCTTGGTTGTAAAGTTAATAAACAAATAATCAATAAATAAACAGTCAAAAGACTCAAAAGGTTGCTGACTCAAAGGTTGCTGGTCGTCAAAAAGAATAATAAAAAAACTCGGAAAAAACACATCACGTTCCGCGAGAATTACTTCAACCAATGAAATTTCGATTTAGATAAAAGGCACGCGAGTGACGTTGCTTTGCACGTGAACAGCCCGCGTAAACAGTCCAAAGGTTACTGCCCAATATGTAGCTGTCCTACATCGTAAAATATTGGGCTGCCACGTGATGCTAATAGAGACAATTGATTGGTGGATTCTGTGTTTAACTTATTACTAGGGTTAGTTAGAGGATACTACAGGTGTCTGCTCTAAATTGCGTACTGCAAGGTCTAGCGATGTTCGACTTTGATTGCGTTGCATTGCTCGAGTATCATATTCCCAGCTGTTATTGATCTCCAGGATTACGTGCTGCACAGCATGTGGTTTAAACTTGTGCACGGTTTCCATTGTGAGAACTAATTTGCGTTAAGACGCACCCTAATTTATAAAGGTTGTATGATTCACGGGAATCACCTCATACGTAGTCAATTTGTCATCGTAAACTGTTTCTTTACCTGAAGTCTTTAGTTAACTAAATACACTGACACTCCATCAAAAGGAATAAAATGGCTAACAAGAGGGATGGTAAGTAGAATTTTTCTAATTACACTCGCGAGCTTTAATTAAATTTGATGGCGGATAGAATGAACAAAACTTTTCGGGTCTTTCGTCAGTTTTTTTAATGGAGTTGCTACTATTTAAATAGTAATTTCTTGTCATGCGAAGATGTTGGATATTATCAACTTCTTCTAGAGCATTGTCTTTCAGATTCAAATAACGTTCGTTGTTCTTTTGGTCGTGCGATTTTCGAGTTTCTCCAAGCGAGAAAAAGTTTTAGACAGAGAGGCACTAAGCTCATTTCATCATCTTCAGCCACAAACATATAATAGCGAGATATCATTTCCAAGAGTCACAACTGGTTGCTTGAGTCATATACGTAAATCTTGGACTGTGCCTTAGTGAGAATATAGTTCTTGTTACGTTTGTTGAGCTTTTCGTATGTTGATCACTCGTCGATGATGTGCTTCATTCTCTATATACACTTCACATAAAGGTGAGATAAAATATGTGGTGAGGCTCGTCTATTGGAGTGTCGGTGAGATTACGGACGACGTTTCGTCGTTTGAAGGTCGATCTTCAGACTTTGCATGCATGCAGGTGTCCAAACGAACACTCCTCACCTTTGGCGGAACAATATCTCAGTATGAGGAAAAATTCGACCGTAGTTTATTCCACCGTATTTTAAATTGCATAGACGTAGCTACTCGTAGACGAATTCCTAAATGTATTCTTGTATTTAAGTATCTGAATGATTTAGTACCAGTATACTTACTGTAATTGCATATTCTGTATATATAGAACAGCATTATACATACATATAATACTACAAGAAAAAAGTATAGTTAATATAATTAAATATGGTTTAGGCAAGAGAACCTTTAGATACTCCGGATCAATAATTTAGAAGACTCTTCCAAGAATCTTATTCAAAGACATGCTTTTTTAGCTTACTGTAATATTTCTATATTAATGTAAGTGTTGACCTGAGGAATAAAGTAGACATTAAAATAAAGTAGACACTAAAGTAGACATTGCATGAAAGCGGCGACTGCCTATTTATAGACCTAATTGGCTTCACCTATATTAGGTAACGTATCAAAAATCTCATCGCACGTTGTTGCTTCTCTTCTGTTATGTTCGCTCCTACTATCATGGACAAAAGTTGCCGTCATCTACATCTACATCTACATTTTATTGAGTTGATAAAATCTTACGATATCACATCAACTATAAACTATAATCAAAATATTAACAAAATTATATTAAGCCTAAATATTAGTTATTCACATGTTTAAAAAGGTAAGACATAAATGAGTCAACAGAGTCCAAACAAACAATCTCTGCTGGTAGAGAGTTCCATTCTCTTATGGATCTGGGAAAGAAGGAATAATGAAATGTATCCTTAGTACTAGTTAGAAGTCTATATTTAAATGGGTGGCTTGCGCGCGTCCTAGTCTCCGGATTAAGAGTGAGGTATTTATCAGTGTTGATATTAACCAAATTACGACTAAGTTTGTACATAAAAGTTAGTCTAGACACCATCCTCCGTTTCTCGAGGCTCTTCAAACCAAGTTCATTAAGCATTTCCGTGACACTATCTGTTCGGTTGTAATTTTGTGTACAGAAGCGAGCGGCTCTTCGCTGGATCTTTTCGAGAGTGGTAATATCCTTTTTATAGTGAGGGTCCCACGCAACACACGCATATTCCAACTTAGGTCTAACAATGGACTTATATGCCGTCACTCTTACAGGCTTGGGACAATTCCAAAGGTTACGTCTCATCATTCCCAAGACTTTTCCAGCTTTGTTTGCGACAGACGAGATATGGTCAGACCATTTTAACTTGGTGTTTAGTATAACACCCAAGTATGTAATGGATTCAACTTGTTCCAATATTTCGCCACAGAACGTATACTGTCTTTGATACGGATCTTTTTGGTAGAGATGCATATAATTTTGCATTTGGATGGGTTAAACCTCATCTGCCAGCGATGTTGCCACTGTTCTAATCGATTCAAGTCTTCCTGGAGTCGATCACAGTCAGCAGGGCTTGCGACAATGCCATATAATAAAGCATCGTCTGCAAAAAGCCTGACAGAACATTTAAGGTCATTCGGCAAGTCATTAATGTATATTAAAAATAACAGGGGCCCCAAAACAGTCCCCTGTGGTACTCCAGAAGTTACAATCGAGGGTCGAGATGATTTCCCATCACAAACAACCGTTTGTAGGCGATTGATGAGAAATGATTCAAACCAGGTGAGCATAGTTCCATCAATTCCGTAGTATTGCAACTTCTTTAGAAGGCGCTGGTGTGGTACTTTATCGAACGCTTTAGAAAAGTCCAATACTGCGGCGTGCATCGAATCATTACCTTGGATTGCTTTAGCCATATCATGGATCGTAAGAATGAGTTGAGTTACAGTCGACCTCTTTGCTCTGAAGCCATGTTGAAGATCTGAAAGTATCTTGAATTGTTCTAAATGTTTCATTATGTGGCTATGAGTTATATGTTCAAGGATCTTTGATGCCACGGGGGGATACCATCAGGTCCACAAGCTTTATGCTGTTTCAATAACTTAAGCTGTTTAATGACACCAGGAGTGGAGATGATGAGAGGACCCATGGTTGGTGCTGGGTCGTTCCCTACGACCGGGATATTCGTAACGTTTTCTTTAGTGAATACACTAACAAAATGTTTGTTTAATAATTCGGATTTAGCACTTCCTTCACTGATTACTTTCCCATTAGCTTTAAGATCAGCGACTCCAGGATTTTCTTGCTTCAACTGGTTAATGTATGTCCAAAAACGTTTCGGGTTTTCTTCTATTGCTTTACCAAGGTAATCAGAGACATATGTATCTCTTGTAGCTTTCAGATTTTTATGCATGCACTGTCTGGCAGACCGAAAATCATCCCAGTGACGTGGATTTCCCGATCTTTTTGCTTTATTATACAGTCGTTGTTTAGATCGAGCTTGGCGTCTCAGCGAACGGTTGAACCATGGTAGGTTATGGCGAGAGCTTGTCATTTTATTAGGAATACAGGAATCCATTATGATACGTACACTTTCCTCAAACCTATTCCATTTTTCGTCAACAGATGCGTTGTTGTATTCTGTATCAAGCTTTTGGGCTAATATTTTTAATTCCTCTTTAATGCGATCTGTGTCAGCTCTCTTTCTAAAGTACACTTTACGTTTTACATTTCGCTTCTTCCGGTGAGAGGTACGCAATTTAAAAAATACCATGTCGTGGTCGCTTATTCCGGGTGCTACTTTAACGCCATCTATGATGTTTACATTATTAGTAAACACAAGGTCTAAAAGATTTTGTGTATTACCTTGTCTCCTAGTAGGTTCTTTAACGAGTTGGTTAAGATTATGGTCATCGACTATTTCAAGGAGTCTCTCCGAAGTGGTAGGACTACTCGAGATTACATTGTTTTCCCAATCTATATTTGGCGCGTTGAAATCCCCGGCAATAATGACGTTACATTTATGAAGCTTGTCACCCATCTTCAATAAAGAAGCGTCCAATTCCTCGAGACTCTTCGTATCACATACATTCGGTCTATAATAAGATCCAAATAAAACCGACTTCGATCTCGTACCAGCCACTTGACATTTTGCCCAGATAATTTCGCAATCTGTGTCTAATTCTGCACAATGGGTGATAATTAAATCTGCCTTTGTCGCTAGAAAGACTCCCCCGCCATGATTATCACCAACCCTGTCTTTACGAAGCACTTTATAATTTGCCGGGAAAACTTCACTGCTAAAGATATCTGGTTTCAACCAAGATTCATTTCCAAAGATAATATCGGGCTTATGTTCTTCGATAACTGCTGCAATATCAGCGGCTTTGTTTTTCACGCTACGGCAATTTATCAGCAAACATTGTAATTTCCTTCGCTTGGCTGCTTTATCCTGCTTAGTATATTGTGCTTTGTCCTGTTTAGTATGTTGTAAATTAGCATGTCTATAATTTGGCGAGGAAGTTTGAAAATCAGGATCGTTTAGCGGATCGAAGCGGTTTGGCGAACAAAATAAATCGACAGAATCATTGAACAATAAGTCTCCAGACACATTGGGAAGACCACACTGCGGACATATCCACGCACACGAGGAGTTCGCCAAGATCTCATACGTTTCCTGAGATATCTCACAACACTTTGTATGATACCATACATCACATTGGTCACATTGCATACCTGGTTGATTCGTTTTCACTGATTTACTACAGATACCACAAGGACATTTGTCGCCAGGATTTATTTCCACATCTCCTCCAAGCAATAGTAGCATATACAAAAGTGAGGGGCTATTTGGTTGCACACGATAATTTCCATTCAAATTACTCATTCGGAAGAAACCATGTAGAATATTACATCCGATAGATATACAGGTTTCCCTCGGAGCAAATAGAACGCAGAAAGTAGGATCCGAAGGTCCTTGAGGTTCCACAAAATAATATCCCGTAATCTTGATCCATTTTTGCTTAGATAAACTGGCCAAAAATACAATTATGAGCGGAGCCCAAAATTGCATGACCGCCATCATCGAACCTTATGATATGGTGGACATCAAACGCAGGAAAACTGGGCAAAGATAGCCTGCCATAATCGTCAACAATGCATGGATTGTGTACTATCAGCTGTTTGGTCTGTTGTGCGGTGTTCGCGATTTGGAACTTCCTCTGTTCTGTTTGCTTGTTAAGAACTTTCAGATACTCACTTCCCTGGGTTTGGCGGTGTTTTCAGGATCCTCGTATCCAGAATGTAGTCTAGCACAGCGAATAAAACAAAAGCAAGAAAGTACGAGTACTTTTCTCGTTCAGTGCGTGTCTGTGTGAATAAAATGTATCGAATTACCTAGTGTATTATAATATTACTTATTGGATTTCTCTGAGCCCAATATTACAAAATATTTAAGTCGAGACTTAAATATTTTGTAATATTGGGCGAAGATGAATCCAATAAGTGTTTTATTATATCGAACAAAATAAAATACAAAGATGTTTCTTCGCAGTTAGTTTAAAGTTAATAAACAAATAAACAATGAATAAACAGTCAAAAGACTCAAAAGGTAGCTGACTCAAAAGGTTGCTTGTCGTCAAAAAGAATAATAAAAAAACTCGGAAAAACACATCACGTTCCGCGAGAATTACTTCAACCAATGAAATTTCGATTTAGATAAAAGGCACGCGAGTGACGTTGCTTTGCACGTGAACAGCCCGCGTAAACAGTCCAAAGGTTACTGCCCAATATGTAGCTGTCCTACATCGTAAAATATTGGGCTGCCACGTGATGCTAATAGAGACAATTGATTGGTGGATTCTGTGTTTAACTTATTACTAGGTTTAGTTAGATGTTTGATATGGGGTGGATACTACAGGTGTCTGCTCTAAATTGCGTGCTGCAAGGTCTAGCGATGTTCGACTTTGATTGCGTTGCATTGCTCGAGTATCATATTCCCAGCTGTTATTGATCTCCAGGATTACGTGCTGCACAGCATGTGGTTTAAACTTGTGTGGGTAAGTATGTCAACAGCTTAAAGTGCCTATGTCAAGGTCAGGAAATTTGCATATTTCGAATATTTGAGTTATTCTAAGAACATTTGTTATATATCTTGTCAGAAAAAAATCTCATCTTCATGGACTTTTTCGCTCTCGAAGTTGGCTTTTTTGGCCTTTACCGTGAGATGGAAATTACTGGTGACTACTGTTGTGAGAATACCTCAAAACAGAACAACAGTAGAACTATAAGACTCGTGTGCTAAAATAGTGCTCAAAATCACGATATTTTTTGCATTTCGATTTAAAATTTTACGGGAGCAATGTCATCGAGCTTTTCCGAGTTAAATGAGAGCCATGGTGACTCGGAAACTAATTTTATAGCCGGATACATGATGGAAGTCGAAGACGACGCAGTTGTGTCAAGTGTCAACAAAACCCTCGCAACACATGGAACACAGAACAGTGCGCATCAAACGAAGGCGAACCTGTCGCCGATGCAGACTGGATTTCGAATTATAACGAGAAAAGATGTCTCGAGTAGAGTACATTACAGATGCTTAGACGCCGCTTGAATGGACGCGTCGCTGGACAAAATTGGTAAGTGTTGTTTTATTATTATATATAACTAATACATATATTTTGTTTCGTGTCTGCGCCTCAACAGACTGTCATGTACGTATTCGTTTTAATTTGAAGGTCCTTCTTGACAAGATCGCTCTTGAATTAATCCACACAGCCATCACTAATTTCCCGGCAGCATTGGCACTTTGTTTCATTCTGAAAATCAATTTTACAATTGCCCTCGCAATTGCCACACAATACACCACCAATGTCTCTGAAGGACAAAAAATTGAAAAGATTAATTAAAAGATTGAATACAGTTAAGTAGTAATTCTATTTTGATATTGTCTGTAGACTGTAGGCAGACACGAAACAAAATACGTATATTAGTTATATATAATAATATAAGAACACTGACCGACATTTGCACAGCGACGCGTCTATTCAAGCGGGATCTAAGCAACTGTAATTTATTCTGCTCGAGACGTCTTCTCTCGTTATAATTAGCAATCTAGTCTGCATCGGCGACAGGTTCGCCTTCGTTTGATGCGCACTGTTCTGTGTTTCATATGTTGCGAGGGTTTTGTTGACACTTGACACAACTGCGTCGTCTTCGACTTCCATCATGTATCCGGCTATAAAATTAGTTTCCGAGCATCATGGCTCTCATTTAACTCGGAAAAGCTCGATGACATTGCTCCCGTAAAAGTTTAAATCAAAATGCGAAAACATTTCGCGGAAAGAAAGATTTTGAGCACTATTTCAGCACACGAGTCTTATAGTACTGCTGTTGTTCTGCTTTGAGGGGTTCTCTATATGATGTCACTTCCGGCGCCAAACGCCATTCTCTCAACAGTAGTCACCAGTATTTTCCATCTCACGGTAAAGGCGGAAAAAGGGCAAAATAGCCAACTTCGAGAGCGAAAAAGTCCATGAAGATTAGATTTTCGTCTGACAAGATATATTACAATTGTTCTTAGAATAACTCAAACATTCGAAATATACAAGTTCCCTGACCTTGACATAGGCACTTTAAGTTAGTTCTCACAATGGATATTCACGGGATCACCTCATACGTAGTCAATTTGTCATCGTAAACTGTTTCTTTACCTGACGTCTTTAGTTAACTAAATACACTGACACTCCATCAAAAGGAACAAAATGGCTAACAAGAGGGATGGTAAATAGAATTTTTCTAATTACACTCGCGAGCTTTAATTAAATTTGATGGCAGATAGAATGAACAAACTTTACGGGTCTTTCGGCAGTTTTTTAATGGAGTTGCTACTATTTAAATAGTAATTTCTTGTCATGCGAAGATGTTGGATATTATCAACTTCTTCTAGAGCATTGTCTCCCAGATTCAAATAACGTTCGTTGTTCTTTTGGTCGTGCGATTTTCGAGTTTCTCCAAGCGAGAAAAAGTTTTAGACAGAGAGGCACTAAGCTCATTTCATCATCTTCAGCCACAAACATATAATAGCGAGATATCATTCCCAAGAGTCACAACTGGTTGCTTGAGCCATATACGTAAATCTTGGGCTGTGCCTTAGTGAGAATATAGTTCTTGTTACGTTTGTTGAGCTTTTCGTATGTTGATCACTCGTCGATGATGTGCTTCATTCTCTATATACACTTCACATAAAGGTGGTCATTTTAGTGATGACTGTTGTTTTGGAAGGTAAAGATAAAATATGTGGTGAGGCTCGTCTATTGGAGTGTCGGTGAGATTACGGGCGACGTCTCGTCGTTTGAAGGTCGATCTGCAGACTTTGCATGCATGCAGGTGTCCAAACAAACACTCCTTACCTTTGGCGGAACAATATCTCAGTATGAGGAAAAATTCGACCGTAGTTTATTCCACCGTATTTTAAATTGCATAGACGTAGCTACTCGTAGACGAATTCCTAAATGTATTCTTGTATTTAGGTATCTGAATGATTTAGTACTAGTATACTTACTGTAATTGCATATTCTGTATATATAGAACAGCATTATACATACATATAATACTACAAGAAAAAAGTATAGTTAATATAATTAAATATGGTTTCGGCAAGAGAACCTTTAGATACTGCGGATCAATAATTTAGAAGACTCTTCCAAGAATCTTATTCAAAGACATGCTTTTTTAGCTTACTGTGATATTTCTATATTAATGTAAGTGTTCACCTGAGGAATAAAGTAGACATTAAAATAAAGTAGACACTTATAAAGTAGACATTGCATGAAAGCGGCGACTGCCTATTTATAGACCTAATTGGCTTCATCTATATTAGGTAACGTATCAAAAATCTCATCGCACGTTGTTGCTTCTCTTCTGTTATGTGCGCTCCTTCCATCATGGACAAAATTTGCCGTCAAGGTGGACATCAAACGCATGAAAACTGGGCAAAGATAGCCCTTCCATAATCGTCAACAATGCATGGATTGTGTACTATCAGCTGTTTGGTCTGTTGTGCGGTGTTCGCGATTTGTAACTTCCTCTGTTCTGTTTGCTTGTTAAGAACTTTCACTCTTTCAGATACTCACTAGCTGTATTCGATATATCAGATCATCTACCTGTATTTAGCATTATAAATATACCTTGCAAGAGATTGAATGAAAAGCGGTTTTACCGCGATTACAAGTCTTTTAATAAAGATGAATATATTCGTGACCTATCACAAATTGATTGGCATGAAAAACTTCGAGATTTAGGAAATAATTTACATCAGACCACAAAAAATATAATTGATACTTTGGAAGAAGTAACACAAAAGCATGCGCCTATAAAGGAAGTACCTCGTAGTAAATTAAAACAATTTGATAAGCGATGGATTACTAATGGCATTCTAAAATCAATTATAGTTAAACAGCGAATGTACCGATCACATTTCTTCAGTAACGATGTGGGGAAAGTTATGCAGTATAAACAATATGCCAATAAATTGAATACAATTAAAGCTATAAGCAAAACTAGGTATTATAATAGCCAGTTTGAAAAGTATAAAACCAATCTAAAAGCAAGATGGAAGCTTATAGGCAATCTAATTAAACGTCAGCCAAAAGGACAGTTATCTCCTTCACGATTAATAAGAAATGGAAATATATACACTGATAAATATGATATAGCTAATCAATTCAATCAACACTTTATTAATGTCGGCCCTAATTTGGCAAGCAAATTAAATACGTCCTGTTCCAACCCAACAGCATACATACAGAATTCACCTATATCGAGTTTTGTAATGTCAACTGAGACTGAATCGCAAGTACGACAATTATTTATCTCATTGGATGGAAATAAGTCTTCCATCAGCATCCCAAATGCCATTATTAAAATGACATCATCTATATTGGCTCCAATTTTTACTTGTGTTTATAATGAATCAATAAACACTGGCGTTGTCCCAAATGCTTTAAAAATTTCGCGTATTACACCAATTTACAAAAATGGCATAGAAACTGATCCAAACAATTTTCGACCAATATCAATACTATCACCATTTGCAAAGGTACTAGAACGTTTAATATATAACCAGCTTGAACAGTTTCTTACTAAAAACAAACTAATTTTTGATTACCAATTTGGATTTAGAAAAGGATATTACAGATAGTTTAAAGTCGGCAATTGATAATAAAAAAATAACTTGTGGTTTGTTTTTAGACTTCTCTAAAGCATTTGATACGGTCAATCATGACATTCTGTTGGCGAAACTATATAAATATGGCATACGTGGTACTCCTTTCACATGGTTCAGCAATTATTTAAACAATAGGCAACAATACGTCAAAATAGGAAACACTGAATCGAACTACTTAACAATGACTTGTGGAGTTCCTCAAGGATCAACTCTTGGGCCACTTCTATTTATTCTATATATAAATGATATGCCAAACTGTTCAAATAAACTTTCATTTCGAATCTTTGCCGATGATTCCAATGTGTTTTACTCAAGCACGAATATTGATGATGTTGAAAAAGTGATGAATGAAGAGCTAAACCATATATTTCACTATTGCGATGCTAATAAATTGTCAATTAATATAAATAAAACTAATTTTATGGTAATAACCTCTAATAAGAGACGAGTACGCGACATAAAACTTATTAGAAACATTGAACAAAAAACTATATTAAATATCTAGGTATATACATAGATAAAAATTTAAGTTGGGAACAACAAATTAGCCACGTGAATAATAAACTTGCCAAGAACACTGGAATTATTAATAAACTCCGATATTACGTTGATTTAAAGATGCTAAAGCGACTCTACTTTACTCTCATCTATCCCTATATTAACTATGGATTGATGAGTTGGGGAAATGCTTATGCCTCGAAATTGAAGAAATTGAAATCATGTCAAAATAAATGCATTAGAAGTATATTCTTTGCAGACAAACGAGAGAATGCTATATTGTATTACAGCCTATTAGGTATTCTTAAATTAGACAATGTTTTCAAACTCAAATTAGCAGTATTTACTTATAAAGTTTTAAATGAAAAAAGTAAACTACCTATAATATTTTCTGACACTATTATTCTTGCATCATCGCGACACTCATACAATACTAGATTTGCTGCACAATGCAACTTCCCTAGACCAAATGCCCGAACTAATTATGGAACTAAAACCTTTTTATTCGCTTCGTCTAAAATTTGGGAGACTATCGATAATGAAATTAAACAATTAAAATCAATTTCTTTATTTAAGAAAATATATAGTCAATCTTTGCTCATTTCGCAAACAAAAGTATAAATAGATCAGTAATTCTCACTATTGTGGAGACTTAATTATCTATGTAATTAGCTACCGTCCTTAATAATTTTGAATAGTAATTAAACATAGGCAGTGACCAACTCGAAAGCTTACAGCTACTTTGGCCACTGCGCATGGTAAAACCTTTGTATTAACTTCTCCTTGCCTGTTTGAACTTGTAACTTTTATAATTAATTTTTGTAATTTATAATGAAAACGTGTAAAACTTAATAAATCTTGAATCTTGAAATCTTGGCGGTGTTTTCAGGATCCTCGTAGCCAGAATGTAGTCTAGCACAGCGAACAAAACAAAAGCAAGAAAGTACGAGTACTTTTCTCGTTCAGTGCGTGTCTGTGTGAATAAAATGTATCGAATTGCCTAGTGTATTATAATATTACTTATTGGATTTCTCTGAGCCCAATATTACAAAATATTTAAGTCGAGACTTAAATATTTTGTAATATTGGGCGAAGATGAATCCAATAAGTGTTTTATTATATCGAACAAAATAAAATACAAAGATGTTTCTTCGCAGTTAGTTTAAAGTTAATAAACAAATAAACAATGAATAAACAGTCAAAAGACTCAAAAGGTAGCTGACTCAAAAGGAAAAACACATCACGTTCCGCGAGAATTACTTCAACCAATGAAATTTCGATTTAGATAAAAGGCACGCGAGTGACGTTGCTTTGCACGTGAACAGCCCGCGTAAACAGTCCAAAGGTTACTGCCCAATATGTAGCTGTCCTACATCGTAAAATATTGGGCTGCCACGTGATGCTAATAGAGACAATTGATTGGTGGATTCTGTGTGAGTGTATAATAACATTAAATGGGGTCTACAGTCGCATCTGCGCATGTCCAAGTGGGGGCTCCACCGGAAATAGGTTTTGTTTACATCTCATGTTTACATCAGTACTGGGCTCATGTTACTTTACGAAGGTGCAGCAAGGAATTAGCTTCACGCTTGAAGATTTGGAAATCAGTCAAGTAGAACAGTTCGCTGCATTACCTAACATAGATAACATAACAACGTGCAAATGTCGTGATCAATGTCTTCAAGGAAAGGGCGGAAATTTCTGGGCAATTGATAAAAGGAGAATAGTGCGAATAGTGCGAATAGTCGACGAATAGTGCGAATAGTCGACGAATAGTGCGAATAGTCGACGAATAGTGCGAATAGTCGACGAATAGTGCGAATAGTCGACGAATAGTGCGAATAGTCGACGAATAGTCGACGAATAGTGGGAATAGTCGACGAATAGTCGACGAATAGTGCGAATATGGACTGATAAAACTAGGCGGGGGGTTAGGATCTTTGTTGTGTTGGGGTTGGTACTCTACCGTAAATTAACTGGTTATAAAAACTATAAGGAGTACCAACCCCAACACAACAAAGATTCTAACCCCCCGCCTAGTTTTATCAGTGCACTATTCGTCGACTATTCGCACTGTTCGCACTATTCTCCTTTTATCAATTGCCCGAACCATCAGGTCGAAAGAAAAGAGTTATACTACAGATGCTTCTAGACTAAAGTTTACTTACTCGACGCTTTTGAGAGATGGAAAGCGGTAAAGGGAGAAAATAATATATAACGAATAACAAAACAAGGAAGTTGCGGAAAATTATACTACCTGAAGAAATAACTAACGATGCATTCAGAATCATATACTATTAAATATACAGAATGTTTTAAAGGAAATTGTAAGACAAAATCGACCAGCAAATACAGAATATAATTTCACCTTTGCGCGGAATGCGGATGAAGCCCAAAGACGTATAATAAATATATGTATAATAGTAAGAAAATTAGCGTCACACGCTACAAAGATTCCAGTCCCGATTTTAGAAATGGCAAGGCACGTGCTTGAACAAAAGTTATTCAGACTTCTACCCTTTCCTCGAAGACAGTGATCACGACATTTCCACGTAGTTATGTTATCTATGTTAGGTAATGCAGCGAACTGTTCTACTTGACTGATTTCCAAATCTTCAAGCGTGAAACTTCCTTGCTGCACCTTCGTAAAGTAACATGACCAGTACTGATTTAAACATGAGATGTAAACAAAACCTATTTCCGGTGGAGCCCCCACTTGGACATGCGCAGATGCGACTGTAGACCCCCTTTAACTTATTACTAGGGTTAGTTAGATATTTGATATGCGTGGATACTACAGGTGTCTGCTCTAAATTGCGTACTGCAAGGTCTAGCGATGTTCGACTTTGATTGCGTTGCATTGCTCGAGTATCATATTCCCAGCTGTTATTGATCTCCAGTATTACGTGCTGTGTAGCATGTGGTTTAAACTTGCGTGCGTAAGTATGTCAACAGCTTAATTTTACAACTGCGCACGCGCCAGCTGAAATTTTGAAACATGGCCGGCCAAGGAGCGAGTGATAATATTTCTTCTGGAAACAGAGATTTTGTGGATTTATAGTATTAAAGATGGTGTAGGAGAAATTCGTTAGGGGAAGTCTGTTAGGGGAAGACGAGCCTGGATATAAAATAAAGGTCTATCATTCAGGATATTTCTGTCACGTTGTCATGAGTCAACCGTCAGGTAAGCACAGCATTTGGTCTTCCGAGTCTCTGTTTAATAATGCCTAATGGAACACAATAGACACAGAATAACCTGGGAGATTATTTTGTTAGAAATTAGACACCAACATTTTTGTAAAGCGTATTATTTACGTTCTGTAGTTTCGCTATTTACTTCGTGTTAATTTATCATTATTTGATTTATATTTTGACATTTTTATTGTATATTCATAGGCTTAATAGAAATACATGTAGATATGTTTTGGGCATGAAGGTTGCGGGTTCGATTCCCGTTTGGGGCTCAGAAACATTTGGCTAAGCTTTAGAATACCTGGCCAATTTTGTTTGGATCTTCTGAAAATTGTTTGGCGTTATCAAGTTGCACCTGACTGGTTTTAATATGAATTTCGTATGCGGAGGGTGAGTGGCATATTTAAATCCGAGGTTTTGTTGATAAGATCTTTGAATCCGAGGGTGGCGGTAAACCCGCTACTGTGATTACAAAGAGAAAAATAACTATGAAGTGAGATCTTCTTACCGGCCTTGCTCGCCTCCCATACAAACACCTCCTATGCTTAGAGTAAAAGATCGGCTCGAAAATTTGCAGCTAAACCTAAAATAGATTTAGGTACTTTGCGCCTGGCGTCTATAATTGTCGTGGCGGTCATTATGGAAATACCAGCAGCTATAGAGACAGGAATGGAGCCGACTCCATATTGGTCAATACAACAAGCTGGGAGTTAGGCGGGTTAGAAAACTCGTTAGGCGGGGGGTTAGAGTTAGGACATTTGTTGTTTTGGGGTTGGTTATAATCCACTCTCCACATTTCGACCTTTTGGGTATAATAAAAAGCCACAACCCTATTTATATTGACCAATAGAGTCGGTACCATTCCTGTCTCTAGATGCAAGTACGGAAAGCCGTTACTGCCAAAATTCGATGAACGTTTAAATTTACAGTTCATTGATGTAAATATATAGCTGCATGAGTTGTCTTTTTACAAACCGAGTTACAGAAATTGGACGTTTGATTAATTATTTATTCCCATCTATTCCTTTCCGGAAACCATGATAGGAATATATAAATAACAAGACGCCTGTCCATGCAGGCGTTTACTCGGCTACTGAATCATGATTTCCGTAATCAGTCACTGAAGGCGTTGTGCAGCGCTCGTTTAATGAAGTGGGAATCTTTTAGAAGGAATGTATAAGTTACTTAGAGTTGGGTATAACTATGAGAACTATCAAGATTGATGAGGGGACGAAGAAAAATCAGGCGTCTGCACGCAGGCTAAGCCCTCCCTCAGTCCTCCCCCAATACGGCAATGCTATTTTTTCTAATATCTGTTCGATTGAAGGTCTTCGTGTGTCAAATTTATATAAAAATCAACGGCAAGGTATACGAAACATATCTGTTACGAAATTACATCGGTTTAATGGACATAAAAGCATTAAATCATCGGGTAAACGACGAATAGATCACGAAGCATGTCCTTAAAGACGCGATTTGGGTACTTTAATCGCTTACGCATTTTCTCATATAACCTCTGATCTTCCCATTTTAAGTAGATGAAACCTACATGTACACCGTTCGATTCACTAGATTCAAGTGATCATTTCGATCTATACTTGATTTAAAACGGACAAAAACACAACGTTTCATAATGATAAATATTACGGAGTTTCACGAGATAAATGTCAGCACAGCATAATAATATTTTCCTGTCCTTCGGAAGCTGTCCATTCCGTCTTCATGATTGATCTCTGATCTGTGTTTCTTTCATCTTGGAGAGAATATTTGCAATGGTTTGCGGGTTTACAGGTCTCGGTAAACGTTTCCAACTGTGATTCATTGCCAACAAAACGAAAGTTCGAAATCGCTTAATGAGTATAGGTTCTGTGAAACTTTGATGCATGTGTATGTTGACGTTTCGTCCACGGTTCTGCCGTGAGTTCGTTCGTTTGGACCAGCTTTACCTTTGGGCGAGATGTTGGTAGGTTTTGTAAGTGGTTACTTGATATAAATTGAGCAGTAAATCGTTCATCAGTGACTTTACGCTCAATTGCGGTAGGCCTGTGGGAGCGTTCATTTACTTGCTTAATGATAAAACTGACTCGTGAACTGCGGGACTGTGGGAGCGTCCCTTTACTTACTTAATGATAAAACTCACTCGTAAACTGTGGGACTGCGGGAGCGTTCCTGTACTTACTTAATGATAAAACTGACTCGTGAACTGTGGGACTGCGTGAGCGTTCATTTACTTACTTAATTATAAAAAGACTCGTGAACTGTGAGACTACGGGACTGTGGGAGCGTTCCTTTACTTACTTAATGATAAAACTGACTCGTGAACTGTGGGACTGTGGGAGCGTTCCTTTACTTACTTAATGATAAAACGACTCGTGAACTGTGAGACTGCGGGACTGTGGGAGCGTTCCTTTACTTACTTAATGATAAAACGACTCGTGAACTGTGAGACTGTGGGAGCGTTCCTTTACTTACTTAATGATAAAACGACTCGTGAACTGTGAGACTGCGGGACTGTGGGAGCGTTCCTTTACTTACTTAATGATAAAACGACTCGTGAACTGTGAGACTGTGGGACTGTGGGAGCGTTCCTTTACTTACTTAATGATAAAACGACTCGTGAACTGTGAGACTGCGGGACTGTGGGAGCGTTCCTTTACTTACTTAATGATAAAACGACTCGTGAACTGTGAGACTGTGGGAGCGTTCCTTTACTTACTTGATGATAAAACGACTCGTGAACTGTGAGACTGCGGGACTGTGGGAGCGTTCCTTTACTTACTTAATGATAAAACGACTCGTGAACTGTGAGACTTCGGGAGCGTTCCTTTACTTACTTCATGATAAAACGACTCGTGAACTGTGAGACTGCGGGACTGTGGGAGCGTTCCTTTACTTACTTAATGATAAAACGACTCGTGAACTGTGAGACTTCGGAACTGTGGGAGCGTTCCTTTACTTACTTAATGATAAAACGACTCGTGAACTGTGAGACTGCGGGACTGTGGGAGAGTTCCTTTACTTACTTAATGATAAAACGATTCGTGAACTGAGAGACTGCGGGACTGTGGGAGCGTTCATTTACTTACTTAATGATAAAACGACTCGTGAACTGTGAGACTGTGGGACTGTGGGAGAGTTCCTTTACTTACTTAATGATAAAACTGACTCGTGAACTGTGAGACTGTGGGACTGTGGGAGCGTTCCTTTACTTACTTAATGATAAAACTGACTCGTGAACTGTGAGACATCGGGACTGCGGGACTGTGGGCGCATTCCTTTACTTATATACTTAATGATAAAACGACTCGTGAACTGTGAGACTACGGGACTGTGGGAGCACCCTTTACTTACTTAATGATAAAACGACTCGTGAACTGAGACTACGGGACTGTGGGTGCGTTCCTTTACTTACTTAATGATAAAAAGACTCGTGAACTGTGAGACTGTGGGACTGTGGGAGCGTTCCTTTACTTACTTAATGATAAAAAGACTCGTGAATTGTGAGACTGTGGGACTGTGGGAGCATCCCTTTACTTACTTAATGATAAAACTGACTCGTGAACTGTGAGACTGCGGGACTATGGAGCGTTCCTTTACTTCCTTAATGATAAAACGACTCGTGAACTGTGAGACTGTGGGACTGTGGGAGCGTCCCTTTACTTACTTAATCATAAAACTGACTCGTGAACTGTGAGACATCGGGACTGCGGGACTGTGGGAGCGTTCCTTTACTCGCTTAATGATCAACATAATTTATTAACTATGGGACTGCATGGCAGGGGCATTGATTTACTGACTTGAAGATAAAAATGACTTACTAATTGCGGGACTGTGGGAGCGTTCCTTTACTTACTTAATGATAATTTGCTTACTGACTGTGGGACATCGGGTTGCAGGAATGTGGGAGCGTTCCTTTACTTACTTAATGATAAAACTGAGTCATGGCGTGTGAAACATCCGAACTGCGGGAGTGTTTTTTACTCGCTCGATGATAAAAACGATTTATTAACTGCGGGACTGCGCAACAAGTAAAAAATTCCTACGTTTGAAAATGGCCGGGTATTCTAAAGTTGCTCCAAACATTTTCTGAGTTTGCATTAAAAGCTTGAGTAGCAAACAATTTATATACCATATTAAAGCACTGTTAATTGATTTATTCCTGTTGTTGAAACATAATGTAAAATTTCCTCTACTGTATATGCCCAATAAAGACATGCCTTGTTCCTTGGCCATTTATTGGCTGTATAATTGTAGCCTCGGAGAAATTTGGTGCTAGTCCAATAATATGAATTGTCAAATAAAGAGCATTTGAAACTGCCTGAATAATTATATTATTAGCCCACATTCCTACACTAGAGATATTTTGTGATGTACCTATCAGTGTTAACTCAGGGTGGGGGTGGGCACTGACGGGTTATTGACTGATTGACTTTGACTGGTGGGCACTGAGACTGGGGGGAATTTGATTTTTTTAAAAGATGAGGTATGTGATTTTTGACACAAAATAATTTTAATACTAACTACTTAATGACCAAGAGTGAGGTCTTTATGGTAAAATATCTAACCAAGATCTTGCTGTAGTGCCAGAGCAGCTAGCGGCAAAGGTTTGGTATATTTTATTGTAAAGACCGAACAGTCAAGGTTATTAAGTAGTCCATTATATGGCACTTTTTATTATTATATGAAATCAATGTTGTATTTCTTGGTCTTCAGACTTCGCTTCCTTTAACGTTGTCAAATCACCGGACTAGCATTATTTTCTATTGTTTATTTATTGTCGGATACTAAAATTTACTTTAATAATGTTTATTGTTCATCGTCATTTATTTAATTTATTTTCATCGTTTTGAGCCAATAACTCTCTTCTTAGGATTTTGTGTTTGTTCCCGATATAATCACAGGGCATTAGCCAGTGAAATGTTATCCATAGACATAGTTGCCATAATGTTCTGTCCAACTTATCACCTTTATCAACCTTGTAATTACAATAATAAAGATCAAGAATTGTTTTTCTAACTAAAAGTATATTAACTACAGTATTAATAATTAAAGAAGCTGTTACAGGTTCGATTCCTGTCCAGGACTCGGAATCATTTTTCTGAGGATACAAGCTTGACGATCGTCTATGTATCGTTAATTGCCTACTCCAAGCTCTCCCACATTCACTACTATATACATGTATTAATACATCCAAACATTACCGATATATAGTGACTGCCGCATGGGCAGTACATATATAAATCGAACCAGTACATCATTGTAACCTTCGCTATCCATCTGAGTCTCGGTAGCTAAATGGTTAGAGCGTCTCACCAGCAATCAGAAGTTTACTGGTTCGATTCCACTCCGGGACTCAGAATCATTCTGAGGACTCATCGTCCATGTATCGTATAATACTGCAACTTTATAAGCAAGCAATCTAAAATCCTGCACGGCATTAAACTTGTGTCATGCATTACGCTACTGTTTTATTTAATATGATACATAATTCTATAAAACTTTGCACTGACCTTGGGACCTAGTTTTAAAAAAGGCGTAGGTTTATTAAAAAGAAAACTGAACATGGAAACATATTTAAATTCCGAGACTAATTATGTAAACAGTTTGACTTTTTCCGTAGCACAAGCACTTTGTTTTGTGATGAATTTATGAAGAACAAGCAATCTGTAAACAAATTAATCAAGTACTGTAAAATATTTAGTTGAATTATTGGTTTTAGTTCAACAAGCAAAGGGGGGGGGGGGGGAGCCGCGGCTCCCCCGTCTCCCGGGTATAACTCTTCCACGGACGTTGAGGGAGGCCGAGTCAGCAATGTATCAGCGGTTTCACATAAAAATGTTCATCAGATACTCCACCACGACAGCCGTTCCTCACGTTCTAAGCCACACATTTGGCACTGTAAGCAGTAAATTATTGGATTGTATAACCGACCCCAAAACAACAAAGATCCTAACCCTAACCCCCCTCCTATTTACTAAGGACTCCAATTATGGGAAAAGAGGGTGGGGGATCAGTTGCGTCGTGTCTTAAAATTCGTTAGGGGGGGGGGGGGGGGGTTAGGATTAGAAAACTCGTTAGGTGGGGGGTTAGTGTTAGAATCTTTGTTGTTTTGGGGTCGGTTACAATCCAATAATTTACTGCTTACAATGCCTTAACAAGTCCAGTAATTTGTGGCTTACAACGTGAGTGACGGCTGGGTTATCATATGTAAGTCTAAACATCATCAACGATCCTTTATAGTTCCAGTTATCGTACTAAATTTGTAGTTATACGGCAATATATATATTTTTAAAATCTATCCCATTTTGGAAAGAAATATTCTCCTCCTGGAGTATCTGATTTTGCTTTCAAGAACTTTTTTATGCGAAACCTCTGATACATCACTGACTCGGCCTCCCTCAACGTACACAAACCTAGATCAGACCATTACTTAATTTCGATCATCGTCCTTTAATATTGCATGTTGAAATACTATATAGTAAACTGAAGACGAATAATCGGGAATTCATTTCACGAATTCCCAGCATTTGAAAGGATACTCATTTCGAAAGGTACCTGCAGATGGGAGATATAGTTCTCCGAACTCATTTGAAGACTAATAAGAACAATACTATCGTACAGATGGCAAATAACAGATAATATTGCATGTTAAAGTACTATATATGTAAACTGAATTCATTTCACGAATCCATGTAGCAATAATTTACAAGAATACCACTTAAAGCGAGCATACTTAAAAATATACATACAGTACTGATAACAACCTATCAGATGAAAAACACAAAAAATTGCTTATTAATAACAAGTGATTAATTCTGAGAACCAACAAACAGGCCAGCATGCAGAAGCTTGACTCAATCCAGGCTGATGAATATAGTGAAGTGAAAAGGACCGGTGGTAAACTGCCTTAAATAGCCCTTCGTCAGAGTAAGACGAGATTAAATAAAATAAATATGGCTTATATATATGCCAAAAGGGTGTCACAAATAGAAAGTAGCCAATCAATTACACGGGAGATAAACAAACTAATAATTAATGAGATGCGAAAAGTTAAATCATTTGCTATTTTAACAGGAGATCAGCTAAAAGAGTGAGGGGAGGGAAAAATGACAGGTCCAATATTCAAGGGGATTAGGCGATAGTAAAGCGGTAATAAACAAAAAACTTGAAAAGGAATGAAAGTGCATGAGCTAATAATACAAAGTTTCCAAGGAAACTAAAATAACAAAAAACTCGTTCGAAATTAAATAAAAGAAAAACGTTCGTTAAGACCAAGAAGCCAAGTTTAAAAATAAGACGCTTCTCTTGCCGTTTGCCGTTATCGTTACCATGGGAATGATTGCACAAACTTTCATGTCTGAAACCAAATGGTTAGAGGTGTTGAAATGGCAAGCTACAGGTTTGTCAACATCAATTGTTCCTCATTGGAACGAAGATGTTCAGCAAACCTGACTGAAAGGCGTCGCCCAGTTTCACCGATGTAGATTTTAGGGCATTTATCGCAAGAAATGCAATGAATGATGTTGGTGGACGTGCATGAAAAAGTATGACGGATTGTGTGGTCGAATTTGGGGGCAGTAATGTAACTGTAGTGGGATTGAGACAAGGGCATGTGTAGCAGCGTGAACGGCGGCAAGAAAATGTTCCCGCTAGTGCCGAGGTGTTTTGTTTAAGGGCACTATGTACTAAGGAATCACGAATGTTTTTATTGCGGGAACATTTTATTAAGGGTTATCGGTGAAAATGACTGACGTCTCAGGGTCGTTTTGTAAAATGTGAACATTTTTAATAATATTTTTAACTTTAAAATTGAAAGGATGAAATGTTAGAACTAGAGGAATTTTGTTGTTTGAAACTTGTTCCAAAGGTGGTTCAAGGGCGTCTAAGCGGGGACGAGAAAAGATTTCTGAACGGCGAGGTCTAGAAGGTTGGTAGGGTAACCACGTTGAACAAAAAAATATCTCATTTCCATTGATTTGGCTTGAAAATCTTGGTCGTCGCTACATAAGCGGCGAAGACGAAAGAATTGAGAGTAAGGGATGGATTGCTTAGCGTGGTTGGGATGACATGAAGAAAATAGAACTATGGGAGTCAGTAGGCTTGTACGAGACCGACGTTTTCAGCGAATCGCCATCAATCGAAATTAAAATATCAAGGAACGACACACTCGCTGCTTTCCCTGCACGTGAACTTCAGATCAGGATGAAAATCGTCAACAAAGTTGATGAACTGCTCTAAAAGGAAACGTGAGCATGACGCTGTTCCTAAACAGTCATCGATAAATCTGCCGAAGAAATCAGGCAGTTTTATGACAACTTCAGCTCGGCATCGCAATGACTTTAAAGCTAGAAGCTCTTCTTCCTTAAGGTTATGAACTTGTTTTCTGCGCGGAAGGTGCAATTTATCAATGTCATGTCGCATTGTCTTACGAAAAGATCAAAGGAGGAAAAATCGCCTTCGGGTGGAGACCCACGTAATTTAAATAAAAAGAATAAGCATTGAAATTGATATAAATATTAATATATGACATATATTAATATATGATTTAACATATTAATATATGACATATATTAATATCTGATTTAACATATTAATATATGATTTAATATCAATTTCAATAGCTTATTCTTTTTATTTAAAGTACATGTACGTACGTCAAAGTGAAATCTCTATGGAAAACCTCCTTTGTTGTGTAATAAGAACGCTGTTGAACACTTACCTCGGTTTATTAGCTGTTTTGTAATCCTCGAGCTATGCCTTCAGGTTATAAAACAGCTAATAACATACAGGAAAATGTTTCTCGACTGTTATTGGCTGATTCGAGTGCAGTTAATCTCAAACAAGTGCAAAAATGTGTTATTACAGTGCAAAACTTGTTATCACAGTGCAAAAAATGTTATCACAGTCTCGAACATTTTCCTGTATATTATTAATACTAGGTAATGTATGATTTCGGGTACAATTTGGAAAAGAACACGCACTCGTGAGTTTTTCAGACCTCAAATAGCAGTCGTCCTTGGGACTCGTGCTATTTTGATAGTCTTTGAAAAACTCACTCGTGCGTGATTTTGTTTTGCAAATTGCACTCGAAATCATACTATTACCTATACTAATAGACCTCGGTGGGTTCAATAACCTATATATATATATATATATATAAAATCTGGTGAATTGAGTTTATACTGTCGGTAGAGTGCTCAATGCATTAATTTGCATTAATTTCTGACGATAGCGTAAGCGTGAAACTCGGAGTAACAGCAAAGTGATGTCTTGTCTTTAATTTATCTACAATTTATATATATATATATATATATATATATATATATATATATATATATATATATATATATATATATATATATATATATATATATATATATATATATATGTATTGAGTTCATCAATGGTTAGATCGTTTTACCGCCAATCAGCAGGTTACGGGTTTTTGCGATGGACATCTATATCCCGCTATCACATTCACATATGCAACTTCACGTTTTCCATATATTGCTGACTATGTCATGTAATTTTCCATATGGTGTGTTAATAAAACTTTTTAAACTCTTCAAAATAGCTGATTCAGATGATCTTGCGAAGCTGGTAGAAATTGTGAGCCGCAACATTACTGATGGGAGGAGTGACTTTCAAAGCCTGTTCCGTCAAGCAGAACAGTTGCAAACTGAGAGTGTCGTACCTCAAATTTCATCGAGAATTGTGGAAAATAGGAAAGTCAACACAGTAGACGAAGTTGTTGCCGCGGTAAATGAAGCAAAGAGAAATAATATAATCGTACGTTGTGAAGGCTCGAGTCATTCTCCACAAGGCCACATCATTGGATTAGATGAACCAGGTGTGTTTACGTTCAATTTTTCTTTATACAGTGTGTATAAAAAAACTGAACCGGCATCAAATTAATTAACATTCCTTTCAAACAACTTACAGTATTGTAGTAGGTTGAAAGCCCTAGACACCTCTGAGTCAATACTAATTAATTTTATGCCGGTTCAGTTTTTTATACACACTGTAGTTCAATTAGTTGCAAGTTATTTATAAGTATAATACCATGACACGAGGGAAATTAGTGATTAAATGCCCCGAAAGCCGAGGGAGGATTTATGGAAGTCCCAAAGACGAAGCCCGAGGGACTTCCACAAATCCTCCCAAGGCTCAGATGGGCATTTAATCACTAATTTTCTAATGTCATGGTATAGCGGAGCGCGTTAGTTAATGCTATTTATAGGACCAAAACTCAGACAAACAATAATAATAATAATAATAATAATAATATATGTCTAATTACCAACATTCGCAGCAAATTGCTGAATTACAGTGGTGGTCAGATATACTAATAATACGGTTAACATTGTAAATACTATATATACATATGTAAATATTCAAGCCATGTATTTTAGCGTAACAAATTCGTTTAAACGCTTGGTCTTGCCTATAACTCTCGAGGTCCTAGACTGTCCAGAACGCACACCATACCCATGTTGAATAACATCTGGTTTGCGGACTAGATATTTAAGTGGTTCTAAATTAGATATTCTTTCCATAAACTTTACACATGATTCGGCTCTACGATCATGGACACAGACTACGTCATAGACACATCAAGGTTATTTTCTCGGGATTCAAAGCTTTACAAGAACAAAAAACCTAACCAAAAAACCTAATATTCTGTGTCCGGTACACGAAATAAGAGCCCCCATTTTGGCTATTGGCGATATTCGCCTATTTGCGTATAGCATTTGAGGAAATTTCTAGCGGGGAATTCAAAATAGGGTTTTTGGCATGTTTAAAGACAGATATTTCGGACAGGAATGGACAAAATCTAAAACCGTAAAAGAACAAATTATCAGATATTTTTGCGTCCTCTATGCAGAGAGAACTAAAATTTATGGAGGGTTTATATGATCGAGCTTCGAATTTGGCTGACTCAGTTCATTTTCAAAGTTATTGTGTACCTTAAAACCTGTATAGAGGAACATCAAAGATTGCTCAACGGTATAAGTGTCCGAATAGCTGGATTAATTCTTTAACCCGTTTATGATGAAATGAAACCTAGCGACTTTAATGTATAACCTAAGGGATTCTCTGCACGAAGAGAAGCCGTACGAAGAACGAATTTTGAATCGTATTGACTTGTCAAACGAAGCGAAGGTTGAGTGCTCACTTGGACAATAGCCCCTGGGTCGTTAAGAGCGAGGCATTAGTGGTGCAACTCACAAATATTTGCATGTCTTGGGAATATTTAATTGCTTTGAGGGTACACACTATGATATTTATGGGGTAAACCGGCATTAGTCAATATGGGATAATTAGGGATATTTATCATCCATACTTAATTAGTGTTAAGAACGCCTCACATCCCTTGTAGACTCCTAACCCTATTCCACGTTCATAACCCTAAATTTAATTATTTTTGGAATATCACCGATTCCAATTCCGACTCCTTGACTCTCATCGGGAGTTTTGCGATTGCTTAAGTGTTCGACTGCACCTTTTTATATATGTCTGTCTCCGCGTTCGACTGAACCTAGTGTGTTTTCGCCGCATCTATACAAAGAGATGAACCCTAATAATTGTTACCATATTATGGCTTATCTCGCTTTAGTGTACACAATTCCTATGATGAAGAAACACTTCGGGAAACATTGCGAAGAACTGTTCAAGATCTCACACATATTGACTTGGAAAAAATATAAATTTAAACGGCATTACGTTTACAGCGTCGCTATGCTAATGCTTATACTGCTGATATTTGTATATTTTCGGGAAACAGTGCGAAGAACAGTCAAAGATTTAAAATGTGTGGATATATAAACATAAAAATATAAACTGAAGGTGAAATGGCTTATCACGTTCAAAGCGTTGCTAGGTTGCCTATACATAAGACAAATATTTGCATATTTCGCCTCAGAGCACGTGTAGAAATAATGGCGCGTGAGTCATTAAAGGAATAAAACAAAAGGTATCACAATAATAAGGTTTCCTGGCAGGTGAAGTATATTTATCTCTAAGATATTTAAAATGGTTTACTTGAACGGCTTTACTTCATAGAGAACGACCGAGTGAGGAGTTAGAACGAAGATATAAAGCAGACTAACTAAACTAGCAGCTTGAATAAATTTGTCCACCTGATCTTAGATAAAAGCGTTTAAGCGCAATTAAAGGATTACAAGTTTGACAGCATAAGCGTTCAAATCGGCAGAAATAAATTCCTGTGTCGAAGAAACACTTTGGGAAGCAGTGTGAACAACTGTTAAGGATTTAAAACGTGTGGACATAGAAAAATATAAACTAAAACGGACCATCACCATAGTTTAGTAGATTTATCACTCTCAGGTGAACGGAATACCCCAACAGGCGAGAAGCCCAATTGATACGGGGTTTCGAGGGCCTACGATTTAAGGTCGTTATCCAAAGCCAATTTTTTGCCTCGGACACGTAAAGACTGTCCCATCTGCGCAAAGAAAAGTTTATTGAGATTAGTAAACCATTTGTCGGACTTTCACCAACCAACTACCCTAGGAAGAAAGGCAATCTATAATTGTCAGGCGAGTGATGAAAATACTCTTTAATTTCATTTTATTCCCTAATACACATTGCGTGTTGTTACAGCAGTCACTAAAATTAATATAACGCGTGGTAAGAATGTTGAGTCCCTAATTCCATATAACAAGTCCCTCGACTGTTCGAATAATAACGCTACAAAATCATCGGCTTCTCTGACAAACATTAATTCGCTTTTCCTTCTTTTTTTCTCTCGCTGCATATTGGCGTAGTTGGTTAACCAATATGATATCTTGTCGTTGCGATAGGAACTGCGTTTCTCATTATGATTCCAAGGCTGTATCGTTTCCTCTTTAGCTTTTGTAACCATTTTCTGTAGTGTTTTTCTTTCCTTTAGTTTTAGGATTGTGTGTGCCCGAAGTAATTACGTGTTTAAATCTTCGTCTTTTCGGTTCTCCACAAGTTGATGATCTCGTATATAAAGTCGAAGGTTCGTCGCTCGTCTCCATTCTTTATTTTCTCCGTCACAGAACCAAAATGTGCCATTCTTCGTTGTTGAATTAGAAGCGGGTTTTCCACGAAGACACTTCATTGCGGTGATGTTACGTTGAAGCAATGTTAAAGTAAAGTTAAAGCAAAGTTAAAGGTTAAAGTTAAAAGTTAAAGTAAAGTTAAATGTTTTTATATTAAAAGTCAATGCAAAGTTAAAGTTAAAAGTTAAAGCAAAGTTAAAGTTAAAGTAAACATAAAGTTAAAGTAAAGTTAAAAGTTAAATGTTAAAGTAAACATAAAGTTAAAGTAAAGTTAAAAGTTAAAGTTAAAAGTCAACGCAAAGTTAAAGTTAAAAGTTAAAGCAAAGTTAAAGTTAAAGCAAAGTTAAATGTTACAGTAAAATTAAAAGTTAAAGGCAGGGTCGATCATCACTTGAGCGGTTTCTTGAGAAACGTTTTTCATGTTTTGTGCAATGAAAAATGTTATCCTGTGGGGTGAGCGGAGATAATAGGTATATTTCTCAAACGGGCCACAGGGCCACGAAAAAGGCCCCCAGGGCCATTTTGAAGGATTTATCCCAAGAGAATGGGCCAAAGGGCCACGAAAAAGGCCCCCTGGGCAATTTTGTAAACTGATCAATATAAATGTTATGCAGTGAACTAAACTATTCAGTTGGCATCATTAAAGTAAAGTTAAAAGTTAAAGTAAAAAGTTAAAGTAAATTTAAAGTTAAAGTTAAAAGTTTAAACTGCTACGACTGCTACCTCTAGAGGACTGCTACCTCTGTCCTACTGGCACGAGTACCTTGGACTTAGTATACCTTTTAAAGCATTAGTTTGTTCATATGACTCTTACATTTCTATTAATTCCTCCAGCCGTGTAACAAGACGTACAAACCGATCAAATGAATTTGTTTTAAATATCCCTAAAGTGAATAGCGTAACTTTTCAGAACAGTTTCTACTGTAGAACCCCTAGGATATTCAACTCTCTACCATCACATCTGCGAGACGTTAACCTTTCTATTGGACAATTCAAATCTGAACTGCTAAAACACAACCGAACACGTGTACGATGTCCAAATTCCGCAAACCTTTAAAACCGTATGTGTAAAATGTCACCTGTGTCTTCCCCTATCTACTAGTCTTCTTGTTAAAATGTGCTGTTAGTTTTTTTATCTTGGGGACCCCGTAATGGAGCGATAAACTCTGTGGGGTATCCCTGCTACTCAATGTGGCAAAGCTTGTAAATAATTAAGTAAATAAATAAAGTAAAGTTACAGCAAAGTTAAAGTTAAAAGTTAAAGCAAAGTTAAAGTAAGTTAAAAGTTAAAGTATCCACCCCTCAAATCGCCATATAGCTGAAATTGTGACTCGGTTGGGGTTTTAAAGGTACACGGGGGATAATGGCAGGTCCTACTGGTACACGAGCTAGGGTTAGGGATTCCTGAATGTTTAATTACGTAATATGAATAAATAATTAGGGTTAAGGCTCCTCCAGTAAGACGAGAAGTCATGACGTAATACCCCCCCCCCCATACGCTCCGAAAACACCCAAAACGCCCCAAATACACCCCAAACGCCCCCGATAACACCCCAAACGGTCCCCGAAAACACCCCCAAATGCCCCCAGAAAACACCCCAAAAGGCCCGGCGGGCCTTTTTCGTGGCCCGTTTGACAAATACACCTACTACCCCCACTCACCTCCATGCTTTCCCTCCAAAATCACCCATCCACCCCTCAAATTGCCATATAGCTGAAATTGTGACTCGGTTGGGGTTTTACACAGGGGATAATGACAGGGCCTACTGATAACCAAAGGGATGCCGTCTCATTAAATATTCATTACATCATTTTGAATTTTGAGATTACGTCGTGACTTTTCGTCTTCCTGGAGGAGCCTTAACCCTAATTATTTATTCATATTACGTCATTAAACCTTCAGGAATCCCTAACCCTAGCTCGTGTACCACCGAGTCACAATTTCAGATATATGGCGATTTGAGGGGTGGATGGGTGGTTTGGGAGGGAAAGCATGGCGATAAGCGGGGGGTAGTAGGTGTATTTGTCAAACGGTCAACGAAAAAGGCCCGCCGGGCCTTTTGGGGTGTTTTCAGGGGACGTTTGGGGTGTTTTCGGGGACCGTTTGGGCTGTTCTCTGGGGCGTTTGGGTGTATTTGGGGGCGTTTGGGGTGTATTCGGGGGGCGTTTGAGTTGTTTTCGGGGCGTTTGGGGTGTATTACGTCATGACTTCTCGTCTTCCTGGAGGAGCCTTAACCCTAATTATTTATTCATATTACGTCATTAAAGCTTCAGGAATCCCTAACCCTAGCTCGTGCACCAGTAGGACCTGTCATTATCCCCCCGTGTACCTTTAAAACCCCAACCGAGTCACAATTTCAGCTTTGCGATTTGAGGGGTGGATACCTTAACTTTTAACTTTTAACTTTACTTTAACTATACTTTAACTTTTAACTTTGCTTTAACTTTTAAATTTAACTTTTAACTTTACTTTAACTTTGCTTTAACTTTCTTTAACTTTGCTTTAACTTTCTTTAACTTTGCTTTAGCTTTTAATTTTAACTTTTAAATTTACTTTAACTTTTAACTTTGCTTTAACTTTTAACTTTAACTGTTAACTTTACTTTAACTTTATGTTTACTTTAACTTTAACTTTACTTTAACTTTTAACTTTAACTTTTAACTTTACTTTAACTTTGCTTCAACTTACTCTAACTTTGCTTTAACTTTTAATTTTAACTTTTAAAATTACTATAACTTCGCATGCAGCGGGTCACAATTTCGGCTATATGGCGATTTGAGGGGTTGATGGGTGAGTTGTGAGGGAGAGGTATTCATGGAGGTGAGCGGGGATAGTAGGTATATTTCTCAAACGGGCCACAGGGCCATTTGGGGGGTTTTGGGGGTCATATAGGGCGATTAACTGTTCTGTAACCGTAGAATAAATACAGCGTCGTTCCATTCGAGTACCGATTCTCTTCAACGTAACATCACCGCAATGAAGTGTCTTCGTGTAAAACCCGCTTCTATCTCAACAACGAAGAATGGCACATTTTGGTTCTGTGACGGAGAAAATAAAGAATGGAGACGAGCGATGAACCTTCGACTTTATATACGAGATCATCAACTTGTGGAGAACCGAAAAGACAAAGATTTAAACACACAATTACTTCGGGCACACACAATCCTAAAACTAAAGGAAAGAAAAACACTACAGAAAACGGTTAAAAAGCTAAAGAGGAAACGATACAGCCTTGGAATGCTAATGAGAAACGCAGTTCCTATCGCAACGACAAGATATCATATTGGTTAACCAACTACGCCAATATGCAGCGAGAAAAAGGAAAAGCGAATTAATGTTTGTCAGAGAAGCCGATGATTTTGTAGCGTTATTATTCGAACAGTCGAGGGTCTTGTTATATGGAATTAGGGACTCAACATTCTTAGCACGCGTTATATTAATTTTAGTGACTGCTGTAACAACACATAATGTGTATTAGGGAATAAAATGAAATTAAAGAGTATTTTCATCACTCGCCTGACAATTATAGATTGCCTTTCTTCCTAGGGTAGTTGGTGAAAGTCCGCCAAATGATTTACTAATCTCAATAAACTTTTCTTTGCGCAGATGGGACAGTCTTTACGTGTCCGAGGCAAAAAATTGGCTTTGGATAACGACCTTAATCGTAGGTCCTCGGAACCCCGTATCAATTGGGCTTCTCGCCTGTTGGGGTATTCCGTTCACCTGAGAGTGATAAATCTACTAAACTATGGTGATGGTCTGTTTTAGTTTATATTTTTCTATCTCCACACGTTTTAAATCCTTAACAGTTGTTCACACTGCTTCCCAAAGTGTTTCTTCGACACAGGAATCGCTTAATCGATAAACGAAGGTTAGATAAGTGATAATTCTCCAGAAATAATTACTCGGCAAGTTATTTCTGCCGATTTGAACGCTTATGCTGTCAAACATGTAATCCTTTAATTACGCTTAAACGTTTTTATCTAAGATCAGGTGGACAAATTTATTCAAGCTACTAGTTTAGTTAGTCTGCTTTATATCTTCGTTCTAACTCCTCACTCGGTCGTTCTCTATGAAGTAAAGCCGTTCAAGTAAACCATTTTAAATATCTTAGAGATAAATATACTTCACCTGCCAGGAAACCTTATTTTGTGATGTCCTTTTGTTTTATTATAAGTAAACACATGGTTTTGAGGGATATTAGTGGTTAAATGTCCACAAAACCCTCCCGAGGCTTGAGTGGTCATTTGATCACTAATGGCCATCAAAACCATGTGTTTAGTTTGTAATCACATTGTCACCGAGTAAATAAACAAGACAATGGATGCTTTTGTTTTGTAAAATCTATTTATCGAATTGGTTCAGTGAATCTGGGTATAAATTTGGTTTGCAAATACAGTAATTTTTAATTCGGAACGAATGATGGCTCTTCGCTCTTCCTTTGAGAGCGACAAGGAGTTTCGGAAGTAAGAGAAGATCGACAAAACGACATACAAGTTGGAGTAGCAACGTATACGAACAATGGGCAGATGCAAGGAATAAGGAGTTCGGTGATTTTAGACAAGAGAATGAACAATTTACTCGTGTACCAAGTATCGACGACGTGACTGTCAAATAACTGAACTATTGGTTGAGTAAACTTGCAGTCGAAGTAAGCGGAAAAAGGGATGGCGGAGATTATCGACACGAAGTTCTGTACAGCTTGTTTTGTGGATTCAATCGACTTACTAGAGAAAAATACCCAGCGCTTTCTCTGTTCCATTCACCAGAATATAAAAGTTTTCAGGAAACGCTGGATGGGCGATTGAAAGAGCTACAGCCTAACCAACAGCCATTTAAAAAGCAAGCGGACGCGATTTCTATTACTAACGAGAATGAAATGTGGAAACAGGGGATACTAGGCACACATAATCCTGATACAGTTATTAACAGTCTCGTGTTTCTGACTGGGAAATTGTTTGTTCTAAGAGGAGGGAAAGAGCAAAGAAATTTGTCGCACGACCAATTTGAGTTTGAACGACAGGATGATGGTTCGATGAAAGTGACATTTAAGGAGAAAGTGTCAAAGACTAACCAGGGAGGTTTAAAGAGAAGAAGAATGGAGCCAAAGGTGGTGAAACACATCGAAGATCCGTTAGATGAGAGGTCGTTTACTTTTATCTACTCGTTCTACGTACGCAAATGGTTAGTAAATTATAAATACAAGCGGTGAGTCGATCTGTGTTTATTATTACATCAAATTTAAAATTTCAATGTTCTATTTTATAGCGCTGATAACATTCTTGTCGCGGCGTTTTATCTCAAACCAAAGAGAAAGTGGAATTATGGCGATGACATTTGGTTTGAGAAGACTGCAATTGGCCATAACATGTTGAATACTCGCTTTAAGAAAATGTGTGGTCACTTAGTTGGAAACTTCACGAATCATTCCGGTCGTGCGACAGCAGTAACTCGAATGTACGAGGCAGGATTACCTGAGAAGGGGATAATGAAGAGAAGTGGCCATCGATCCATTGAGGGAGTGAGAGCATATCAAAGAGAACACCCAAATGACAAGATTGCCGTATCGAATGTTTTATCGAGTTCAAAGAGTGTAGTAGCTGGTTCTGTTGAGAAAAATGTAGTTGTTAGTTCGTCGAGTTGTAGTAACAGCGTTCAACTAAATAAGGATCAGGATAGTGATGATTTGTTGTTAATGAAAGCGTGTGAAGATTATGAAAAGAGTGTTTCGAATATTCATTTAGGTGGAATATTTCAGGAGCTAGTCTTCAAAATGTCAGGATCAATATTAATATTAATAAGTGAAACAATAAACACTTGAAAATTTGTGTGTAAATGAATTTGTTCTTTGAAGCATATTATTAATAAATAGTAATGAGGGATGTTTACTCTAAATGTCCCTCATCCAGTATTGATGAGGGAAATACGACAGTAAACGTCCCTGTTAAAACAAAAGAAACCGAGGTGACTATGTTATTATTCCTTTAACGACTTACGCGCCATTATTTCAACACGTGCTCTGAGGCGAAATATGCAAATATTTGTCTTATCTATAGGCAACATACATGTAGCAACGCTTTGAACGTGATAAGCTGCTTTACCTTTAGTTTATATTTTTCTATATCCACACATTTTAAATCTTCGACTGTTCTTCGCACTGTTTCCCGAAAATATACAAATATCAGCAGTATAAGCATTAGCATAGCAACGCTGTAAACGTGATGCCG